>CM048854.1:39572729-40802729 GCA_026545225.1 Cornus controversa
CGATCTTGTATTATTGTGATAAATTTAAGGCTATTTTAGTAAATTCACAATTAAAGTTAATTTTTCTAACAATGGTTAACTCTTACATGAGTTTGGGAGTTATTTTTCAAAAAATTTAATCTATGGTTAATAATAAAGAATCTCAGGGGTGTCAGAATAATTTACCCAAAAGGATAATAATCATGATATCATTGTTTTATTTAACAAATATTTTTCTCTTTCTCGTATTCCTGCAAGTCTTAATTTCGAATGGAATGCAAAATGACGGGTTTGATTTGTCTTATCCAACCTATCATATTTGATAGAAAAAGTGTGAAACATGATAATACAATATACTTGATCACGCGTTTCAAGGGTTATAGGGGGAGCAACACCCATTACTTGTAAGGTGGGGGTTCAGGGTGTCACCTAACTTGATTATTTATGGGAGTATATTGCTAATTCCACATTTGTTATCCTAAATTTATAGGATTAAATTCAGTGACCTCCCTTGAAATTTGGTCAAATTACACTTGGAGAGACTGTTTGACATTTATTTCTTTCACCTCTCATAAATCAATTTTTTCGATGGACGGAATAAATTTTAAGAATGAAAAAATAATTTTGCCATTGCATTATAATATCACATTATATTTCAAATAGGATAAAATACAATGACATCTCTTGAAGTTTGCCGTAATTACACTAACCTCCCCTGAGGTTTGCCATAATTGCACTGACCTCCCCTATGATGAATTGAAATAACATTGTAAGTTGACGTGCTGATTAAACGTGTAATGTTTGTACTTAACCACTCACCTAGCTTACACATATATAACTAAACATGTCACTTTCTTGTTAGTAATGACCCTAATAACTTAGGATTTTAGTTAAACATGTCTTGTTGTGTTGCATTGTATATTGTTGTTAGGTTTTGACTCATTTATTAATTAAGTTATGCGAGTCATGTCGCTTTCTTGTTTGTATTATATTCCTTATATGAATAATAATTGTATTGTGTTTGTGCCACCCTGTCTAGATGATTTTTATTATGTGGACTCTATGTAATGCCTTATACTCAAATCCTAATAGCTTTGTGGACATAACCCTATTTTTGGGTGACACGCATAAATGTGGTGTTTTACTTGTTTTTCTTTTCCATTTTTATAGTTCTTCTTCCTTTACCAAATAATATATATTTTTAAAACATTGGCAAAAAAAACTTATACACCCATACCTAAAAAACAGACACTTCACTGAGGGTGCCGTGGTGGTGTTGGAAATTTTTTTTGACACTTTGGAGACACGACAAAGATACTTTTAAGACACGACATGGTGATTTTGTAATTTTTTTATTTATAAAAAGATGGGATTTAATGCAATTTAAAATACATTATGAGTTAATTAGAAAAATAACATAAAATTAAAGAAAACAATATTAACAAACATCTAAATTTATTAAATTATAGTGTTTTTTTTTTCATGATTACATGGATAAAATGATCAAAAATTATTACTTATATATATAATAGTATATTATATATATATATTTTTACATATTCATACTATATTCGTGTTTTATTTTTTTAAAATTGACCGTATTACTCTAGTTATATTGTATCGTATTCTCGTCCCGTCCTTATTAGACCCACACAATTGTTTATAGATTTTGAACCCTCACGTTAAACAAGGTGCAACTAGACTAACTGATACGGCTATGCCCAAAGGCCCCCCAACTAGTACTCACCCTTTCAAATGGTTCATTCCAATTTCAGGATCGTTTTTTTGATGTTTAAAGAAAGGAAAGGTGATTCTTTTGGGCCAGCCCAATGCGACTTTACCTTTTTCATTAATTTTTAAAGACCTTCGATTCAATCGCTGACTTTATGCTTGCGGGGCAAGGAATTTGTAAGCATTTCGTAATTCTCCCTCAATTTGAAGGGCATTAATGTAAAACAATTTTTATCGCATGCCCCATGTGAACCCTAGCCCTCGCTGAGTAATTTAGCTATAAAAAGGCATGCACTCCCCAAAGGCCATTGCGTTTTGTATCTCTCTCTGTCTGCTCCGCTCTTGCATTTTTGCTGCGGCTTAGGGTTTAAGCGTTCCAATCGCTCTCTCTGATCTACGAGGGTATATTCATCTATCTCTTATTTGTTGATTCATTTTATGTTCAATACATACTATATATTTACACATGCATGTATACGTGTTCTTGCTCGGTAAAGTTGTGCTGATTCATTACATGAGATGCAGTTCTGTCTGATTTGTTGATGCTATTTTTAGATCTAATATGTCTTTAGTTGAATCGGTTAATTTACTGTTGATTGTTCTATTGTTGTATGGTTGTGGACTCTTTTTAGGCCTCACATCACCTCAATAAAAGCTTTTCCAAAACAAATCTTCCTAGGCATAGCGAATTTGTTAATAAAATTTGCTGTTTTATTTGAGTTTTGTTGTTCAATCACGAGATACACACACATATATAAATTTATGTTACAATACACGGTTAGTTTATAAAGGACATCTAATTCGGTTACTGCGTTGATTTTTATTTTATTTTTATTTCATATAGCATAATCGATGGTTAAACTTGTTGTCCAAATAATATAGATTATGACAATTATTATTTTTAACTATTTTTAATTTCGGGTAACATTTGGTTATTTGTTATTATTTGATTCTCAAAATATATTTCGTCAAATCTTTTGTTTGATCTAGTTTTTTTGGGTATATATAATCATTTTCTGGTTGTAAGATACATAATAGCTGTAGTATTGGATGTATTTGCTTGAATTATATTTATACATAATAAAAAGTGATTAAATAATTTGAAGCTTTTACTTATTCACATATTTTTTGAAATGCCAGGAATTTACCCGTACAGTCATTTTGCATATAGTATATTGGTTTTGTGAAAGAGACTGGTTTATCCTTTTGTATATTTGTCCAAATTGTGTTTCAATAATATCTATTTTTTTTCTTGTCAATCGTCTGTTGGCTGCTACATTTTTTTCCCTGGAGTGATTTTGTGTTGGACTTTATAAACTGATTGGAATGGAATTGCTAAATGCCCCGTTCGCTCTGGTTTATTCTTGAAAATCTAGAGAGCTGTACTGGAGGCCATTTAGTGTTTGTCTCCCAGAATAGCATGCGGGTGTAAATTTTTGTATCTTTGTTTCATGTGTTTAGACATCTGGGAATAATCTGATTTGGTTGTTTGCAAACCATGCAATCTTATAAGCTTTTCTTTCTAGTGGGGTTTGGTTCTGTCAAAATACTTGAATATGAATAATTAATGATTTGCAGACTGAAATAAATTTAGTTTTTTTTTCTGTTTGAATAGTTAAGTGATACCCATGTGTTGGTATTTGAGTTGGGTATAGAGATTGTATTTGGTCAGTGTGAAAACTGTTGAGCAGAAAAAAAACTTTTTCTAGTTATTTTTTTGCTTGTGCGTTTTTGGGTAACATTGAAAGTGTTTTTCTTTTGCTTACTTCACAAATCATGTTTGTGTTTTCAATGTTCATGTTACTCTAGTACTGATAGATCTTTCTGTTGTATTCAATTTTGCATTGCAGTTTAATTCCTGAGATCCATAATGGGCAAGGAGAAGGTTCATATCAACATTGTTGTTATTGGTCATGTCGACTCAGGCAAGTCGACCACCACGGGCCATCTGATCTACAAGCTTGGTGGTATTGACAAGCGTGTTATTGAAAGGTTTGAGAAGGAAGCTGCTGAAATGAACAAGAGGTCATTCAAGTATGCGTGGGTGCTTGACAAGCTCAAAGCTGAGCGTGAACGTGGTATCACAATTGATATTGCCTTGTGGAAATTTGAGACCACAAAGTACTACTGCACTGTCATTGATGCTCCTGGGCATCGTGACTTTATTAAGAACATGATTACTGGGACATCCCAGGCTGATTGTGCTGTCCTCATTATTGATTCCACCACTGGTGGTTTCGAAGCTGGTATTTCCAAGGATGGCCAGACTCGTGAGCATGCTCTTCTTGCTTTTACTCTTGGTGTCAGGCAGATGATTTGCTGCTGTAACAAGGTTAAATTATATTCTATTTACTTGTTATATTTGTTGTCTTTTCTTTTTCATGTGAACTGTTTTGCAATGCTCTCATGACATGTGTTTTGATATGCCCATTCCCCTCCTCTATGAAATGGCGCCCTTCAATCTGCCAATACACTCCCTTCATATTATTTGTCAGGGATAGCTTGGATTATAAGTGGCAAATTAAGTTGGGTGTTCATTTCAAGGAGACTCCAAATGATAATTATACCACGGGATTGTAGTTCAATTGGTTAGAGCACCCCCCTTTGGGGGGGAAGCTGCGGGTTCGAGCCCCGTCAGTCCCGATGGATGTCATAAAAGTTAAATTCCATTTGCTTTCCATTAAATTTTCTTTGTTGTTTTAGTACATCATTCTAGATTCTAGACCTGTTATGTGATAAACCGATTGATAGCACGGGGACTTGTGATTTATTTTTGAATGTCATCATGAGTCTGTAACCTGTTAATCTCTATGTTTTCTCTATATGATACATATTGCACAAGCTTCAGATAGTATCATGTCCATGGCTGTTCATGTGTACAACCTCAGAGATAAGTTCTGTAAGCTATTTTATTTTTCAAGTGGTTACCAGGGACCCATCGTGTTATATGCAGTCACATTTGCTATTCTTTATTTGCATTTTGTACCTCATTTTGAGTACTTGGTAGCATGTTGTGTCCATGTTATTTGCTGTTTCTTTTATTGTCAAACTTTGTGATGTTCATGTTGTAAGACTGCATGTGTTATTTGGCAGATGGATGCCACCACTCCCAAGTACTCGAAGGCAAGATATGATGAAATTGTGAAGGAAGTCTCATCCTACATGAAGAAGGTTGGCTACAACCCTGACAAAATTCCTTTTGTCCCCATTTCTGGTTTTGAAGGTGACAACATGATCGAGAGGTCGACCAACCTAGACTGGTACAAGGGCCCAACTCTTCTTGATGCCCTTGATATGATCCATGAGCCCAAGAGGCCATCAGACAAGCCTCTGCGTCTTCCACTTCAGGATGTCTACAAGATTGGTGGTATTGGCACTGTTCCAGTGGGAAGGGTTGAGACTGGTGTTGTGAAGCCCGGCATGGTTGTCACTTTTGGACCTACTGGGCTGACAACTGAAGTTAAGTCTGTGGAAATGCACCATGAAGCGCTTCTGGAAGCTCTGCCTGGAGACAATGTTGGGTTCAATGTGAAGAATGTTGCAGTGAAGGATCTCAAGCGTGGCTATGTTGCATCCAACTCAAAGGATGATCCAGCCAAGGGAGCTGCAAACTTCACATCCCAGGTTATTATCATGAACCACCCTGGCCAGATTGGTAATGGGTATGCTCCTGTTCTTGACTGCCACACCTCTCACATTGCTGTTAAGTTTGCTGAGCTCTTGACAAAGATTGACCGCCGATCTGGCAAGGAGCTCGAGAAGGAGCCCAAGTTCTTGAAGAATGGTGATGCTGGTATGGTCAAGATGATTCCCACCAAGCCAATGGTGGTGGAAACTTTCTCAGAGTACCCCCCACTTGGACGATTTGCTGTCAGGGACATGCGTCAGACTGTTGCTGTTGGGGTGATCAAAAGTGTGGATAAGAAGGATCCCTCTGGTGCTAAAGTCACCAAATCTGCTGCAAAGAAGAAGTGAATTATGAAGTATGGAGATTTCAGTGGAGATGCTTTACACCATTTATATTACCATTATATAAAAGACCTGCCATATTCTAGTTTTATGGTCGTAAGTTGTTTAGTTGGTTGCTTTGTTTGCTGCAGTTTTTTGTCTTCATTGTCTGGTTGCCACACTCAGAATTGGGTGTTAGACCGACGGTGGCGACAATATTATCTCGTTTGTTTCGAGTTTTTGACTATGTTTACCTCTTAATAGTTCTGTTATTTGATGATTTTCACCTGAGACTTTATAATATTTTTATGTTGCTTTTATATTTGTCTTGATGATATGTTCTCTTATATGCATGTTGCAATTGCCAAAGTTTTTTGCTAATTAAAATACGTTGGTATCGAGTGGCTTAAACAGCTGTATGAGTTTTTTTTTTTTGCAACATAATATGACTTCTTGTTTTTATTATTTGAGATCTTTATATGGTATGGACTGAATAGGTTCTTTTTTCTCCCTCCCTTTAAAAATGATGCACCCAGTGGGACTATACTTGGCCTCACTGATGTCCAGCATTCAAGTATATTTTTGTCCTTAGAGCAGCGTACTTATAAAACAGTTCTCAGTACCATACAATCGAATGCGGTCTTGTGCGTTTCCCTTCTGGGTTTTGGTTTGCCCTTTATTATATTCTGGTACTTGATCTTTGGAACTTGCTAAGTTCTGTGTCTAGGTTCACTCTTGTGTATTTGTTTATCTGCGTATTGGTTGTTGTATTATCTTGTGTTAATATGTTTTCAGCCTGTTAAGATTGTAGAGTGGTAGTTGTCGGCGGCTCTTATTGTCTGGCTTGTGGTGCTCTTGATGGGGTTTCTTTATTAGAGTCTTTTATTTTATGAACACTGAAAATCAAACTTGGCGAAGGAATAATATTATTGAATCATCGGAACTACTTTGACATCGCTTTTTTAGTTTCTATCTACATATTCTTTGTGAATTCTTTATCTTTTTCTTGATTTCATCCGTTATTCATTCAATTTACAGTCACAGACGAGACGGGAATTTCATTTCATTTCTATCAAGGTAAAATTGTGTTTGAGATCAAGGTAAAATTTCATTTCTATCAAGGTAAAATTGTGTTTGAGATTAAGGTAAAATTGTGTTTGAGTAATATTGTTTCAACTCATTGTAACATAAATATGATATTACATATTTTATGTATATTTTTTTCTTTGGAATTATATTTGTTAGGACTTTATTTTAGTTTATTTTAATTAATAAATGTATTTTTATGCATTTGCATGTTTTTGGTAATTGTCATAAATTCAACCTATTTACGACTCTAATTTTCAAATTGTAGTCTAAATTAGCATGTTTTTGGTTATTGTCATATATTTTTATATATACTCTTTTTATTTTCTTTTATATTTTTATATATTCAATATATTTGTATTTGTATATAACTTTTATTTTATTGTATTTTCTTCTTATATATATCTTTATATTTATATATATTATTATGTATTTATTATTATTATTTATATATATATATATATTTTTATTGTATTTTATAAAAGTTTTTTATTCTTATTTACTTATAATTTTGTATTTTATTTATATTTATAATTTTTTTATTTATTGTATTTTATTTTGTTATAGTTATATTTTTTGAGCAATCAATTTTTTTATTTATTGTATTTTATAATTTTTTTTATTTTTTATTAAAATTTAATTTATTGTATTTATTTTATTATATTTATATTTTTGAGTAACCAAAATTTTTATTCATTGTATTTTATAAAAAATATTAGAAATGAAAACTTTAACTGAAAAATAAAAATTGAAAGTGAAAGTTTCGTTATGAAAATTTCAAATTATGTCTAAGAATTGTTAAAATTTTGGCATTATTTTCAGTTTTTCAGTATTAAATACATTGACTTCTAAAAAAAAAAAAATTTTGAAATTGAAAGTATTACCGAACATAGCCATTCTTCAATTTCTTAAAATATTGATGAGTTTTTTTTATTTGTGCCTAACAATTATTTACCCATTACCAGCCTGACCTTTCATCCAATGTAAGATCTAGTTCCAAGCTTGCTACTCTAGCCTCTGCCAATCTCAAGTCAACCGGCGGTCTTATGGTTTCTTTGTTATTCCTTGCAAAAACCAGGGCCATTTTTGGACTACAATGTTTTAAACTTTTGATTGTGTATTATGGGGTTAGAAGGCTCATCCGCTTAAAACCGGGAAAAAAAGAAGCAAGGAATGCTATATCTAAACTTGATCGTTAAATTTGTGCAAAAAGTAAAATAATAATGATAAATATTTTGAATCAAATTATGTCAAAAATAGTTTTAGGTAAATGTAATGGTGAGTCTTATCACATTGCATCACCATAACATTATTTAATGAGATCCACCACTTTACTCACATTAAAATAAAATAAAATTAATTTGATTTACTTTCAAATTATTATTCTTTGTGCGAAATAAACTTCAAGTTGACCAAATCTGGATTTAGTTGTTGGACTGCATTTGAAATCTGTATAAAGACAATCGGTCCAAAGTTGAAGCCATGTTCTAAGATATTCTATCACGGTAGCCCAATCCAATTGCTTTCAATTTATTGGGTACATAAGATTCCTACCTAACTTTCAACCGAGGCATGTATCAAGCACCGTTTAAGTGCCAATCAAATACATGCATATATAAGTATATATATAATATACACAGTATGTCCTTCGTATGCAACTTATCCTCTACCTGTACTGGAGAATGAATTCTCTACGGTGTATTGGTATCAGTACATTAGCAATGGCTGAAATTATTCTACAGCAAGACCGAAATAACAATAAACATCTTGAAAGGAGAGATTTTTTATTTTTATTTTTATTTTTTATCAGACCCTGCCAGAGTCTTGCTATTACTCGTAAATTTACTAAAAAATAGGGACTTGTCTAGGGGTGCACAAAAATCTGTCCAAACCGGGAATCTAAACTGGACCGGACCGGACAATTCGGTCCGATTTTTTCGAGATCCGGTTCGGTCACGGTTCCAATTTTTTGGAACCGTATAGTAACGGTTCGGTTACGGTTTCCTGTCCCTCAGGACCGGACCGAACCGTTTCTATATATATAAATATAAAATATATTATTTCTAATATTTAAATATTATACTTATAATATACTTATAGTATTATAATTATACTATAATTATAATATAACTACAATTTTTGTTGTTTGAAATATTATACTTAGAATATACTTATAGTATTATAATTATAAGTATTATAATTATAGGTTGGTGAACCGTGGAGCCGAATCGGACCAAACCGGTTCTTCGCGGTTCGGTTTGGTCCGGTTCCATACGGTTAAACGGTTCGGTCCGGTTTCATTTTTAGTGAAACCGGACCATACGATTTGGTTTCAAAAAAGGCCAGAACCAGACCGATCGTGACCGTGTGCACCCCTAGACTTGTCTATTCAATTTACCTAGCCAAAAATACTGTTATATTATTATTGATTATTAAACTTGTAAAAGTGAAATGTGAATAGTACATTTCAGAAAAAGAAAAAAGAAAAAAAAAAAGTAAATGTGAATAGTAAATACCTAACACGCAAGCTTTCCACTTGTCATTCTCCGTTTAGTTTTTTTCACCAACCTATCGCAATACAAATTTCCAAATGCAATACTCGCCCTCTTTCTTTCCTCTTCTTCTTCTTCACTTATTTTTTTCCCAACAAACGTGAAAATCAAAGCCCTAAACGAATCTCAATTTCTGTATCTAAAATCGATGATGATCTTCAAACCCTATTAGTTCAATCAGGACGATGGTGAGGTTGCCCCATGATTTCTTTTTGAACTCTAATTCGATCACCAATGGAACAAAGCCGAAATCTTTCTTCAGAATCGTTGTCAAAGAAGGCAGTAGCAGAAGATCGAGAAAGCGTGAAGGTCATACAATGGGAAGATTTCGAGCAAGAGCTCGCGCGTCTCTGGAGTCTCTCCTCTGCCCTCAACGAAGCTAAAGAAAAGAAATTTTTACTTCAGCACAAGCTCGAGTCCCTCATACAGGTAGGGTTTTGTCTGTACAAGTTTTTTGTAGTTTAATTGTTTTCTGGCATTTTTATTTTTATGCTATGTTTGGTTGCTGAGAAAGTGCACGACAAAAAGTGAAAACTGAAATGGGATCCAATTTTGGGTCTGATGGTTTATGCTCTTCTGGTATCCAACGAGAATAAAGTTAAAGAAAAAATTGGCCTCAATGAGGGCAGATAGTTGCGGAAGCTGAGTTAATTGGGAATTTAACTGTCTGAAGTTCCAGAAATTTACATATTCCTTTCGTTAAAAGCTTGAATTTTTCATAGAAGTAGTTTTCTTTGATTTATACAACATAAAATTATCATTTGAGTCGGTCTGAAATTTTATACTTTGTTTGGATACTGAGAGAGCGTTGGAAAAGAAAAAAAATATGAAATGAAATGAAAGGAAAACAAATTTCGAGTCTCATAGTTGTGCTCTAACAGTTTCCAATGTTTTTTTTTCCGGTAAAAACAGTTTCCAGTATTAAAAATATAGGGAAGATAAATTCACGAGTCGTAATATGTTGAGTCTCAGGGGTTTTAGTTTTCCAGTCTTATGATGCGCTGTTTGGTTGCTGAAAAACTGAAAGAAATGGTACGCAAAAGAAAATCAAGGGAACATTTGGAATTTTTGAGGTAATTTCTTCATCAAAAGTTCCAACCTCGGTCTTAGTGGGGTTTTATACACGAAAGTATTAATAATTTGTTACTGTCCTGTTTTTCTGTTCCAAAAGGTCCTGTTGTTTAGTTGCAGTAAATTGGAGGAAAAGGATACTAGAAAAGAATGAGAAGGTGCTCTTGATCTCTTTAGAAATGAGAAACTTTGAATTCTTAACGATAATACTTGTTTGAGATTTTGCTTCATTTCAGCTATTTGTGTTGGGATTTATGTTATGTAATGTGTTTTTCAATTGATTTGGCTCATATGAACCTTGATTCTGAAAATTGGCGGAAGAGTTGAACTTTCTTTACCTTTAATTTCTGTTTTGTAGCAGAGAAATTCGAGGACACACAATTTGAAGTTGTAAAACCAAAAATACCTAACTAGGGAATCAAAGTTCTTTTGCATTTGCTTTAGCTTCAGCTAATGTGTAACCAGATTTTTAGAGTGAATGACTGATATTGTGATTAAAAAGTCAAGTGAAGTTTGAACACGGGCATATCTTGTTGCTTGATTTACGTTAGCCTTACCTTCTCATTGGCTGGTCAAGAAGTTTGTGGAAAGGAGAAGGAATAATACTTTAAAACTTCAGTAATTATTTTAAGTTGTATAAGACTTGAACAAGTTGAATATTTATTTTAGTTTGATTTTCTTTTTCCCCTTTCCAAGAAACGAAAAGAATGAAAAAAATAATGTTCAGTTTTCCTTTACTTGCTTTTCCTACAGGTTAATGGCAATTAAACGAAGAATTATTAAATCGCGAAATCTGCAGAAAGTTATATTTCATTACTTATTTATTATGTGTTTTGTATTTCCTTTTTGAATTTCTTGTGCTTTAATTGATTAGCCCGCGGATTAGCGGGCGGCCAAATGGTGGACAGGTGGAAGCAGAGTCATTGAAGCGGTCAAATGAGCTTGATGAGATGCGTGAAAAATTGGAGTCTCGGAAATTGGTAATGGGAAACATGTCAATGCATTCGAGGGTTGTAGATGAGAATGCTAAAAAGCAAGAGGAGCAGCTCAGTACTGAAATTAGGTCACTGTTGGTTGCTGGGACATCCCTTTCTGTAGCTAGTAAGCGTCTGCAGGTAATATTAATATATATTTGTTGAATTGATGCTTTTTCTTTTTTATTTCTTAAATGGATATTGGATAAACAATTAGAAAAATTGTACTGGATCTTTACTGTTCATGTTAGTCCTAGCTACCATCATATGTAGTTGTTATAAATTTATAATGATGAATGATGTCAATAAGATTATGAGAGGGACATATGAAGTGACAAATCAGCTAGAACTTCAAATTTTGGCTCTAGAAAGGCTGTTCATATTTCTATAATGCATCATGCAACCATTATTTAATATTGGCTACAATAGGCCAGGTAATCTTGTTGTAAGTGGAGTATCAATGGATTCTGTCATCAGATTTTAATGTGGTTTTGTTTCTGCACCAGTGATTTTTTTGTTATATATGTGTGGATGCAGCGTGTAAGCACGTGTGACTGTAGACCTGGGGTGGGCTTATAATTTTGACTGTTTATTTTCTTTGCATGTAAGGAGTACTATGATTGTAAAGTTGCTGAGCTATTTTTTTGCAAAGATTGCAATACAAGCTATTTCAGATTGGCTTTGTACTTGAAAGGTTTATTTTGATTGATATGACTTGAAGGATGAAAGAGTGATTTGGTTTGTTGTGCCATACAAGCTCAGATTTACTAGACAAGTATGGAGAATGATTTTTGGATATGAGAGACAGTGTCATTGTGTCAATTTGGAGACTTATAAAAAAAAACCAGTGTCAATTTGGAGGAGATGAAGTTATGGATGAAGTATGAGTATACACCCTTGAGTTATTAAAATGAAGATTTTTATCTACATTATAACCCAAGGAGATGATGGTGAATGGGGCACGAACAAGGAGATGGAATTCAGCTTAAGGTCTTTGATGACAAACACTCTCTTGATTTGACATCCTTGGTGTAACGCTATATTTTGTTTGTCGAATGGTGATATACGTGATATTTATGGTTGACAAGGCTTTCCAGTCGGCACCGAGGATCAGAAGAATATCAATGTAGGCGTGTTTCAATCAGCTTCAAAACCTGTCCTAGTTGGATTAGAGTTCATTTACAATTATGGAAGATTGGGAAGATAAGTTTGCAGATTATGGTGAAGTGGGGGGATTAAATGGTTTGTGGCTTGTGGACTTTGAGTCACCAAAGATAAGGTCTGTTGCCATGATTATCGTTGGTCAAGGCTCTCATTTCTTGTTGGATTATGAGGGAGGATAGAAATGTGTTTTAATTAATTAGGGAGATCCCTGATAAATGTACAACTAAAATACAATAGGTTACTTGCTTTCGAGTTTCAAATAAGTTATGTGCTTTTATCTATTACTCATTTATGAAGCCAATCACCATTAGGAAATTCATTTTGAATGTTGATTTATGTACATAGCTCGTATCATTATCTCATTGTTTCACTTTTTTGGGGGTTAAATGGTAGGTAAAGTTGTGAATTAGAATTTTTGTATACTTTTTTGCCTCTGAATTTCTGATTCTGTTTTGTTTCTTAATACAGGAAGCAAATAGGTTGCTTGCTGGAGAAAGGGGTTATTTTCATCTCAAAACCCTGCAGAAGTTGCTAAGAGTGAGGCAACAATATATGGTATCACAAGTTTCGTTGCTCTATCCTGTAAAAGTTGTAATTGGACATGGACAAGAGCATGAACTTGAATCGTTTACCAGCAGTAGTAGATTAGGTAATAAACTAATTAATCACACCTTGTGCTGATTTCTTTAGCATTGTACATAACTGTGGTTATTTAAATATACATGCAAAATGTGCAAAACCCCCCTGCAGTGCAAAAAACCCCCTCACTATTTACAAAATGTTCAAATAAGGACATTTTGTCAATTTAACAACTAAAATGTCTAAAACACCCTTACACTCTAGTGCCATGTTTGGATGTCCAAAAAGGGCTCATCTGAATATTAATTTCTTATTTATTTAAAAAATGTATGAATACTCTCTTATTTTCACTCGTCGAGCCCATCTGAAATAATAAAATAATTAAAATATATTTTTAGTTTACGGTTGTGAGGGGCATTTTGGTCATTTAAAAAGGAAATTTTGACGTCGGGGGGTGTTTGCACAGATTGTAAAAATGCAGGGGGGTTATATGCACATAATAAACTGCTGGAAAGTTTTCTGCACAATTTGTATATAGCGGGGGTGTTTTTTGCACTTTACCCTTATTTATTTTTATGGCAATAAACTGTAGTGAATAGATTTAGCATATTACCGTGAAGATGTGGGGCCACACCATCAAGATTTTTTTAAGAGCAAAATGTCACCACATGGGTGCCCTCTTTTATTATTTATGATCTCTTACTATAGTTTCTACACTTAATGGCACAGAGTTGAGAGTCTTGAGACTCTGCTTATTTCCAAAAATCTACCTGTGGGACGCACCCATGGAATTTGAAGCTCAAATTTATTTGCATCTGGAGATATGTGTCTTTGCAAGTGAAGGGGTTCAATTCAGTTAAATGAGAGAAAGTTAGATTTTAACCTGTTTCTGTAATTATATGACATTGTGCTACAGTGGAATTTTTTAGTTAATGAGCTTGAATTGGATAAGATAAATAAATTTTGTGGATAGCATAAAGGTTGTAACTGGACATTCACACAATAAAGAACTTGAATATTTTACCAGCATAGTAGATCAGGTAACATGCTAACTAATTGGAACTTAGTGCTGATTTGCTTAATATTGTAGCATGCAGAACTGAGGTTATATCTTCTGTGTGTGTGTGGCAAAAACTGTAAAAAAGAAAATTAATAGATCCTAGTTGGAAGTTTTTTTTTTTTCCTTTTCCAAGTTGGAAGTTGAAATATTGAGAATCTACCATTACATCTTAGTATTTTATCGTGAAGATGTGGAGCCACTCCATCAAGCTCTTGGTATTTAGAAAATGATATCACATGTTTGTCTTCATTTATCATCTGCGTTCTCTCCCTATACTTTCCACACAACACAGAGTTAAGACATGGACCCCACTTTGGCGTCATTATAATATTTACTCTTAACTATTAAAACATAATTCTCTTTGAATGCTTTGTAGGAATTTGTGCCTGAAGCTTTTATAAGTTTTTTGTTGTTCCAACAATTATTCGTACTATTACTACTGGACAATTGGCCCAGGTGGTATAACCTCTCTCTCCCAAAGGGAGAGTGAGGTTCGAGCCCCATAGTGTGGGCATTTGTGTGTGTCAGTATTTACGCACCAAAAAAAAAACACAATGATTCATACTATTGTTTTGTCTCTGTATATGAATGGCTATATTTCGCACCTAAAAGTGACTGGATATACATTTGGATACAAAACTGATGGTTTGATGTTGATTTCTATTTATGTAGCTGAAGTTCCGGTAATATAATTAGCCATCACAGCCTCAACTTTTTATCATGCTGCTTTAATTTAAAAAATTGGCACCGAGGGTCTTGTTTTTATTATTTTTTTATAAGTATTATTATTTAAATTTTTTATATTTATATTTTTTGCTTTTCAGAAAATTCTGCTGGATCAAAAACTCTTGAGCAAGGATCCTTGACTATTTCCGGTCTGCATCTCAATATGCTCCCTTTTAAGAAGATTAGTTTTTTTACTGACAAGAAGGAGGTCCAGAGATCTGCAACTGCCCTGGGATATGTAGCACATGTTTGTTCTTTCTCTTTCTTGACATAAAATTATTAACTAGCATATTTGCTCGAAGTATTCTTTTTAGTCTTTAAAGAGCATCCAGCATATACTCTTTTGCGACTGATGCATCTCTAAATCCATTTGATATGGGAATCTACTTTTTGAAACAACACGGATGTTAATAGACAAGATATGTTTATTATATTAACCTGCACGATGTGAGATTACTGTATATGTATATTGTTGTTTTGCTTTTTAGTGCAGTTTTGGAATCAGTCTTTTTGTTGGCCTGTTTAGCTAGCTGCTAAAAAAATGATTTAATTGGCTGGTGTTTCTGCAGGCTGTTTCACTTATTGCTTCCTATTTAGAGGTTCCTTTGCGTTATCCTTTACAATTGGGAGGTTCTCGATCATATATTCATGACCATGCACCTACTGTTGAGTCTACATCATCTGATTTAATGTTGAATTCATTACTTTCCACAAATTTGAAGCGGGTAGAATTTCCCCTCTTTTTAGAAGGTCAAGATACAACAAGAGCGGCTTATGCCGTGTTCTTGCTAAACAAGGTGATCTTTCAAATGCCATCTGTTGGTTCAATTCTTTTGGATTATGCCATTGTGAATTTACAATTCTTTCACGGAAGCCTAATGCCATACTTATTGATTATGCCATTCTCTTTTTCAATTGTTGTGTGTATCAATAGTTATAGAATTCAGGTTTTATGAACTTAGTTTTTTATTGATTCTATCTCTCTCCTGGGTTTGTGGGTTTGATAAATGATTTTGACATTCATACTAATAAGATGAATCGGGAGTTTGCCATGACCATAATAAAAAGTTTGAGATAAAAATCTGCAGTCTGTTGTATTTCTATTTGCTTCTGTTATTTGCAATTTAAATTATGAAATCGGTAATTCACTTGGTGTGAGATTGATTTCAATGAACGCAAGTGGGCTAGAGTGGATAGATATGTTAATATGGATCATATGTTCCATGTAGTACAATAAATAAATGAATGGTAGTTCACTTGGAGTAAGTATTGGCAATTGTTGGACAAGCTTCTTTTTGCATTTCCATAGTTAGAAAGAAAAATTAATGGTCACTCTTTTTGTTGGCTCCTTTGTGACTTCTGTTTTCTGTTGCTTAACCTTGATGCTCTGTTTTGTGATGAAGGAAAACAAATACAACAAAGTTTTGAATAAGAAATGGAGAAATCTAGGTAAGGAACAATAATGAGAGACATTGGAGAGAAATTATAGGCAAAAATGGTCTTGCAGGGAGAGAAGATGAGAGAAAATTTGAAAGAGAGCATAGTGAATGAGAAAATCAGTGCTAGAACGTTGAGGCTCTATCTCCAAGAGGTTCTTGTGTTCTTTGTAGTTCTTGTGATCCAATTATGATGGATAGAGAAATGGAGAAATCTAGGTAAGGAACAATAATGAGTGACATTGGAGAGAAATTATGGGCAAAAATGGTCTTGCAGGGAGAGAAGATAAGAGAAATTTTGAAAGAGAGCATAGAGAATGAGAAAATCAGTGCTAGAACGTTGAGGCTCTATCTCTATCTCCAATAGGTTCTGGTGTTATTCCTTTTAGTTTTGTGATCCAATTATGATGGAGAATGAGAGATAGAGAGAGAGAGTGAAGTACACTAGGTACAGTACAGCTCCAAATGAGCCGAGCTGAGTATTGAAGTGATCAGGCTTGGCATGATCAAGTTCAGATGGTGCTCAAACTCGGCTGGTAATCCTGAGCATGATGAGCTTCATTGGTGTTGTTGGGCTTGGCTCGACATTGTTTAGCCAAGTTGAGCTCGGGTTGGGAAGGGAACTAAGGGAGACACCATGCTTTATGGTTTTCCATGGTCAAACATTCATCCTCTCTCTCTCTCAGCGCGCGCGCCCACCATACGTGCTGCACCAATTCTTGCCTTAATGTTCTTCCTTGTCGGAGAGTCATTGCAATTTCTGTTGCCTCAACCTTGCCTCACTGCCTCTTGAAATAATCTTTCTATGTTTGAACTTGCTTAAATCTGAGAAAAGTGGCTTGGTTGTCCCAAGGGCTTAGAGCAGCAAGTTTTTTGAATCTCCCTTTTACTGTTCATCTTATCATCTCTTTTCTTTGAATGGTAAGGCAACCACACACATCCATTTGCCTCCACGGAGGCTCGAACACCTGACCTCTCCTTTTTTTTTGGGGGGGGGGGGGGGGGGGGGTTGGGGGGAGTGGCGCAGAGCTTATACCACTGGGCCATTGGCCCTTTGGTATCATCTCTTTGATCTATGCTTAGTAAAAAATAAATTTGTAATGGGGCGTTTGAATTATGAAATTTGATTCATTCAGTTGTGTTTCAATAATTAAACCATGGTTGTTAGCTATTGACCCTTTTTGAATACATGCTTTGTGTAACTGAAAAGCGGATTGTGATCATATTCGATGTTGCATGCAAGGGTTAGAGGGGGTGGGTGAGTCAGAGTTGGTTGGTTGGTGATGTGGTAAATTTGAAAAAAACCTGTCTTTGAGTTTGGGGTGGGAATGGCAGGGTTCCTCCGCAGGATGGCATTGGGATGGTGGGCACCCTTCAAACCCTTACTGTTGCCATCCCTAATTGTAATTGTATCCCAATGGAAGATAGAGAAATGGTACTTTTCTTTTTGAAATCTGTTGACTTGTTATCGAAAAATAATTACTAAGCATGGGTGTAAAATCATGAAATTCACTCTTTGTTAACACCGTTGTAAGGGAGTTCAATGGAATTTCTGACAAGATAGGAGAGATTCCTGTAATGATGCCCTTTGGAGAATGCTCTCGTCATTTCCCCTATTTCTAACATTACCGTTACAGTCAAATGATTTTTTGGTCCTGTTTGCGTTTCAGATCATTGGAAGTGTTTTAATTCCATGTTTAGAGATTGCTGCCCTTTTATGTCATCCTTTTCTCCATGATGTGAGCAAGGAGCTCAGTTGTTCACATGGCAATTAGATTATTTGGAATTTGACATATTTCAAAAGTGCCTAGTGTTCTCCATGTCATATTAAATCAGATAAAATGGTGAAAAGTGTGAAAAGTCCCTTTTGAAATAATTTATTGCTACACCAGAGCAGAAGCATATAAACTGTTAAGGTCCTTTTAAAAGATAATTTCAATCTCCATAGTCCTTTATGAATTTACCCATAAATTTGAATGAATTTATCTTATATTAACATCCATCAGGTGATCATTTTGTGTTTCTATTGAAGTTAAATTGCATAAATTGAAATTCTTTTAAATCATTTCATCATTCTTCTACTTGCTTTTTCTAAAATGGCCTTAACGTTTGTATATATTTTTATTTTGCCCCATGATTTCAGGATTTAGAGCAGCTTTTGAATTTCATTGGCGTCAGTAGTTTAGGGCCACGACATGTACTGGGTAATTTGAAGGAGCTTATAAGGACTATCCATTCGACAGAATATGTAGATACGTGATCCAAGCTTTAAATGTTGATTGTAAGTTTCTGTAAATGGACTATTTGTATTTTTACAAGGGTGCAAATTTTTTGTTGGAGCACCTATAGCCATGAGCCTTATCAATTGTTGCTTTAGTGCAATGCAAAATATGAATTTTATCTCTGAACATTTTGTTCTGCTATGGAGTCTGTAGTATGGTGTTTTGATATAGGGACATGATATTCACACTCTACTTCTATTTGTGAAAAATGAAATGACATAATTGCCCTTCCAAAACCACACAATTATTACAAAATGTACTCTTGCACTCTACTTTTGAAAGGTGATGTCATTTTATTTATTAAAAAATTCGAGTGTTTTGCAAGTGAAGAGAATTGGAATGTGAATATGATGTTCCTTTGATATAGTGTCTTGATTTGTTAATTGATAATCCGATTAAAAGCACTACGCTCGACTTAGAACATGGTTGATTAGACACTGGACTTGATTGTGGTGTAGAAATACTCTATTGAATTGTTTAGTTGTAAAAATACTCTATTGAGAGTATTAGCTAAAAAGTAATACTGCACACAGCCCAATTATGTGTACTCGTTGAGCTTTATCTTTCAAGGTATGCAAATGTTATTGAAGAAACTTTGATAAATTAATTAGATTATATTTCCTCCTGCATATTATAGATATATATATATAATATATTTTGCAATAAAAAATGTGTATATGTACATCTATCTGACTTCTCAGTGTCCAAATATCAAGGAAATTGTGCTGGCATATGAGTTTATACTACTAGGAGTTCAGCTAGGCCATCTTTGAGGTTCCGAAAGGCAACGAATCATATTGTCAAGTGAGAGAGTGGGTTGAGTTCAAGAATAGTCAGTCTCTGTGTAAATAATGGCTATGATTAAGCAGGAACCACTAAGTGATGCTGTGATCGGCAACAGCATGCTTTGCTTATTATTATTTTCTCTTTTAGTGGTTCAGTTTCCAGTATTTCCCTTCAATTCCATCAAAACTAAGAAGAATAGCAGGGCTGAGGAGTTGTAAGAAATAGCGAAGCTTTGGAAGTGAGCTCTGAAAGGTGTGTGCGTGCGTCCAACTAATTTTAGTACCGCGGTCGGGACATTGCCTGGGAGGAGGATTTGCCAGAACTTATACGTGTGTGAATGTTTTTTAACTGTGCAGACGAGTTTTGAAAACAATATGTGAAAAGAGTGTGCAAAGCAATAGGCAAAATCTACACATTGGAGTGGATCATGACATGGTGGCCCAAGAATCTCTATTCCATATAGTTGCCTCTACCTGCATTGGTTGTGACATTTGAACTGTTAGAAATTGATATACGGTTGATAAATGATGATAGCTGTTCATAACAATAAAGAAGTCTCTTCACTTGGTCCATTTTTTCTATGACTAATAAAGGAAGGAAAGCGTCAGATAGAGCTTTATTCCACTGTTAAAAACCAATTGAAATTTAAAGTACAAAGATAACTACTTGTAAAATTAGTCGATACACTGAATTACCCATAGTGATTATCATTGCAAAAAATAAAATAATAATAAATAAAAAAAAATTGTCAATGTTGCAGCCATTCTTGGGCCAGAAATTTTAATTAGTCTTTTTGGCCAGAGATTTTCACTTGAAAAGGTCAAACTAGTTGAATGAAAATAAAATTAAAAAATTTATAAACATGTGATACAATATTTTTTGCTAACTTGGTTAGTTACATTTAGCATACCTAGAACTCAAGAATATAAACAGAGAGAACCCATTTTCCACATCTTAGAACTACTATTGAAAATCATTTGCGGGCCTCACAGATCAGAGTAACTTCATTAAACCCAAAGAGCATAAATACAAGCATCAGTGATATGGATGAATTTCCGCAAGTATCCAGAACTCCAAAATATTAATGAAATAATTCTTTACAGACCACCGATTGTATTTCCACATGACGATACTAGCCTTAGGCATATAAGTAAGTGCTTTCTATTTACAGTTGAGGTGAACCAATACAAGAGTGACACCCCGAAAAGGCATATAAGTAAGTGCTTTTACAAGGACAATGATTCAATAAGTACTGACATCCTTTTCGTTTTCATTGAACTCATCAGGTGTTGGAACGAGCAGAAACCGTTGGGCGTTGAGACCATTCATTTCTAAAACATAATTCTTTTTTATCTTTAGTCATCTTTGACGTTTAATATCTTGCAAAAACTTAGTGTTCGTTATAAAAATTTTTAACCTTTCATTACAGATGTGCCGTAAACGAAAAAGAGTGGGTTCAAACTAATTTTGATAAGAAAGTTTGTTCCTTGGATTGACATAACTGCTTCCAATTCTTGCGTGGTTATTGCTTCCTCTTTTGTTTGTTTTTATCTCATGTCAGAGAGTATGCCAGAAATGTTGAAGGTGATATGAAATGGATGATTTGCAAAGTGATGACGAAGATGATGATGGTGATGAGTCTGACAAAAAAAATAGAAGACGATATTGTTTATTTTGGATAACTCTTAAAATTTTAACCGTTTGGCCAATTTTTAATTTTTAAAATTTAAAAACGTGTCACTCTTGTATTAATCCACATTAGCGGTAAATAGAAAACTCTACTGCTTATATGGCCTAAGGCAAATATTGTCCTTTTCATATGCCATATAACAAAAATTACGTGAATTAAACAAAGGGATAATAGAGAAACTTCAATTTGCAATCTGACAACATGTAATGCCAGATCCAACCCTATATACTATTTTGTTGAATTAGAGTTAGGAACGATAATAAGAAACACGGTGTAGAAAGTCTGCAGTGAGGGAGAAAAAGGAAAGCAAAGACTTGTTAAGCAGCCCCTGGATTATCAAAATAGTCACGTTTGAGTTTTGCTAGACACCGCTCACAGTAATCTGTCATCGATGCTCCTCCAACTTATAACTTCTACTTGTGGATTGTCATTGATGCTCCTCCAACTTCTAACTTCTGCTTGTGGATCAACATCCATAGCATTGTTGATTAGTTTCTCTATGAACGACCATTGAATGGTTTAGTTGATGAGGTGATTTGGAATGGAATCAGAGACATGAAACCTGATCAAAGAAAGAATCATGGGTATAAAAAAACATAACTATGGTTCAGTTGATGAAGTGATGTAAAAAGGTGCCACTTCAAAGAAAGAATCACGGGTATAAAAACATCATAAATGACCGGTTAATTACCCCTTTCTAGTCTAAGAATAAAATACAAAATTTTAAAAAATAATCACATAAGAATTCAACTTGAACTACACAACAGTTCAATTCAATCTTCAATTTTATTTTTTTAACAACTTTACACTACCCAACATGAAGGGCACTTTAGTAAAATTTTAACTTTTTTTTTGCCCTGAAAAGCCTTTTGAATCAAAACCCTAAACCCTATATATATATATATATATATTCAAACAACATGCTAACAATAACTATTGTTTGAAACAATATTCTTTGGCTAAAATATCTAGCTTATTCTGTATTGAACTAAGACTAGTTATTGAATGGGTGTATCATTAGATTTGGTGATATCATTTCTAACTAAAAATTTGCATGTGTCACTTCTCATCTTTATAGAAATGGTAGATGTTTAAAAATTATTCTTTTAACTCTTTATACGTACTTAAATATAATAACTCAAAAAAAAGAAAGTAAATTGAACTTCTACAAATCAAATCGAAAATAATAGACGATATTAGGACAAGAAAAAGCAATTCCCACAAAATTTCACTAGCACATGTTGGATATATTGTTGAAATATTGTCTTTCCTTTATTGATTAGTTGCATATTAACAATGAAATTTAATTTGTTGATTTGATTATGTAAATTTATCAAATGGTACAAATTATTATACTTTTATTCAAGTAACTAAAAGAATTTATGTTTGTTATATATAACTCTCTATTTTTTGTTGGAAACTAGGTATGTGGTAACTTTGTAGTAATTGCAAAGTGTTAATCATCTAAAACAGATACAAAAAAAATCGAGAGTTATATACAACAAACACATCTCATATTTTTTTAAGAACAAAAAAAGAAGATAACTATTAGACAATTAAAATGATAACTTGGTAAATATATTAACTAAGACAATTCGAAGGACCGGCTTTTTTTTTTGGTTCCGATTCCACTCGTTCCATTGATTTTTTTTTTTCAAGAAGTAAACCTGTAGATTTAGGATGAGATAAAAATAGACAATCAAAACATGTTTTGAAACTTACAAATATCTAAAAAATTAATCAAATATTAACAGTTGAAGGAAATATAATTCTTTATTAATAAAAAAAAATTAAATAAAAAAATGGTAACAATCAATCAGTTTAAATACCTGAAAAATTCCAAGTTTTCCAACAAAAAATTTAGAAACAAATAGTAAAAACAGAATCAGTTACCCGAGGACTGAGGTGACATTCTGGTTGATAGCAACAATAACGTTGAGAAACAGCGCAAAATGCATAAAAGTTATGAGAATTAGTGCAAAATGCATTGTATTACATTATTATTTTTATTTTTATTTTTGAAAAATATATATTTTTTCTTCTAGTAATGCCTCTTTAAAGACTCTTAGGAAAGGAGGGAAAAACACGAAATAAACTTTCGGAGCTATCAAATGAGACAAGAAAACTAGGAAAAAATCCATGAAATAACTTGTGTGGGTAAATGAATAGAGATTATATATATATATATATATAAAGAGAGAGAGAGAGTGAGTTACCTTAATGAAGAGATTCGCCAATGGGAAGTTGCTGAGAGCAAAAGCAAACAAATAAATAACAGTCAATCTCGGAAGTATACCAACCAGTCAAACTAATACATATAACTACAATACCTACCGGTCAAAGTTTTTAATAAGAGTATACAAATAAACCATAATCTTTATTGACTTAAATTATTCACTTAAATTATTCGTAACACTTCGGCCGGGTAAGGTAAGGTGTTAGAGTTAGATGCAAACGAGCCGAATAGTGACCTGTTTAAGTTTGGTGAAGTGTTCGAGCTCTCATCTAAGTGTTCGAATTCGATTCAGCAACTTTTACAAACACTCGGCTCAAAACTCTTTTACAAATATACATATATATACACAAACAAACAGAAAATATTTTATGCAAATTAGAGTTTGAGGAGTGAATGAGATACTAGGTTAGATAGAATATATAGGATGGGTTTGAGATAATTATGAGCTTCGGTTTTTGAAAAGAAAAAACTTAATTGGATTGAGTTAGGTTTAATAAATAAATGAACATGATTAAATATGGATTTGAAGCCTATATATATATATCATATTTTATAGAGTAAAGTGCACAAAACTCCACTCAACAATTTTATGCAATATTTGTTCAATTACACTTTTACCCGTAAATGCTGCAATGCAGAATAACTAAACTTAGCCATTTACATCAAGCTCAAACTTCCTTGTTGCATGAGTGACCCTTTGGAACCATATACTATATTTGGAAACATATACTATAATAAGAGGTATATTGGCAGACAGACAAGAATACAAACACATTTGATTATCAGCAATTATGCCTTTCAAGTATTATAACTACATTTTCATTTATTTTATACCTAGGCCAAACTGAGAGCAACCTTTTTTAATTTGCTATAGGCTATAACGCACACTATGATTGATATGACGCCCCAAAGTAAACACAAAGTGATCATTTGCAGAATGTCACATTTTGGTTTCCTTTCAAAAAAAATAATTGTTGGATAAATTTATCATGAGAATGCTTTTATTGTGAACTTAAGCTGAACTGCTTTGAAAAAATTTCAAGTGAACATCTACACACATTATTGGGTGTGAACTTACGCTGGACCACGAAGACAACTTTTCTGTTTTGTTTTGTTTTGTTTTGTTTTTGTATTATTTGCTTTGAACAGATTTTAAGTGAGAATCTACCCACATTGGGTGTGGCCACACAGAAAGTGTACCAACTAAGGCACATCAGGTGTGGCTCCCGGCTAACTCGATGTGCCTTAATCTGCAGTCGGGTGGTCAGCACCACTCTCATATAAAACATGTTAGTTCTTATCAATATAATATACAAGTGATATATATATATATATATATATATATATATATATATATTGTTTCTCTCTCCTTTAATTAACCATTTTGGACCATGTTTGTTTGTTTTGATTCATAAAAAAATTAAACATAAGCAATTCAATAATTCCATGCAACTAAAGTTGATTTAAGGCTCATTAGAAGTAATATATTGGTATTGGTAGCTAGCTAGCCATCTAAAACAGAATCAAAATTTTTGACCATCAAGCAATAGAACTGCATAAGAGATTCATAATTATATTGCATCAGTCAAACTTAAAAAATACATCTTTATAAGGGAGATGGTGGCAAGAGTAAACTGACATGAAACAACCGTTACAAATGGCATATTATGAAAACACACAACCTTTTATCATTGTTCAAGAACAACATATTATTCTCAACTAAATCAAATATTTTTGATTGAGCAGGCAACTATAAGTTTTCCCATTGCATAAATAAAAAACTATTGACAAAGCATGCATGCATGCTCATATTGGAATTGTAAGTTTACACATCATTCACAAGTCTCAAGTCTTTGATTACTACAATTCTACAATCACACAATGATATTGAGCTTTATTTAAGTCAAGTTTAATCATTCCATATAAAGATAAAATCAAGAAGATCCTAGACTTATTATTCCAAGAATTCAATCTGCAAATTACAAGAGGTGCTTAGCTGAAATCATGCCAATTAAGAGAATATTAGACAGAACCACACTTTACAATCCAAATCATAATGTATGTATGAAAATCATAATTCCTCATCCTAAATTAATTTAGAAACTTCAAAGTAACTAGACAAAAAGAGTCTAAAATTAAAAAAATTGCTTATAAACATCAATTCAGTTTTCCATAGCAAATATCAGTTAAAGGAAAAATTACAACTACGATTGAAAATCATTACCAGACCACACAGATCATAGTAACTTCATTAAACCAAAGAGCATAAATACAATCATCAGAACTCAAGAACATTAATTAATTAATTCTTGATAGACCGTATTTATTCCATATAACAAAAAGTATGCCTGTACATTTGCTGAAGTTTAACCAAAGGGAGAG
Organism: Cornus controversa; assembly: GCA_026545225.1. Classification (NCBI taxonomy): domain Eukaryota; kingdom Viridiplantae; phylum Streptophyta; class Magnoliopsida; order Cornales; family Cornaceae; genus Cornus; species Cornus controversa. The sequence continues at coordinate 39,598,412 of CM048854.1, forward strand.
GAATGTACAGCCCAAAATGACTCAATCGGATAATGCCTATAAAAAAATTCAATTATGAAGCAACCATCAATAAGCATCATTCCTACAAATTCTCCATTATTGTTGCTCTAATATTCAACTGATCTGCATAAAAGATTCGAACAAAGTGATTCATCTCTAACATAGCATCCCGTCATTGTTCGTATTTCTCAGTATTTCAAGTTCGATAAAAAAGCATTTGCATGTAGCACAATTTGTGTCTCCATTGCTTGAAAAGGTGGAGTGGCCCAATAGATACAACAGTACGGTCATAGGAATGCGCCTCAGGAATGTCCAGGTAAGGTCATAGGAATGACCCTCAGGAACGCCCAGTTAAGGTCATTTTCATTTTCAGCTCAAGTATTTGCTTGGTCTGCCATCACCAATCTTTATGGTATAGGTTATGGAAAGAGAGTACCACAGATTGAAAATCATATATATATATATATATATATTTGAGCAATAATAAATCTAATCACCAGATCTATATAATGTATTGCTCAAAATCAAAATCATATAGATGTGTTTCTTTTCTTTCCGGTAAAAGGTGAAAGCATATAGATTTGTTGATTTATTGCTCAAAATCATGAGATAAATGAAGTAAAGCCGCCTAGGACCTATCATCCTATCTATTAGGGCAATCCATTATTAGAAAAAAAAAAAAGAAGTTTTTTTTTGCTAAGGTAGACACAAATTGAACTACATACAAATGCTTTTTAATCTTTTTAATCGAATCGGAAATAATGAGAAAATATGGGGATGCTATGTTAGAGATGTAACACTTCTTTTCAAATGTTTTATGAAGATCTGTTGAATATTAGAGCAAATAATATAGAATTTGCAGAAATGATGCTTATTGATGGTTGCTTCATTATTGAATTTCTTTATAGCCATTATCTTGGGCGATCAAAACCGTCTCATCAAAATATCTATATACAATCACCTTTTATCCAAAAAATAAAAAAAATAATCTACATGATTTTGATCTAATACATTATACGTATATGGAGAGAGAATACCACCAATAGAAAAACCATCCGATTTGGATCAGTTCGATACTTTGATCTCCGATCTACTGATCAGTACTCAACCACCGATCTACTTCAACTTCGATAGTCCGATCTCTGGAAGACTGGAATGAATGTAATTGAGGGTGGACTGCATGAAAGAGAGAAAGAAAACTAGGGTTTAATCAGACAAGGTATCGATTTAGATGGGAGAGGAATACTGACTGAGAGGGAGGCTGAGTCACTGTATATAGATATAGGGATTTCTTCCAATTGTATGTGTTGCATACAGCATATATAGACAGGATTTTCTTCCACTTATATAGATAGAGTATAGACATAGGGTTAGGGCAGCAAATAAGGCGAAACTAGACGAGCCGATCCCGGCTCGCCAAGGCTAGCAAGGTTTTCGGGCTCGGCTCGGAGGTTTTTTGCTCGGCTCAAGCTCATGTAGATCGTCAACGAACCAAATTGAACAAATCTTAAATCTGAACAATTTCAAAGAGACAAGAAAAGGATCTTCATCGCTCTCATTCACGGACTTCCCATCTCACTTTCAATCTGTAGTTTTCATTTCACACAACTCTTCACTTCCAAACAGATTCATAACGATTCTCCATCAACAGTACATAGAGAGAGAGTTAAACCTCACATCGCCGGCGGAGTGCAGCAGTGGCAATGGAGAGCGGTTGCGGGTATGGATTGCAAGAGTTTTGCCGGCATGGAGTGCAGTGAAGGGAGAGGGGTTGCCGGAGTGCAGTAAAGAGTTGCGCCGCTGCTGTTGTGGTGTTAGGGTTTTACATCTTGTCCTTTTACTTTCAAGAATAATCTAATGGCCAAGATGAATTTCGTATAGCTTACCCTAATGCGTAATGGGCTATTGAGTTAATGGGTCTATAAAAATTAAATAATTATTTGGGCCTATGAAATATTTGTAAACTTGGGCTATTGTCTAATGGACTATTTTTTTAATGGATCTGTAAACATTAAACAATTAATTGGGTATGACTTAAAATCCCATGAAAATGAGCCCACCATGTGAAGCTTTCTAATAGTAAAGTTAAATAATTTTTTTTATGTTGCAACTAGTATAAATTATATATATATAATTTTAGGTTGTGTAACACAATTATAAAGGATTTCATGTTGAGTTATGCTAATTGGAAAGAAAACAAGTCTACTCTCTCTTTTTCACACACAAATTAAGCTGGTTGGTGCGCATATATTAGTTGACAAAATAGCAAGGAAAGAAAAAAAAAGGTATTTTAGTGTGCTCAAACTCTCGCTAGAAGATGGTTGGTGCGCATATATTAGTTGACAAAATAGCAAGGAAAGAAAAAAAAAGGTATTTTAGTGTGCTCAAACTCTCGCTAGAAGATGGTTGGTGCGCATATATTAGTTGACAAAATAGCAAGGAAAGAAAAAAAAAGGTATTTTAGTGTGCTCAAACTCTCGCTAGAAGATGAATCGACCGTTCGTGTTGGATGATGTTGACGTATGAGAAAGTGAAAAACATAGAACTTGTATGAGAAAGAGATAGCGTGTAACTCATCCCTTAAGTTGAATTGACAAAAATAAACGTTGATATGTTATTTGCCACTTAAGTAGATTTTGCCTAACAAATCGGCCAAAATTTTCTACCTGAATAAAGCATTACCCAAAAAATAGCAATATAGTCCAATTCGTCATGTTGGTGTTAACTTGCATGCTAAATGACATTTTTGCCACTATAATAAAAAAAGCTTAATAATAATATAAAAAAAAATTATCCACTTGAAACCGACTGTGTAAGAAAGCACAGTCGAAGTTAAAAATAACAAGGGTAGGTTCAAGAAATTGTGCAGGTGTGACCTATTGTATCAAGTGCATGCATGTTTATGTTTATGTTTTTGTTATTTTGATAAGACAATTCAAGTGCATGCTGGTCATGTCCATGTGTTCTAAAAAAAGAAAAAATGCAGAGTTAGAAAGGACAAGGGTAGGTTCAAGAAATTGTGCAGGTGTGACCTATTGTATCAAGTGCATGCATGTTTATGTTTATGTTTTTGTTATTTTGATAAGACAATTCAAGTGCATGCTGGTCATGTCCATGTGTTCTAAAAAAAGAAAAAATGCAGAGTTAGAAAGGACAAGGGTAGGTTCAAGAAATTGTGCAGGTGTGACCTATTGTATCAAGTGCATGCATGTTTATGTTTATGTTTTTGTTATTTTGATAAGACAATTCAAGTGCATGCTGGTCATGTCCATGTGTTCTAAAAAAAGAAAAAATGCAGAGTTAGAAAGGACAAGGGTAGGTTCAAGAAATTGTGCAGGTGTGACCTATTGTATCAAGTGCATGCATGTTTATGTTTATGTTTTTGTTATTTTGATAAGACAATTCAAGTGCATGCTGGTCATGTCCATGTGTTCTAAAAAAAGAAAAAATGCAGAGTTAGAAAGGACAAGGGTAGGTTCAAGAAATTGTGCAGGTGTGACCTATTGTATCAAGTGCATGCATGTTTATGTTTATGTTTATGTTTTTGTTATTTTGATAAGACAATTCAAGTGCATGCTGGTCATGTCCATGTGTTCTAAAAAAAGAAAAAATGCAGAGTTAGAAAGGACAAGGGTAGGTTCAAGAAATTGTGCAGGTGTGACCTATTGTATCAAGTGCATGCATGTTTATGTTTATGTTTTTGTTATTTTGATAAGACAATTCAAGTGCATGCTGGTCATGTCCATGTGTTCTAAAAAAAAAAAAAATGCAGAGTTAGAAAGGACAAGGGTAGGTTCAAGAAATTGTGGTTGTGGTTGGAACGTCCGTCCGAAGCCGTCTGCTACAATCACAGATTATCTTTAAAAAAAATGATGCAACAAAATCAATCCAAAATCATTGGGGGTAGAACAATGCTAATTCCTATTCAAAATCATTGTAGCTGTGCATGCCATGTTAAAAATTGCTATCGATCAATAATTACTCTAACAGTGATTGTGGCAAGAGTTCGTTATTTTCCATTAAGTACTTTTTTTTTAATTAGAAATTACACTCACATGGTATTTTAATCAACGATGAAATTTATAAAGAAATTAAATTATGTAGGTAGAAAAGGACAGGGTAGGTTCAAGAAATTGTGCAGGCGTGGCCTATTGTATCAAGTGGGTGCATGTTCTTGTTTTTTTTCTTATTTTGATCAGACAATTCGAGTAGGTGCATGTTGATCGTGTGCATGTGCGCTAAAAAAAAGAAAAAAATCATGTCATGTCAATATCAAGCAAATGACCCCGCCATTCTTGATTTTCTTTCAACTAGAAGTTATTACAGTGGTCCCACGACTCTAATAATCTCAGCACTTCACGATTAAGGCTATGTTTGGTAGGGTGAAAAAGAAAAAAAAAGGATAACATTATTAATGAGAGAAAAGAAAAGAAAAGAAAGAGAAGGATAGTATTAAATTTTTATCATGTTTGGTTGATTAGTAAAGGAAAAAAAAGGAAATGATAATTAACATGTTTGAGAAAATAAAGGAAATGAAACAATTTAAAAAATTTATCATTATACCCTTTTATATTTAAAAGAACAAATTTTAATTTTTATCAAAATAAGGGCAAAATTGATATTAACAAAATTTCATTAAAAAATGTAGCCTTTCTTTTCATTTCCTTCCATTTCTTCCCTTTTTTGAAAGGATAACAAAAATTACTATTTACCCTTAATTTATCTCTCTAAATCCTTTTATTTTCTTTAAAAATATCATACCAAACACACAAAACCAAAACCCTCCAAATCCTTTCTTTTCTTTTCCTTCTGTTTCTTTCCTACCAAACTGACCCTAAGTAGTGTCGGGTGATGATTTCATTTTCTTTCTGTCCTCTTTCCCAAGAAACAAACACATCCTTATTTGATCGCTACATAAACCGAAGAAAATGAGCGGCCATGCAAGCATCCCACTTATATAGTAATTTGCTAGTGAGAGAAATTAGAGAGAGAGAGATGGAGGGGATAGAACACAGAATGGTGAGTGTGAACGGCATAAACATGCACATTGCAGAGAAGGGCCAAGGTCCTTTGGTCCTATTCCTCCACGGCTTCCCAGAGCTTTGGTACTCGTGGCGACACCAGATTGTCTACATGGCGGCTCACGGCTTCCGAGCGGTGGCTCCGGACCTCCGCGGCTACGGCGACACCACCGGCGCGCCCACCTCCTCCACCCAATTCACCGTCCTCCACCTGGTGGGCGACGTGGTGGCCCTCCTGGACGCCATCGCACCAGAGCAGGACAAGGTGTTTGTGGTGGGACATGACTGGGGTGCATACATTGCGTGGCAATTGTGTTTGTTTAGACCTGACAGAGTGAAGGCTTTGGTGAACCTGAGTGTTGCGTTTCTGCCCAGGAACCCTCAGAGTTCCCTCATCGAGACCCTTCATGCTGCCTATGGCGATGAACACTACATTTACAGATTTCAGGTCCTTCGTTTTATAAACGAAGCTACATACATATACACACTACTAGTTTTCTTTGGTTTGAATTTCACTTCGATCTACTTGAACCCCATGTTGATTTGATTTGTTTACTTCTATCTCTATGTGAATTAATTCTCTAATCTTCATATATATGAATGCTATATTTGGTAGTACCGAATCGGTATCTTGGATTTGAAACTGGAGAAAAAAATTCAATTTCAAGAGACTGATTCGGTGCTTTTAAACACAACATTAATATAATCCGTGAAACTCGGATTAATAGTTCAACCGAGCTGAGAGAAATTTGAATAAAAAAAAGTTGGCTTTCTTGGGGGATTAGCTAGGAAACATTTGGTAGCTAGTATTTTCATGAAGATTGGATTGATAGTTGATACTTAGGAAGGATTGTTTGGAAAGCCATTGAAACTGAGAAACAGTCAAGACTTAGACTTCGAAGCATGTGGATGGTTCAATTTTAGACAGACGAAATTGAGGTTTGAATGAACGTTCATCTAGATTTGCAAAGCTTCTAAATCACCAATTGCTTGATCACATCATATTGCTAAATTGCATAGATCGATCTTTCACCTCTCTCTCTCTCTCTCACACACACACACACACACACAACACAGTCAAATGCAACTAATCAAATAAAAAGCTGATCCTTTTTTCTTCCTATTTTCTCTCTGGTGGATACACTGACAGGCAAATTTATTGATTATGTTGTAGGAACCGGGAGACATAGAAGCTGAATTTGCACAGATTGGTACTAAAAGAGTTGTAAAGAAATTCCTAACATTTCGCAAACCCGAGCCATTTTATTTCCCTAAAGGTAAAGGGTTTGGTGATTCACCTGATACTCCAATTATCTTACCATCTTGGTTATCAGAAGAAGACATCGATTATTATGCTACCAAATTTGAGCAGACTGGTTTCACCGGAGGAGTGAACTATTACCGAGCTTTGGACCTGTAAGTTACCTTTCAGCTTTTTATCAAATCTGAATTCTAGAGATGTCTACATATTGAAAAGTTAAATGGTGATCGATCATAGTCAAAATTTTCTGTATCTAGAGACATAGAATGGTAGAACCTTCTTCTGATGGAGATTATACATATCGATTGTGCCACGGGACTGTGAATTGCCTGGGTTTTGATTCCTTGAACTAGGCCTTCCACAAATTCAAATTAGTTCAACTTTGCGTTGTTTTGATCCCGTTACAGCAAGGTCTCAGAGACGAAAAACTCGGGACAAAATCTTCTTTGATATCACCCATCTAATTACTAATGGAGACTCCCCTCCCCTCCCCTTTTTCTATTATCTGTGTTATTTAAAGATTAATTTTCTTCATATTTGATGGTTTAAGCATAGAATTTTATGTTTGCGTGCATTATATATATATATATATATATATATGTTTTCTCTAAATTGCAGAAACTGGGAACTTACTGCACCCTGGACTGGAGCTCAAGTAAAAGTACCTGCAAAGTTTGTTGTGGGGGACTTAGACTTGACCTATCACATGCCAGGCATCCAGGAATACATACGAGATGGTGGGTTCCAGAAAGATGTGCCATTGCTGCAGGAATCAGTTGTAATAGAAGGTGCAGCCCACTTTATCAACCAAGAGAAGCCTGATGAGATCAACAAACACATCCTTGACTTCATCAACAACTTTTGATTTTCTTCTCTAGCTCTTTCAAAATGTGTTCCTTGGACATTGTTGTGATGCATTTGTGTGGTGCCTCTAACTGTGTTCCTCTATGAATCCTGGCAGTTACTATAATAAATTAGTGTGCAGCATCAGCATCAGCACATGCTACTACTAGTTCCTGTAATTCTCTCTCTCTATATATTGAAATACCCCCCAGAAAATTTCGCGCATGAGGTGGCCAGTCTCATACACAAAACCTGAGGAATATTAACCACTGATAGCAACAAGCATAGATGCAAAGGACAGAAATAGAAAAATTGCTAAAAGCTGAACAGAAATCCCATTGAATTAAAATAAATTGATAAATAAATCATTAAATTCTGGTAATACAATTTGGAAGTCCCGTAACCCAAGGACCCCTTAACCAGAAAGAAATAAAAGTTCAACACTTAAATTAAAATCCAAAACCAAAACCTCTAAATGAGTTCATAGTTTTATTCCTGAAGAAAATGTAGATTCCTACCCTGAGGCTGGTGAGAGTAGATGTCTGTCACAGCCCAACCCTAGTACTCTATCCTCGCGGGGGAAACTGCTTGGGACCTGAAATATCAACAAAGTGGGTTAAACCCACGAGCAAGTTCTATCTACTACATCCCAATCAGAGAATTAATATACATACCCTCAATGTGAGGGACACAATAGATAAATATACGTTCAACCCCTTAGTTTATTCCTTATTTAGTTCATACTTTTAAAGATACAAATCATCTCATATATTTCCTCAACAACCCTTACAATGTAAAAATGATCCCCTTCTTTATGTTCACAAATCAAGATACACATGTATGTATTTTATGAAATCTATGCAATCATGATATGTCGATTATGATGCATGTATACATTAATAGGGATGGGCGATCCTGACACGCCGGGCAATCCTTACATGCCAAATAAAATATAGATACCTTATTAGGTATGGGCGATCCTGACACGCCGGGCAATCCTTACATGCCAAATAAAAATATAGATACCTTATTAGGTATGGGCGATCCTGACACGCCGGGCAATCCTTACATGCCAAATAAAATTACAAATGCATTCCCAATATGAAATAATAAATAAACAAGATGTATTATGACTTTTAATTTTGCACAGACTATCCATTTGAACTATCAGCTATGCAATTATCCCCATATAACAAATCATTCACAAGTGAACCTAAATCAAGTATCCCATGAGCATTTATATATATAATAAGCACAATTGATGTGCTCCAAACAACTTAACTCCCATTAGAGGAAACCATTACTCAAACCAACCTCCAATGCACTCAAATCTCCGAGGGGATCTAAACATACTTTTACCTAGGTTTCTGGTCCTATTTCACTTCTAAGAACACTAAGAAAATATTCTGGAATTTTCTGTAATTTAAAAATATTTTTAATAAACCAAAGAAGGTGAAAAACCAACTTTTAGGCACTTTAAAAATTAATTGAACATCAAGGGAAGCTCAAGTCGAGGTGAAAATTTAAACCCAAGGTCATTTAATCTCTAAACAGTTACAGAAAAATTTAGGGAATTTTTGGAATTTCAGAAGTATTTTCTAAAATTACAAAAAGGGAAAAACCCAGCTTTTTGACACTTTAAAATTCAATTGAGCAACAAGGAAAGATCATTTTGAGTTGAAACTTTAAACCCAAGTGTATTTAACCTCCAGAGAGTTACAGTAAAAATTTGGGAAATTTTGGAGTTGTAAGAGTATTTTATAAAATTACAAAACAGGAAAAAGACAGCTTTTGGGTACTTTTAAAAATTAATTGGTCAACAAGGGAAAAGTGTTTTGAGTTGAAAATTTAAAATTACGTGTATTTAATCTCCAATATCATACAGTAAAATTTTCAGAATTTTTGGAACCATGAAAGTATTTTTAAAAAATGATTTTTCAAATTTTCAAGTTTTTCCAAAAATTTCAAAAATTCAAAAAAAATATCAAAATATATCGGAATGGGCCCAAAGTGGACCCAGGGGTGGGCCCCCGCGAGTGGGGCCCAAATATATTTTTCCCGGCGCCGGCCCCACGCGCTGGCACGCGCCGGCCAGGCGCGTGGGGAAGCCCCTGCGCTGGGGCTTCTTCCCCAGCGCGCCCAGCAGCGCGCTGCCGGCGACTTCCCGGCGACGTTCCGGCCTCCTCCGGCCACCGTTCGCCTCCATTTTTGCGCCATTCTTCTCCTCTCGACGCCGTCTACGTATTGGTGCAAAAAGCCCCATCCGAAACAACCCGAATCAAAAACCCCCAATTCACAAGTTCTAGGGTTCTTCGCAAAATTCAAAAATTTAAAACCCAATAAATTCACGATCTGTTTTTCCTAAGGATTTAGAGTTGTTTACAAATTTAATTCCAACACAGTAGGTTCACAACTAAACAATTATTTCATACAAATTGCATAAATAAATGATTTCTTCCTTAACACAATATACATATACATGAACACATATGCATATAACCTTACATGAAACAAAATCAATTAAATATACATACAATCATCATAGTTAATCTCACGAAATTTATCAATAGCAGAAAAATATAAACATGCAATTAATTACAAATTTTTAATATAAATATATGCTCAAACCTAGACTATGCATACGAATTCAAGGGGGAAGAGAAGAATTAAACTTGCCTTTTTCCTGACGAATTAACTGGTTCACCCGATCGTCACTCCCTTCTCTCTTTCGTTTTCTCTCTTTTAGTTCTGTGCGTAACACAACGGCAAACCCTAATTTCTTCTTCTTTTCTTTTCCTTTTTATTTTAATTATTCATTTATTGTTTTTCCTAAAACTAATAAAAATCAAATTAATAATAAAAATAAATATAGCAAAAGCAATATTATTATAACCCTAGGCCCATCATTTTAAACATAACCTTAGCCCACTCATCCTAGCCCAAATTCCTCCCTAGCCCAACCCAAAACATTTAAATAAAAATAATACACAATTTATACCAATTCACATAAAATGACAATATGCATGTATAAAAGACCAACAACTCACATACAATGATAATCTATATAAAACAAAAAAAAACATTTCACATGAATTAATAAAATAAAGTAATAATGCAAAGAGATTAAATTGACACCTAAATTTTCCGGGGTATTACATATATATACTATACTAGTGTGTACGGACATTATCAATAGTCTGTAAAATGTGGCATCATGGCCATGGTTGGAGTTTGAACCCTCTCTTGTCATTGGAATCTCTTTTAAATTTCTTTCACGGGTGGCAAGTAGATGCCATAACTACCCCAAAAAAACCTAATTTAATTCCAAATCAAAATTTAGTGTTACACTTATTCAGAAATTGAAGCTCGGTTTCTTATTTGGGAAGTTTCGAGAGAAAAAATTCATAGTTTGAACCAAATGGAATCACTACGAAACAATACTGGTGTTTTTCTCTCCAAAACAATTCATGTAAATTTTATATGGCTCGACAACTTATTAGAGATAAACTCGTATTTCAATCACAAAAGTGCATTGTGAAATTTTATTATGCCATCTAAAGATGTCTAGTACAAAGCTATTTGTGAATTTTTTGGCCAGTCCACTAAATAGGTTCAAGAACAACTGCAAAGATATACGGATCCTTTGTGGTGCTTTCTTCGAGATGGAGAGAGATACTAGATAAGACAGTGCTGCATTTAAACAAAGGTCCTGTTTGACAGAGTTTTTGTTTCGACTTTTACGCAGAAGGTAAAATGCTCTTACACCCCCCAGGTTTTATTAATTATCCACGTAGAATACTTGTGTCAAAAAAAGTGGTCAACCTCCTCCAAATTTAGTTTTACTTGCCCTGACCCCCTCTATTGTTAGTTGATCGTCAAAAGCGTCAAAGTTAACTAATTTGAAAAATTAAAATGCCAAAACTACAGTGGGTTAGGTCAATGTATTGAAGCTTAACTAATTCATACTAAATAATGAACCCAAATCATTCGATCAAACCAAGGCCAACCGATTTCGTATCTAATTCCATCATAATTCATACTAAATAATGAACCCAAATCATTCGATCAAACCAAGGCCAACCGATTTCATATCTAATTCCATCATATGCTTATATCATAAACTTCTCTAAAATGTCAACAAAAGTCCCCAAAAGCAAAATCCGCTACCGATCCGTTCACTGTGATGCTCTCATTGCTGGAAATGAAAGGTTGGTAATTTATGGTCGCTGAAAACCATAGAGATGTGGTGATATAATCCATTAAAACCATGAGACTTTACAAAGTGGTGGTTGCCAAAATATGCCGTCGGAATTCATGGAGGTTGCCAAAATTCATGCAGGTTGTCAGAATTCATGGAGGCAAACCTAGATTTACATTTATTCTCATCCCCTACGTTTTTGCCCTGAAGGGCATTTAGGACATTTCATATAGGAGGGTATATGTCAGCGATGACGTCATCAATGACACCAGGAACTTCATTAAAAAATAATTAAATACAAGGGTATAACGGCAAAAGCACATGAACTGTTAAAAATAAACCGCCGTTAACTCTGACAAGGGATGTCAGAACCAGTTTTGAGACAAGTATTATTCGTGGATGATTAAGAGAAACTTAGGAGGCGGGGGGAATGTTAAAGCATTTTACCCAAAAAATAAAATAAAATGGAGACATAATCCAGAAGCATGAATAATCCCCATCCACCCCACCCACAAACAAATAAATCAATAATATAATTAACCAAAAATATTTATAGTAAAAGAGGTTCTCATTTCATAAGACTAAAAACACACTAATCTAGAACTGTTCATCCACATCTCAGCAGTGGGCCAGTGGCTGAAGTCTACCCAAACACATCTAAATGCCTGAATCTCCTATAAATCTTCATTGGATCGATGTGCCATGTTTTATTTAGAAAATTTATTCTTTGTAGAAAATATAAAGTATAAAAAATTCAACAAAAGAAGCAGGAGATAGAACTCTGCAATACCTGTGAGTATGACATTCCTTCAAGAAGTGTCATGATAGAACTTATGTGGCTAATCAGAAACGGAATATACTTCCATATAAAAACAAGAACTTATGTTGTGAGATGGATTAAGTATTTTATATTTATTAATAGGTGAACTAAGTATTTTTTATTTATTTATAGGTGAAATAAGTATTTTATATTTATTAATATAATTATTTAGAAATTTTTATTTTAATTTTCTAGAAAGAAAATTAAAATAAAAGAAAAAGAAAATGGGGTTAGAGTTTCTGTCGTTTACATGTATAGAGACCGGAAGAGCGTAGATACAAGAGAGAAGGGAGAGAATGAGCGATTCATCGAGACAAGTTTTTGTTCGTCAAAAAGGCAAGTTCAAACTCTTCTCTTTCCCTTTGAATTGTAAACATAGATTATATATATATATATATATATATATTATGTATATATGTTGCTTGAGTATGTATATTCATGTATTTAATTATGAAATTAAATGATTATGCATGTAAGGGTGATTCTGTGGATTAAATATGAAGAGTCTGTGGGTTTGGTATTGCTATAGGGTATTTTTTCATATGTATGTGCGTGTATATATGACTGTATAGGCCTGTGTGTGTGTGTGTGTGTGTGTATATATATGTATAAACATAAAATTTGGGTTTAATGTATTCATCAATTTTCAAGGTTTTTGTTCCGATTAATAGGTAGATTTTGCTTCCCGAACAATCCTTGAAAGTTTGATTGCAAACCGTTGGGTAGATTGACGAAAAATTGGGTTTGAAATTTTAGATTTTTAAAACTTGAAATTGAGGGTTTTTGATTTTGGCTGCGAGAGGGGGTGATTTTGGTACCAATGCATAGCTTAGATCGAGACAATTTCAATGGTATATTCATACGCGAGTTTCGGTGACTGGAGGTGGTCGGAATAAGTCTGAGAAAATGCTGCCATTATTGTGTGTGCTTGCTGGAGAAAGTACCAGGGAAAGAGAAAGAAGAAGGAAGGAAAAAAAAAAGAAAAGGAAAAAAAAGAAGGCTCTCCAGCGCGTGCGTTGCCAGCCGGGAACCGGAAATAATTCGTTGGGTCCCACTCACTGGGCCCACCCACTGGGCCTCCTTTGGGCCCAGTCCAGGACATTTTTATATATTTTTTAAAATTAGAAAAATAGGAAAAATAATTTTTAAATTTCCAAAAATTCTAAGAAAATTTGGGTAACCTTTTGGGGATAGAATACTCTTGGTTTTTAAATTTCAAGTCAAAATGAGATTCCATTGTGGTTAAAGTAGCATAAAAAGTGTGCCGTAAAACTAGATTTTTATTTTCTTTTATTTTGGAAATATTTTAAAATTTCTGAAAAATTCTAAAAAAATTTGTGTAACCTTTTAGGGACATAATACACTTGGGTTTTAAATTTCAAGTGGAATTGAGCTTCCCTCGTGGTTAAATTGGTTTCAAAAGTATGTCTCAAAATTGAGTTTTCATTTTCTTTTATTTGAAAAATATTTTAAAATATTTGAAAATTTTTAAAAAATTCCAGAATGATTAAATAGGGTTCTTAGGAACAGAATAGGCTCAAAAACCTAGACTAGAGCTAGGTTTAGACTCCCTCGATGATTTAGGTACATTAGAGATTTGGTTGTGTGATTGTTCATATAATTGGTGGTTGTATTATTTTCCTTCCTTAATTGTATTCTTTGAACTCATAACTATTCATGATATTTGATATTAGTTTAATTGTGTATGAGTTATTTTATTGTGGTGATTGAACTTCTGTTAGATTAAATTAATGTGTTAAGTAGGTTAGGTCTTTTGTTTTGATTTAATAGATTAGTTGTAGAGGCATGTAAGGATTGCCAATACCTAATAAGGTACCTAGGGAGGCATGTAAGGATTGTCAATACCTAATAAGGTATTTAATGATAGTATATGAGGCATGTAAAGATTGCCTAGGATTAATAGGGTATTATATTTTTGTGCCTTTGATTTTGAACTTAGATAATATATTCTAAATTTGTGTGAGAGGGGTTGAATTGGGATGGTATATAAGACGATGTCTATTTTGGAGACATGAGATAAATAAGGAAATGATTTATATCTATTTGTATATACTTGTTGTCCCTCATATAGAGGGTATCTTTACTTGTTCTCTGATTGGGTTATAGTAGAGAGAACTTGTTCGTGGGTTTAACCCACTTTGTTGACATTTCAGGTCCTAGGCCGGTTCCACCTCGCGGATAGAGTTTTGGGTTTGTTGATTGTGGCAGACATCTCCTCTCATTAGTTTTCAGGTTAGGAATTTTCTTCATGTTCAGCTAGGGATGGTAACGGGGCGAGTATGGGGTGGGTACGCCAAAACCCTACCCCGCCCCATCAAGGAAATACAAAATTCATCTCCCGTTAAGAACCCTAACGAGTTTGTGGTAAGCATACCACTACCACCCCATTTAGAAAAAGAAAGGAATAACAAAATTTTTAAAATTCTTTGTTTTATTTGCTTTGAATTCGATGTTTGGACTAAATGTATCCAAACGATGATACAACACTCCTACAGTCAAAACCCCAATATATAAGACCAAAGAAAATGACACAAACATACATACATATGTAGATGGAGATAGAAACGATTTTGGTCTTCAAGAATTTTTTTTATTATAAATCTATTATGTACACAAGATAGAGAGAGTTCTCTTTTAGCCATAAGATAAAGAGAGGAATAGAGTAGAACAAGGTAACCTAGTGGCTGTCGTATATCTAGTATACTATATTTATATAAATAATATAATAATAAAAGAAATGACACATTTCATACAATTATGTCATTATATATATATATATATATATGTATGTATGTATGTATGTATGTATATAATCGGGGTGGGGCGGGTACTAGGCGAGTTTTCTTAAAAAAGTCATACCCACCCCTACTCCTATTAGGGGCGGACCAAATCCCCTCCATTAGGGGCGGAACGGGGCGGAAACCCATCGGGGTGGAGGAAATTGCCACCCCTATGTTCAGCTTATGAACTCAATTGGGACGTTGCTTGTTTGGTTATTTAATTTATAGTAATAACTCTTGTTTTTTCTGGTCAAGGGGTCCTTGGGTTACGGGACTTCCAAGTTATATTGCCGGATACGTACTTTATTTATTTAACATTTTTACTTTAGAAGGACTTTCTATTATGTTTTAAAATTTGTTTCATTCTGTCTTTGTATTCTATGCTTATTTGCTATCAGTTGTAAGTATCCCTTACGTTTTATGTATAAGACTGGCCACCTTATGCGTGAAATTTTGTATGAGGTATTTTAGTTGGTTTATCGGAATACTATGATCAATGTTGAACTCTGAATTTGTTGTGGCAAAAAAATTGATGTTTCATTGGAAACATCAATTTGTTGTGGCAAAAAATCGGGCGAACGTGGTAGGACTTCTTGATCGGTGGTAAATCTTTTGGTTGATGAAGAAGGCCATGTTAATACTATGATCAATGATGACAGAACTGATGTAGAAGCGTCTAAAGTAAATCCTCATCAATGATGTTGAAGTTGAACCAATCGACAACGAAAGTCTTGTAATCTTTGGGGGAAATCTTAATGATCTAGCATGGGTTCAACCATGAGGCAACGACGAAAGTTGGCCACAGTTGTTGACAGATCTGATCATGGATCCGTTGCTTGGTGATTGATCCTCGTAAAACTTTCTTCTCTTACTACTAGCCGTTTAACTCGCTAAACAAATTATGAAATTACCCATAGAACCAAACATGATTCTGGCAGCGTAAAAATAGAGTATTCATTCAAATGGCAACTCTCATAATGCTTGGGTCCCACCATATTATAATGGTGTACGCATATAATTCCATTTAATGTTTATTTAAGTATCCAAAACAAATTGAATATTCTATAGAACTGAATATGGTTCTAGAGAAAAGTTGTAGTCTATTTTAAAGTCAATTGCTAATAAAGAAAAATAGAGGCAGAAACATAACTAGCCAATCGCCTAAAAGAAGAGGCAGCATGCATTATAAGCCGATCACCTAAAAGAGAAAAAGAGGCAGCAGACATTATAAGCCAATTGCCCAAAAGAGAAAAAGAGGCAGCAGGCATTATAAGCTGATCGCCTAAAAGAGAAAAAGAGGCAGCGGGCATTATAAGAATTAAGAAAAGAATACCAACATCAACTAGATTTTTAACAAGAACAAATTTTATTGAATAGACAAATTAAACATCAAAACATTTTGAAAATGATCTAGAACAAGAATCCTAGATACTTTTCTCAATATTATATCACAAGTAACATATAAAAAATGGAACACTAATATTACAATAATCATAAATAACGAATATAAAATACAAACTATTGTTGTAATACTTTGAAAAAATAAAAGAAAAACTACACACAACAAGTGGTTCAAAATTAATCATAAAATATAAGCTAACTAATGCAAATATCTGTAATAAAGTAATTTGTTTAAAAACTTCCTTTTTGTTAGTCATAGATTTAAATAGACCTATAATTTTAAAAACTCCATTTTTAACAATGATTCACCATTTCAAGTCAATACTCATGGAATAATTACAAACATTTCAAACAAACCTAAAAAGATCATTTTCTAAAAATAAACAATTGAACAAATTTTTATACTGGTTTTTGATATTCAGTTATCTAAAAACAAAAAATTATTTTCAAAAAATTGAACCAAACACATTCCAAATGATGAATAATTAATTTCTTAAATTGAAAATGAGTGCAGGTCAATCCACCTATTGCTCATTGGAACCTTTTTGAGAATGTGATGTCTCTGCACCGGACCAAGGCCACTTTTATTGGTCTGCTAGAAGCTGGGAGAGCTAATGAATGGGTTGTCACTGAAAAACTAGGAGATGCTCTTAAGAACAAATCAAACATCAAAGAACCAAAGAAACTCCAATTTAGGATTGGAGACAGGTGAGATCCAAAGTTCTTACTGTGCACACAAATTTTGTGTCCGAAAATTTAGAAACGAAAATGAGTAACAAATAATCAATTTTATTAATTTAGAAAAAATGGGTACAATTCTCTATGGTCAATTCTTTTAAAACAAAGATTCTTTCTCTGATTTAATCTCCTTGATGTTTAGTGCAAGGGTGTCAAAGCTTGCTCTTGAATCGGTTGTGATGAGCTTTCTTCAAATCTTCAAGATTGAGGAAGGCTTGACTGGATTTCTGATCGAGGGCCGATACAGCTTGATCTCGAACGGTGGATTGAAGGTCTTCAAAGAAGAATGTCACTTGTATGGCGTGCTTGATGTTCTTCGTATTCAGATTCTTCGATGGTTGAATGTCTTAGAAGAAGAACGGCGCTTGTGTGACATGCTTATTGTTTTTCATCTTCAAATTCTTCAATGGTTGAATGTCTTAGAAGAAGAACGACACTTTTGTAGCGTGCTTGTTGTTCTTCGTCTTCAGATTCTTCGATGATTGAAGGTCTTAGAAGAAGAACGACACTTATGTGGCTTGTTTGTTGTTCTTTGTCTTCAGATTCTTCGAGGATTTAAGGTATTTGAAGTAGAACGACACTTGTGTGGTGTGCTTGATGTTCTTCATCTTCAGAACTTTGAGTGTTGGTCGAGGCAGAGGTTCGGCAGAGCTTTTGTATTCCCTTGATTTCTCTGTCTCTGTTCCCCGAATGTGTAGGGTGACCTTGTATTTATAGGCGAAAGGGCGGGGGTTTAATTTGGTAACTCTCCATTAATTTGTGCCAACTTCCATAAATAAAGAGATTTTGATATGCGAAAATGTAATGAAATAGGAATGAAATGCAACTCGGAATGGAAATGAAATGTTCATTTATATTCTCATTCTGTTGTTTGGTTGCAAATATGAAATGATATCACCATTTTAGTATTTGGTTGGATCAATTTAAAGCTTAGAATAAAATGAATTTTAAATTAAATTCTCCAAAATACCCTCCCAGTAACAAGTAAATTAAACTAAAAAAATAACATTCTTCTATAAATTTTTTAAAACAAAATTAATAACTAGTTTTGGTCTCGGTGCCTTGGTGGCAATGGAGGTGGAAGGCGGCGATAGCGGTGGTGGTGTCAGTGGCGGTAGTGAAAGCGACGATGGTGTGGTGGTGCAAGACGCCACTAATGACGTGGTGGTGGTAGAAGGCGACGACAGTGGTAGGGACCATGACATTGGTGGAAGACAACGATGGTGGTGGTAGAGGTGAAGAGTTTTTTGAAAACTTGAATTATTATTATTTTTAATTTTACTTGGAAATGGAATGAGCATTATATGATAATATATCCATTTTCTTAGAGAAATACAATTTATTAAATATATATTTAAGAAAACTCTGTACTTATGATTTTTACTTAAAGCCTGAGAATAAGGCTAAGAAGCATGGACATGGACACGGGTACGACACGACACGGACACGGCGACACGACAAATTTCAAAAAAATAGGACACGACACGGCGGGGATACGGCTATGAAATAATATATTAATATATATTCAACAAGTTAACCAATATCCACAATACCATAAATTTAACAATAAAAAAATAATAAATCACACAAATACTTCAATTTATTATCAAGTAATTAATGTATTTTCAAAAAGAATGTTCATTATATTGGCTTTTTTATTTTTTTTGTTTCTAAATTTATTATTTAGAATTTTATCTAACTATTTTTTATTTTAAAAATTTTTTATTTTAGAAAATACTATATTTATATAGAAAAGGGCATAATAGTCATATTAAATGATATATGTCATTATAGTTATTTCAAGGGGTCAAAATGTCAATTTTTAGAAGATAAGGGGCTGAAATGCTAAAAAAAGTAGTTCAAAGGGGTCTTTTTGTAACTTTGTAAAAGTTCAGGGATTTTTTTGCACTTTTAAAAATTACAAAATGTACCCCGTCGTGTCCTAAAAAAAAAATTCCAGGACACTTCTACGGAGTGTCTGACACGTGTCCGAGTGTCCGACACGGACACGATACCCCTATAAGAAGTGTCTGTACTTTCTAGGAATAAGGTAACCCCGAGAGCAGTACTACCTTTTCAATTTGCCAGAGCGCACACCATGAATGATATGACGCCCCAAACTAAACGCAATCAACCAAAGTCATCATTCGGAGAAAATCACATTTTGGTTACCTTTAAAAATAAAATAAAATTTGTTGGGTAAAGTTTATCATGAAAATGCTTTCACCGTGAACTTGCACTTAAACAACAAAGACAACTTTTGAACTTGCACGTAACTACAAAGACACCTTTTACACTGAACATTGAATGCTTTGTTTTTGTTTTGTTTAATTTGCTTTGAACAGATTTCAAGTGAGCATCTACGCACATTGGGTGTGAACTTACGCTCGACCAGGGAGACAACTTTTTATTTTTGTTTTGTTTTTTTTTTGTCTTATTTGCTTGGAACAAGTCTTTTTTTGTTTTGTTTTTGTCTTATTTGCTTGGAACAAGTGAGAATCTACACCGGTGCGTCCAAGAACAGAGTCGTGTGGCTCTCATTTTGTGGTAGGGCTACACTCTACCGACTAAGGCACATCGGGTGTGGCTCTCATTTTGAGGTGGGGCTACCTCTATGTGCCTTAATCTGCAGTCGGGTGGCCAGCACCACTCTCATATAAAACAATGTTAGTTCTTATCAATATAATATACAAGTGATATATATATTGTTTCTCTCTCCTTTAATTAACCATTTTGGACCATGTTTTGTTTGTTTGTTTTGATTCACAACAATTTTACAAGACTGTAGGACCAAAAAAAAAACCTAGAAGATGCCGATGCCATTGATACGATTCGCATAATATGGCTCACGGGCAATAAACAGGTTTTCCACCTTTCATCAGAAGAAACATATATTTAGAAAAATTAGTTGTAAACCTCCCCTTCATTACCCTAAGATTAAATTCGTTGAGTTTACTCAAAGTATCGTATTAATTGATAGTCAGCTACTTAAAGGGTCAGTGTAATTTTTCTTAATAATTAATATTAATTCAAAGATGTAATATGTATAACTCACCGATTCGCTCTAGCCTAGATGGTTGAGTGTTAGTTGGGGGCAAAATATAGAGAGTGTAGCACACATTACTCCAATCATCCAAAAACAAACAAAACTGAAATATTAGAAAAAATCAAACATAAATGACAAACAAAGTAATTGGAATTCAATAATTCCAAGTAACTAAAGTTGATACAAGGCTCATTATAAGTAGTAGTATATTGGTAGCTAGCTAGCCATCTAAAACAGAATCAAATTTTTTGACCATCAAGCAATAGAACCGCATAAGAGATTCATAATTATATTGCATCAGTCAAACTTCAAAAATAGATCTTTGTAAGGGAGTTGGTGCCAAGAGTAAACTCACATGAAACAACTGTGATAAATGGCAAATTATGAAAACACAAAACCTTTTATCATTGTTCAAGAACATATTATTCTCAACTAAATCAAATATTTTTGCATGAGTAGACAACTATAAGTTTTCATATGATAAATCAAAAAACTATTAACAAGAAGCATGCATGTCTTCAGTGTTCATATGGAATTTTAAGTTTACACATGTCTTAAGCCAATGATATTGAGCTTTATTTAAGTCAAGTTGAGTCATTCCATATAAAGATAAAATCAAGTAGATCCATGACTTATTATTCCAAGAATTCAATCTGCAAATTACAAGAGGTGCTTAGCTGAAATCATGCCAAATAAGAGAATATTTAGAAATTTAGGCCTGCCCTTTGGAAAAGTGGCAATATTTAAGTTCAATAAAGGCCTGCTACAACAGAACCACACTTAAAAATTCAAATCATAATGTAGGTATGAAAATCATAATTCCTCATCCTAAATTAATTTACAAACTTCAAAGTAACTAAACAAACAGAATCTAAAATTTAAAAAATTGCATATAAACATCAATTCAGAAAAAATTACAAGAACTACTATTGATAATCTTTAATAGTGCGTGTATATATGACTGTATTAGCGGGTATGTGTGTGTGTATATATATATATATATATATATGTACGAACATAACATTTGGGTTTAATGTATTCATCAATTTTCAAGATTTTTGTTTCGATTAATAGGTACATCTTGCTTCCCGAATAATCCTTGAAAGTTTGGTTGAAAATCGTTAGGTAGATTGACGAAAAATTGAGTTTGAAATTTTAGATTTTTAAAACTTGAAATTGAGTGTTTTTGATTTAGGCCGCGAGAGGTGGTGATTTTGGTACCAATGCGTAGCTTAGATCGAGAAGATTTCAATGGTATATTCATACGCGAGTTTCGGTGACTGGAGGTGGCCAAAATAAGTCCGAAAAAACGCTGCCATTATTGTGCGTGCCTGCTGGAGAATATACTAGGGAAAGTACTAGGAAGAAGAAGGAAGGAAAAAAAAAGAAAAGGAAAAAAAAAGAAGGGTCTCCGGGCCCACCCATTGGGCCCAGTCCAGACATTTTTATATATTTTTTAAAATTAATTTTTAAATTAGAAAAATAGGAAAAATAATTTTTAAAATTGTTTTTAAAATTTCAAAAATTCTAAGAAAATTTGTGTAACCTTTTGGGGATAGAATACTCTTGTGTTTTAAATGTCAAGTCAAAATGAGATTCTCTTGTGATAAAAGTAGCATAAAAAGTGTGCCGCAAAACTAGATTTTTATTTTTATTTTTTTTGAAAATATTTTAAAATTTCTGAAAAATTTCAGAAAATTCTAAAAAAATTTGGGTAACCTTTTAGGGACATAATACACTTGGGTTTTAAATTTTAAATGGAATTGAGCTTCCTTCGTGGTTAAATTGGTTTTAAAAGTATGCCTCAAAATTGGGTTTTCATTTTCTTTTATTTGAAAAATATTTTTAAATATTTGAAAATTTTAAAAAAATTTCAGAATGATTAAATAGGGTTCTTAGAAACATAATAGGCCTAAAAACCTAGACTAGAGCTAGGTTTAGACTCCCTCGATGATTTAGGTACATTAGAGATTTGGTTGTGTGTTTGCTCATATAATTGGTGATTGTATTATTTTTCTTCCTTAATTGTATTATTTGAACTCATAACTATTCATCATATTTGATATTAGTTTAATTGTGTATGAGTTATTTTTATTATGGTGATTGAACTTTTGTTAGATTAAATTAATGTGTTAGGTATGTTAGGTCTTTTGTTTTAGTTTAATAGATTAGTTGTAGAGGCATGCAAGGATTGCCAGGGGGCATGTTAGGATTGCCACTACCTAATAAGGTATTTAATGAGAGTATAGGAGGCATGTAAGGATTGCCTAGGATTAATAGGATATTATATTTTTGTGCCTTTGGTTTTGAACTTGGATAATAGGTTCTAAATTTGTGTGATAGGGGTTGAATTGGGACGGTATATATGACGACGTCTATTTTGAGGACATGAGATAAATAAGGAAATGATTTGTATCTATTTGTATATACTTGTTGTCCCTCATATAGATGGTATGTTTACCGGTTCTCTGATTGGGTTATAATAGAGAAAACTTGCTTGTGGGTTTAACCCACTTAATTGACATTTCAGGTCCTAGGCCGGTTTTACTATGTGGATAAAGTTTTGGGTTGGTTGATTGTGGCAGGCATCTCCTCTCATCAGTTTTCAGAGTAGCAATCTATTATTTTCTTCATGTTCAGCTTATGAACTCAATTGGGACGTTGGTTGTTCGGTTATTTAATTTATAATAATAACTCTTATTTTTTCTGGTTAAGGGATCCTTGGGTTACGGGACTTCCAAGTTGTATTGCTAGACACGTACTTTATTTATTTAACATTTTTACTTCAGAAGGACTTTCTGTTCCATTTTAAAATTTGTTTCATTCTTTCTTTGTATTCTATTCTTGTTTGCTATCAGTTGTAAGTATCCCTTACGTTTTATGTATGAGATTGGCCACATTATGCATGAAATTTTGTATGGGATATTTCAGTTAGTTTATCGAAATATTATAATCAATGTTGAACCCTGAATTTCTTGTGGCAAAACAAATGATGTTTCATTGGAAACATCAATTTGTTGTGGGAAAAAATCGGGCGAACGTGGTAGGACTTCCTGATCAGTGGTAAATCTTTTGGTTGATGAAGAAGGCCATGTGAATACTATGATCAATGATGACAGAACTGATGTAGAAGCGTTTGAAGTAAATCCTCATCAATGATGTTGAAGTTGAACTAATCGACAACGAAAGTCTTGTAATCCTTGGGGGAAATCATAATAATCTAGCATGGGTTCAACCATGAGGCAACGACGAAAGTTGGCCACAATTGTTGACAGATCTGATCATGGATCCGTTGCTTGGTGATTGATCCTCATAAAACTTTCTTCTCTTATTACTAGTTGTTCAACTTGCTAAACAAATTATGAAATTACCCATAGAACCAAACATGATTCTGGCAGCGTAAAAATAGAGCATCCATTCAAATGGTAACTCTCATAATGCTTGGGTCCCACCATATTATAATGGTATATGCATATAATTCCATTTCATGTTTATTTAAGTATCCAAAACAAATTGAATCTTCTATAGAACTGAACATGGTTCTAGAGAAAAGTTGTAGATGATTCTAAAGTCAATTGCTAATAAAAAAAAAGAGGCAGCAAACATAATAAGCCGATCACCTAAAAGAAGAGGCAGTGGACATTATAAGCCGATCACCTAAAAGAGAAAAAGAGGCAGCAGGCATTATAAGCCGATTGCCCAAAAGAGAAAAAGAGGCAGCATGCATTATAAATTGATCGCCTAAAAGAGAAAAAGAGGCAGTGGACATTATAAGAATTAAGAAAAGAATACCAACATCAACTAGATTTTTAACAAGAACAAATTTTATTTAATAGACAAATTAAACATCAAAACATTTTGAAAATGATCTAGAACAAGAATCCTAGATACTTTTAACAATATTATATCACAAGTAACATATCAAAAATGGAACACTAATATTACAATAATAATAAATAACGAATATAAAATACAAACTATTGTTGTAATACTTTGAAAAAACAAAAGAAAAACTACACACAACAAGTGGTTCAAAATTAAACATAAAATATAAGCTAACTAATGCAAATATCTATAATAAAGTAATTTGTTTAAAAACTTCCTTTTTGTTAGTCAGAGATTTAAGTAGACCTATAATTTTAAAAACTGCATTTTTAACAATGATTCACCATTTCAAGTCAATACTCATGGAATTATTACAAACATTTCAAACAAACCTAAAAAGATCGTTCTCTAAAAATAAACAATTGAACAAATCTTTATACTGGTTTTTGATATTCAGTTATCTGAAAACAAAAAATTGAACCAAACACATTCCAAATGATGAATACTTAATTTCTTAACTTGAAAATGAGTGCAGGTCAATCCACCTATTGCTTCATTGGAACCTTTTTGAGAATGTGATGTCTCTGCACCGGACCAAGGCCACTTTTATTGGTCTGCTAGAAGCTGGGAGAGCTAATGAATGTGTTGTCACTGAAAAACTAGGAGATGCTCTTAAGAACAAATCAAACATCAAAGAACCAAAGAAACTCCAATTTAGGATTGGAGACAGGTGAGTCCAAAGTTCTTACTGTGCACACAAATTTTGTGTCCGAAAATCTAGAAACAAAAATGAGTAACAAATAATCAATTTTATTAATTTCAGAAAAATGGGTACAATTCTCTATGGTTGATTCTTTTACAACAAAAAATATTCCTCTGCTTTAATCTCCTTGATGTTTAGTGTAAGGGCTTCAAAGCTTGCTCTTGAACCGGTTGTGATGAGCTTTCTTCAAATCTTCAAGATTGAGGAAGGCTTGACTGAATTTTCGATCGAGGGTCAATACAACTTGATCTCAAACGGTGGATTGAAGGTCTTCGAAGAAGAATTTCACTTGTGTGGCATGCTTGATGTTCTTTATCTTTAGATTCTTCGATGGTTGAAGATCTTAAGAGAAGAACGACACTTGTGTGGCGTGCTTGTTATTCTTTATCTTCAAATTCTTCAATGGTTGAATGTCTTAGAAGAAGAACGACACTTTTGTGGCGTGCTTATTGTTCTTCGTCTTTAGATTCTTCAATGATTGAAGGTCTTAGAAGAAGAACGACACTTGTGTTGCGTGCTTGTTGTTCTTTGTCTTCAGATTCTTCGAGGATTTAAGGTCTTTGAAGTAGAACGACACTCGTGTGGTGTGCTTGATGTTTTTCGTTTTCAGACTTTGAGTGTTGGTCGAGGCAGAGGTTCGACAAAGCTTTTGTGTTACCTTGATCTCTCTGTCTCTGTCCCCCGAATGTGTAGAGTGACCTTGTATTTATAGACGAAAGGGTGGGGGTTTAATTTGGTAACTCCCCATTAATTTGTGCCAACTTCCATAAATAAAGAGATTTTGGTATGCGAGAATGTAATGAAATAGGAATGAAATGCAACTTGGAATGGAAATGAAATGTTCATTTGTTTGGTTGCAAATATGAAATGATATCACCATTTTAGTATTTGGTTGGACCAATTTAAAACTTAGAATAAAATGAATTTTAAATTAAATTCTCCAAAATACCCTCCCAGTAACAAATAAATTAAACTAAAAAAATAACATTCTTCTATAATTTTTTAAAAACAAATTTAATAACTAGTTTTGGCCTTGGTGCCTCGGTGGCAGTGGAGGTGGAAGGAAGGCGACAATAGTGGTGGTGGTGTCGGTGGCGGTAGTGAAAGCGATGATGGTGTGGTGGTGGAAGACGCCACTAATGACGTGGTGGTGGAAGACTCCACTAATGACGTGGTGGTGGTAGAAGGCGACGACAGTGGTAGTGACGATGACATTGGTGGAAGACGATGACGGTCATGGTAAAGGTGAAGGGTTTTTTGAAAACTTGAATTATTATTATTTTTTAATTTTACTCTGAAATGGAATGAGCATTATATGATAATATATCCATTTTCTTGGAGAAATGCAATTTATTAAATATATATTTAAGAAAACTCTATTCTTCTGATTTTTACTTTGATTTTTATTCTTTTTCACTTTTTTCTAAAGTAGGAGGTTGGAGTTTCAAGTTCTAATAGGTTAACATGGGTGTGAGTTTTGGCCAAAGAAGATACTTGTTTACAAATGAAGTAATGGAACTTAATTCTCTACTTGATTAAATTTTGATTTAAAGAAAAAATAAAGCTTGGTGTTGAAATAATTTAGTCAGAATGCTTTTTAAAGGATTAAATGGTACAATTAAATCAAGGATAAATTACAGAGACACCACTGAAGTTTACCTTAATGACACACAGATAGTACTTGTGGTGCATGGTGTCCAATTGTGCCTGAGATTTGCTGATCCGATTGATAGATACACCCTCTGCAGTGTACTTAACATTTTGTCATTGCTCTCACACATAGTAAAATGACTTCAATATCTTTTGACTGACACGTTTTAATCATGAATTTACCAATTTAACCTTTTTAACTAATTTAAATGAACTAAAATAACCTTTACCATTTGTGTTTATTCTATTTCTTTCTCCATTTATATATATATATATATGTATGTCCTTCAACATTAATGAAGAACATATATATATGCTCCAGATCTTGTGCAATTTCAAGAAATAAAAATTTCTTATTCGGTGTCAAATAAGAAATCAGACTCAAATTCAAGAAACTGAATTTAGAAAAAACCAAAATCTGGTGGAAATGCAGGAAGTGAATCAAAATTTGAAACTCAAAAGAAGAAATCAAACTGAATTTGGTGGGCATGTCCGTTTATATGTAAACATATATATACACACACACTGCAGTTTCAAGAAATCAAAATTTCGTATTTTGTGTCAAATAAGAAATCAAAATTATATATATATGCACACACAAACGCTCATTTCATTCTTCTTGATCGTGAAACTGGTTCATAATTAGCTATCCAAATTAGAAGAATGAGTTATATTTACTCTTTGGATAGCTAATTAATTAATTATTGACCAGTTTCATGATCTAAGAAGAATGAAATGAGCGTTTGTGTGTGTGTATATATATATATTATGTCCTGGTGTAAGTCTCTTGATCCAAGTAGTGGTCCGCGTCGATATATATATACATATGTGTGTGTATATGTTTGTGAGATGCGCATAAATGGCCCAGAGTGGTCAAAATAATGGCGGCAAATGGCCAATAGATCTAGGGTGACGTTGAGAACTTGAGACACATTAATCTTAGAATTACCTTACTAAAATTGGTGCTTCGATATGCCATTTTGGGCCAAAGAGAAAACATGTAGCTACAATAATTCACCTGGAGACCCAAATGCAATGTGTCGCCGACCCTTGGCCAGCTCTTGCAACGAGTCGGCAATGCAAGAAATGACTCCAACGACAACAAGTTGGTACACTTATTTCTTGATTGTACGATTTGTTTTCAATTCAACTTTTCCCTTAAATTATTTGTGATTAGGGTTGTGGTTGTGGTTGTGGTTGGTGACGGTGGAAGTGAAGAGGAGACAGAAAGAACAGAGACCAAGAAATGAGGACCAATTTTTTTTTGTCCATTAAAATAAAAAGAGTCAATCTAGACATTTCACAGTATTTTTAACGCGATTTGGATGAAAAAGTTGGCCGATTGTACTGGAAGGTTCACAAGTGGATGAATATTTATTCCAAAACAGCTTAATTGATTTAAGGGTAAATTGGATACTCTGATAGAACTAGTCGAAAATCTTACAGAAACATTTTCATATTGGCAGACAAGAATACAAACACGTTTGAGACATTTGATTATCAGCAATTATGCCTTTCAAGTATTATAATTATATGGCAAGAATTGTACAAACATGAGTACAAGACCTAGGCCAAACTGTGCAGCACATACAAAGCCTGAGAATAAGGCAAGCCCGAGAGCAGCACTACCTTTTCAATTTGCCAGAGCGCACACCATGAATGATATGACGCCCCAAACTAAACACAATCAACCAAAGTCATCATTTGGAGAAAATCACATTTTGGGTTACCTTTAAAAACAAAAAAAAAATTTGTTGGGTAAAGTTTATCATGAAAATGCTTTCCCCGTGAACTTGCACTTAAACAACAAAGACAACTTTTGAACTTGCACGTAACTACAAAGACACCTTTTACACTGAACATTGAATGCTTTGTTTTTGTTTTGTTTAATTTGCTTTGAACAGATTTCAAGTGAGCATCTACGCACATTGGGTGTGAACTTACGCTCGACCAGGGAGACAACTTTTTATTTTTGTTTTGTTTTTTTTTTGTCTTATTTGCTTGGAACAAGTCTTTTTTTGTTTTGTTTTGTTTTGTTTTGTTTTTGTCTTATTTGCTTGGAACAAGTGAGAATCTACACCGGTGCGTCCAAGAACAGAGTCGTGTGGCTCTCATTTTGTGGTAGGGCTACACTCTACCGACTAAGGCACATCGGGTGTGGCTCTCATTTTGAGGTGGGGCTACCTCTATGTGCCTTAATCTGCAGTCGGGTGGCCAGCACCACTCTCATATAAAACAATGTTAGTTCTTATCAATATAATATACAAGTGATATATATATTGTTTCTCTCTCCTTTAATTAACCATTTTGGACCATGTTCGTTTGTTTTGATTCACAACAATTTTACAAGACTGTAGGACCAAAAAAAAAAAACCCTAGAATATGCCAAACAATTGATACGATTCGCATAATAGGGCTCACGGGCAATAAACAGATTTTCCACCTTTCATTAGAAGAAAGGTAGGTATATTTAGAAAAACTAGTTATAAACCTCCCCTTCATTACCCTAAGATTAAATTCGTTGAGTGTACTCAAAGTATCGTATTAATTGATAGTCATCTACTTAAAGTCAATTAACATAAAAAATCAAAATGCCAAAACTCGATGGAGAAAAAAAAAATATAAAACATGTTTATTTCAATCAAATAATTTTATTTTTGCACAAAAACATTATAACTTGAGAGCACTTTAATAATTGTATATTAGATGTGATTTTTTTAGAAGTATCAAAGTAATTTTGTAAAACATTAACTTAAGAGTAATTAAACCAAACTTCAAGTGTGAGTTTAATTTACCCTAATAATTAATATTAATTCAAAGATGTAATATGTATAACTCACCGATACGCTCTAGCGTAGATGGTTGAGTGTTAGGTGGGGGCAAAATATAGAGACTGTATCACACATTACTCCAATCATCCAAAAACAAACAAAACTGAAATATTAGAAAAAATCAAACATAAATGACAAACAAAGTAATTGGAATTCAATAATTCCAAGTAACTAAAGTTGATACAAGGCTCATTATAAGTAGTAGTATATTGGTAGCTAGCTAGCCATCTAAAACAGAATCAAATTTTTTGACCATTATATTGCATCAGTCAAATAGATCTTTATAAGGGAGTTGGTGCCAAGAGTAAACTCACATGAAACAACTATGAAAAATGGCATATTATGAAAACACAAAACCTTTTATCATTGTTCAAGAACATATTATTCTCAACTACATCAAATATTTTTGCATGAGTAGGCAACTATAAGTTTTCATATGACAAATCAAAAAACTATTAACAAGAAGCATGCATGTCTTCAGTGTTCATATGGAATTGTAAGTTTACACATGTCTTAAGCCAATGATATTGAGCTTTATTTA
Source organism: Cornus controversa (assembly GCA_026545225.1). Lineage (NCBI taxonomy): Eukaryota > Viridiplantae > Streptophyta > Magnoliopsida > Cornales > Cornaceae > Cornus > Cornus controversa. Next base: position 39,628,151 of record CM048854.1, read on the forward strand.
AGTCAAATTGAGTCATTCCATGTAAAGATAAAATCAAGTAGATCCATGACTTATTATTCCAAGAATTCAATCTGCAAATTACAAGAGGTGCTTAGCTGAAATCATGCCAAATAAGAGAATATTTAGAAATTTAGGCCTGCCCTTGGAAAAGTGGCAATATTTAAGTTCAATAAAGGCCTGCTACAACAGAACCACACTTTACAATTCAAATCATAATGTAGGTATGAAAATCATAATTCCTCATCCTAAATTAATTTAGAAACTTCAAAGTAACTAAACAAAAAGAGTCTACAATTAAAAAAATTGCATATAAACATCAATTCAGAAAAAATTACAAGAACTACTATTGAAAATCATTAACGGACCCCGGATCATAGTAAATTCATTGAACCAAAGAACATAAACACAAGCCATCAAAACTCAAGAACATTAATTAATTCTTGATACACCATATTTATTCCATATAACAAAGCGTACGCATACAGTTTAACCAAAGGGAGAGGAATGTATGGCCCAAAATGACTCATCGAGTAATGCCTATAAAGAAATTCAATTATGAAGAAACCATCAATAAGCATCATTCTTGCAAATTCTCCATTATCTGCTGCTCTAATATTCAACTGATCTGCATAAAAGATTCGAACAAAATGTTTCTATCTCTGTCCTCGTATTTTCTCAATATTTCCAGGTCGATAAAAAAGCATTAGCATGTAGCACAATTTGTCTCTCCATTGCTTGAAAAGTTGGAGTAGCCCAATAGATACAACAGGAAGGTTGTAGATCTGCCATCACCAATCTTTACCGTATAGGAAAGAGAGTACCACAGATTGAAAATCATAAGAAAATATATATAATAAATCTGATCACCAGATCTATATAATGTATTGCTTAAAATCAAAATCATATAGATGTGTTTCGTTTCTGTCCGATAAAGGGTGAGTGCATATAGATTTGTTGATTTATTGCTCAAAATCATGATGAGATAAGTGAAGTAAAGCCGCCTAAGACCCTATCATCCTATCTATTAGGCCACCCCATTATTAGAAAAAAAATTTGCAAGTAATGGAGACAGACAAATTGAGCTACATGCAAATGCTTTTTATTCGAACTAGAAATAACGAAGAAAATTGATAGATTAGAGATGTAACATTTTCAAATGCTTTATGAAGATCAGTTGAATATTAGAGCAGATAATAGAGAATTTGCAGAAATGATGCTTATTGATGGTTGCTTCATAATTGAATTTCTTTATAGCCATTATTCTGGGCCATATATATTTATATAATTTTGAGTCTCATCAACCTATCTATATGCAATCACCCTTTATCGGAAAAAAACAAAACAAATCTATTTGATTTTGATTAATACATTATACATATGCTAGTATATGGAGAGAGAGTACCACCAATCGAAAAACCGATTTGGATCAACTTCGAGAGTTTCGATACTTGATCTCCTCCACCTCTGTCTAAACTGCCGATCTAATTCACCTTGGTCTGAATCTCCGATCTACTTCACCTTGGTCTGAAGCTCCGATCTACTTCAACTTCGAGAGTCCGATCTCTGGAAGAATGGAATGAAATTGAGGGTGGAGTGCATGAAAGATAGAAAGAAAAACTGGGTTTAATCAGACAAGGTATCCATTTAGAAGGGTGAGGAATACTGAGAGAAAGAGGGAGGCCGAGTCACTGTATATGCGTTGAATATATAGACACGGTTTCTTCCACTTATATAGAGTATAGACATAGGGTTAGGGCAGCAAATGAGCCGAAACTAGACGAGCCGATCCGATCTTTGGGCTCGGCTCGCCAAGGCTAGTTTTCGGGCTCGGCTCAAGCTCGTGTAGATCGTCAACGAACCAAATTGAACAAAATCTTAAATCTGAACAATTTCAAAGAGACAAGAAAAGGATCTTCGCTCTCATTCACGGACTTCCCATCTCACTTTCAATCTGTAGTTTTCATTTCACACAACTCGTCACTTCCAAACAGATTCATAACGATTCTCCATCAACAGTAGAGAGAGATCTAAACCTAACATCGCCGGCGGAGTGCAGCAGTGGCGGTGGAGGGCGGTTGCCGGTATGGAGTGCAAGAGTTTTTCCGGCATGGAGTGCAGTGAAGGGAGAGGCGTCGTCGGAGTGCAGTAAAGAGTTGCGCCGCTGCTGTTGCGGTGTTAAGGTTTGTTTGGATACTCGGAGAGAAAAGAGTAGAAATGATAAGATAAGTTATAAGAGATTAAAAAAAAGAAAAAAAGTATAACATTTATTCATGTATTGGATAAATTATAAAAGAAAAGAAAGGAAAGGATAACATTCTTGTTTAATGAGTTAAATAAAAGAAAAGAAAAGAAAAGAAATTATTTTAAATAATTTATTATTATACTCTTTTGTATTTATATCTTTTAAAAAATCTTTTTTAAAATGTTGAGGTCATTTTAAGTATTATGAAAATATCACTTAACCTGTTATCATTTCTTTTTCAATCTTCTCATTTTTAAAAAGATAACAAGTAAGAGATTTGGAGGGATAAGCTATCCCTCCAAATCTCTTCAAATCATTTCTTTTCTCTTCTAATTAATTATTCAAATATAAAATATCTTATCTTTCCCTTTCTTTTCTTTTCTTTTCTTTTCTTCTAAATCATTCAATCCAAACAAACCATAGAGTTTTACATCTTATCCTTTTACTTTCAAGAATAATCTAATGGCCAAGATGAATTAAGTATAGCTTACCCTAATGCCTAATGGGCTATTGAGTTAATGGGTCTATAAAAATTAAATAAGTAATTAGGGCTATGTAATATATGTAAACATGGGCTATTGTCTAAAGGACTATTTATTTGTAAACATTAAATAATTAATTGGGCTTATGAAATATATGTAAACGTGGGCTATTGAATAATGGACTATTTATTTAATGGATCTCCCATTAAATAATTAATTGGGCTTATGAAATATATGTAAACTTGAGTTAAAGTTGTACACATGGGCTGAAATTTTAAGTAGGACTTTACGTATTTGAGCTTGTTCGCGAGCGGAGTTTGTCATTGTAAGAATTTGAAAAATGTGTTCAACCTCAGTTTGTACACTTAACGAATAATTTTGAATTGAGTTCAAGTTGTGTGTCAAGAATTCGGTTCATTTGAACACCCATTTAAATAAACGGAGCGGTAAATCGAACGATTCTTACTTACTAAATCTATTCCACACCCATTTAAATAAACGATGTCTCCAAACTCACATAAATTATAAATTTGTTTTGTCTCTCTTCTAGCTGGGGATGGGTTCAAGAACTTGTAGATTACATTCGAGGATGCTTTGATTTGACCAATAAATTGTCTTCAGGCCATATCACATGAGCAGCAAGCATGATGCTGTAACTGGTCACATTAATTATAATATTAATACTTCAAAATTAACTTGCCTAATTGAATTATACACACACACACACACACAAAATATTTGCATATGAGACATCTTTAAATGGTATATGAAACAAAAACTTGGATTTGAATAGAGCATTGTTCCCAAATTTAATTGATTGATCAAATAAGATCACAAGTGAGATCCAATTGAAATTTAGAGTACAAAGAAAACTCTTTCTCAACTTACCTGATTCACTGAACTACACAGTTAGAGTGATTATCATTAAAAATAAATAAAAATAAAAAAGAGTCGTCATTGTTACTGGCATTCTTGGGAAGGTTTTGGAAACCTGACTTTATGATCAGTACAGTAATCGTAGATCATATATATATTTTTAACATGTTGATATAATTTTACTTGGTTGAGGGTTAGGTTCCAATACTTCTCTTCGTTCCACCAATATTCAGAAGAATGGCAAGAATTGGGGGTTGAGCCGTTGTAGAGGCAGCCATTGATGGTGAAGTTTCGGAAGTGAGCTATGAAGGGTGCATGGTTCCAATCAATTGTTGTTGTTTGACGAGAGCCAGTGACCATCCAATAATCCAAAGCATTTTCACTCCATATAGAAGCCACAACTTTCATCGGTTTTGTTGGATAGGGGACTCCTATTTCTGAGATGTTTCTGAAAACCCTGATGGGAACTTTATCAACAGAAACTCTGTAAAGTAATGGAGATTAGTTAGAAACACTGCCATAAAGAAGAAATATATACGGAGTATATATTAGTACCATAAAACAAGACATTTTTTTTTAATGAAAGGGATTAATGAATGAAATATATAAGATTCTAGGTAAGGGTGCACAAAGAACAGGTTTAATTGGAACCGGAATCGCAAGGTATCGTAACTGAACTAAACCAAACCGTTCACTACGGCTCTGGTTCCAAATTTTAGAAACTGTTTACTACGATTTCAGTTTCGGTTCCAAGTCAAGAAATTAAAACCGTTAGAAAAAAATGTATAATATATAATATATAAATGAATAGTAATAACTTCTAAGTTCTAGTGTTCTATATATATATATATATATATATAATATAAAATATATAATATTTAAATAAATACTAATACCTTTTGAATTCTAGTGTTCTATTTATGTATAAAGTATAAAATATATAATATATAGATAAATACATTTAGCTTTTGAGGTCTAATATTCTATATATTTATATAATATAATATATATAAATAAATACTAATAACTTCTAATCTATTGTTATAATTTGGGATGCACAAGTATGAGTGTGTATCTTGCCAAATTTTTTTTGACAAAGAACTGTTGGGGAACCGAAATCGAACCGAACTCAACGGTTCTGGTTGCAGTTCCAAAATTAAGGAACCGTTGAAAATAATTTTGGTTCCGATTCCACCTAGAATCGTAAGGAACCATACCGTGTGCACCCCTAATTATAGGTGTTAAGTCCCACTAGACACACAAGGCTTTGAATAGTCAAACGAATGATTGGCCAATATGGGCAGCCACGTAGGACGTTGAAAGGTCAAGACAAAGACCCTTTGGCTCACAAAAATACAAAAACTTTGAGAAGTCCTTTCCTCAAAACAAAATTACAAAGAAAGCCCTAACACCATTTCAGGTCATTTAAAGCCTCAAGTCACAAACTTGAGCATCACTGCGAGACCTAACACAACGAGAGACCATTTAAGCCTCGAAGTTATAAACTCGAGCACCATTGCAAGCCCTGACACAGGCCACTTAAGCCTTGAAGTCAGAAACTCGAGCACCACTACAAGCCCTAACACCATGTGAGGCTACTTATGCCTTGAAATTAGAAACTTGAGCACCACTGCAAGCCCGGACACCATGTCAGGTCATTTAAGCCTCGAAGTCACAAACTCGAGCACCACTGCAAACCCGGACACCATGTTAGGCCATCTAAGCCTCAAAGTCACAAGCTCGAGCACCACTGCAAGCTAAGACACCATGTCAGGTCATCTAAGTCTTGAAGTCACAAACTCGAGCACCACTGCAACCATCGACACCATGTTAGGTCATTTAAGCCTCGAGTCGTGAACTCGAGCACCATTAAAAATCCCTGATGACTTGTCAAGATGCCTAAAACACTCATGTCATTCCTCGAGTCTTACTACAGAATGATGAGCGAGACATGGTAAAATCTCGATAAAACTATTTCATTTAGAATATTTAGAAGGAATTTAGATTGGAGGATGAGAACTAGAGAATGCCTAACACGACTAATAGGCCTAATTAATGGTACAGTAAATACATGTCGCGATAGAGACCCTTACAATCACCATTAATGCTTTGCTACGAGCAATTAATACTCTCAACCATTGCTGTTGTGGTATAAAATAATGCATTTAATACCCACAAAAGCTCTCACACAATGCCACCTGAGAACATGACGATGATAGAGATTTTATCCCTTAGGTGCTTAGGAAATCATTACCTAAACATCTTAGAATTTGAGTAATAACCCAAACGGGTCAAGTCTATTGAGTAATATCCAACAAGGACGAGATGAGCAACCATCGATACCATGTCAGGCCATTTAAGCCTTGAGTCACAAACTCGAGCACCATTAAAAATCCCTGATGACTTGTCAGTATGCTTAAAACGCTCAAGCCATTCCTCGAGTCCTACTACGGAATGATAAGTGAGACATGGTAGAATTTCCTTACACTGATAAAACTGCTTCATTTGAGATACTTAGAAGGAATTTAGATTGGAGGATGAGAACTAGAGAATGCCTAACACAACTAATAGGCCTAATTAATGGCACGGTGAATACATGCCGCGACAGAGACCTTTACAATCACCATAATACTCTACCACGAGCCATTAATACTTTTAACCACCACCGTTGTGGTATAGCTGAATGTATTTAATACCCACAAAAGCTCTCACGCCACGCCACGCCACGTCACACCACGCCACTGAGAATACGACGATGATAGATATTTGACCCCTTAGGTGCTTAGGGAATCACTACCTAAACATCTTAGACTTTGAGTAATAATCCAAATGGTAAGTCCATTGAGTAATATCTAACAAGGACGGAAGGTTATAAATACGGTAACTCTAGTAAATGCAAAAGGGGCAAGACAAAAAAAGAAGGGTCTGTCACGAAAGGCAAATTCCTACCTTCATTATTACTACCATAAATTAGCTTTATTTCTTCTCCTTCTTTCAAAAATACTTCTTAGGATCTTTCGCAGCTTGTATTGAATACCCCATTTTATATATTATATTGTGAAATTTCAGAAGTATAAGGAAGGGAAAGTGGAACAATCTAGAAAATTTCAAGATTGTGAAAGAAAACTGGTAGCCCCCACGAGGCTGTCCCTTCTTCCACCATTCTATTGTTGAAGCAAGTATTGTGATATCTTAGGACTTGTACGGAGACTTTTGACTCATTTTGTATCACTGTAATTGAAGTTGGGTACTATTTGTTCTGATTTGTTGGTGTTGTTATTCATTCATGAATCTCACTGACCTTTTTCCATTTCTTTACTTACTTTCTTTCTGTTTAAGAGAAATCAAGAGAATTGGAAAACAAAAAAAAAAAAAAATGGAACAAGAATTGATTGGGAATTTTGTTAGGAATTGGTGGTGGTATACGAGCTTGAGGAATGGACTAGCTGCATCTCGAAAGAAGTCAAAGATTTCTTTTTCACCATTTTTGAAAATTTTAATTCACTGTTATACAACCCTTCTTTTTATATAATTTTTTTAAGATTTTCCAATAAATATCAACCCTTTTTAATATGGATTTAGGAGAAGGGAAAGTGGGATTAGGGATTTAGGGGATAGTAATGGAATTGATCTGATGGGTGTAACCCGTATTCTATTATAAACTTTTTATTTATATTTTTTTTTATTGTAGGGACATGTGGCATCTTAATATTGTGCCATACCAGAGTAGAAACTAGCTATTCACCGGTGAGTAGACAAGTATTGTTCATGATATATATATATTTGAATGTAGAATAAAAGAGAAGATAAGTCTATGAATGATACAAGTAGATAACAAGGGAATGAATTGTATAAGAGAAATGACCAGAGGATGGGTAACTGAGGGAAAGCTGAACTTCTTGGCCTTGGTCTGAGGACTTGAAAAAGTCTTGTCCCCATAAAATCTCATAGTTTTCTTCGAAGCTTGGAGCACCATTGTTGTTTGCAAATACTTCACCAATGAATACAAACACAAAGAGACTTAACAGATGCAAACTCATTGCTCTCTCTTATTGGGGTTGGACTCATGAACTTGGGAACATGCAAGGATGGACTGATCTATATATATATATATTCAATTAGAGAGAGGCTCATGAATTCTACTTATCAATATCTCTTCCATTTTGGAGCGTTGCACAATTTTGATGGTAATTCAAAACGGTCACATAAAAGATATCTTTGTAAGTAACGAACTGAATTTGCCACCTTTGGTGCAAAAATTATGATATAGAATTTGATGCTAACTTGTGACAAAAATGAACGACCCCTCTATGGCACGAGTCTTAATGGAATGGAGGGATAATATGGTAATATTTCCTTTTTCTTGGAGAAATGCAGTTTATTCAATATATATTTAAGAAAACTCTATTCTTCTGAAAATCCATTTTGTATTTGGGGCTGCCTTTCAGCCTTGGTTGCATGGCCTCTTTTGTAAACCCTGCCTCTTGGGCCAGTGTGTTACCCTTAAAAGGGATTTGTACATGGCAAGCCCAAGTACAACAGAATTATACAAAATTGTCAAACAAAGGCCCAAAGGGCCCAACCTCATCCTAGAGGCAACAAGCCCAACTGGCAACCAACATTTTCCAACCCAAATTTCAAATTCACATTCCGGTATCTTTAAAAATAAAATAAAAAAGATTCAGAGTTTAAGTCCTCGTAGATCAACGTGGATGTGAGTTTTTGTGAGAAAAAAAAAAACTTGTTTGTTTACTGCAAATGAAATAATTGAACTTAATATTTTACTTGCTTGATTTTTGTTTTAAAGAAAAGAAAGCATGGAACTGAAATAATTTACCTAGAACGCCCTTTAAAGGATTACATGCTATCATTTAATCAAATAAGTCTTTCTAGAATAAATATTCGGCCACTTGTGAAGTTTAGGCATTGGGTTAGGTAATAATGACATCCCTCAATTTAGCCATTTGCATGCAGTCCAAACTTTCTCTTGCATGCATGCCTCCCAAAGCATATACTATAATAAGATATAGAAATTTATATTCATAGAGTATACTGCTTTATATGACCTCTCTGAGCTACCACATTTTGGTTCATCCTGCGAGAAGGTGTGGTAACTGGTAACTGAATGCAAACCATCATTTAAACTTCTTTATTTGAGGGTTTAACTAGGTTGATTTATTAATTGTCGTATTTATTAGTTTTTGTCTCCCTATGATTTTATCCAACTTAAATTGTGGTTGATTGTAAGCATAAGCTTAAAACTCTCAAGTAATTCATTGCATATAATATGAAGGAAAACCTTATTAATGGAGACACCCGACTACTCGTGGATAATACAAAACAACTCAAAAAGAAAGTACTTTTAAACTTTAAATCCAACTCATGGTTGGTTATCATCAACTACGTCCTTGTCATAACGAGGATGAGCAATATTCAACGAACTTAAGGTCATATGTTGTGCAATCTACCCAAATTCTCACATTTCATATTAGCACATAAATCAATCAACATGCATAGCATAGGTACATGTCATACTTTTTAGCATTCTAGTCAAACGCCAGAATTTGCATTTCACATGACATATATATCAATATACTTGACAACAACAAAGCTCAATATTACATACTTCAATACACAACTTCATCGTATCTTTAACATATGATAAAAATGAATTTGAATTTAAATCTAACACAAAATCATATAACTCACATCATTCACATGTATTACTCGTTGCTCTCCAAATTGTACTCACACTCACACGCTCAATCTGGATATGTGCCGAAGCCCCATACCCCATGTTCTTAGTTATTTTCGGATTACTAACCCACCGGTAACCAATCATCTTGCGAAAGTTTGAGGTCTTTTAATCCTGGAGGATCTGTTCCCCCTCTACTTTGTATATGAGTCATTTTCGAGATATCACCCCACACACGCTAAACATGTCATGTTTAGTATAGACAAACACAAGTCTCAATGCATTGTACCCATTTCATGTCCTATATTCATTTCTAGCATTTCACGCAAGAAACTATATCGACACATGCACGTATTCAATATTTTTAACGAAATTCACATTGAGACTAGGATTTCAACACATGTCACAAAATCTCATATATGTCACATATAGCATACACTAGCAATTCATGCATTTTAAATCACATATCAATCATTTTCTATCCAAGAAAAAATATATATACATCAATTCAAATCAAGAATCTTTTCACAAGAGTTCATAAATTCATATAACATGAAAACATCAATTTTATGCTTATAACATGAAATTAAACTTGTATTAAAAGACACAACACACACCCCTTACTTCAAGAGATTAAATCTCAAGATACACCTCAATTTCACCAACTCAAAATTTGTCCAAACTTAGCTTTGTTCAGTTCATAATGACGCCCTCATCACATAGAACGAACTTTCATTCTTCGACAGCTTCCGAATCAAGCCTTAAGGTCTCCAAATCTTAGAGAGAAGTTAGAGAGCTTAATAGTGAAGAGAGAAGAGAGAAACACATATTTTTAGAGAGAGAAAATGGCTATAAATATCTAGATTTTGATATTTATAAGCCATAGGATGTAAAATGATCAAAACGCCCCTAGTTCACTTAATGTACTTTCCCGACCTCCGTTTTCGAATCTAAAAGCGACTATGACTTTAAAATAAACTTTACATCTCTTCGAATATTCTAATTGGTTTAAAACCAAAAATTAAATTTTAAAAAAAAATATCCGATTTTTTGGGCCCACCTGACCCCCGTCTTGGATCCCGACGACCCAAAATTTTAAAATGAACCGAATGACTCATAAAACTCTTCGGATCTCTAAACAAGTCCACACATATGTAAATTACATTTAAAACATATGCAAATTTATTTGTACTCCTATTTCAGAAAATAAACAAATAAAAACAAAAATTCAAATCTTTGCAGCTCGGGTTGAACTTAAGCTAGATACTGTAACGATGGGTATCAAATTTAAATAGCATTCCAACACCTTTGAGTAGTTGGAGGCTACTACCACTAGTCCAACACCGACTTTTGTTTATAAATGCCACAACAATAATATTTAATCTACAATACTGAAAGTTTAAACCATTTATTAAAATAAAATTGAAACATTAATTAAATTACAATAATGTTTCCCCCCTCATTTTGAATATAACAAACAAAATTTATTAATTATATTAACTAATTAATTAAATTAATAACACAACTCTCACTATCTTGAAATCAAATAAAAACATTAATCTCACTCAAATAAGAGAACATTCATAACAAACATTCAGTCTACATCTCATTAAATTAGCAAAGTTTTTAGATCATCATTAATTCCTCTCGACATTAATGCAATATTAAGCTTTATATGGTTGGTTAACTTTTCTATACTTTGCATGCTTAATTTTAACATTCTAATACATATTAATGTTGAAGTATTATTGACAAAAAATAAAAGGAGTGGTCTAACTTATATTATTTATAATTGTTATATGTTATACTATATATCTCGAAACACTAAAGAAAAACTTCATTTTACAAGTGATAATATATATTTTTTCTCTAGTTTAATTAACCATTTTGGACCATGTATCTTTGTTTTGATTCACAACAATATATTTTTTAATATTCAACCAAGTGATTTTTTTTGGTTTCACAACAATTTTTTTTAAATGAAGAATACACTTTATCAATTCACAAGACTCTGGAGCATGTTTCTTTATCAAAAAAGAAAAGAAAAGAAAAAGGAAAAAAAAAAAAAAAAAGAAATATATATAGAAAAAATGCTATTAGCCCTTCAAAAGAAAACTATAGACAATCCACTACTTTTCATAAGTAGATTGAAGAAGTGAACTGCAAATACTTTTTTTTTTTAGTCAAAAATCACGTCCCTGTATTTATATATACGGTAAATTATTCCGAACTCCCCTGAAATTTTGATTAATTATTTCATATTAAAGTTTTTAAAATATGATGGTCAACCTAAAAGTTTGGTTGACTTTACTTCGGGTACTCATACGGTTAATTGACAGTGAGCTCTGTTAAAATCAATTAATATAAAAAATTAAAATGCCAAAACTATCCTCAGTGGTGGTAGTGCTGGTGTAACATTGATGGAGAAAATGTATATATAAAACATATTAATCTCAGTTACATGATTATAAATTGAAGTTATTTTTACACAAAACATTATAATTTGAGGATATTTTTGTAATTGTATATTAGATGTAATTTGTTTAACGAATCATTAGTTATACAAGTGTTAGAGTAATTTTACACAAAATTTAATTTGAGAGTAACTATGTAATACCCTTCTCCAACACATGGTATGATATTGTCCGCTTTGGGCCTAAGCCCGCACGATTTTTTGCTTTTGGATTTTACCCCAAAAGGCCTCATACCATTTGAAAAGAACATACTACATATAAGCACATCCCCTTTTTCACACCCAGGTGATGTGGGATTGAGCATACTGTACCATGTCAGTGTGGTAGCTCAGCCCAGTGTCTGTCTTTGCACCCACCCATTCACACTCGTGCACAAGGGTTACTACAATCCACCCCCTACGAGGCCCGACGTCCTCGTCGGCACATTTCCAGCTGGGTTCAGGCTCTGATACCAACTGTAATGCCACACTCCAACACATGGTATGATATTGTTCGCTTTGGGCCTAAGCCCGCACGGTTTTTGCTTTTGAATTTTACCCCAAAAGGCCTCATACCATTTGAAGAGAATTTACTACATATAAGCACATTCCCTTTTTCACACCCAAGTGATGTGGGATTGAGTACACTGTACCCTGTCAGTGTGGTAGCTCAGCCTAGTGTCTGTCTTCGCACCCACCCACTCACACCCGTGCATAAGGGTTACTACAATCCACCCCCCTACGAGGCCCGACGTCCTCGTCGGCACATTTTCGGCTGGGTTCAAGCTTTGATACCAACTGTAATACCCCGCTCCAACACATGATATGATATTGTCCGCTTTGGGCCTAAACCCGCACGGTTTTGCTATTGGGTTTTACCCTAAAAGGCCTCATACCATTTGAAGAGAACATACTACATATAAGCACATCCCCTTTTTCACACTCAGGCGATGTGGGATTGAGCATCTTGTAGCTTGTTAGTGTGGTAGCTCAACCCAGTGACTATTTTCGTACCCACCCACTCATACCCGTCCACAAGGGTTACTATAATCCACCCCCCTACGAGGCCCGACGTCCTCGTCGGCACACTTCTAGTAGTAACCCTTGTGGATGGGTGTGAGTGGGCGGGTGCGAAGATAGACACTAGGCTGAGCTACTACACTGACAGGGTACAGGGTGCTTAATCCCACATCGCGTGGGTGTGAAAAAGGGGATGTGCTTATATGTAGTATGTTCTCTTCAAATGGTATGAGGCATTTTGGGGTAAATCCCAATAGCAAAACCGTGCAGGCTCAGGCCCAAAGCGAACAATATCATATCATGTATTGGAGCGGGGTATTACAGTTGGTATCAAAGCCTGAACCCAGCCGAAAGTGTGCCGACGAGGACGTCGGGCCTCGTAGGGGGGTAGATTGTAGTAATCCTTGTGGAAGGTGTGAGTGGGCGGGTGTGAAGATAAACACTGGACTGAGCTACCACACTGATAGGGTACAGGGTGCTCAATCCCATATCGCCTGGGTGTGAAAAAGGGGATGTGTTTATATGTAGTATGTTCTTTTCAAATGGTATGAGACATTTTGGGATAAAACTCAAGAGCAAAATCGTGCGGGCTCAAGCCCAAAGCGGACAATATCATATCATGTGTTGGAGCGGGGTATTACAAACTAGACCAAACCTTATGAGAGGTTAGAATAATTTACCCTTATCCTTATATGTATGTATAGATATGTATATGTTAGTCTTAAAGAATCATTAATGTAGATGCAATCATCTTGGAGTGATTGTTGCAAGGAACTTCCATAAAAAAAAAATATTATACAACCTATTCGACTTGTATTGATTATTTTACAAGAGAGTGATGGATCCCATTACATACTAGATTCACTAAATGACTATGTTTGGCTAGGAATAACAACAAAAGAAAAAGAAATGAAACCATTTTTGAATATTTAAGAGTTTGGATAGTAAAAAAAGAAAAAAATTGTGACAATAACTTTTCATAACTACCTAACTTTTTCATAATTTGTTTTTACAAAAAACACAAAAAAGTTTTTATTTTCTTGAAAATATTTCATAAATTTACAACAATGTCATTTATTTCTTTGTAAGTTTAATACATTCCAAACTATAAAATTATAATTTTTTATAATTTTTTTGAAATTTTTTATGCTAACCTGATGTATGTTGTTGAAAAATTTATTTTCTTTTCATTATATAATTCACTTTCCTTTACTTTTACTTTCCCTTTCACTTTCACTTTCATTTTTAGTTTCTATCTAACCAAATCGACTCGGAAAATGATGCGGTTTCCTCTTATACCCTTCCACTTTCATTTTTAGTTTCTATCTAACCAAATCGACTCGGAAAATGATGCGGTTTCCTCTTATACACCACTTTTCGTGTTGTTAATGACTTCCTAAGTCCATCATCGAAGGGAGAGACTAGAGGTGGTAGAGAAATCGAGGTATGTCTTTAATTCATGATCAGTTTTGTGGATTTGTTGATACTAAATGGATTAGGGGTATAATGGTTAGAAAATGACCCATTGCAATTTTTTTCCATTAAACAAAAAAAAAAAGAGTTGTTCAATAAAAATTACTACGAGTTATCATAACAAACTTAATTCAAAGGGATTATCCAGAGAATCTCATATTTCTAGGGTTTGTTACTGCTTCTCCAAAGTCTTCTTAACCTTTCCTAACCGGTGTGGTGGTGTGTGTATATTACATATATATGATAATACTCTGCAATCGCTTTGCTAGTGTGATCACAATTGAAGCACACTCAGGTCATCATCTAACCCAAATTCGCTGGTTTTGCAAGGCTTTTCGTGATTCTATATATATATTTACGTACTATGCATGTGATATATATAGAGCATATGATAATATATATATGGAATTGGTACAAATTGGTTTAATTTGTTTTCAGCTTATACAATCTCAAATCAGTTCTAAATTGACCCACTTCTTATTTTTGATGTGCATGTTTGTAACGACATGCATACATACACGTATTGAGTTATCCAATTGCCCAATTGTACATGGGTTTCTGTAATTTGATTGGTCTCTCTTGTTCTTGTTTCTGAATTATTTTTGTTTTTATAATCATGATTTTCACTAGTTTTTCAATTAAATAGAAAATTTCCATGATAGATAGGGTTGGGCTGTTTTTGTTTTTAATTTGATGAGTTAATTTTAATTCATGTAATATTTCGGCACTGATTTGTCAGTATATTTCGTCATTTTAAGCCAATTATTCTGATGAATTTATTGTAGTAAAAGAATGCAATTTGGGAAATTTTAATTACAATTCCAAGTTTAATCTTCTTTAACTGTTAATGTATTTTTACTTTTACTTGTCTTTTGAATATCCTCCAAAAATTTCTTTATTTTTTTCAATTATTTTTTCCACTTATATGTCACATGATATCCTTCTACTAAATATAATGATTAGCTGTAGTTTAACTACGTACACTATGTAGATATTGTCCTTTTTCACTCTTCTCTCCACACATATAAGTCTCTAACAGATGATTTGAGACGTCATAATCACCCTCTCTTGGAACTCAATGTCTTCACTGGCGTGACCCTCATAAGCTTGTGCGCGCTCTCTCATTTTCGATTGGGTATTGGCTAGGATACTATTTGTCACGACTAGTCCTAACTTTGTAGTTGTGTTTTAAAAACCATGAGTACAGAAAGAGAAGAGTGTGCAAAACAAACAATATCTGCACGATGTAAGGTAGGTTGTGACACTAGTTGCGTCTCATTCTAATTAATGGTAACTTATTACATTAATGTGTTAGCCTCATAGCTAAACAAATTCTTGACGTAATAAAGAACACTTTTTCTTTTTTGTTTCTTTTTTTTTTTTTAATCTAGAATTGAACTTAGAATGACTACGAATTGAAAAAAAGAAGTGATAGCACAATACCTAATTATTCTAAAATGCCAATACAATTTATTTCTTATGAAAGCTAATTAGCTCCTCCTAATAATAAAATTCGTTTCTAATGGAAACGTTGAGCTCGTCAAGTTGTTGCCAATATCTGTTCAATGAGAAAGAAAGTTTCACTCTCCGAGGAAGTCAATTTGAAAAGAAAAAACAACACAACTAGAACCTCGTATGAAAATAGAGGAAAGAAACACAGAGAGGAAATTGAAAAATCTGACACAGGTATGGATCCAACTGATAGAACAATCCTTATGAAATGCACTAGTTTCTCTGTGGTGGAGGTAGCCAGCCCTAAATGGCCCTAACCCCCTCAAAAGTAATGGTGTGGAATTGTCAGGGTCCCTTGACAGTTTCCCAATTGAGGAGGTCAGTAGCCTACCATTCCCCATCCATTGTTTGTTTAATTGAGACAAAGAACAAATATTGTAAAGTTGATCAAGTTAAAAGATCTTTGAGTTCGAATTATGAGTCGTATATGGTTTCTCCTAGAGGCCGAGCAGGAGGCATTGCACTTTTCTTTTCCAATGATATCATATACAATTTGATTGATAATTGTGATTTCCGGTTGACTTGCGAAGTATTCATTGGTTCTCCCCAAGAACTATGGTTTTTCACAAGTGTTTATGCAACATGTGATGATGGCGTCCGTAACTAACAGTGAGATTACATTCAAAGACTGCAACACATAAAATGGTTGATGATGGGAGATTTTAATACACTTTTGCACTGTAATGAAAAGAAGGGATAGGCTCCTAAACAAGGTTGGACTCTGAGAAACTTCAAGAATTTGTTTCAAATTGTGCTTACTTGATATGGTTTTTGAGGTTCTCCTTTTACTTGGTGTAATAATAGAAATGGCGATCGAATAGTGTTTGTGCGCTCGCTTGGACCGAGGATTGTGTACTTTAAGCTGACTATTTGTTTTTCCCAACTGTGCTCTCCATCATATTCCTACATTGGGTTCTGATCATATGATGCTATTGCTAAATTTGAATGCAAGCTTGAAAAGCGCCAATCGACAATTCCATTTCAATGCAAGATGAATCCAATCCCCTGAATTCAAAGATACTATCTCGCAAGCTTGGGACACGCCTGTGTGTGGCTTTGGTTTATTCAAGTTGAAAGAAAGGCTGAAATTTTGTAAAGAAAAGCTAAAACATTGGTCTAGAGGAAAAGATAATAATTCTCAAAATCATATCAAAAATTTGGAAGAGCAGCTCATTAAGATTAAGGAAGATGTTCATCAATTCAATAAAGATGAGTATGCTAAAGTGGAAAGAGATCTTGGTCAAGCGTGGAGAGATGAAGAACTCTTTTGGAAACAAAAGTCTCAAGTTGCTTGGCTTTCCCATGGCGACAAAAATACAAAATTTTTTCATAGAAAAACAGTAATTAGATGACAAAAGAATGAAATTTCTGGCCTTGAGGATTTTTAGGATAGGTGGTGGGACACTAAAGAGGAAATTAGACAAGTTGCATAACAACAATTTTGTGATCTTTATACTTCTCCTTTACCAACCTTCGTCCGAGAATTTTGGAATCTTGTTACTCCAAAAGTTACTTAAGAAATGAATGTGCAGCTCCTAAAAGAAGGCACAACCAAGGAACTTGCAGAGGCTATAAAAACCATGGGGACTTTCAAGGCACCAGGTCTTAACAGGCTGACCTTGTTATTTTTCCAAACAAATTGGTCTATCTTGAAAAATGAATTGGTCCACAACTTCAATTCTTTTATCCAATCTGAGCATATGCCTAGAAACCTTAATCACACCAACATTGTTTTGACTCCCAAGACCAGAAACCCTACAAGACCAGAAACCCTACAAAAATGACCCAGTTCAGGCCAATTTTCCTATGTAATGTGGTGTATAAAATCTTTTCCAAAACCATGCCAATCAGAATGAAACCTTTTTTTTCTTCTCTTATCAGTGATTGCCAAAACACTTTCATTCCCTCTCGGTTGATCCACAACAATATCCTTCTGACACAAGAAGTTATGCATTATATGAAAGGTAAAAGAAATGGCAGAGGAGAGTAAACGGCTTTGAAACTTGATATTGCAAAGGCTTATGATAAAGCCAATTGGGATTTTCTAAAACAAAGGATCACATAAATGTTTCCACCCTTATTGGGTTACTCTTGTTATGACCTGTATCATATCGGTTTCCTACTCGGTGCTTTTAAATGGAGAATCAGGTAGCCTAATTAAGCCTTTTAGAGTTCTTCAACAAGGAGACCCATACTCCCCATATCTTTTCCTTTTTTGCTCTAAACGTCTTTATATTCTTCTCAACCATGCTGCCAATCAAAGTCTTATACATGGTATCAAGTTGGGTAGAGAAGTCTCTCCTATCTCTCATCTTGTTTATGCTGATGATGCTATCATTTTTTGCAAAGCCAATTGTTATAAGGCCTCCATTTTAAGGTCAATTCTAAATGTGTATGCGACTATCTCAGGCCAACATATCAACTATGACAAGTCCATCATCTTTTTCAGTCTAAACACATGTATTTTTACAAGAGCTATTATCCAAAATATGTTGAGAATTTCTAATCAAAGCTGGTCAAACAAGCATCTGGGAATGCTATTTGTGGTTGAGAGATCTAAGTATGTCTTGTTCAAATTTATCTTAGATAAAATCTCTGCCAAGGTCTAAGATTTGAAGGGTACTCTGTTATCCAAATCAGGGAGAGCACTTTTACTTCAAACTGTTATTGCAGCAATGCCGACTTACATTCTTCAGTGGAATAAGATTCCAATCAAGCTATGTAAGGAGCTAACAAGTAAACTCATGAACTTTTGGTGGTCGGATCTTGATAGATCTTCAAAAATCAAATGGATCAGTTGGGACACAATATGTGATGCTAAGCCTAGAGGAAGTCTGTGCTTTAAAGATATTAAAGCTTTCAATCTAGCTTTGTTGGTAAAATTTTCTTGGAGATTAGAGAATGAAGATGATTCATTATTCTGCAAATTTTTTAAACAAAAATGTTTTCCAAACTGTTCCTTTCTATCATCCAAGTGCAAAGGCGGTGCATCTTGGGTTGGAAAAGTATTTTTTTCAGCCAAATATGTGATTAAAAAAGGCCTCAAATGACAGATTGCAAATGGTGGAAAGGTAAACTGTTGGTTTGACCCATGGTTACCAGGATCAGCAAATTTCAAAGTATCTACAATCACTCTAGCAGAAGGCATTGATACATTGGCTGACTTGTTTCTCACCAACATGAGAGAATGGAATTCTGATCGAGTTAATTCACATTATCTTCAACCAAAGAGATGCAAATCTGATCTTATAAATGCCTGTTCAAGAAATTGAAGGAGAAGATAAGAAAATTTGGGCCTCAAGTAGAGGTGGTCTTTTTTATGTGAAAACAGCCTATAGAGTGGCCATGGAGCTTATTAATTCTGCAAATCCTATTTATAGGAATTCTCAAGAGCCTCAAAATTTATGGTAGTCAATTTGGAAAGTGAAGTCCAAATGGAAAATCTTATTCTTTTTATGGCAGTGTGATCATGAGAGGATGTTAGTTGCTTCAGCCTTACAAAGTAGAGGTATGGTGGTTGTTGATGATTGTGCTCTTTGTGGTATGGATTCTAAAACTTTAGTAAGTACACCTGTTATGTGAATGCCCTGTGAAAAACAAAGTCTGAAAACTTAGTCCTATGAAAATTGATTGGTCTGCCTTCTCTGCTGTAAATTGGAAGTCTAGGTGGCTTCAATTTGTGAAAATATGCCAAGCTACTGATCATTCTTCAAACCTGATTAGTTTGAGATCTTTTATTTGGTGGCAAATTTGGAAGGCTCAAAATGATAAGATTTTCAACTAGAAATCATTGGCTTCTAAGATATTTTAGACAGAGCAAATTTTCATTTCCCTGAGTTTCACTCTTGCAACTTATCCATTCCAAATCTAAATGAGGTGAATGTTGACCCCTCTCCCCATCGTGTAACTTGGTTACCTCCAGAACAAGGTCAGTTTAAGCTCAATTCAAAGGAATGTGGTGGTGGTTTAATACTTTGAAATCATGAAGGGCTCCCAGTCAAAATTTCAATTGTTTATTTTTCAAAATTTTTCTGTTCAGGAGCTGCAGAGGCTTTAGTTCTAAGGAAAGCTTTGCATCTTCTTGATCAATGGGGTATACTGAATATGATTGTCGAAGGTGATTGTAAACCTTTAATGTCACTTGTTAACTCTGACGAGGCTTCGTTGATGATCATTGAAGATGTTAAAATTTTGCTCCAACATCAAAATTTTCTCCTTTCTTGGGTACCAGAATTGGTAATAGCATAGTACATGCCCTTGGCAAATGGGCACATAGCCCACATGGATTGACATTCTATGTAACTTTGATATCTTTTTTTTCTATTATATTGTACTTTGATGGTGTTAAAAAAAAAAATTAGATAAAAGGAAACTCCAGTTTCTCTACCTTCCGTAAGAACCAACATATTCATACATATTTTACGATGGAAAGTTGGAATTCTCCACCTTCTTTTTTCAGCATGAATGAACCTAATATAATTTGGTGATTGCAAGTAATTAGATATGTAATCTATGTGAACTGTATATGCATTTAGCAAGTGGGAAATTTGGTTGTGTTTCTATATATTTTTTCTTTTATTATACTCAGTCGTCTTCATATTCCGTTCATATAGATGGAAGTGCGAAAATGGGAAGAGCTAAACATGGATTGTTTGGTGAATACATTTGGGAGATTGGGAATGGAGTCCCTACTATTGGATGTTCCCTTCGTATGCAAGTCATGGTACAACGCAACTCTCAATCCTCTATGCTGGCAGCACCTTGATTTTCCTAATGAAATCTCAGACTCCTTCAAATCAAGATTAGTGGATGAATATGGATTGCAGAGGTTTGATGCAACTGGATTGATTAAGTTTGTCGTCAATCGTAGTGGGGGATTTGCTGTTTCACTAGTTCTTCCCAGCTCGTCTACTAAAGCTGCATTCGTTTGTGCTGCAGAAGGGTAAGTCATCATGGTTTTCATTTCAATTTTAGACACTTGAATGCTACCATTGGAGATTAATGTTGTCATCATGATCTGCAGAAGGGAAAATTAAAATTTATGAATTTCGTTTACAATTAATGATTTCTGTTGTCAGGTGTCCGGGCTTAAAATTTTTGACGCTACCTTATCTACCCTGGAGTGACACCTCCTTTGTTCCAAGTCTTATAAGCAAGTGGAAAAAATTGCAGATGCTAAGGCTTGGAAGTTGCTTTAATATGGAAGAAATTCTTACCCAAGTAAGCCTTCATTGCAAGAATTTTGTTGATTTAGGTATTTCCAGAGCATTTATGAATGACGATGCAACATGGGATATAGTCACCTTGCTGCCAAACCTTGAGTATTTGGATCTAAGGCACGCATACTTTCATTGGCCGAATCTTGTGAGGATTTTGAAGCGCTGCAAAAAACTTGTGCATTTTGATGTTAGGGACTGCAAAGGTTTCCAGGTTGATGATAAGATATTGAAGCTTGCTTCTCATATTCCTACCTTCTTGTATGAGGGTTCAAGAATGCATAATCCGGAAGTGAACTCGAGTGATGAAGACTGTGGCTTTTGTTTACCTATTCATAGATTTGATGACAGCTCTGATAATGATGATCATCACAACTTTGATGGTGATGATGATATTGATTTCAACTCCTTATTTTAATTTATTTAAAATTTTCACGGTCCATAATTGTAATAGTTGTGACATAAATTATAATCTCTAAACACCTCCTTTTCTAGCGTTTTGTAATGTATATTCCTCTCTTATTAAGATGATTTGGAAATTTATTTGATTGTCAAGTAAAATGTGCATCAACGGATGAGGTTGGAGGTAGGAGTACTGACCTCAAATCTCAAATCGATTGTTCTTGGACTTATATTTATGCTTTGTTTGGCTGGAGGAATGAAAAAATGAATGAAAGATCGAGAGGAGATGAATGGGTGAGACAATCTTTAGATAATATAAAAAGTAGTGACGTCAGTACTTCGGTGTAACCATGGCTGGAACTTGTATATAAACTAGAAATATAAACTTCTCCACCAACGATGACTTATGGTTAATATGTTAATAAATATATATATATATATATATATATATGAAAAAGCTAACTTCTCTTCTTTCAGGAGGAGGATAGCTTTCCAGTTTTTTTGAGACAAAAATAACATTAATAGGAAGCTGCCACATCATTAAAAAAGTGGGTAATATTGTCATTTTAAAAATCTAACTACTCCACTTTCTCTCTCATCACATTATCATCTCTCAATCTCTACTCTAACCGTGAACCAGAACTCAACAGCACTTTAATTTCATCTATGGCTGGAATACCAGCAAAGGCTTTTGTGGTAGCTGTCGGCTATTGGATTTTGGTGGTTGTGGGGTAGAGGGTGGTTTTGGGGTAGAGATGGTGGCGATGGTTTGGGGGTGAGGATGGTGGTGGTGTTGGTGATGGTTCAATTGACGGAATACACTGTTGGTGGTGGTTCATCCTCTAGAATATACATAGTTGTGGTGGTGATGGTGGCGGTGGTTATGGGGGTGGGGGTGGTGGTGGTGTCACTGTTACTGGTGATGGTTTTTGTTGTTGAGAGTGGTGGGTGGTAGTGGTGGTTCATCCTCGAAATACATTTGTAGTGGTTGTTCGTCCACCGGAATACATATAGTGGTGATGGTGGTTGTGGTGGTGGTGGTGAAATAAATGTCTCACTGGAATCCATGGAAGTCACGATTTGAAAACGATGTAATATATGGTCGTTATCGATGTTGTTGCTGTAGACACATAAATTTCGTGATGGTCTAATCACCGTTCGATTGGTCAATAAGTCAAACACTCTTGATCAGTTAAATTCTACGATTGTGGGTCTCGTCAACGGAGACGTGTATTTTGAAGGTTCAGGCCTTTAAAAAACATGTGTGATAATTCAAATTTAAATTTAATTTATTTTCATATAAAATGAGGCAAAATCTCTTTTTTCATGGAAGTTGACACAATTAATAGGGAGTTACCAAATTAAACTCCCATCTTTTTTGCCTATAAATACAAGGTTACCCTACACATTCGAGGGGACAAAAGGACAGACGAAGACGGAGAGACAAATAGTTCAAGAGAACACAAAAGCTCTGCCGAACCTCTGCTTCAACGCTACACAAGTGTCGTTCTACTTCAAAGACCTTAAGTCCTCGAAAAATCTGAAGACGAAGAATAACAAGCACGCCACACAAGTGTCGTTCTTCTTCGAAGACCTTCAATCCACTGTTCGAGATCAAGCTCTATCAGTCCTCGATCGGAAATACCATCAAGCCTTCCTCAATCTTAAAAATTTGAAGAAAGCTCATCACTACCGGTTCAAGAACAAGCTTTTGAAGCCCTTGCACCAAACATTAAGGAGATTGAATCAGAGGAAGATTCTTTGTTGTAAAAGAATCGACCACAGAGAATTGTACCCATTTTTCTTAAATTAATAAAATTGATTGTTTGTTACTCATTTTCGTTCCTAGATTTTCGAATACGAAATTTGTGTGTACAGTTGCCGACTCAGAAAACGTTGAAGCGTAGATGAGATTTTTTAAAAAAAAAAAACTGAAATTTAAAATGACAGAAATAGTCTCCCTTACACATGATAACAATAAGTGTTTCTAAAAAAATTGGGGACAAAGCTATCCTCCTCCCGAAAGAGGGGATGTTAGCTGTACCCATATATATATATATATATAGTTATCTCAATGAGAATTACTTGTATATATGGTTACTTGTATATATGGTCACCATATATACAAGTAATTCTCATTGACACCCAAATATAAAAACACCATAGTGTGGCTACATTATTCTTATGAAACAATATTTCAATCTTTGCATTCAATGTTCGTAACCATATATATAAGTAATTCTCATTGACATACAACTATAAAAAGATCCGGTTGATCCCCCAAAAAATTCAAAATGTAGTTAAATTTCAACGGATTAATTCAAAGATAACAAAAAGAAAAAAGAAAAATAGAGAATGAAATCATAGTAACATCATTTAAAAGTGATAAATCTGTTGTGCCGAGAGCCCAGAAATTCAACAAACAAAGCACCACAAAGCACCACATACACAAATACACAGATATTTTACGTGGTTCGGCAATTGCCTACGTCCACGGGAAGCAATGATTCACTATAGAGAAAATGGTTACAAAACAGATACAAATTTTCTCTCAGATTGTGCACACTCTGATGCACACCACTGCTACATCTCTTGCCCTCATCTTACAAATATATACATCAAGTATATATATACTACAAAGAGGGATATCAAGTCCAAAAGTTCTGCTACTTTTGGCAGACGAAAGTCCAAAAAATCGGCACCTAATTTTCTTCTCTTTCGGTGGCTTTCGGTGCCATAAATTCGAACCACATATCCAACAAAATCTATATAGGATTACTGGAAATGCATAAGCCGATTAGTTGATTTAGCATAAAAATGACAATCCATTTTTAACTAAAAATAATAATAAATATACATAAGAAGGAAGAATGGACTCACATAGGGTGGAGTGAAGTGTGGAAGTCATGAAAACTTAGAAATTTACAACTTCTTGATCACAAAGAGCAAAAGTTGATATCTTGATAAAAAATTAAAATTTAGTTAATTTGTTAAAGTAATTATTCTATTTTAAAGAATTAAATAAGATAAAAATTATAATTCAAGAGGAAATCAAAATGCAAAGTAAAAATCCCGTCCTCCTCCTAATTAATTTGATACTTTGATATTACTATAAACTTTCTCTCATCTTATATTTCTTTTTTTCCCTTTTCGCTTTTAGCTATTCATTAGATGTCAAGTTATTCCTTAGTAGACAGATCAACTCAATTTAATTAGATGCTTAATAAATTTTTTCATATTATAAAATAGGGTAAAGTGTAAAAAGCACCCCCACTATATATAAAATGTGCAGAAAACTTCTCTGCATTTTATTACGTGCATATAATCTTCCTACATTTTTACAATTTGTGCAAACACCCCTCTCTTCGTCAATTTTTTTAAATGACTAAAATGCCCCTCATAGCTTTTAAAACTCGTGCCATGTTTGGATGCAATATTTCTTAATTTTTATTTTTATATTAACTAAAAAAATATTTTAATTATTTTATTATTTCAGATGGACTTGACGAGTGAAAATAAGAAAGTATTACATTTTTTAAATAAATAAAAAATTAATATTTGGATGAGTCCTTTTTTGGACATCCAAATATGACACTAGAGTATAAAAGTGTTTTAGACATTTTTGTTGTTAAATTGACAAAATGTCTTTATTGGCACATTTTGTAAATAGTGAGATAGTTTTTTGCAGTATAATTTTTTTTTTGCACATTTAGTATATAATGTGAGTATTTTTTTGCATTTTACTCTATAAAATAAGATTAATAGTAGAACCACCCTGAACTAAAACTCAAGTCATAGAAAAGCCCCGTATCGTCATAGACTCATATGGCAGTTAAGTCTCCACTAATTTATGATGTGAAACTATTAAAATGCTCCTAATAATGAACTTGAATAAAATAAAAAATTATAAAATATCAGTATATATAATTAATTAATTTGGATCCATATTGCAATTTTATATATTTATTTTATTTTATTTTATTTTCAAGTTGATTATTAGAAACACTTTAGTAATTTTACATTATAAATTAACAGAGACTTGAAGACCAATGGAGCTTTTTAGATGATTTTAAAAGATAATGAGATTATTTTAGCTCAAAAATAGTTAAGGAGATTTGTTAAAAAATTGATAATTTATGGAGTTTTTGCAATTTGTTTTTTTAATGAGGAATAAAATATGAATTTAGCGTTCATGTTTATTAAGATTGGGGAACAGACAAAAACGTAGAGAAATTGAATTTAATCCAGATTATAGAAAAGAGGAATGAGTCTTTATAAGTCTTGGTTGTAACAAATCAACTTTTTGATAAAATTAAAAATTAAGTATTAATTTTTTTTTTATATACATTTTTGGATTCAACATTTAGTAATAGTGATGTCACTATTGATTAAATTTTTTAATTTTATAAGTGAGATTTAAAATATGTTAGGATAGCAAATACCACAAAAAGTGTTTAGGGTATAAAAGTTAAAGCCACTATAAGAAAACAGGTTTTTTTTTTTTATAGAATTTTTTGTAGCAAAAAGTTAAAATTTCGTAGCAAAAATTTTTTTGCTACGAAATATTTTCGTAGCACCAACTGTTGCAATATGGAGCATCTCTAATTGTAGATTTCGACAAAACACGATTTTGCAAATAATGCATCATTAGTGCCGAAAATTTTTAGTAGTTAATAAATATATTTTCTACGAAAATGTTTTGTCGCAATTGTTTTTCTGAATTAGCGACGAAGATTTTCTTAGTTAATAATCTTATTGTTCACGAAAATATTTTGTCGCAATTGTATATAGTAATTAGCGACAAAAATTTTCATAGCTAATAATGATATTTCCTACTGAAATATTTTCGTCACAAATAGCACTTTCCGTAACTAATAAGTAATTACTATGTAATTTTCCGTTGCAAATGTTAATTTTTTTTATAAAAAAAATATAAAAATTGTGATTATACAAAATTAAAATTGTGTAATCACAGTTTTTACAACTTTAAATTTTTTATCATATAATCCCTAATATACATAATAAATTCATTGCCAAAATCAATTCATACAAAAAATAACCGTGACCTTTATTTCATTCCTATGTGTACAAAAAAAATAAAAAGACTAGTCTTGTACAAATGTCAAATAAAAAAAAGAGTTGTATGAGTTAAAAAAAGATAAATTTGAATATAAATTTCATTCATCACAAACAAATAAATCCCAAACTAAGGAGTTTAAAGTACAAAGTTGCCATCATTGTTAACATATCATGTGTTCTCCAATCACCTTTCACTGCAAATGGCTTGCCACATTTCCTACACATGAATGATTTGGTTCCATGCTTTCTCTTGTAATGTGTTTGGAGGGTTCTGAAGTCTTTGAGTGGCCTTGACTTTGGGTGATCAATGTTGTGCTTGCATCCTGGTGCACAGCAATAGCAAGGGAGTCTTAGCATTGCAGTTGGCTGGATTCCCCTCAACGATTCAGGTCCTCTTCTGTACTGAGATCCATGTCCCCACATATGCATCTACAAAATATATATGATCGATCAAGCAATTATTTAAGCCCAATTTGATATATATCTATATAACATTTCAGCATTGATTTTGAATTTCCCCCCAAAATAAATTCTTCATCCAAGGGTCACAAATGCTTAAAAAGTCTATCTAATGGTTCAAAATATATATACCTATCTAAGGTCTAGAATTACTCTCCTTATATACAATTACAATCAACGGTTATGATTAAGCCACTGCTTTCCATATCAGACACTACTACACATCATTACATTTATTTCTTCTCTCTCTTCTTTTATCTCTCTCTCACTCTGTCCATGATTTGGCATCATATCTATCTCTCTCTCTACATGATCCGCCACTCTCATCATCACCAATCTGATGATTTTCTTTTGATATTTTGCAGATCCGGTTCATGTGCAAGATCTGTATTATATCTCTCTGTTAGTTGATCATCCGAGTTACCGATATCTGCAATAATTTCTTCTCTCTCTTATTTTTATATCTCTCTCATTCTGTTCATGATTTGGCATCAAATCTCTCTCTCTCTCTCTCTCCATGATCCGCCACTCTCATCATCACCAATCTGATGATTTTTTTTTTGTATTTTGCAGATCTGGTTCGTGTGCAAGATTATCTCTTTGTTGATCATCCGAGATCTGCAACAAAGGATTTCAAGCAAGGTCATCCGACGTCGGCCGGATCGATGAAAACCTAGAGGTGATCGTTTTATCGTCAGGGACTCTGAACCGGTTCGTGTGCGAGATCTGCAACAAAGGACTTGCCGCGGAGATTCGGCCCCGGCCCTGGCCTACCCCTCGCCGGCGCTCCTTCTGCGAGACTAGCGTCGACCAGTCTGGTGTTGGTCGAGCCGTGGCCCACCCCTCGCCGGTGCTCCTTTTGCGAGTCTTGCTTAGAATAGTTCGGCGTTGGCTTCTCAACTTCGGTAAGATCGGGCAACGACTCTAGCAGTGGTCGCATGTATTTTTGGAAACGCACACACTCTTTCTCTATCCATTTTTTACCCTTTCTCTAACTAATTTTTTTCCTATTTAGTCAATTAGTTGTTTTACTATTTGTTGAGTCTTCTATGAGTAAGAGAGTCACTTTTTTTTATTGCTTATTTATGATTTACTGACATAGTTGCAGCCCATTTGGATGGAGAAATTATCTCTCTATATTAGCTGATTACAAATTGGTCCTGAACTCTGTGGGAGTTGTGAAAAAGTGGGTGCTAGAAAATATGCAAGAGAATGAAATGGGTAGAAGTGATTTACAATATATGTTCAATTATTCTTCTCTAAAATTTTCTGTATGTTTCTTGGACGAATAGGTGTTATATCTATGAGGTCTTTATGGATAGGTGTTATGATCTTTTGGAACTCAATGGAAGAAAATTGTTGTCTTGGATGACAAAGATGGCCAGATTCATCTAAGGGGACTGTCTTGGATCCCTGTAAATTTTTTTTCTTTTTCAGGATAAATGTATGTATTTATGTATTGTGTATGTCTATTTAGTTTGAAATTTGAAAATGTTTGTAATTGATTCAATGTCTGTGTTCGTGTTTCACCTTTAAGGGGTTTGTGATTCAGATTAGGTTTTGTGTCACATCTCTTTTTCAATGGGTGTTGCCAAACATAGCTTTATAAATTTTTTTTGTTGAGTTGATTTTGGCAGAACACTCTCTCTCTCTCTCTCTCTGCATTTATCTTGATTAATGGTAATATTTGGCTTTTGTGATTTTGTTGGTTTAATATATGTAACATTTTTCCTACTAAGTAGTTAAAGATTATAATAACCCTTCCTTCACATTAACATACCAAACAAACAAATTAAAAGCAAGAAGCAAAAAAATCACAATTCTGAAGTAAATATCTATTTTTTCACTTTTTTTTTCTCACCAAAACACATTTGCCTTGCTAACAGATAAAGTGCCTGTGTTAATATACTATTACTTGAGATTCTTTTATTGATTGTGCAAGAAGTTAAGGGTGGTTTAGAGCATATTTAATATAAAAAAAAAAAAAAATTGATTATTGAATATTATCTTATTTAACTCAAAAAAAAAAAGTAAAAAATGTGTTATATGAATGTAAAATTTTTATTTTGTTTTGTATCAATTTAAGGTTTGAGTTTAAACCTTTAATAGTAATGAGGTGAACGACCCTCATCTCAACATTCACTTGCAATTAAAAAACATGCTTATTAAAAATTTATGAGGTTATTGAGCATAATGAAATTCCAAAAAAAATTATATGATTCTTTTGCTTAGGAGCATTGGATTCATTTGAGGCTTATACAAATATTGGTTATACATTACTTATCACATCTTTCAAGCAAAAAGAAAAAAAAAATTAAGAAAGAGAGAAAGCTAGCTATATGAATAAGTGTGCTGAAAAGCAAAAAGAAGAAATAAAGCTAGATAGCATGTGATTGGTTGAGTGGCAAGCTTGAGTAAGAAGATAGAGAGAAATTCAAATTAAGAAAGTAACATAGTATATTATATTTGAACTTTAGTGGACTCATTTTTATTAACATATACACCACTTGCAATCCAATAATTTGATACATTGATCTATTTTAGTCTAATAATTTTTTATTTTATAGTATCGTAGGTATGTACAATACACTTGAAATTTTTGAAATTTTTTGGGTAAAAAAAAGAAATTGAGAGTGTTAGATTTAAAAAAAGCTCAACTATCTTTGCATAATTTTTTTACAGCAATTCACTCTCTATTTTTTTTTTCTCACACACAAATATGGCGACTGATAGCATGAATTTTTTTCAGCTTTTATTTTAGTCCAATATTTTTTTGTTGAATAGTGCCGTAGGCACGGGCAATACCTAGTATATATATATATATATAGAGAGAGAGAGAGAGAGAGAGAGAGAGACAGAACAAAATTGAAAAATGGTACAATCACTCAACTAGTCTAGACATAATAAATAAAAATAGAGCTGCTACCAAAAGTACTTAAATCAAAGAAAAACTAAGGCTATATAAATTGGCCCTCAAAATCAATGAACATTATTATGTATATTCACAGGGAATTCTTATTTCCTCATCCATATGATGGATGGACCAGAAGCAGCCCCTTTTAATATCTAAGATGAGAGGAAACAGTACTATCTTCAGTATGACAAGGGCTTTCATTAGAATACTAAATAGTGAGTTTTGACACTGTTAGATATTTATGGAGAGGCAGGTCATTGATGAAGATCATCTGAAACCTGATTGAAGAACACTTTTTTTTTGATAAATCTGATTGAAGAACACTGTTTCACTTGATTCACATGAATGAACTTTGAATAAAAGAAAGCAGGAAATCCATAAAAAAAAAAAAAGAAGGAAAATCAAAGACAAAACAAAGGAAGTTTTTGAAGGACATAAGAGGTGAAGCTGAAGATTCACTGATCCAAAACCCAATTCTCTCCTGATTAATTTTATCACATTGAGGAGGAACAATCACCATCTTGTTCGATTTCGGATGCAGGTTCATCCTCTTCTTCAAAGCAATATTGCTTTTTCACTCTTTTTCGGATATAGAAATTCTATCACATAGATTTATTGTCAAGCCATGAAATTATTTGATTAGTGGATTACTTGATTTTAGTTAAATCCCTCATCCTGTGACTAAAAAACAAACCCACTCTAATTACTGAAAAAAAAAAAAAATTGAACCCACTCTACAAATTATTTAAAAAAAACATGCCTTCAAAATTTTTAGTGACTTCTATCATTTGGTGTTGTTTGCGTGAAAAATAAATAAATTTTCACACTGACAGTGCATCAAAAGCAAACTCTAAATTTAACAATAAAAACATGAAAAAGGGGACAATTACGCACCTTGTATGAGTCATCATCATCAGGACTAGGCCTCTCCCAAGCGAGCATCATGAATCGACTAAATTAAAGACCCATCTTTAATCGTTTCATTTATGCTACAACACAAGTCATTAAGTCATTATGCCCTTCTCAACTTCAACTTGGTTACGTTTTGATTCAATTCAAGGATCAATCTATGAATAGCTAACTCAATATAAATGGTGAATATTTCATTTTTGCCAATTTGTAGGGTTCCGATTTTGCCCAATTTTTAAGGTTTCGATTACAGTGAGAGAGAAAGAATCAAACATTGTGAGAAACGAATTGAAGTTGAAATATGTGAGAGAAAACATCAAATATGTATAAAACAGAAATCAGTTGTAAGGGAAGGGCGAAAAAGAAAGAGAACATAAATCTTTCTATGTATTGTAGAGAAAACTCACAACAAGGGATGGGGGAGATTAGAAAATACCAAGCTTTACAGAATGAAATATTCGATGAACGAAATACCAGTGAAGATTTCGAGAGAGAAAAATCTGCACTGAACAATGCCATTCTCAGAGCTCTCCGGCGATTTGTAGTCACGCGACTCGCACCACCTGCATATCTTCTTCGAACCAGAGAGAGTTAGGGCATAGATCGAATGAGAGAGAGAGAGAGAGAGAGAGAGAGAGAGAAATGGGTGAAAATCTGATGAGAGGGATGAACCAGGTTAGGAATTTACGATGAGAGAGAAAAGATACAGTGTATATGACCCATGTGAGAGAGAGAGACAGAACGATTGAGTATTAGAGAGAGATAACCTGAGAGAGAAAATAATAGAAAAAATTAGAGTACTAGTTATGGCATGGTTTTAGTTAAAATATATATATATATATATATATATATATACTGCGAAATTAAATTTTTTATAGTAAATAACATATTATTTACTATGATATAAATTTTGTTAAATTTTTTTTTATTACAAAATTAAGTTTATGTGGTAAATACTTTAGTATTTACTACAAATTTTTTTTTTATAATAAATATGAAATGATATTTATTATGAAATTAATTTTTTGTAGTAAAAAATATATTATTTATTATGACATAAATTTAGTCAAAAAAAAAGGTATTTACTACAAAATTAATTTTTTGTAATAAATATTTTATTATTTATTATGAAATTAGCTATGTAATAAATATTACGTGCTATTTATTAAAAATTTTACTTTTGGTAATAAATATTTTACTATTTATTATGAAATTAAAACGAATGGAAAAAAATCTCTTTTCTTGTAGCGAAGGGTTATAAAAAAAAGTTTTAATTCAAAGGGGTTAAATGTAAAAATCTCGAAGTTCAAGGGATTGTTATTGCTTCCATGAAATCTTCTCAACCTTTTCGATTCGGCTTATATATACATACTTATATATAGATTTTCCACAACTGCTTTGCTATACTGATCACCTTCCCTCCCACAACCTCATGGCAACGGAAACAAACCCCGGGATTCCCAAGGTCGGTAAGCTATATATATGTTTATATATAATCTCTGTGTATATGTTTGTGTTTGAGTGTATGTGTAATGTGTGGGTATATATACCTTTCCGTGGGTTTCGTTCTTTGCGTGTGTATGAACACCATCTGATCGATGAAATTACAAACTCAATATGTGATTGCTTATGCTTGTGTATATTTACGGGTAGAGGAAACACAAATGATAAATTTTAAAAGATGTGATTGCTTATGCTTGTGTATATATACGTGTGTGTAAAAAATGGACATGTGTTTCTATATTGATTGGTTTTTTTTTTGTTCTTGTTTCTGAATTTTTATTTTTATTTTACCATGATTTTTTCTAGTTGTCCAATAAAATAGAAATTTTACATGATAGATAAGGCTGAATTGTTTTTTCATCACTTTAATAAGTTTAATTCCCAAAATATTTAAGCATTGGTTTGTCAGTTTCTTTCATCATCTTAAGCAAACTACTCTGATGAATTTATTGTAGTAAACTTGTGCAGTTTGGGGAATTTTAATTACAATTCCATGTTTAATGTTCTTAACTGTTTATATGCTATGTACCTTTCCCTATCTTTTCAATATGCTCCACTTGTGTTGCATGATATTCATCCACTAAAAAGGCAGTCACATATTGATTTCTTGTTCGTTACTGTCGTGGAATTTTCTCATAAAATATAATACACTAAAAATATATATTTTTTTGGTAATGTAAGTTAGTATATTCAATGAGTCATCACAATGGATAATACATCAACGAATAACAATGAATTATACATCAAATTTAATTTACAATACTTTCAGTAAAAGTAATAAGACATCAACACAATAACATGGAAATCACCCATATGTAGTTACAATAAAATGAGAGCACTATAAGTAATCAAATTTGGTAATTTAGACAACATAAAATAAAACACATTGCATAGAATAATATAATGAAAACGAATATAGATAATGAGAGGCATGCAAGCACTGTCCTAAAGTCATATGGCATCCCTATGTGTAGGTACTATCAGTCCTTTACGACTCCAAAATACAACTCATATCCACCAGTGGTCTTTTTCAGACACATACAAAGAGAGACAATGTGTACTAGTCTCGTCTTCAAAGTTTTCCCAAACACAATATAAAATAGTAGAGATAAAAAGAGATAGAGAGACTTTTTTAGAGGGACAATGCTTGGATCCTGCCCTAGTAGGATGAAGTTTGTCCTGCTAGCTGAGTTGGACTAATAAAATTTAGACATATGTCTAAAAGTTAAAAGAATTTAAAGATGGATAATACCCATCTTCTTACGGGTTAATCCAAATCATTTTTTTCCCTACCTCCCCATTCCAAACCCTAATCTCCATCCATCTCTTCTAACTATCACAACACGAAGTATATATGATACAAACATCACAATTACAAAATATATATGTATACATACGTATATATTTGATTTCTTCCATTGTCTGCAAACGAATAAGCCAGTTGAATTCTCTGAAAAAAATACTGTAATTAAATTCTTCGAAAAAATAAGCAAATTGACAATAACTAGCAACATCAACAACATGACAGAGGATAATTGCCCTTGATTTTGATCTACTGAATCAATGGCCTCGACCAAATCTTCAACAACAAAGTAGAGGTATTCAAAAACCCTAATTTTTGGCCCTTCTGCTCTTCAAATTCGGTAACTTTTCCATCAACATTTGCCATCTTTAGAAGTTTCTCTTTTGCAATACTTAAAGAATTTGGGTCCAACCACCTCTAGACGAGTCATTAATTTCTCTCATTCCCGCCTTGGAGGTTTTTGAATCAGCAATCTTCGAGGTCTCCTCGTCGGGAAACTCATGATTGAATCACTGGACTAACTATGAGGAAGTCCAAGAATTTTCTGGTTAGGAAGTAGAACAAAGGATGAAGATGATGGAGATTAGGGTTTTGGTAAGGAGGTTGGGTAGCAAGAACGGGTATGGAGGTTAGAGAATGGAGAGAGAATATCTCGGACTTCGAACTTGAAACCCTATTCTAAAAACGGGTTTGATATATTTTTCAATTTTTTTATATTATATAAATTTATATAATTTGGGACATGTGTTAGCTTTTTATTGTGCCACCTCAGCTAGCAGGACAAGCTTCATTCTCCTAGGACAGCACTCAAGCATTGTCCTTTTTAGAATAGGATCACAGCCACGCAACCCATATATCTCTAAAAACACACTCATATCTACACCATATATAATAGAGAGTCTCTTTATGTAGAGTTTAGAAAATATAACATTTCTATATCATCAATATATGGTATTAAACTTAAATAAAAGGTTTAAATATAATATAATAATCCCACATTAAATCATAGTAATTTATTTTAATTTTTTTATTTATTAAAATATCATTAACAGTTTTCCTAAAGGCAATGATTAGCCATAGTTTAGAAATAAAGCCTAATTGCATCTCATCCTGATTATTCCATTA
This sequence comes from Cornus controversa, assembly GCA_026545225.1. Lineage (NCBI taxonomy): Eukaryota > Viridiplantae > Streptophyta > Magnoliopsida > Cornales > Cornaceae > Cornus > Cornus controversa. The sequence goes on from CM048854.1 coordinate 39,662,813, forward strand.
GAGAATTGGGCTCTTTGCTAAGCAAATTCTTAATAGAAAAATAACTTTTTTTTTCCCTAATTCAAAATTGAACAAGGATGACTGCGAGAACTAATGTAAATAGCTCATCCTAGTGATGAAATTTCATTCCTAAAGGTCGTGTGAAACTCCAATAACCAAAATAAAATCCCTTCTCTGGTTAATCTTCAAAAAAGAGGCACTCAGTTGACCTCCATATGCCATAACTACTTGAATGGGGATGATACAATAGAGCATTTATTTTTTAGTTGCTCTTATGCTCAGATTTTTATGGAGATGGTTTGCTGTTATTCTGCAGTGGAATGGGTTCCAACTTTAGAATTTTGAACAATTGCTATCAGGTTTTATAGCTCAATTCAACAATAAAGCTAATAATCTAATATTCCAATATTAGAATGATTTTTACTTCCACTTTGTGGCATATCTGGAGGAATAGAAACCAGGTTTTACATGATGATATTTCCAAAAATGCTAGTCAGACTACCTGAAGCATTATCCGGGATGTTACTGATATATTGGGAGGCAGCTTGCAGGGGTTATCGAACTCTTGGGAAGCTCAGATGTTACTTTTCTGTTGTAGTTGATGGTGTTGGTTGGTTGTTGTGAGCTCTGTCCCTTTTGTTTGGTGGAGACATTTTAGTTTTGCTGCTTTCTTTGTTTTGTTGTTGATTTCAACAGGGTGGTGGAAATGGTTTTTTCTTTTTTTTTTTTTTTTTTTGAATGTTAAAGCAAATATTATAGATAAATAGATATAGTTACAAAGTTGGCTTAACAGAGTTAAACCCAACCAAAAGGGCAAGGCTCAGAATGGCCAAAGCCCAAAAGAAAAGTAAAAGTTGAGGGCCAACCCAACAAACAAAACAAACAGTAGCAATGGCCTATAAAAATGATCAATTCAAATTTAGATGAATGATGCTCTGTATGACCTCCAACCTTGTTTGGGATGAAGAGATCAGAGCATCGTTCCTCTGATTTGAAGGAGAGCCGGCATTGTTCTTGATGAACTCAAAGGGTAAATCCCACTCATGCATGATGCGCTGAGTAGCAGTCGAGTGCTTCCAAGTTGTGCCCATATGTTTGGTTCGAATGGTGTCCGTAATCAGATGCAAAACCTGATGCATACTCAAGCTCTTATCACCATGGAATCTGGAGTTCCGTTCTTTCCAAATGAAGTACACACTAGCTGTGAGGCTCAATTTGCGCAACCAATCAGCACAATTGCTCGAGTTATCATTCTGTTGTTTGTAATGCTGGCTTATGTTCTTGAGCTATAAGTTTTCTTGGTTGTTATTAATATGAGGCTTAGGAAAAAAAAGGAAACTCCAGTTTCTCTACCATTTGTAGATTCTCGTTTGAAGATTTTTGATGAAAAGCTTATTTTCCCAGTATGAACGGCCCTAATATACTTTAGTTACTGCAATTATGTACTCAATGTGAAAAGTATTTGCATTTCGCTAGTGGGAAAAGTTGGTCATTTTTTCTCTCTCTCTTTTATTATTGTTATAAAATCCACAGTTGCCTTGACTTTCCGTTCATATAATAGATGGCAGAGCGAAAATGGGAAGAACTAAACATGGACTGTTTGGTGAATGCGTTTGGGAGATTGGGAATGGAGTCCTTGCTATTTGACGTTCCCTTCGTATGCAAGTCATGGTACAATGCAACTCTCAATCCTCTATGCTGGCAGCACCTTGACTTTCCTCGTGAAATCTCAGACTCCTTCAAATCAAGATTAGTGGATGAATATCGATTGCATAGGTTTGATGCAACTGGATTGATTAAGTTTGTCGTCAATCGTAGTGGCGGACATGCTGTTTCACTAGTTCTTCCCAGCTGTTCTACAAAAGATACATTCATTGCTGCAGAAGGGTACGTTATCATGGTTTTCATTTCAATTTTTGACACTTAAATGCTACCATCGGAGATGGAATTTGAGAAGTTAAAAATGAAGTGTGAGTAGCACTGCTAGGAAACAAGAAACAGAAAAGAGGAGAAAATAAGATCTCTACCTTATTGGTAATTTGTAAATAAGCATCTTCATTTTTTAACTTTACATGGTTGTTTGGTTTTGTAAAGCCCTTTTAGTCTGAAGTCTTGTAGTCCTTTCTGCTTATTTTGTGCTCTAAAATTTCATCAATTCATCCAGATTGTTTCTCTTGGGCCATTTAGCTTGCAGGAATAATGAAAGGAAAGGAAAGGCGTGTGAAGGAAATCCTCTTTTTTGATGTTTGTAGGGGTTAAAAACCTAATTTTACACGCCATTTTTCTTTTCTTTTTCTTATTCCAAATAATTTTTTTAGCAATTATTTACTTTCTGATCTCATTTAACAGTGCGAGAAAATATGAATGAATCACTTTCTTTTCCTTTTCCTTCCATCACTAAATTCTTCAATGAAATGGATCCTCATTTTCCCAACTCTCTTCATAAATCGTGATCATTTTGTTGTCAAATAAGTTTTTTTTAGAATTTCTTTCACTGGGATTTTTGTTACCAGGTGTCCTGCCTTGAAGTATTTGTCGCTGCCTCATCTACTATGGGACGACTTGTCGATTGTTCCAAGTCTAGTAAGCAAGTGGAAAAATTTGCAGAAGCTAAGGCTTGGAAGCTGTGTTAATATGGATGGAATCCTTACCCAGGTCAGCCTTCATTGCAAGAATTTTATTGATTTAGGTATTTCGAGAGCCTGGATAAAAGAAGATGAGACATGGGTTATAGTCACCTTACTGCCAAACCTTAAGTACTTGGATTTACGTCATGCATCCTTACACTGGTCGAATCTTGTGAGGATTTTGAAGCGCTGCAAAAAACTTGTGCATTTTGATGTTAGGGACTGCGAAGGTTTTGATATTGATGATAAGATATTGAAAATTGCTTCTCATATTCCTACCTTCTTATATGAGGGTTCAAGAGTGCGCATTCCTGATCCGGATGCGACCTCGAGCGATGAAGACATAGGATATTCTTTACCTATTCATAGTTTTGATGACCGCTACGATTATGATAGTTACATCTCTGATTAATCGTTGGCTGGTTGGTTGGTTAATATAGAGTGTTTTCATTGTTTTTTAACCTAGGGTTCGTGTGAGAAAACAATTTTTTTTACTTCTATATGATAAAGATGAAACTCTGCGGGACTAGTATGTTCTGTTCTTGAACTCTACATTTAGTTTTTTGACTTGATTTTTTGAGATATGTCATTGAGAGCTCTCCATATTTCTCTCTCACAAGATAATTCAGAAAGAGTAATGTTATCAAACCATAATCTTCATCATTGATTGTTTTTTAAAGAACTGTACAATTCTACAAGCATTGGTAAAGACTATGACATTTAATCATCTGTGGTTAAGAATTTTTATTATTATTTGTAAAACATTAATGTAATGGAAAATTTCATTAATATTAACTAATGAAATTGATCCGACATAAAACCATGGAATTTTAAAATTCTTATTAATTATTTAGGGAGCTAATATTGACACTCCACCAATATCATTTGATATTTCACTCCTATCATTTTTTAAAGTAAAATTACAAAAGTGATCATATGTTATACTATATTTGATTATTATATTTTTTGTACCCTAATTGTCCTTCTAAATTAGGACTCAATTCTAATTTTATTTTTCTTAAAAAAAAGTTTTTCAACATTTTTGTTGTCTCAAGTAATTTGTGATTGATTTTGTTTTTGCTTTAAGTTTACAATAGAACAATTCATTTATTACCACCCAGATACTATAGTTTAAACATTTTTCAATTAAAACTTGTTCTTCGTGTCCCTATCCTATATAACTAAAAAAATCCAAATTTTGAAATATTATTTTTTTACTCACCAAACGTGTACTTTATTTTTCAGGTGTCTTATTTACAAAATAACATAAATTAAAAATTAGAAACATACCATCAATTTGTGAACAAACAAATCAGAAAAGAAGGGAGAAAAATAAAAAGCAAAGAAAGAAAATATCATATTAATTTTTATATTTTTATTTTTTGAAATTTTGGTGCAAAGGCTCCTTAGCTGAATTAAGACAATTACAATTGGAAAATGATTTCAAAGAGTCATCTTTTTCTATTTTCATCTTTTATTTTCTAAAAGTTCCTTATTAAAATAAAAAAGTTTTCGTTAGTTTCCTTAAAGAACTATATATTATAATTTTTATTTAAGTAAAATTAAACTTTCTTTTGATTTTAAATACAATTAATTTTTTTCAAATAGGTTTTATTCATTGATATAATATAATATTTGTTTCCAACTCAAATACTTTTTTAATATTTTTCTAGGTAATCTATTATTAACTTCTTTTCAACTTATCTAATCACGCAACTTTTATTATCTTAATCACATGCATTTGATGAGTACTCTCTAAATCATTATATTGAATTCTAAACTTTTCTACTTCTAAAATAAATATTAATAAATTGATTTAACAAGGAGAAATAATATTTTTAAAATCAACTCAAACAATATAGTTTGAAGCATATAGTAAAACAAAAAAAATCACATTACTATGAAAATTAGGGTTGAGTGATTTATATATTTATATAATCTCTTCGATACTGTTTGTCTTAATAATTTCAATGATTTTTTTTAACTCAGACATTGAGGGGAGATGGAACGTGAGAGAGAAGAAGTATTTTCACACCAAAAAAGAGAAGAAACGTGAGATAAAAATTACAATTTGGAGTCAAGAATTCTAACCTTGTCAAATAAGGACAGTTAGGGTATTAAAAATATATGAATCAAAGATTGTATAGTAGAATAACACATCTTTGTAATTTTCTTTTTTAAAAAAGATGGGAGTAGAATGACAGAGAATATTGATGGAGTGCTAATATCAGCTCCCATTATTTAAACTACCAGTTTATTATTATTTTTTTTCTAATTAAAAATTGTCAAGGCAAACAAAATTAGGAGTTTAAATTCAATTTGAAGTGGATAAAGATAAAGATAAAGATAAAGATGAACGAGAGAGAGAGAGAGACCCAAACAGATGCATTGGGTTCCTCCAAAGTCATTCTTTTACCGGTATAAAGTGGTTGGTATTAATTTATGAAGTTGAAAAAATCATGTCATTATTTTTGTTGGGATTGATAATAAAAATAGTAATTGACAATTCAAATTTAATTTTGAGGAGTGAAGCGAGTGTTCTTGCATAGTCGCTCCATTGGTGAAAATCAATCTCCAAAATTAAATGTTTTCCTGCAATAAATGTCTTATTTTTTCATCAATAAATGTCCTACTTTTTCATCAATCAATATACCCTTCCAGTTCTAAAGTATTTACAGTGGTGCCATCAACAAACAAATAAAATTATAAACATAAAGTATATAAATTAATTGAATAAGTATATAAATTATTAAAAATATTAATTAAAATAAAATTATAAACATAAAGTATATAGATGAATTGATTGGTGGAAATCAACTCATATATATATATATATATTTTGTCACAATACCATTCAATTGCTTAAATTTATGGTTTGAACAATATTAGAACAGTAAGTACTCGTGGGTCCTTATCTCTTTCATATGCGCACATGTAATATGTATGGAGATTAATTTTTACATTTAATTGTGCAATTGGACTTATGCTTCCTTGATTAGAAAATGCTTTATTTAGGTTTTTTGAAAATTTTTCTATGTAAGGTTAGCTATTTAGAAAGTTTTTCAAGTTTTTTTTTCCTTTGATTGAAGTGCATAAAAATTAATGTTGACTTTGTGGTTTTCATTGATATAGATGGAAGAGCGAAAATGGGAAAACTTAAACATGGATTGCTTGGTGAAAGTGTTTGAGAAAGTGGGAATGGAATCCATGCTATTGGGTGTTCCTTTGTATGCAAGTCTTGGTACAAAGCAACTCTCTCTCCTCTATGTTGGAAGACACTTGTTTTTCCTGAAGAATTAGACATCTTCATATCAAGATTAATGGAGAAGTACCGACTCAAAAAACAGCTTGGTGTCACTGAATTGATTAAGTTTGTTGTCAGTCACAGTGATGGATCTGTTGTCTCGCTAGTGTTTCCAAATGATTGTCTAAAAGAAGGTTTACTTTATGTAGCAAACGAGTAAGTATTCCTTTGTTATCTTTTAATGTAATGAACTTAAAAAATATAATTTAGATCCTATTATTGTCAATAAAAAGTTGTATTGGAATTTATTTGGAAGTCAGCCTTCACTGCAAGAATTTTGTTGGAAAAAACTTTTCAGGATCAAATATTTTTAAAGGGCTGTGAAAAGCTTGTATATATATACTATATAGGTTTTAATATTGATGATGCAATATTGAATGAAACTTTGATATTTTATTTTTTTCCCTCACAAATTTTTTAGTGTTTCTTGCATTGAGTGTTCCTTTGTTAATTGTGAAGAAAAGGTTTATAATTTACTTTCTGTTGAATTTTTGCTTTCAGGTGTCCTTCCTTGAAATATTTGGAACTGTCTGGTTACTCAATTGCGAATTTGGTGTATGAACACGGGGAATGGATCGATTCATGCCCATTGATTTCATGCATATTCAAGTGGAAAGAACTGGAAATGTTAAATTTTGGGAGTTCGATCTCCGAGATGGACAGAAAAAATTATTACAAAATTAAGCCTTTACTGCAAGAAACTTGTTGGGTTGGGCATTACAAGAGCAAATATTTGTAAGGATGAAGCATCGGCTATTGTGACCTTGCTGCCAAACATTAAGCATTTGGAACTAAGAGAAGCAGCATACCTCCCACGAGAGAGTTTAGTGATGATTTTAGAGGGCTGCAAAAAGCTAGTACATTTTGATGTTAGGGACTGCAAAGGTTTTGAGGTTGATGATGAGATATTGAAGCTTGCCTCTTATATTCCAACCTTCTTGTATGAGGGTTCAAGAATGTGCATGCTGGAATCGGAAGAGAGCTCAGGCGATGAAGACACTAGCTATGAAGACATTGGCTTTTTTTTTACCATTTTTTAGTTTTGATGACCGCTTGTTTTATGGTTACGTGTCTGATTAATGGTTGCCTTGTTGGTTAATATAGAGTGTTAATTGCATGCCATTTTGATTTAAGCTTTAGGACTGCAAAAATATTAATAAGCGCTGCAAAAAACTTGCCTAATTTGATGTTAGGGACTGCAAAGGTTTCGAGGTACGTTGATGATGAGATATTGAGTCTTGTTTCTCGTATTCCTACCTTCATGTATGAGGGTTCGAGAATGCTGGAAGAGAGGTCGAGTGATGATAATTTTTGGTGCTTACTACGGTTCAAGAGTGCTGGAAGACGGCTTGAGTTGAGTGATAACGTCATGAAATTATTTCATGAATTTGTATAATGAATGATGTGACAGGTAACATAGAGAGTTAGTATTGGTGGGATTCAGTGATAATATTATGGGACTATGTGTATGGAAAGAATCTCATCAATACTAACTCTTCACTTTACCTGTCACATCATTCATGATACAAATTCAAAAAATAATTTTATACGTTAAAGTTGGGGTTTGTAAAATCAACATCTTGTCAATTGTATATGTTTGTTAACAAGAAACTACGTTACATCAACCAAATCAAATCAAACTTGAGAATGTGGAGCCTGAATAATTAGACCTAAAAGCTCACGTAAGAATATTCGAGACACAAGCTCCCGAAAACTTTCGATCGAAGTCTACAAAGTGACATCTGGTCCAATATTAGCCTTTCGAGCTCCAGCCGTTCAAAGGTGTCGAATTCAATTATACTAAAGAGGCATAAAAATTTGAGAAATGCTAAACGTCACAATTTTATTTCACGAATTTTAACTCGAATCTACGTGGCAGGTGATAATACCATAGGGACTCCGTGTATGGGGGGAATCCTACCAATAATAACTTACCATTTAATTTTATCTCCTAAAATAATGGATCATATCACCTGCCACATAGATTCGAGTTAAAATTCGTGATATTTATTCAAGACGTGTAGCATTGCTCTAAAAATTTTATTATGCATATGCAGCTAAAACAGGCTTCAAAATTGGATGGACATCAGAGCGTTATGTTTAACCCACCTATTTGATTTAAATGTACAGTTTGATTTTTTATATTTTGGACGAAACACTTTAACATGAGAAAAAAAAAGAGATGAAATTATATATATATATATATATATATATATATATATATACCCTAAACCCTCAATTTGAAAGTAGAAAAGTGCATTATATATATATATATATATATATATATATATATATATATATATACCCTAAACCCTCAATTTGAAAGTAGAAAAGTGCATTAAGCCATCAATGGATTGAATCAAACAAAAAGAACTTTTTTTTGGGTAATTGTTATTTGCCCGTGGTATATGAGATTTATTTAAGAAAAAAAAAATCAGAGAATCTCAGAATAAACGCGAAGAATTTTTGTTATTATTATTATTATCTAGTTGTGTATGTTTGTGCGTGTGATCGATTCCATGGAACAAGAAAACAAAAAAAAAAGGTTAGTTATCAATGGGAGAGGAATTTAAAGGAACATGAATCCTAATCTAAAAATATAAATATTTGAAACTAGAATGACAAACCATTGTCTACTCCATGCCATGTAGTACAAGTTTTGTATATGTTGTCTCTTTTCTGTTGTATAAAAGCATCTTCTCCGAGTACAAGAGTTTGATCATTCTTCAAGAAAGCCAATGCCAAAGCCAAAGCCAATGAAACTTGGAATTTCATATGATATTTAGTCCAAGACTGCTCCACCCCGTATTCCTTAATTACCCAAAATTCATCACTACGTGGTGGTTTTAGTTTCACACCTAGGCATCCTCCAAACACCTCTATATCTATATCTATATCTATATTGCATGCCTCGTTAACATTGTTGAAGAAATCCCTGATGGCTTGTTCGAACTTTTATCCAAACAAAGCCAACGAATTGCTCCATTCAATAATATCCCTTGACTTGGAGCATACAAACTGTATTCACCCAAGTCTTGAACCTTTTCCCAAAAACCATTTCTCAGCAAATTCGTACACATAAAGGCCATCATGTCTGCTTAATTTCAACACTTTGTAATCATCAGAGGAATGGTCACATCCAAATCCAGATATGTTTTGAGATTCGGGATCGCAAGCTGGTATTTTCTTGGAAACCATATGCAAACCCACCCATTGCAAGTACCGATAATCTCGAGCCTTTCATGTGGCTTAATGTTGAAAATATTATTAATATTCTTCGCTACAATGCCCTTTTTATGACGTTCTTTTTGATTGATTGACTGAGGTGAGTTTTAGTGCAGCGAGAGTTGGAGATTAAAGAAAGCCTGACTTTGAAATCTCAATCGTAACAAAGCCTTGACAGATGGTTTTTTATAGTATTTGGACAAGAAGATGGTGAGGAATATAATGGATTGCTGTATTTTTTACTAATAAATCTTTTAATATTTTAACTATTTTTCAGTCCATAATTATTTGTGAGAATAAAATATAATTTTTTAATAACATCTTCATTTTTTTTACTTGACTTATTTTCTTTCATTTTTTTTCATGTTCTTCATAAAGAATTTTTTTATCACATATTTGATTATCATTATAAATGTAAGTCGCTAATATATATATTTTTCATTATTGTAGTATCTTCTGATTCTTATAAATGATTTGGTTATTCATTTGTTGTTTTTTCATCTAAATTTCTTGTTATTTATTATTAATTATAACCAAAAAAAAAAAAAACGTTGCAAGGAGACAAGAGGAGAAAAAGAGAAAAAAAGATAAAAGTTAAATGGAGAAGATGGAAAGTTTTATAATTCTCAAAAATTTTCAATTCTCAATAATTATATATTCAACAATTCATTAAAAAAAAAAAAGTGAGATGAAGAGACAGGAAAAAAAGAGAGGAAGTTGTTGATATAATGAATAAAATTAGCAATTTTAGAATGAATTAAATTATTTGGGTTTATTATTAAATCTTTACCATTAGAGCCTAACAATACAAGGAAATAATTTTTTTAGAAAATCTAATAATATTATAAAATAAAATTTATAGAAACTTTTATTAAGAAAATAAAATAGTTTGGAGACTTTTTATTAACCGGGCTTTAGGCGACCGCTTAAAGGTCCACCCGACCTTGCTTCTTATTTTAGAAAAAAAATTGGCCAAGCGAAAGCCAAAAAAGGCCAAGACTAGCCATAACATGCAAGGACAAGTGAATGAACGAAAACTCTGCTTTACAAGGATTATGATACTTAGATAGAATTGTTAGGCATAAACTATTACATCTATTGGATGTATGTGATAGGTCCCACCACATGCATTATATGGATGAGAAAGTTTCTGCCTAACAATTATTTCAATTGGAGAGAGCCACATCAGCATTCTGAGCTGATGTGACTCTCAAATTATAGAACTTCTAGTCATTTGGTATGGTACTTCTCTATATTATTATTTTAATATTTTTTTATAAAATTAATTTTATGTAAAAATTTAAAATTCAATTATTTCAATTTTTTGCGATGAAGAAAAAATTATTTTTGCTTCTAATATATTTATTGACAAATTAAAAGACATTACATATTTTTTCGCACAAATAAACAAATAAAATAAAAAGACATTATATATTTTTCTCACAAATAAAGAAATAAAATAAAAATACATTACATATTTTATCACATATAAATAAATAAAATAAAAATATTACATATCACCATCCTCTTGTTCTAATTCTATTATTTTAAATATTTTCTTCTCACAAAATAATTATATGTTACATTATTAACTAATTTTATAATTTGATATATATAATAATATTTAAAATATTTTTTTATATATTTAAGACAATTAATTTCAATACAATTCTAATTAAAATATAATTTGAACAGAGAAAGATAGAGACACAAAGAGAGAGAGAGGGAAAGTCCAGAGAGGAGAGAAATTAAATAAACAAAAAAAACAAATTATGCAAACAAAAAATACATGAGGCCCACATTTGAGAGAGTCCCATACCATTTCAAAATAATCTCTACATCCGTCGTAGAGAGCACTACAACGGATGCCCTAAGAGAGGCAAAAACAAAATTTTTTCAGAGATGCTTGCGATGTTGAGTAGTTGAGCAACTTCGCTGCTTATGGCGTGGTGTGGGTTTTAGATCCGAACCCCATTCAGATTTTAAATCCGACCCTACTCCGAACCCAAGTCGAATTTTAGTTTTGAAACTCATTCCCACACTTGCTCTTATTAGTGACATATCAAATTCACTCAATTAGGAGCGGGATGAAAACTCTTCGAGGCTAGTGAAATTGCCACCCCTAAGAGTGTGAGGCCCAACATAAAACCATGCATCCTCTATCAATATTAACTAATAAAATGATCCAACATAAAATCATTTAAATTTAAATTTCTAATTAATTATGTAAACAATCAGTTAATTAAAATTTTCTTTTAGACTCTATTTGGATTGAGGGATTTAGAAGGATAAGGAGAGAAAATAAAGGAGATGATATGTCATGTTGTGTTTGGATAGATTTCATTAAAAGAAAAGAAAGGATAAGGAGGGATAGTTCTCTCATATCGTATTCTCTCCAAAATGAGAAGATTAGGAGGGAAATGATAGTGTTTAAGTACTACTTTCATAATTCTGAAACTACCCTCAACAATTAGAAAGAGAAAATTGTTATTTCACTCATGTCCCATAAATATAAAATGATAAGATAGTAATTTAGTTGTAATTCTTTTCCTCCCCTATCTTATTCAAAAAAGAATGTTATCATCTTATTTCTTTTCTCTCATATTTATTCAAACATGAATAGAATTTGTTGCTATCATCTCCTCTCTTTTCTTTTATCTCATAACTAATGTTATCCTCTCCTTTATTTTCTTTCGTATCTATCCAAACGAAGTCTTACCAATTGAAAACTGTGAAGGCAACAAAGTTATTGAGATGAAATCAAATATTTGAATAAGGCAACCAAATGGATGCATTAGGTTTCTCGAAAGCCCAACCTATACGTAGGTTGATTTATGTTACTCATATAGTTGAGTGTGTGCTTGTTTTTTTGGCCAGGTAAAAAATTAGAGTAATGTTATTATGAGAGACTCTCATAACTCTTGTCATGAAGTCTCTCTCAAAATAAATATTTTTGAACACAAAAAAAATATCATCATATAACCAATACTAAAATTATATCACATAGAAAAAATTAGTTCAAAAGATCATAAATTGAATTTATAAGGGATAGTAAAAGTTTGATGTAATTTTTTTATTAAAGGAAATAGAATGTAAAACTTCGATGGTGACGGTATTTATTTTATGTTCAAAAATATTTATTTTAAGGTGAGACCTCATGAAAAGAGCCATGAGAGTCCTCGTAGTAGCATTACTCAAAAAAATATATCAAATGTTTGAATTCAACTTGAAGTCAGAAAAAGATGTATCAAAGATATATATCGAGCCAAACAAATGGATGCATTGAGTTCTTCCAAAGTCCAACCTATAGTTATGATGATTTTTGTTACCAATTTTTATAGTTACAAAATCGATGTCATCATTTTTGTTGGAATTGACAATAAAAACTTTAATTTAATTTTACTTTGATTAAACTCTTGGTTTCACAAGAAAGATGAAACGTTTTCTCTCTTGCTCATTTATTTCCCGTCTTCTATATATATTTGATACAATACAATACACTTGAATAGGTTGCTTGATTGATTAATATTATAGCTGTAAGTACTCTACGGGTTCTTATCTTCGTACATTTTAAGGCTTGAAACCAAGTTGCAAGAGTTTAAACTGGTCGATCTATTTAGCTTTTCGTATTCTCTATTTCTGTATTTACCTACTATTCATGTGGTATATATTAAAAAATTCATATGGATTGCAGTTATCAAACTAGTTCCTATTCCACATGAATAAATGTGTAATTTGACAGATTTCAAGAATTAATGATCCACATTTTTGTTTTGCAATTGTTCTGTATTGACTTTTACTCTCATCTAGTGTTTCAGTTTCACAAGCATATGATAGGTGATTTATACATGCATTTGTGGAATTTATGATACAAATGCTTACATGATTAGAAACTACTTTTTCCATTTAGCTTGTTAGAAAGTTTTTCTAGGTAAGGTTAGATAGTTAGAAAATTGGTCAATTATTTTATTTTGGTTAGATAGTTAGAAAATTGGTCAATTATTTTATTTTATTAAAGTGTATTAAAATTAATGTTGTCTTGTGTCTTTCATTGACACAAGAATTAATGCAAAGTGTATAAAATGAAAAAATTGTATAAAAATTAATGTTTTTTCTAAAGAATTAGACATCCTCGTATCAAAATTTTAAAAAAGTTTGACCTTACCTGCCTAACATTAAGCATTTGGATCTAAGAAAGGAGACCCTAAGTCTGGAAAATTGAGTCAGGTCTTATTGGAAGGAATTTTGTCCTTGTGATTGAGTTAGTCCAATAAGAGGTACGGTTGACACCTCTAAGAAAATTAAAAAAATAATTAATGCACAATGATCGGATCCAACTCGCACTTGGATTATGTGTTTCAAGCAAACATTGACATCTGTCCCACATATATAAAATATTAAAAAAAAAATGGATAATTACACTTACCTCCCTTCTAGTTTGGTTTTATAACACTTACCTCCCCTGTGTTTTGGAATATAACACTTACCCCGTCTAGTTTGCACATTGGTAACAAATACACCCTTTTGTCAATCAAACTAACAGTTATTACTAATATCATCAAAATTTAATCTTAAAAGGACAATTATACCCTCAAAAATGTTGCAACTGAAGTTAGCGGATCTCGATTTCAATGACAGCTCCGACATTGGGATAGTAGTGGTTAGTGGTTTGGCCGGAGCTGGGTCTTCTCAGCAATGGGATGGCATTGGGATGGTAGTGGCTAGTGGTTTGGCTAGAGCTGGGTCTTCTAGGCAGTGGTTTCAATGGTGATTGTTGATGGTGCAGGTGGTGGGTGGTGACTCTTCTGGAGGTAATGTTGCTATGGTTGAAGGTCCGAAGTGGGTCTGCTCAAAATGGTGGCTCATAGTGGGGTATAATTATCCTTTTAAGATTAAATTTTGATGATATTAGCAATAACCGTTAGTTTGATTGACAAAAGGGGGTATTTGTTACCAATGTGTAAACTAGAGGGGGGTAAGTGTTATATTTCAAAACACAGGGGAGGTAAGTGTTATAAAACCAAACTAGAAGGGAGGTAAGTGTAATTATCCCAAAAAAAAATTAAGATATGAATTAAACCCCATTTTTAAACTGGTTCCAAGTTAGAATTCATTTGAATTTTCTCTTTCTCCAGCAAGTCCTTCAAACTTTGTTCTGCATTTATTTTCTATTTGTAAAACACTAGCACAACTTTTCTAATTTCTAAATCCTAAACCAGCTCATTTTTTTGAAAGAATAGGAGAGCTAATTTTCTTTTCCACACATTCTATGAATGATTAATGATCAGCGTGAAAAGGTTTGTTCTTGAGAAAAAGAATGGTGAACCCATTTGGGGTCGATTGACTCCAATGATAATCTTTCTAAAAAGTAAGACTAAAAAGCTTGAATTTTTACTGGATTTTAAATATCATAGATAGATAACCATAAATAGAAATTTTTTAAAAATTTGAAACTGTCATCCTTAATTTTTCTATATAAAAGCACATTTACTAACCATAAATAAGCACTAGTAATAAAGTTTTGAAAATAAAAAAGAAAAAATTTTTGATGACCAATCCTAAACAAAATTATTCTAAAGTGACCATAAAGTCTGAAAAAGATAAATATTCACCAAAATTGAAACTTAATGACTGATGAGTGACCATTTGAAGGTGATTTGATAAAAAAACACTTCATATATATTAAACATTCTAAAAATAATTTTAGATGGCAAATTTACCATTCAATATAAAGAAAAACTCATTGAATTCATCCTCTTCTATCTCTTCGTCTTCTATCACACTTTTTTTTCTTTTTTATTTGTCAGTCTATCAATTAAAATGATAATATTTTTTTATCATCCTTATTTCTTTTCCCATTCTTTCTACCATGGTCTCAAAACATATTTCATAACCAAGAGGATAAGAAGTTACATAACAAATTTGAAAAAAATATTAAGAGTTGCTTAAATTTTATGACAAAGTGTTTGAGAGAATGAAAAATGAGAAATTTTTTTTCTCTCGCAAAGAGATCAAATTTTTTATTAAATTAAAAATACAAATATCATAAATATCATTTGTTTTCAATTCAATTCATACTAACTATGCTTTAATTCTTGCTACCATGCAAGAAGGATTTTACCACTAATAGCGTGTCAACTCCTTCAGAGGAAATGTCATGTGGTACCTCTCTCATTCAGATGGGTAATGCTACTCACGCAGAATTCGTAAATAGAATTTATAGGCAGAATATTTTATATCCATTGGATGCATGTTGGTAGGCTTTACCACATACACTCACCACATACATTCAATGGATGTAAAACATTCTGCCTACGAATTTTGCCTGAGTAGCATTACTCCATTCGGATCTCTATGGTTTTCTTGAAAACTGTTTATTTTACTTGCTATGCTTGGGTGAAACTTGCAGATTGTTAGAATTTTGCGGCCTGAGTACTTGTTTTCTGAATGTTGTCTGCAAGAATTTTCAAAGGTTGATGAGGCATGGAAGTTGGTTGAAGGAGAAGCCTCAGATTTTAAGGTAAGGTAAGAAAATTGAATATCCACGGCTAAGAGAGAGGAGATGAAATGAAAAAGTATAGACAAACAAAGCTCAACCTTCGACTAATTTGAGACTGAGGCGCAGCCTCAGTGAAAGCCCACCCAATGTCGCTAGGTCTTTACACGATCAAATAACAATAAACAGAAACAAGTACATGTCTCACAAGATTAACATCAGCCACCTGCCATTTCTATTACATACACAAACACAAACACAAACACAAACACAAAACCAACAAGTCGTGAAAGAATTGCCTTGTTTCCCAGATCCGAGGAAAAAATGCCAATAGTATTTCTCAAGTCTACTGTATGTCCTCCTCCATTAAGGAGGAGTTCAACCGCACTCCGTTATTAGACCTCTTGCCACGCCTTTCTCTCAGCTTAAGCTTAAGCTCAAGTTCCTCAATTAAGGACTCCAACTGCAATCCGTTATTAGACCTCTTGCCACACCTTTCTCTCAGTTTAAGCTTAAGCTCAAGTTCCTCAATTAAGGACTCCAACTGCACCTACAACAAGACATTGAAAAAGAAGAATGAAAAGCAGAATACACATGAATCCAATGAATAATTCATGTGATTTTAATCAAAAGGAAAGACCAGGTCAAAAACGGTTACAAGTACCATTTTGGACTCGTTGGCCATGGAGTTGACTTCAATTACATTTTTTATGACATCATCTAATGTCTTAACCAGCGCTCGAGCAACCTCTGCAACACAGTCCAAATCTGCTCTACCCTCTGCATCTGATAAATTCTTCAGTTCAAACAAATATCTTCTTAACAAGTAGATCTTGTTGACTCGTTCCTTTCTCTTCCAAATACATAGCTCTTAATTTCCTTACACATTTTCTGAAAAGCTTCAGAAACAGTTTTTCAGTTTGACAGCCACCTTTCTCCAATCTATAAGACAACTCCTGTTGTCCCACTCCCAGCAGCCCATCAATGTAAATCGTGGACATATCATCTATCTCATTCTTTGCAAGCATATCAAATATCAAAGGAACCAAATTCTTCTGTGGCCAATTGCTCCTAACATATCCACCAATCTAAGAGAATAAGAGAAACAATTAATACAAGTCCATAAACTTAAAACACCTCAAAAGACAAAGGGCATGTCCAGCACGCGTATTATTATCTTGTACTCTGACAGTTTATTGCGCTGTCAATCAGCACAGCTGAAATTAAATGAAGTAACACATACAAGGATTTCCTTAAAACTGAAGTCTAAATGTTACTCGAATTCACCTACCATAATTGATTCTTTTTCCAGCCTACTTTGTCTAAATGGAAAAAGTTCAGGATTGAGAACAAAATTTGACAAAGGTCACTTGGGATCACTAAGAAGTTTAGCATGTGTAATCGTGTCATAAAAAATGAGAGAAAGTTAAGATAATCAAAAGAACAGAGATGATGACTATGATGACTTTCATGTGGTATAATTAACTAACAAGCACAAAAAGAAGAAGAAAAATTAATGCCTTTTAACTTCAAGGTAAATATGGGTCTTCTATAAGAAAAGCAACTTTGAACAATGGGCCTTTTTTTTGGGACTCAGCACCTAAATATCTAAGTATTTACATTTAATAAAATACATCAAAAAGTTTACCAAACCAACTTTTGCCGACTAAAAAACTTTCATCTTTTTTTCTAATAATTGGTCAAGCTCGAGGAAAAACTATGCCTGATTTAAAATTTCAAATTCAAATGACACTTGTAATCAATCTGTTAAAAAATACATAATGTTATAAAAGATATTTTCTTAATAATTTTATAGTAATTTATTTCTTATTTTATTTATTGTGTAACTAAATTTTGTAAAAATTGTATTAATAACAAACAATTTTTAAAAATGACAGGAAATGGAGAAATTATATCCTTTATTTTTAAATATAGGGAGCAGTTGGTTGGGCAGCAGAAAAAATTACGATAACAACACAAAAACACACACACAGAGGGAAGAAAAAAAAATGGAATAATTGCTTTTTTGGACTTTATATATAAATATATTTGATGTATTTCCCACAAGATTAAGGTTAAACTTTTCCTTTTGTATAAACACTAGACTTCACCAGAACCACAAAGGTATGCAATATCACTTAGTCTCACCAGCAGTAGAATGATGCTGACAGTAATACTTTATACCACTGTGAGTAATAGAGGAGGTTCATTTGTGATAGAGATAAAAGAGCTAGCAGTAACGCAGCTGCTACTATGCCCAAGGCTGCACTTTGTGTGTTTCAGTTACATGTCAACTTGAGACAGACTTAGGAGCTTAGCCATAAAACTCCTTTGAATCACAAACATAGAGAAAAAGGTATGCCAACAGTAAGACACTATGCTTGTACATTGTTCCTGTGACTCAGGGCAGTAAAACATGGGCAGGTCTCTCATGAACTATGTGGTTTATAACAAGCCCAATCCTGCTAAATTTGGACAAAACGATGAAAAGGTCTGCTTTAATATTAACAAGCCTGTGCTAGTTGGACAAAGGCCATCTCTGCTGGCTTATATGCCTAGCATATGATATTCATTTCTTCATTCAATGTGCTCCTACTTAATTAATGGAAACTGCCATATATAATGGCTAAACTAAACACATTCACCCATTTCCACATTCCGCGTACAACTTAACTGAGCCAGACCCATGTTAGTCCAATCCTCATACCTACAATGTGAAGATGTGGAGGATCTAAGACAGGTATCTACAACATTACTCTTAGCTTGTGTTTGGCAGAAGGAAAGGAAAATGGAGGGAAGAGAGCATGTATAAAACAAGCTAACATTATTTGTTTAACAAAGGTTTAGAAATGCTACTTAAGCCAACCCCTCTCTCTCTCCTTTTCTTTTAATTTTCTTTTCTTTCATTCCTTAAACAACTGCAACAATTTTTTTTTACCTATGGATTTAGATTAAAACAAACTTTATAAAGAAAATTTAGAAATTATACTTCAGCCTATTGTCTCTTCTTTATTTTCTCTAATTAAACAAGAGAATTATAATTGCAATTCATTAGTTGTTGTGATATGGAATTTTTTGTTCTTAATTGATGAAAAGCAGTATTATTCTTACAATATACTATCACATATACAAAATATTTATTGTTCGTTGTGTTCCCGCCATTTTTATGTCGATTTGTCAATTTGCCGTGTCACCGTGTTCGTGTCATGTATTATCGTATCTATGCTTCTTAGCTCCCTTCAATCCATTTTTCCATCCCTTCTATCAAACCAGCCATTATATTAGATAGAGAATGGAAACTTACTTGAGTCCGGTTTGAATTGCTCAGAATATAACGGAGTGCAGTGTCAGATGGGTATAAAATAAGTCTTTTCTCAGTCACGGTCCTCATGGAGGTGGCTAAGTCCCTCAGGTGGAGCCTGATAGTAGCCATATGGTGCTCAAAAGAGAAGTTCTTAAAAAGAATCACATCATCCAGCTTTTCAAACAACTCATGTCTGAAATGTTTTCTCGCCTGCAAGTTACAGGGGACAAAGATATCAGCACTGGAATAGTTTGGTTAAAAACCAATGCACAAAAAAGAAATTTGAACCAAGGCACAAAAAAAAACACACACACAAAACCAACACCCCATATGTGCTTCTTGCAACCAATAGATGTACACATCCTCTCCTTATTTATACAACAACTTACCTCTCTCAGAAGATTAAGATAGGTGCATTGATGTTCTTGTTGTAATGGATCAGGAATTAAGTCTTTCGGCAGGATTTCTCGAACCATCTGTGCACATTTGCAGTGCCACCAGTTGACTTTACCATTCATAACATTTGATGTCATGATAATCAGTGTTTTGGTGAAGTCAGTGGTGCTTCCTTGGCCATTTGATACTCTTCCATGGCTAATAATCTCAATCAGAACATCAGTAACAGAAGGATGAGCCCTATCAACATTTTCAAACGTCACTACGGTGAAAGGGGTCCTCGTCACAGCTTTTGTGAGCAGTCCTTCTGTGCAACAACCTTCATGGTAAGAGGAACTGAAGAATCCAACATAAAGCAAAGCAATTAGGCCGGCCGTTATATAGAATATATACTGAGCAAAAACAATCGAAAGAGACCATCCAGACAGATTATAACCTGGAGGGAGAACCAATGAGGCGTGAGACAGATTGTGAGTCTGAGAATTTTGACAAGTCGAATCCTATCCACCTTAGTCTGTCATCAAAAAGTTGGTCGGCAAGAGCTTTGGTGATCTCTGTCCATCCCGGCACAACGCCATTTAAAAATAGAAATGATCCAATTGGGCGAGAAACATCTCTACACCTTGACAAGGCATTGCTAATAACAAATGGAACATGTTATTGTCCAATTAGCACTTTAGCCAGTCTTGGTTCGAGGCCCTGAAGTGGTGGCTCTGAAAAATGAGGGAACCATGAAGCAGGAATCCCAATCAGAGGACTTGCTACCTGCATTGCCCCTCGTCATTGAATAATTGAAATATGTCATCAAAGCGCCAGACTTTGTATTCAGAATTAGATATCAAACATCACAAGTTAAATAAAGAGTGAAGAATCCAAAATGATACAAACCTCTGCAATTAGACTTGGAGTAACAGTCAGATTTTGCTTCAAATTTTCGTGAATCGTTAGCATGAGCTCGGTTACAAGGGTACTACGATGTTGATCCAACCCACAGAGTGGGGTCGAGTCCATCCCATTCGCACCTTCCACCTCATGTAAACATGAAACCAACATTTGGCGCGCTTGTACCAACATGTTTATTTCTTCACCTCTTTCTTTAGAGCTCTTCCGGGATAACACTGCGGGTTTCCACTTCCTCATAAACCTATTCCACGTAGTCATTAAATCTTCACAATCCTTTTTTACCTGAAGCCATAAAAATAATAAAAACCCAACCAACATTGACTATATATATATATATATATAGAGAGAGAGAGAGAGAGAGAGAGAGAGATGTGCATGGTTAGGAGAAGAAAAGCTGCACTTACACGAGGAAACCAAAGCCTCTTAGCAGGATCCTTCTCTTTCCTATATTCCTCCAATTCAACAACTGTACGATACAATAAGTATTCGTCAAAATCCAAAGCCTTCTCTTCCGCATTCGTATCCAGATCAAGTCTCAATTTCACACAGGCTTTTTCCACCATCTCCACCGCCTTCTTTTTCAGCATAGTCTCGAGATTGTCACCAACTCCTCCTCCATCAGACAGCAGAACTGAATAAATAACAGACATTATCAAATCGCAAACAAACTAAGTAGTAGTTTAATTTTCAAAGTATAAGAAATCAGCGAAAGGAGTCCAACCATCAGAGTATTTGCAGGTGATGTTACAAGCAAGCAATAGAGCATCAGTGTGAATTTCAACACCATACGCCTTCTCGAATTTATCCTTATATTCCACCTCAATCTTCCTCAGAATTTCAATCATCCTTTGTTCCATATCCATCGTTTAAAAACCCTAGAACAATTATTTATACATAAACAAGTAATTACGATAAATTTACGTGTTTATATTTGTGTATTTCAAATATATATAATATATGATAATCCAGAAACGTGAACCAAGAAGTGTATATGTGTTTGTACATATATGGCTGAAAAACAAAAAAAAAACACAAAAGGAAATCAGATTATCATAATTTACCCCCAAGCAGAGTCGGATTCTCGAGTGCAAAAAACCCTAACCTGTTGCTTAAAGACGATGAAAGTTTTCAGTAGAAAATACGGATGGTAAGTAACCATATAAATAGGATTGTAAACGCGCCGAGTCGAGTCGGGTAGTGAGCTTGTTCGAACTCGACTCAATCACATCAAAGGTGTAAGTCACCATTACTTCAAGAATGAAAGAATTTATTCCCTCTTGAATTTACTTGAGAGTTTGAAAATTCAAGATTATTGATTGACTTGATTTGCGTTTGCTTGTAGATTTTGGAATTTGATTGTGAACAAAGAATTTCCAGAATCAGAGCTTCTGTTTCGTCGGTAAGTGGTGAGTTACTTTAAGAGAATTTTATGTTCTCTTGCATTAATTTTTGAGAGTTTGAAATTCAAAATTGTTGATCGACTTGCTTGACTTGGGTTACTTGTAAATTTCTATGGTTTGAAAGTGATTTGAGTTTTTATTTCTCTGTGCTTTGTGTCAATCGAATACGAGTATGTGTTATATATATTGGTTGATAATCCCCAGAGGTTAAGATGATGTACGTGACTATTAGGATTTGTTAAATAAAAAATATGTTAATCTTAGTTTTTAAAATTCATTTTTTTCTTTCAGATCAACAATGGAGCTCGTTTAATAATGCCAAATGGGGAATCATGGTCATTATGATACTGTTTTAAAGGTAAAGGATAAAGTAGTTCTCTGACTGTTCTACCAACATTATCCTTCCATGGCATAATTCTTGAAGATGATTGGACGGACTTTGAACTCTGTGATCATTCAGTGATTGATGTCCTCGAATCCTCACCTAATTCTCACCCATCTTCTTCCACAGTGATGGAAGAAGAAGTGGAACTTGTTGAAAACTCGAGCATTTATATTGACTTTAAAGAAACGGAACTTGTTGTAGCACCACCGGGAGGTAACTCTGAGGGTATGGACCTTACACTACAATCACAACCGGGAGATAATGATGATGATTATTGGATGGAGGGGATTATGAATATCGACCCTAAGGATCTGGAGTTTATCCAACAACTACCACCACCACAGGGAGGTGATGCAGCTGCTGGTGAGAATGTACGAAGGTGATGCAGCTGCTGGTGAGAATGTACCGCCACTGGGAGGTGATGCAGCTGCTGGTGAGAATGTACGAAGGTGATGCAGCTGCTGGTGAGAATGTACCGCCACTGGGAGGTGATGCAGCTGCTGGTGAGAATGTACCGCCACAGGAAGGAGATCCAGCTTGTCACGCCCCACAGTTAGAAGCTATGCCACACAATCGCAACACGCGTGCGCAACAGGATGATAACATGAGAGTCTGTATGACAGGAAGCTTCTGAAACATTCTAGACTTTGAATTCTTCTGAGGACAAAGAATAAATCCAATTCCAAAGACTATATCCAATCTATGCAACGCAACGTACTCTTCTCCTACAAATCTCTATAATATCACCATTACCAAGCTTGTGCGGCCTTAGACACTTTCAAAATATAAAGAACTTATGTTGCACTTGACAACTCTTATAAAACTTGGTAGCTTGGGTGAGGAACAAATGAACTCCCACCTCCTTATATAGCAACTTGGTTTTGCAATGAATTACTAAAATATATACAAGTGTCAACAACCTAATGGTTAGGAGAATTCTAGAATAGGTTTTTAGAAAGTTCCATAGAAATATCTCTACAATGTTAGACATTTCTAAAATTTTTTATACAATTCTAGAGTGTCCTACACAATTCTAGAATACTCCATACAAATGTAGAGAGTTCTAAAAAATACTAGAGAACTCCACGCAAGTCTAGAGAGTTTCACACAATTCTAGAATATTCACACAATTCTAGAGATACGTTGTTGATTTCTACATATCTACCATATTTCTTTTTTCTACCATATTTCTTTCTTCTATTGTTCATTTCTACGTTGCGTTACTTTACGTGGAAATAGTTTTTTGATTTTTTTAATGATAAAGCAAATATTAAGGTTTTCATTCCCTTTTTGGTTGGTGAAAATGTTTGAGAAAGTGGGAATGGAATCTTGCTATTAGGTGTTACCTTTTATGCAATTCTGGGTACAAAGCTACAATTCTCAGTCCTGTATGTTGGTCAACTCTTGTTTTTGTATTCTCTGTTTCTGTATTTACGCATGAACTGGTTCCAATTCTAGATAATTGCATAGAATGCGACAAGTTTTCAATTCAATTAACAAATGATCCAATCATTTCTTTTTGTAAATCTTCTGTATTGACTTGTACTCTCGTGTAATGTTTTAGTTGCTTATGCATTTTTGCGTTTCTCCTCCAATTACAATAATGTGAGTTACTATGGTTTATCAGTTCACATGTACTTGCATATGTATGGAAATTTATGTATCTAATTATAATTTTATAATAGCTTAACCAATAACTCCTACATGGAGTGATACGAGTAGGTTTTAAGGGTGATGATGAGATAATATGGAAGGTGGCTTCTCAATGTTCTCATATGGAGAGACTTAGAAATATAAAGTTTTCCACTAACCAGAACTTGTGAGCTTTTTGGTAAATACGTGGGTTTAAAAAAAACAAACAGGTTTCCTCAATCAATCACAGTCGCAATCCTCTTGTTTTAAAGAAAAATCTAAGATAATGATTGTTTTACTTCTTAAAAGGGACTCTATAATTTCCAAACAGCAAGGGACATTTTTTTTTTTTTAATAGAAAAAATAAAATTTGATAAGACAATCGGGGAATGAAATGGGTGACTGCCTTGCAACTAGCAAAGCTCTAAAATTAATAAGAGAAATGTTAAACGTCATGAAATTATTTCATGAATTTTATCATGAATGATCTGGCAGGTAACGTGGAGAGTTAATATTGGTGGGATTCGGTGATAATATCATGAGACTTTGTGTATGGGGGGAATTCCACCAATACTAACTCTCCACGTTACCTGCCACATCATTCGTGATACAAATTCATGAAATAATTTCATGATGTGTAGCATTGCTCAATTAATAATTGACAGTCTCCGTTTGTTTCTATGTAAAATTTCTTTTGAAAAAATATTTAGATAATTTTTGGTATTTGATTGCATCAACACAACATAGTTATTCAATATTTTATGAATTAGTTACATCAACTTAAATATTTTTGTGTGAAAGTATTTTTCGGGAAAATATCTTTTTTCTAAAATATGTAATTGAACACAAAAAATTACCAAAAAAATATATTTTAAAATATTTTATGTTGAAACAAATGGAGCGTGGGTCCTAATCTTTGTTTATACTGGTGGATTGATCAATATTAGAGCATCATGCATGACATTAGCACGTGATCCATCATTTTGTAGTGTTGTGACATCATGCATGACGTCACACGTGATATCATCATTTGCAAGATATTTTAACAATTCCTTGGACCCCAAATAAGATTTGGCCTGTCCCAACAAAAGTGAATTGTCTGTTTTGTCTCTATGCTAGGATTTTGGTCAACCTAATGGCCAAAAGAGTTCACACCTATGCTTAAAGTGTTTTCTAGAATTTTTGTACCTTTTCAATGTAATGGTGAGATCTTATCATTGATTTGACAATCGATTTGTTAAGCGAGTTTTGAAATGACCATTTTGTTCATGTGTAAGGTCTTGGTTGATCAGTAGCCAAAAATGGATCCTGTCCTAGATTGATTTTTATATCTTCCAAACACAATGGTGAGATCCACTCATCGATTTGACAATCGATTTATCAGGTTGAAACGATTATTTTGTCTCTACTTTAGGGTTAGGTCAATTGAGTGTCTGGGAGGAATGATGATCCCAATACATGATGTTTCCTAAGGTTTTTAAACCTTGTAAGAGAAGTATGCCAACAATAGTCGCAATTCTAATTGATTACTTTGGAACAACATTAAATGTTTGGGTGGTGATATTCGCACTCCCCTTTTGAACGATTGCACTCTAATATTAAAGAAAAAGACTCATCTAATCCTAACTTTATAAATAAATAATTACTTTTTTCAAATGCCACAACTACCCTTTCATTTATGGTATGATATTTTTCATCCCATTTCTTTCTAATTAATATTTTTGGTCTCCCACTTTTTGAACCTGTCCTTTTTCATTGGGCTTCCAACCTCTCAAAACTTTCTTTCTCTGCTTTGAATTTTTTTAAGTAACAATGAAAGATCTTACAAATGAAGAAATGCCCAAGTTGAGCAAAGTAATTGATTTTGTTAGCATGGGAAGTATTGAAGAACTATCAAATCTTCGCGAGACATTCAATTCTTCGATGCTAATGGTGATGATAACTTTTTCTTTTATTTTTCTTTTTCTGTTGTATACTTTGAGTTTAGTTTTGATTTTTTTTTCCTTTTTGTTTTTTAAGAATTAATTTGGAATACCTTTGAATATTGAAATTTAGCTTTTCGATGATAAAAACCTTAATTGTTTTGACAATAAAATCACAAGAACAGTGAACTTATGAAAAGAAAAAAATAAATAAATAAAGATGAGTATAATATACAACTATGACATAAAAAATTTCTTGGTCTTTGCACGCATATAAAACACTGGAGAACTTGTGTTAAATTTAAACTTTTGTGAAATAAATACATCCTTAGAATTATAATAAAATTCAAAAATTGAAAAGAAAAATGTCAACCAGGTTATTAAAATGTTTATTGCATCCAAAGGTGAGGTTTTACGCAACTGTGGTAAATGAGATAAACTGTGATACTAGAAACATAAAAAAATATTTCAAAAATAAATAAATAAGTAGGCTTTGAAATCAATAATATTATCACAAGTATAAACAAGACATCAATATTTTTGTAATATAGAAAACAAAAACATGTCCCGTTTTTCTTTTTGGACAATACTTGCTAGCACTCTCTACTCACCAATGACGTGATTGTATTAACATGTGTCTCACTGTATAGAAATGAAATTTAAAAAGACGAGGTAAATGAGAGAGGAAATAAGTAGTGGGTGACCACAGATCGGATCAGATTAGGCATAATCCTTATTTGATCCGCGATCTACGAATTAGTGAATATACAATCCGATCCGATCTCTGAAAAAGACTCAATTCGATCCACGAATTAAAGGATTAGATTGTATCAGATTGACGAATTGGACTTAATCTAAACAACTCAATATAATTATTTTTTAACTAGGGCCAAATAACAATTTTTTAGCCTAAAAGATATAAGATATTATAATATTATTATTAAAAATTATAAGATATTATTATATATATATAATTATAATAAATATTATAAATTCTAATAGATTACAACGGATCGAAGTCACGGATCAGATCGGATTTTTAACCCCCAATCCATAATCCGATCCGTGAATTCTTATTTTTTAAATTCGCAACCGATCCGTTATTCATCTATCCGATCCACACGGATCAGATCAAATTCACCAATTTTTGTGCACCCCTAGAAATAACTATTTTTAATCCGGTCAAAGGAAACCAATATCTATCACCGTCTAAGTCTTAACTTTTAAACATTGCCTTCATCTTCTCACAAAACTTAATAAGACAACAATAATATAATTAAAATGAAGCATACTACATTATTATGCACCTTTAATCATGACTATTAGATATGATTATTTTGAACTGTAGATAAGCAAAGACATTTTGATCCACAAGATTAGTTTTTTTTAACAACTTTTGACCGTTAGATTGAGTTTTTTTGTCTTATTATACCAAGATTAAATGTAATATATATATATATATATATATATATATACACACACACATACTAGTGTTTGCCCGTGCCTATGACACTATCATGCACTCATAAGGTTATTTTAAACCTTAGATAGACAAAGACATTTCGATCCACATAATTAGTTTTTTAATTACTTTTAACTATTAAATTGACATTTTTGTCTTATTATATCAAACTTAAATGTAATCTATATATTTATATAATATAGAAGCTTGGTATAATAAAGACGAAAACTTTAATTCAATGGTCAAAAATTGTTAAAAATCAGTCATGTGCTTCAAAGTGTTTTTTGCTATCTACGATTTAAAATCACTTTATCTAACAGTCACGAGCACAAGTGCATATTATTTTGGTAATTGCTTTTTTTATATCAATCATATTTAACGGTAAATTTCTTGCTCACCAGTGAGTAAGGGATTATTGCTATATATATATATATATATATATAAAATCCGATTGCCGTTTTGAAGTATACCCATTCCTAATCCAATTGAAAAACTCTTCTACAAGGTCAATCCCTTTCTCTGAATGGGATCTATTTTCTGTTGGGATGTCATCCCATGTTTGTGTTAAGAAGGTCTTGTTCATGGACTCTCTTCTTGTTTTGTAGGTTCTTGTCTTCATTGTCTCGTAAAAAAAAATTGAAAATTTCGTAACAAACACTCAATAACGGCCAATTTTAAATCCTAAAGCTTAATAACAAGAAAAAAAACACAGAGAAAGAAATATAAAAAGAGTCAAAATTATCCACATGGTAAGAAGAGTAAAAATCATTATGGTTAACAAATTTTATATTGTTATTAAAGATAATCAAGAACCAAAATTGTCTACTATATATCCCATCAAAATAAAAACAGATGAATTTAGAGAAAAACAAGAAAAGAATAGAATTTGTCAATCATATTGGCTCTGGTTCAGAGTGACATAAATGGTGATACGAGGCTCTCCACAAAGGTTTCTCCGTCACCAAATGATGTAGTCTCATACTGTGGCATGCCCTGAATTACAAGATCCCTATGTGTTCTCTCCCTTATGTTGTATAAAACCAATTTCTTTGAGACTCTAGTAAATAACAGAGTTTCATTAATTTTCAACAAAGGCAACGCCCTCATGACATGAGAAAACGAACGAAAACGGAATCACAAGTTTAGTCCAGGACTGCTTCAACCCATATTCTTTCATTATCCAAAATTCATTGTTTTCAAGTGCTATCATACAAAGGCATCCTCCAACCACCTCTAGTTTGCCCCAGTTCAGAAAACTGATAGCAGGCTTTGGGACCTCCCGGAATTTCTCGTCTACCAAATCAAAAGCAGCAATCATATACGGCTGTTTTCGATATTTATTTAAACAAATCCAATGAATGGCTCCATTTAACAGAGTCCCAAAATTCGACCAAGATGGGAGAATAAAGCCATCACTGTAAGGAAAACCCCCCTCTACCTCTTTCCAAGAATCACTTCTAAATGAATATACATGGATATTATTATATCTGTCTCCTCTCACCAGCTTGTAATCATCAACGGTGTGGTCATACCCAAATCCATATGTAATATATGTCATGTTCTCGAATACTCCGAATGCTGGAATTTGCTTGGATTCTCTTGTTGATAGATTGAATATGTATAGGGAACGTGGTAGACACCATATGCATACCAACCCATTTCAACAACCAATAACAATAACTTCTTCGGTGGGAGGTTTTTTTCCAAAAATATAGTTCATGTTTACTTCTACCATCTTCGTTTTGTCATTATCAGATGATGGAAGGTTTGTGGCATAGAGACCATTATAACCGCTTCGAGTGTAAATGAATGTCTGCTTTCTTTGGAGGTTAGGATTTGTGAGTGACTGGTTGAGGTGAGTTTTAATGAAGTCGGTGGTTGAGATCAAAGAAAGCCATGACTTAGAAACGCACCTGAATCGCAACAGAGTTTTGACGGGCAATTTTGATAGTATTTGGACGACAACATCCATGGGAAGGTAGGACGAAGGCCAAGGCAAAGGCATGGCCTCTTTGCACCACTGATTTGTATTATTCTTTGGCCTTTTTATCGCCATGGCTTTGGCTTCTTCTCTTCCTCGGTAACTTTTCAATTTTGTGGAAAACAATTGTAGAATACTAATTCATATTATATATTATATTGATTATTGACCACATGAGTGTTGAAGGAGAGGAAAGGAAGTTTATAAGATTGAGAAGATAACTCTTAAAATACTAAATCTTGTTTGTCATTATATTATTCAATTGAGCTTTTATCGTTACCACCTTAGTAAACAAATTAGAATGGAATTATCAACAAAGATTTACATTTTAGAAAGCAAAATGCTAAACTTCACGATTTTATTTTACGAATTTTAACTCGAATCTACGTGGTATGTAATAATATCACCGGAACTCCGTGTTTGAGGAGAATCCTACAAATGCTAACTTACCATTTAATTTATGTGAAATGTTAAACGTCATGAAATTTTATCATGAATTGCCTTCATGAATGATGTGGCAAGTGATAATACCATTGACATTCCGTGTATGGAGGAATCCCACCAATACTAACTCATCATTTAATTGCCACATCATTCAAGATAAAAATTCATGATATATTTTCATGACGTGTAGCATTGCTCTTAATTTATCTCCTAAAATAATGGAGTAGATCACTTGCTACATAGATTCGAGATATATTCTAGGTATTTATTCGGGACGTGTAGCATTGCTCTTTTAGAAAATGATTGACAAATTCGAAAAAAAAAAGAAAAGAAATAACGCAAATCACTTGAGGAGTAACAAGATTAAAGAGACGACCTTTTAACAAAAGTCTATGCATTATATATGTAGAGTTCAAAAAAACTGCACAATACATGTATAATAGCCCTTCAACGTAAAAGATGGAGTCTTATTGGTGGTAAGATTTTTCCAATACACAAAATTTTCGTGATATATAATAATTTCTCCTATTATAGAATTAGAAATTATAGTCATAATTAAACTCAACTTTGCATTATAAAAATATAGAAATATTTTTAGGGTTTTGATTGAATTTCATGGAGATACATAGTTGAGGCAGATAGTTGAAAATTGCAAAAATTCTCACTGTATATTAATCATATTTAATGTTCCGTTTGGTAGGAAGGAAGAAAACTGAATGAAAGGGAGAGAAGGAGGGATGAACGAGGCATTCCTAGAGAAGAGATTGCGTTCATTCCTCTTTTTATTTAGTTGGATGGAAAATATAATACCTTATTTTGTTTGTTAGGAGAAAAGGAAGGAGAAACAAGAAATGTTTTATAATTTAAACATTTATAATAGTTTTGTCGTTCTTTCTTTTCGTCTTCTGTCCAAATTTAGAGGGTTGAAAATTTGTGAAAGGGAAAAGATGGCTCATCCATCTTCTTTTTTCTTCTCTCCTTGCATCATCTCTACCACACAAAGGAAAATTGTTCCTTCCATCCATCCCTTTTCCTTCCTTCGTACCAAACGAAACATAAAAGTTCAATTGAACAAGAGAGAGTTAATAATGAATAAATACAATATGAGAAAAAGTTTTAAAAAAATGTAATAATGGATAAGTACCATATGAGTGAAAGTTAAAAAAAATGAATGAATAAGTACCATACGAGGAAAAGTTAAAAAAAATGTAATAATGGATAAGTACCATATGAGGAAAAGTTAAAAAAATGAATGAATTATAGTCGTATATAGAATCTAGATTCACCATATTTATATTATTAGTATTTGATATACCTAGTATAGGGCGTGTATAGGCAATGTTTTCAATTGGAGGAGAGAGAGATGGGGGAAGGTTATTTTTGTAATTGATTCTAAAATGGTCACTAAAGAACAATATAGTTTTAGAAGTGGTAACTATTTGTCTTTTCGTAACTTTATGATCACTATAGAACAATTATCTTTAATTTTGATCACTTAAATCTATTTTTCCTTGATTATATTAGGAAAAACTAATTTAAGAAAAGTGATTTTGTTGTATTAGAAAAAGAAAAAAGTCAATTTTCAATATCATTTAAATTGAAAAATGATATAATTTGCTCAAATGGTGTTGTTAATGGGCTGTGGAACTCATTACTCACTCTAACATCATGTGATTGGACTTACCACTCCACTCACATAGCTCCTATTTCTCTTTTTGGGCAATGGTTTTTACTTGCCAGGCACTCTCTACTAACCAATGACCTGTTACAATACAATTTTAACATGTGTCCCACTGTTTAGAAATTAAAAAAACAAGGTAAATGAAAAGGGAAATAACTATGAGTGACCACGGAAATATGCAATCTAATCCGATCCATGGAAAACACTCAATCCAATCCAATCCGTGGAAAAGATTCAATCCGATCCGTGAAATAACGGATTGAATCGGATCGAATTGACGAATTGGGCTTAATCTAAACAATCTAATATAATTATTTTTTAACTAGGGCCAAATAACAACTTTTTAGCCTAAAAGATATAAGATATTATAATAATATTATTAAAAATTATAAGATAATATTATTACGGGTGACCACGGATTGGATCGGATCGGATTTGGCATTAATCTAATCCAATCCGTGGTCTACGAATTTGTAAAATTTTAATCTAATCTAATCCGCTGGAGTCGTGGATCGGATTCGTGAAATCGCAGATTGGATCATATTGAATGGATTAGGCTTGTTCTTAACAACCAAATTTTTTTATTTTTAAACCATGATCAGTGGTCTAATATCAAATTTAGAATAACTAGCACTCTAGCAGTAGCAAATTGATGGCAATGAAGTAATGAATTAGATTAATTGCTTAATAATAAGACTAATAAATTTCGAGTAACACCAATACTAATGTTGCGTTTGGTACGTAGAAATGGAATGGAATGAAATGCCCATTCCAATCATTCCTTTGTTTGGTATGAATTTTAAGGTGAGAATAGTCATTCTATTGGAATGAAAATTCGTTTCCAGGAATAAAAATTTATTCTATAGTTAAACCTATAGAATGAGCATTCCATTCACAGCAAGAATAAAAGAAAATTTATATGACCGAAAAACCCTTCACCTCCATCACCACCACCACCACCACTATCACAGGCTCTACCACCACCACCTCTACCCCCACATTGCCACTTTCCTACTCCACCACACCACCACCTCCATATCGCCACCTTCCTCCAGCACCACAACCACCACCACCGCCGCCACATCGCATCGCCACCACCTCCACCGCCACCTTCTCATCCACCACCTCCACCACCACACCTACCCCACCACTGCCACCACCTCCACATCTCCACTTTCCTCCACTGCCACCCCCACAACACCATTCCACCACCTCCACATCGCCGCCGCCACCTCTACCGCACCACCGCCACATCGCCACCCTCCCCACCTATATCGCCACCCCCATTACACCACTCCACCGCCTCCACATCGCCGCCACCACCTCTACAGCACCACCACCACCACACCACTCCAACACCTCCACATCGCCACCTTCATCCACCACCACACCACCACCACATCCACATCGCCACCTTCCTCCACCATCTCATATTTGTTGGTTTAATTTATTTGTCACTAGGAGGGGTATTTTGAGAAAATTGATTTAAAATTTATTTTATTCCCACCTCATTTCATATTTGCAACCAAACAATAGAATGAGAATGGTCATTCCATTCCATTCTCATTCTACATTCCATTCTTAGCTTCATTTCATTCCATTCACGCTTACCAAACGAAGCATAGTTGCCTAATAATAAGAGAATTAATGTAATTCTACTTAAATAACAAAAATATATTCATGAGGCATCAAAAGAGTAATTTTGTACATGTTATATTTTAAACAAAACTAAAAGAAGTTACAATGAAAATAGAAACAATCATCTATATAAATGAGGTTTTTTTTTTATGTTTAGGTTATAAAAGTTAATATATATAATAATTTATAATATAAAATATATCTAATGGATTTGCGAATTCGGATTTGATTTCTACCCCTTCAATCCATGATCCGATCTGTTAGTAACGGATTCTTATTTTTCAATTCATCATCGATCCGTTAGCTATTGAATTGGATCGAATTAGCACGAATCGGATCGGATTGACGAATTTTTGTCCACCCCTAATTATTATATATATATATATATAAATATAAAATAAATATTATAAATTCTAACCGATTGCCACAGATCAGATTTACATATCAGATCAAATTTCTGACCTCCTAATTCGTAGTCAATCCGTTACAGATTTTTATTTTCTATATCTGCCACCGATTTGTTAGTCATCTAATCTCATCCGATCCGTTTGTGTACCCCTAAAAATAACCATTTTTAATTGGGTGGAAAGAAACCAATACCTATCACCGTCTAAGTCTCGCCTTTTAAACATTGCCTTCATCTTCTCTCAAAGATTAACAAGACAATAATTATATAAAATTGCAAAGAACTGATAGTAACATTGATAGTTTTTTTTTTCCCTGAAGATACTAAAAGCCTAAACAATGTGTTTATGCTGATGGTTGCTTATTGTTTAATATATATTACAATTATTCAGAAATTGACCTCACATATTAAACGGATCGGATTCTTACCGTCTGATCAAATCTGATGATTATTTATGATTAAATTTGTGTCTGATTTATTAATCAGATATTCAATTTGATAACATGACTCATTACAGACGTAATTTTTTATTTCAAAGGCTAATAGCAAATAATGAGTATAAAAAAATAAATAAATAAAAGAAGCCAAAGAAAAGAGCTCACATGTGATCCGAGATGAAACCAAATCGAATGGTTGTTGATGAGATTCGAGAGGACGCTGAGAGCCGTGCTGATGAGAGTCGAGAGGAAGATGAGAGCGGAGGGGAATAATGGAGAGTTGTAGCCGAAAGAAAGAGTGATTTTATAGGTATTTAGAGTTTTGCGGATTATAATTATATTTTTTTAAATCTAGAAATAAAAAGAAAGGGCTTTGCTTGGATAATTCTATTTTCGGAGAGCCGTAGTCGAGAGGAAGAGTGATTTTAGGTGTTTAGGATTTTGCTTGGTAATTCTATTTTTTTAGTTTAAAAATAAAAAAGGAAAGGGTTTTGCATTTTTAAATTTAGAAATAAAAAGAAAGGTTTTGCTTGGGTAATTCTGTTTTTTTAATTTCAAAATAATTTGTTTTTTTAAATTTAGAAATAAAAAGAAAGGTTTTGCTTGGGTAATTCTATTTTTTTAATTTCAAAATAAAAAATGAAAGGGTTATTTTTTTTTAATTTCAAAATAAAAAAGGAAAGAGTTTTGCTTGGATAATTTTATTTTTTTAATTTAAAAATAAAAAAATAGTGTAGTGAAACTAAAAAATCTTTTTGTACTTTTAATAGTATTATAGAATAGATATAGATTTAGCAATAAAAAAAAAATGTTTTGCTTGGAAAAGGGTTTTGTTTGGGTAATTTTATTTTTTAATTTTAAAATAAAAAAGGAAAATTTTTTCTTGAATAATTCTATTTTTTTTAATTTAAAAATAAAAAAAATCTATAAAACTAAAAAATTCCTTTGTACTTTTAATAGTAGTATAGATAGATAGATAAATATTCACTGTTACAGACCGTTAGTGTGTGTGTGTGTGTATATATATATATATATATATGTATATATATTCACTGTATAGTCGTCCTAATCCGATGGCCGTTTTGAAGTATACCCCATTCCTAATCCAATTGAAAAACTCTTCTACCTGTTACGGTTCCTCTCTCACACAAAGAAACAAAAAAGATGAAAGGGAGAGCTAGATGAGATGGGATATCGGTAGGGCTTTTGTTTGTCAAATTGGTTAACCCAACAAAACAGGGGTTCATCCAATTTGTATTCCCTTTGTTTTTATTTTTTATTTTCATTAATTATGGGAGACATGTCACAATATTCATTAATTATGGCTAGGCAAGTATTGTCTGTTTTTTTTACACCTAGATTTCAAAAATTGACAGCGGTGGTTTTATCCTCTGAATGGCCTCAGTTTCGTTAGCGTCAGTCCAACTTGTCATAGCTGGGATTAGTCAAGCTTGAGTTTTCATATTTCTGAGGAAGCTCTTGTCATCACGATTCTAGATGATATTCATATGCTTCTTCTAAAAGGTCAGGTCAATCCCTTTCTCTGAATGGATTCTGTTGATACTATTTTCTATTGGGATGTCATCCCATGTTTGTGTTAAGAAGGTCTTGTTCTTACCTTGGACTCTCTTCTTGTTTTGTTGGTTCTTATCTTCATTGTCTCGTAAGAGAAAAATAAAACATAAAATTCGTAACAAACACTCAATAACAGCCAATTTTAAATCAGATTCATACAGGTTTTGCTTCTTTTGAAGAAAAAGACAGAAAGAAATATAAAAAGATTCGAAATTATCCAGGTCAACAAATATTATATTGTTATTAAAGATAATCAAGAACCAAAATTGTCTAGTATCCCATTAAAATACACAGACGAGTTAAGAGAAAAATAAGAAAAGAAAAGAAAAGAATAGAATTTGTCAATCATATTGGCTGTGGTTGAGAGTGACATGACATGATGGTGATACGAGGCTCTCCACAAAGGTTGCTCCGTCACCAATTGATGTAGTCCCATACTGTGGCATGCCCTGAATTACAAGATCCCTATGTGTTCTCTCCCTAATGTTGTATAAAACCAATTTCTCTGAGACTGAGAATGTAACTAACAGAGTTTCATCAATTTTCAACAAAGGCAACGGCCTCATCACATGACAAAACGAAAACGAAAACGGAATGGTAATCACAAGTTTAGTCCACGACTGCTTCAACCCATATTCTTTCATTATCCAAAATTCATTCTTGCCAACTGCTATCATACAAAGGCATCCTCCAACCACCTCTAGTTTGCCCCGGTTCAGAATACTGATACCAGGCTTTGGGACCTCCCGGAATTTCTCGTCTACCAAATCAAAAGCAGCAATCATATACGGCTGTTTTCGATATATATTTAAACAAATCCAATGAATGGCTCCATTTAACAGTATCCCAAAATTCGACCAAGATGGGAGGGAGAATAAAGCCATCACTGTAAGGAAAACCCCCCTCTACCTCTTTCCAAGAATCACTTCTTAATGAATATACATGGATATTATTATTATTATTATATATGTCTCCTCTCACCAGCTTGTAATCATCAACGGTGTGGTCATACCCAAATCCATATGTAATATATGTCATGTTCTCGAATACTCCGAATGCTGGAATTTGCTTGGATTCTCTTGTTGAGGGATTGAATATGTATAGGGAAAGTGGTAGACACCACATGCATACCAACCCATTACAAGAACCAATAACACGAACCTGGGTGGGAGCCTTTTTTCCAAAAATATACTTCATGTTTACTTCTACCATCTTCGTTTTGTCATTGTCAGATGATGGAAGGTTTGTGGCATAGAGACTATTATAACCCCTTCGAGTGTAAATGAATGTTTGCTTTCTTTGGAGGTTAGGATTTGTGAGTGACTGGTTGAGGTGAGCTTTAATGAAGTGGGTGGTTGAGATCAAAGAAAGCCATGACTTAGAAACGCACCTGAATCGCGACACAGTTTTGACGGGCAATTTTGATAGTATTTGGACGACGACATCCATGGGAAGGTAGGGTGAAGACGATGGCAAAGGCATGGCCTCTTTGCACCACTGATTTGTATTATTCTTTGGCCTTTTTATCGCCATGGCTTTGGCTTCTTCTCTTTCTCTGTACCTTTTCATCGCCATGGCTCTGGCTTCTTCTCTTCCTCTGTACCTTCTCGTCCTTTAACAAAGCATCAAGCTACTATATAAAGCTATTTTTCCTCGTTTCCGAATGGAATTTTCGTTCTATATATAATAGAGTTGTTAATAGAATTGAGTCGGGATTTTTTTGTTAAAGAATACAGACTATCTTTTAAAAGTATATTCGGTGAAAATTCAAGTTCAAATCGAATTAGGACAATAATAATTTTATGCTGAGTAAAATAGTAGATCTTATCACATGACATTACCGTGACATTACGGAATAGCACTCACCACTTCATTTACATAAAAATAAAATCTGATTAATCTCGACCTCCAAATAATTATTCTTCTTTTCTTACTAATTTATTGGTCCGAATAGTATAATCTCGTTGTCCCAAAAGGTAAGCTTGGAATCCCTTGATAAAAACTAAAAATTATGCTAATGATTCTCGCGAAAGGGTTAAAAAACAAAAACACAGATTTTAGAATAAATTAAATTGTTATTAAGTTTACTTGCTCAAGACTCCCTTGATAAAAAGTAAAAATGATGAGAATGATTATGAAGTCTCGAATTTGTTCAAGTTCGTTATCAAGAGTAAGGTGGTGTTTTTTTTTTTTTTTGAAGATTGTAAGGTGTTGTTTCATAAAAGTAAAAATTAAATAACTTCGGAAAATAAAATAAGTATGGAAAATTAAGTACCCCAAGAGATTTTTTTAAAGTTATAATGTAATTTTTCAGCAAGAGGTTGTCTAACTTGAATTTGAATTGAATTAATTAATTATAATTTAAATTCATTATTTAGTATTCATTATTTCACTTAAACTTAGAAATAAGATAAAAAATAATTTTAAATTCAAGAATACTACTGATGAACTAATAATCAAAGAATAAATCTTAAAATTTCATATATTGACAATTAGTACCAACTAAAAGCAAAACTTACTATTTTGATTGAAATGTAATAGGATATATTTGTGATCAAAAAGGAAATTTAGAATTTATAAATATTTTTCCCATTCACTGTTTTTTTTTTACTAAAAAATGTTTTATCAATTTTAAATGGTAAACAAACAACATAAATTATATATTTTTTGGGATATCAATTGTTTAATTAAAGGAATAAAGTGTTTTGTTGATGTAAGGGTATTTAGGTTTTTGTATGTGGTTAATTTGTCATTAGGTCCTTATTTGAATACTTTTTTAAAATTGAGAGGGGTTTATTAAACATAAGGGATATATGGACTTCATCAATACTACAAGGCATTTTCTGCACTTTACCCAAGTCATAATTATGAGAATGATTTTGAATCTTGCGACAACTGCCTCAATTTTGTTCAAGTTCGTTATTAAGAGTAAAGTGTTGTTTGATAAAAGAAAAAATTAAGTAATTTAGGAAAATAAAATAAGTACGAAAATTTTTAAAGGAGTGCTGAAATTTTTAAGTGATCATTAAAAGTTAATTCTTTTTTAAAAAAAAATAAGTGTTCAATGTAATAAGTGAAGTTATTGTCACTTAAAATTTAAGTCAACTTTAAATGATATTTGAATCGGGACATCAAACATATTTAATTGAATAAGTGTTTCATCAGTTGAGAAGTAAATGTTCAATTGGTTTATTGAATAATATTTAAGTATATGACAGTCAACAACCAAAGTTTTGGCAAAATGTGACATTATATTAGTGTTGTTCAGTTGCTCCTTGGTGTGTAGGGAGCAAACATACACCACTTAAATGTCAATCATTAGAAAATTCAATGACTGAAATTGAAAACTACTAATTAAATATCTATTCTTGTTTTGGAAGTGTCCAAAATTACCTAAAAATTACATAGTCGGAAAAATTACAAATAGGAATACAATAACCATTTTGAAGAGAAAAACAAACAAAATATATATTGACGACAAAATTTAATAATAGAACAACCTTCTAACATAGAAAAAAATTATGATGGCAAAATGAATGAGAATATGTTAAAGAGTATAAGACAATAATTAAAGAGAAGAGAAAATTAGAGAGAGAAACATACTTTGATTCCAGTTTTGGCGCGTGGGTAGGGACAAATTAATATAATTTGAAGTCTTAGGCAAAAAATAGAAAAATGGCCTTTTAATATGTAATATATTAATATCAAATAATAATTTATAATATTTATTTAAAAATTATTCTTCTTGCTTTTTGAGATGCAAACTTACTAAGTAGATTCTTGTATTTAAGTTTTGCCAACTATCATTTTCAATTGATAATATAGCGAGTCTGTTTAATCTTTCTTGTAATATAATTGATCTTATATATGATTTTATAAATTCTAACTTGGTAAAACTCCTTTCTGCTGCACTAACAATTCTGTAAGCAATACATGCATTTGAAAAATAACTAGTCTTTTATGTAATTTAACATTTCAATTGGAGTGTTTGTTTCTATTTGAAATAAATATTATAATGAGAGGAAGAAAAAAGTGAGAAATAAGGGAAAAAAATAAATTTTAATAGGAGAATATGGAAAGTTTTA
Source organism: Cornus controversa (assembly GCA_026545225.1). NCBI lineage: Eukaryota > Viridiplantae > Streptophyta > Magnoliopsida > Cornales > Cornaceae > Cornus > Cornus controversa. The sequence goes on from CM048854.1 coordinate 39,702,116, forward strand.
TAATTCTCAAATTTTAACAATTATGGGTTAGGTATATAATTGTGAAAAATTAAATTAGGAATTTTAGAATGAATTAAATTCTTTGAACTCAATATTAAATCTTTACTCTTGATTGTGGTCTTATATAAGAAAACAAAAAATTTAGGGAGTCTAATAATATGAGAAAATAAAAATTTTAGGAAGTCTAATATTATAAAAAGGAAATAAAATTTTTTTGGAGCAATCTATTGGTTGCGGCCTTTTGCAGTCGCCTAAGGCTCCAACTGACCCTGCGCGTGGGACCCTTTTGGCAACGGATTGAGGTTAGAGAAGAGGCATCCGACCCTACTTGTTGATGGTAGTCGGGTACCCGGGTCCACCCGAATTAAATAAATATTTTTATATATTTTTTAAATGGTTAAAAATTAAGAGAACTAGAAAGTAAATATTTAAAATTTTCAGAAATTACATAAGATTATAATAAAATTATATTAACCTTTTTATCTCAGAATATGCCTGAAATATAGATTTGGGTTAGGTTTTAACTTGGATATTTATCTAGACCGAATTTAACTTTTTAGGTACGAAAACTAAGAGTATAAATTAGTTTTAGGAAGTTAGGCTATGAAAATTTATAGACAACTAGGCTAGGTAAGATTACATGTTTTTAGGTGTAGCACTCTTGTTAAATTAGGTTTTAGGTAGAAAATATAATTTAGAACTGGATTAGAGCACGCGTGCATAGTGTGTGGGGGTGGGTGGTGGGTTTGTGTGGGTGTGTGATGATGGTAGGAGTTGTGTTGTTTATTGGGGCACCAATCTTGTGAGCCGAGCGAGCTCAAACACTGGTATTGGGCAAATATCCCTTAGTTTGGTTTTGTATCTTCCTAAAAGTGATTTAAGTTATTTCGTATCTCCCTATCATTGATTGTCCGAGAGAAGGATTAGTTTATGTAGCGAATGAGTAAGTGTTCTTTTGTTATCTTTTAATATAATAAGCTTTAAAAAAATATAATTTAGACGTTATTGTTGTAAAAAAAAGTTGTATCAAAACTTTGTAAGTGAATTTTTGCTGCCAGGTGTCCTGCCTTGAAATAGTCATTCTCGCAATTCTGAATGCTTAATGATTTTAGCAGGCAAATGAGATTAGTGCAAATGAGATTCATAACTTTACAATTCAACGAGAGTGATTCAATTTTATAATTTGGTAATAACTTTTCTTTTATGTCTTTCGTTACTTATTTTTAAGACTCTCTCCAGTGAGTCTAATTGAAATTAATTGATGCTTAATTGGTATTATTGAATAAGAAGTAGTACCATTAGACTCGTTGACTCACGAGTCTATCATATGATTCAGATTTGTATATGTATTGTGTAGTTTTTAAGAACTCTACGTAATGCATATAACTTTTGTGTCTCTTTAATCTTGTAACTCCTCAAGTGATTTGCGTTATCTATTTATTTTATTTTATTTTGAACTTCTCAATCCTTTTCTAAATGTAAAAAGTTGGTCATTATTTTTTCTTCTATTAAAGTGTATATATATATACATGTTGGATAGTGGCTCAAATTTATGGCAACGAAAGCCACCGAACGAGAGAAGAAAATTGGGCGCCGAAATTTTGGACAATGGGTGCCAAATTTTTCGGATTGTCTCCCTACTTGTAGTATATATATACTTGATGTATATATTTATATATGAGTGCAAGAGGTAGCAGTGGGGTGTGCACCACCAGTGGCAGATCAGCTTGAGACAGAGAGTTGCATTTAAGAGAAATCAAAGTGTGTTTGTAATATTTCTCTATAGTGAATCTCGCTGTCTCTCGTGGATGTAGGCAATTACCGAACCACGTAAATCTCTGTGTATTTGTGTGTGTGGTGATTTGTTTGTTGAATTTTTGGGCTCCCGACACAACAAATTGGTATCAGAGCCTTAGTTCAGAGCATTTTTGCTCACTACCCAGAAATTCAAAGTGCTCAAACTTGAGTTTTGAGCATACTAGAGGGTAGATCTCACCGATACGAGTCCAACGAAACAAATCGAAAGTCAAACGGAGGTCGAAAGAGACCTCACGCACCGCCAAAAGAAATTGCGTGACCTACACTCTCCCCACACCCTCTCACGCCCCGGTAGAGAGAATGAAGCGTCCCATTCACACACCTATCATGCTTCACGCGCGCTAGAGGAAGAAGACGAGTGATTTCCACTTGCCCACTTGCCACACACGCGTTGTACGTGCCAGAAGCATTTGAGCAGACTCAACGAGTCTGGACCGAGTTGATTCGCTGACTAAGCGTTTGACTCATTCGCCGCGTTAGCGCTAACTCAGCACCACGTCAGCATAACAACCACGTCACTAAGGCTGGCCACGGATCGGATCGGATTGAATTTTGCATAACCTTAATTCGATCTGCGGATTACGGATTGAAAAAAATCCAATCCGATCCGATCCGTGATTGAACAGATCGGATCGGATAGAATTGACGAATTGGCTTAGTACTTCTATTTGAAAATTTTTTTTCTACTTTAAAAATTCCAAAAAAAAAAATTGATCAACAAACACAACACTTTTTAAATGAACACAATTGCTAAATAAACAAATATAAGATATATTGAGTTTTTAGGTTTACCCATGTAAGTATGTAGCATATTATATTATTATACATATAATTAATAATTATATATATAAATATATTGCCACGGATTGCCATAGATCGGATTGCGGATCGGATCGAATTTCTGACCCTCCAATCCGCAATCCGATCTGTGGCTAACGGATTTTAATTTTTTAATCCGCCACCAATCCATTAGCTAACGGATCGGATTGGATTCGTCCGGATTGGATCGGATCAGATCGGATTCGCGAATTTTTGTGCACCCCTACACGTCACTGCCATGTGGCTTGAGTTTCTAAAAATTGCAATTTTATCCTTATTTTTTTGTTAATTGCAATTTTACCCCTGAGCTTTTTATTAATTGCAATTCAGTCCCTCTATTTTTTAAAAATTGAATTCTGTCCTTGAACTTTTTGTTAATTGCAATTCAGTTCCTCTATTTTCTAAAAATTATAATTTTGCCCCTAATCTTTATATTAATTGCAATTCAGTTCCTCTATTTTCTAAAAATTGCAATTCTGCCCCTGCTCTTTCTGTTAATTACAATTCAGTCCCTGATTTTTCTAAAAATAGTAATTTTGTCCCTAGAGTTTTCAAAAATTGCAATTTAGCCCCGAGTTTTTGTAAATTGTAATTTGGCCACTGAAGTTTTTGGAAATTGCAATTCGGCCCCTGAAGTTTTTGGAAAATGCAATTCTGTCCCTAAACTTTCTGATTACAATTGAAGTTTCTGTTTGGGGTGGGTTGAGCTATGTGGTGTGGGACTTTGAGGTTGATTTAAGGTGAATTTGTTTAATTTGGACAATGAGCTGTCATGGTTCAAAACACTAGGTATTCTTTGGTGTTTGGTTTGGACAACTTTAGCATGTGGCAATGCGAAATTTTGGATATTCTGACTCAACAAAGTTGGTGATAGTCTTGGTGGGCTGTCATATTTGGTTTAAATTGGGTTGATTTCAGAAATCAATTTGTTTTGGGCTTCTATAGTGAATTGGGTTGAATTTGAAGTTAGTTTGGGTCTTGTTTGAGCTGTGAGTTGGTCTAACATGGTTGATGGTTTGGGCTTTCCATAGGAAAGCAAAAAAAGGTCAAGTTCAGCATTGACATTCATCGTGGTGTCTAAGGGCGCATTGGAGGAGGCAACATTGATTGGTCGTTTTTCACCAAGGTGGAGAACGTTAATTAATGGATTCCTGCCGAATTGGAGAGCATTCAAGATTTTCACCAAGGTGGAGAACATTGATTGGTGGATTCCCGCCAAGTTGGAGAGTGTTCATAATTTTCACTAAGGTAGAGATCGTTGATTGGTGAATTCTCGCCAAGGTGGAGATTGTTGGATAGTGACTCAAATTTATGGCATCAAAAGCCACCGAACAAGAGAAGAAAATTGGGCGTCGAAATTGTGGACAATGGGTGCTGAATTTTTCGGATTGTCTCCCTCCTTGTAGTATATATATACTTGATGTATATATTTGTATATGAGTGCAAGAGGTAGCAGTGGGGTGTGCACCACCAGTGATAAATCAGCTTGAGACAGAGAGTGTGAGCATTTGAGAGAAATCAGAGTGTGTTTGTAATATTTCTCTATAGTGAATCCCGCTGCCTCTCGTGGACGTAGGCAATTGTCGAATCACGTAAACCTCTGTGTATTTGTGTGTGTGGTGATTTGTTTGTTGAATTTCTGGGCTCTCGGCACAACAATACATATATATAAAAAGGGACCAGACCACCAAACAACCTTGGAGATCCCGGTCAGCAGGGCCGAAGGCCGAAACAACCTGTTACAAAGTATTTAATGAAACCTATATAATGTATTTGATATTTTTAAATTTTAAAAATAAATTATGTTATTAATTTGATTGAATCTGTGTGGAGTGACTTAAATTAGGGTCAAATTTACTTACATTTTCTGAGATTTGGTCAAATTATACTCAGAGAGATCGTTTGACTTTTATTTCTTTTATCTCTCATAAATCAATTTTTTCAATGATCTGAATAAATTGAAAACACAAATTTGCCTTTACATTATAATATCACATTATATTTCAAAGAGGGTAAAATACAATGACATCTCTTAAAGTTTGTTGTAATTACACTAACCTCTCATATGATGATTTGAAATAAATATTTCAGGATAATTTTATCATTATGCACCCAAATAATTTAATAATAAAAAAAAGATTGATTTCTAAAATGATATGTACGCGTTTACACACACGACACCACTAGTCCGGTCGTTGACTCATGACAAAACTCAACATCTCTCTCAAATTACATTTAGACACCATTTGGCCTTTATTTTTTTCACTACACTTAAATTCATTTTTCGATGGTCAGAGTAATTTAAGTGTAAAAAGATAATTATTGATAATTCTCTTTTTCATAAAAACAATAATTGTTATTTTTATTTATTTTTTACGAATCCTGAATTAGGTCTTCCTAAACATCATAAACTTCCTTTCCTCTCCTCTAACACTCGATATAGTGGTAATATAGTCTCTCTCCGCGTTTCTGTTTTATTGTGTATATATATCAATGAAATAATATTATACCAATGCTTTGCTAGATTGATTGATCAGAAAATTGAAGAGGGTCTTCATCTGCATCCGTTTACAGGTTGGTCGCCAAAGTCAAAAGATTTGTATTTCTTTTCGTTGCCTTCATTCTATATTTACTTACTATGCGTGTATGGTATGATAAGCTGTTATGGATTTTGGGAGCCAAATTGGTTTTGAAGTAATAATTGGTTTCGGATACCTACTGGGTTTTGGGCAACAATTGTCAATTCAGTTCTCAATTGACCCAATCTTTGTTTTGCACACACTCGGTATTGGTTTGGTTTATGGTTTGCTTTGAAACTTAATCATAATTTTAATTTCTGATTTGTACATAACAGCTTATCATACCATTACATTAGATAATCAGAAATTTTCCTATTTTTTTGAACTGTTACATTAGAGAGTTAAGCTCTTCGGTAAACAAATTCTTAACAAAACAAAGAATTTTTTTTTTTCCTTATTCAAAATTGAACAAGGATGACTGTGAATTGAATAAAGGAGTGATAGCACAATACTCAATTTACTTTCTTACAAAAACTAATGTAAACAGCTCCTCCTAATTCCTAATGGTTTTGTGAAACTGACCCAATATTTTGAATAGAGAAAATAAAACTCTAGTTTCTTTACCTTCTGTGAAAAGTTTTTGCATTTCGCTGGTGGAAAAGTTGGTCATTTTTTTTCTTTTTCCATTTATTGGAGTCATAAAATTCACAGTTGCTTTTACTTTCGGTTCCTATAGATGGAAGAGCGAAAATGGGAACAGCTAAACATGGATTGCTTGGTGAATGCGTTTGGGAGATTGGGAATGGAGTCTCTGCTATTTGATGTTCCCTTCGTATGCAAGTCATGGTACAAAGCAACTCTCAATCCTCTATGCTGGCAGCAACTTGATTTTCCTGAAATCTCAAACTCCTTCAAATCAAGATTAGTGAAAGAATATCGATTGGAGAGGTTTAATGAAACTGGATTGATTAAGTTTGTCATCAATCGTAGTGGTGGATCTGCTGTTTCACTAGTGGTTCCTAGATGTTGTAAGAAAGAGGCACTAGTTTTTGCTGCAGAAGGGTAAGTGTGGAAACTTCATTACAACAATCTTTTAGACAAAAAAATGGAAAAAGAAGGATAGTTTTTGTTCCAATTTCATACACTTGAATGCTACTGGAATATGAGAAGTTAAAGATGAAGTGTGAGTTGCATTGTACATGGTTATTTGATTTTATAAAGTGGTTTTCCTTGGAAGTTTTGTAGCCGCTTCTAACTATTTTGTGCTCTCAAATTGCATTTATTCATCCGATTGTTTCTTTTAGGTTGTTTGGTTTGCAGGTGTTCTTTTTTTTTTCTTTCCGGTAATAGAGGGTGTTCTAAGTCCTCTTGAGGGGGTGTAGAATCCCTTCACCATTGATATTGGGTAAGTCTTGACACTCCTAAGAGTTGAACAAGACCTTTGGAGTCAACTACTCCATGAGGAAAATAAAAGATATGTGAAGGAAATTCTTCTTTTGATGGTTGGAGGCAAGGGCCGGCTAGATGACCACATTTTACCAATTGAAAATCTCTTCCTTTGTTATCTTGTATCCTAACAGAGCTTAAAAGAAAATTATTACACTTGCAGTGATTCTCGACTTTTTAGAATTTAGAATTTATTTCACAGTGATTCTCTTTTGGCAGGTGTCCTGCCTTGAAATTTTTGACGCTGCCTTTTCTAGCGTGGGAGGAAATGTCCATTGTTCCAAGTCTTATAAGCAAGTGGAAAAATTTGCAGATGTTAAGGCTCGGAAGCCACAATAATATGGAAGCAATCCTTACCCAAGTCAGCCTTCATTGCAAGAATTTTGTTGAATTAGGTATTCCAGGAGACTACATTGGGGAAGCTGAAGCTTTGGTTATAGTCACGTTACTGCCAAACATAGAGTATTTGGACCTAAGACAGACATATCTCAAACGGGAGGATCTTGTGAGGATTTTGGAGGGCTGCAAAAAACTTGTGCATTTTGATGTTAGAGACTGCAAAGGTTTCGAGGGTGATGATGAGATATTGAAGCTTGCTTCTCATATTCCTACCTTCATGTATGAGGGTTCACGAGTGCTAGAAGAGATCTCGAGTGATGATGACATGATGTGCAATTGTGGTTCTTATCGTTTTCCTGATGAGGGTTCAACAGTACTCGCCGGAAGAGATACAAGTGATAATGAGATGGAGATTTGTGCTCTTTTTTCTTGATGGGGGCTCCAATGTTGGTCGCAGCTCTGATTAATGGTTGGATGGTTAGAGTTGGTTTTTCAAAAATCAACTGTGTTTCTCTTATTTTGATGAACTACTACTCTGCAGGACTATTTTATTTTCTTCTTGAACTTTTCATGTTACCTTTTGTTTTCTAGTTCTTCCCTTGGTCAGTTTATTGTTAGTTGTGATTTGCCTTTTCATTCTTCTGCTGCTTAGTTCTCAGACTCTTCAGTTCTATATTACCTTTCTTTTAGGGTGACTTGCGTATCATAACATATATGCTGAGATCGATGATTGAAAATTTTATTTGGTTGGTCTTTAATATCCAAAAACTGCTCGGTAACAGTCAGACAGGGGAAAAATGAAAATGTTGGGCTAAACCAGAAAAGTTTGAGTAGAGCCGGATCTATACCTTTGGCTATCTGAATTAGGTTATTGCTTAAATGATTTTTAGTTACGGATATAACAAAGTTGCTATTGGAGAAGTCTAAAAGGTAAAATTTTGTATCTTCGTAACACTACAATCCTTTAAAAACAACAATAGACAATGAAAAGTTTAAATTACCTTAATTTGATTGAATGTATCTGGATGCTCCCTGCTTTGAGACTCTTGGGTACTCTGTCCATTAAAATTTCTGGCCTTCTATATATATATATGGTACAATATATCATACAATACAAAGATTAGAGTACTGCACTAGAGGGTCTTCATCATTGTGCATTTTGAGGTTAATTTGTATGGCTTTACGTAGAATATGGTGCAAACCAGAGAAGGGTACTATCAAGTGTAATTTGGATGCTACGTTCAACAGGTCTTCTAGGCTGGCTGGTGGAGCTTTCGTTGTACGGAATTGTGATGGAGTTGTGTTGAAAGCAGCTACATACAAATTTGAGGACATCTCGGACATGTGTTGTCTGATGCTCTTATTTGTGATGAGATTTTGAATCTCCCAAATAATGTTCAGTGGCAGATTCTGAATCACTGTAATGGTCTTCTTAGTAAAGCAAAGAAAAAGAAAAAGAAAAAGAAAAAATAGAGAAGTTGTCATGGATTTAATTTAATAATATGCACACATATATACATACATACTCATTTATATATGCAAATTGGCCATTTTTACACAGGTTTCTCTTGTTTGATTTGTCTTTGTTGTAGATTCTTAATTCTTTTTTTTTCCTTCCGTTATTATAACTAATGAATTACTTCCTAAATGTAATGATTTGCTATAGTTAAGAAATAAAGCTTTATTGCATCTATCTTGGTTAATTTTTAGTCATTATGTTGAGTTTTTGTGTCTTAGCTAAGAAAATTCTAAACATCATTCTTCTAAAAAAGAAATACTTTTTTAATTCAAAATTCAATTTACTAAGAATGACAATGAACTGAATGGAGAGGCAACTTACCCCGACACTTTCTTTCACTATCACTGTCATTTCTTTTTTTAAAAATTATAGACAATATTATTTTGTTAATTTAATTTATATGTCACTGAGAGGGTTTTTTTGGAGAATTTAATTTAAAATTTATTTGATTATAGATTTTAAAATAGTCCGACAATATTAGAATGGTGGTGATCATTCCATTATTACATCATTTCATATTAGCAATCAAATAATAGAATGAGAATAACTATTTCATTTCATTCATATTCTCATTTCATTCACATTTATATTCTATTCCATTACTATATATATATATATGTGTGTGTGTGTGTGTGTGTGTGAAAAGCCACATAGTCAAAAACTTGTTACAAAGTATTTTAAGAAACCTAAATCAATGGAGAGTTGAAAGCTCAATTAGATTGTAGGTTGAATACACATCTCTAGCAAGCCACGGCCTTTCTACAACTGGGCCTTACAAGTTAGGGCTCCAATGAATATATGATACTGCATCATTTATACGAATGATACAGTATAAATTATTCAATTGCTTAATTTGCGAGGTCTGCCTCAACCTGATAAAGTTCCTTTGCAGTGGTCGTCTGGTGTATATATATAATATCAAAGTATTCCACAGTTGCTTACAGGTTGGTTGCCAGAGTTTCTTTGATTGACAATAAAAGCCTTTAATTTACATTACCATACATTCCTTAAATTGCTAGATTGATCAAAATTAGTTAGAGCAGTATGTACTCCTGAGTCCTTATCTTTGTGTATTTTGAGGTTTGATTTTGTATAGTCTCTGATTCTGTATTTACCTGCTATATGCATGTGATATATATATATATATATATAAGTTCATATGGATTGCTGGCATCAAACTGGTTCTAGTTCTAGATAAATACATAGAATGTGTCACTTTTTAATTCAATTATCAAATAACCATCTTTTGTTTTGCAGATGTTCAGTATTGTAGTGTTTTAGAGACTGTTTGGTTCAGTTTTATGTTTTTCTGAGAACGTCTTAACTCCTTAATATTCCGACAATAAAATGAATTCTATTGACTTTTTACTTGATCGAACAACTCAAAATTCAGTTATTTGAACTACATTCAACGAAAATAAGAAAACTGTATAAAAATTTGTTTGGTTGCCTCAAAGTTTCGTTTAGAAAAATATTTTTTGTTTTTTGAGTTCTTGAGAATTATTTTAGAAAACTAAACCGAACTGGTCTTGGTTTCTTATGATTTTTGCGTTTGTCCACTAATTATAGTGCCAATTACTAATACGTATATACCGAAATTTATATATGCAATTACGGAATTGGACATATACGTGCATGGATTGCTTAGTTAGAATTAATGTTGGAGTTTGTGGTTTTCAATGGTGTAGATGGAAGAGAGAAAATGGGAAGATTTGGACATGGATTGCTTGGTGAATGTATTTGAGAAAGCGGGAATGGAATGCTTGCTATTGGATGTTCCCTTTGTATGCAAGTCTTGGTACAAAGCTACTCTCAATCCTCTGTGTTGGCGGACTCTTATCTTTCCCAAAGAAATAGACACCATCAAAATAAGATTATTCAATGAATACCGATTAAAAAAGCTTGATCTCATCAATCAATTGGTTAAGTTTGTTGTCAATCGTGGTGATAAGTCTGTTGTTTCGCTAGTGCTTCCTAATTATTGTACACGAGCAACATTAAATTATGTAGCAGATAGGTAAGTGTACGTTCCTTTGCTAATTACTCATCTTTTTTGTAAAAGTTGTTCTAGAATTGATTTGGAAGTGAATTTCTGTGTTCAGGTGTCCTGCCTTAAAATATTTAGAGCTGCATAGTATCTCAATTTGGTTATACAACACTGTTTTACCGGGCCTCATATGCAAATGGAAAAATTTGGAAATGATAAAATTTGAGAGCATAGTAGTTATTGAAGAAATGGTTACCCAAGTCAGCCTTCATTGCAACAACTTTGTCGGGTTGGACATTTTGGGAGCATGTATTGATGAAAAGGAAGCATCGGCTATTGTGACATCACTGCCCAACATTAAGCATTTGGAATTAAGAAATGCAGTCCTCCCACGATCTTATTTAGTGATGATTTTACAGGGCTGTAAAAAGCTTGTGCACTTTGATGTTAGGGACGGCATGTGTTTTAGAGTTGATGATGAGATATTGGAGCTTGCTTCTCATATTCCTACTTTCAAGTATGGGCGTTCAAGAGTCTGAGGAGCTTACATTTGATGATGCATATATACATATATATGTATATGTATATGTATGTACGTGTGTGTGCCTTTTGTTTTCTAGTTCTTTCTTTGAACAATCTATACATGGTTCAGAATTACAATATTGCTTGAGAATCCTATTGTCTTCATAGAAACTTGAAGGCAAACATTTTCCTAGTACTGACATCTGCCATCATTGCAAGAATTGGCAGACGCTAAAGTTTGGAAGCATATATCGTTAATATGGAAGCAATCCTTACCGAAATCTGCCATCATTGCAAGAATTTTACTGATTTAGGTATTTCCACAGCCTTGATATTGAAACTTGCTTCTCATATTCCCACCTTGCTGCCAAATCTTAAGTATTTGAATCTAAAGCACACATACTTTAGGTTGGCTGAATCACATGAGGATTTTGAAGCGCTGTACAAAATTGGGAATGGATGCAATACATCTTTTTGGTTCGACTCATGGATGAGTATTGGTCCATTGGTGAAGAGAATTCAACATCCAAGGACCCCTCAGCATTGTCCTTGGAAGGTACTCAACTCTTAGTTCTGTGATCAGAGATGGACAATGGGCAATCCCTAATTGCCTACAAAGAACCATTCCTCAGCTCAAAGTGTCTAACCAACTGCCTACCATCAATACATCTCAGTCAGACAAGTTCCTTTGGATTAACTTTCCAGAATTCTCCGTCTCACTCACTGTTGATTCCATTAATCCTCCTCTTCCCGCTCTAAATTGGACTAGCATTGTTTGGTTCAAACCCCAAATTCTCAAACAAGTTTTACACTTTGGCTGGCTATCCTTGAAGAACTATCCACTATTGACAAACCATCCATGGCATACAAGATGATTCCCAACTGTTGTATGCTCTGTTTTTCAGCACCCGAGTCCTATTCACATCTTTTCTTTCACTGCTCATTCTCTTCGTTATCTGGGATCACTTTCAGCAGCATCTAAACCATAATCTTAACTCACAAGCTAGTACTGGCAGCTTCAGTTCACTTCATCTGGAATGAAAGAAAGAGCAAAATTTTCAGAAACAAGAGTTCCACTCCCACTGCAATAATTGGTTCCATCTCTGAAACAGTCAAGCTCAGGCTCTTCCCTTGCAACTTCAAGAATAGCAAAGCAGCAAGAAATTTGAAAACAACCTGGCATCTCCCAAGCTCCTCAATCAGACCTCCAAGGAAACCACATGACCAAACAACCATTGAGACATTGTCCCTGTTGCTCATCTTCTCACAATCCTATGTTTACTTAGCTTATGATGCCATGATGGTGCTTTGCTTTCTTTGTTGCTTTGTTTCAAACACTTGTTGCTCAAGTTATCTTGCAGCCTGCCAGCTATCTCCAGCTTTGTTTGCTCCAATGGAGCTTGTTTGTACGTTCTATTACTTATAAAGTCTGACACTTTAAACAAAAAAGAAAAAGAAAAGAATGGTAGTTGCAGCAGAGTGATGAAGACATTGGCTATTCTTTACCTTTTCATATTTGCTTTGATTGATGGTTGGCTGGTTGGTTAATATAGAGTGTTGCCAATTTGCCATTGTTTATTAATCTAGAGTTGGTTTGTGAAAAACCAACATGTTTCTATGATTCAATGAAATACTGTGGGACTAGTATGTTCTGTTCTTTTACTTTACATACATCTCAGCTTTTATTTTTTGGTTCTTCCTTTCATCAGTTTATTGTACGTTTGGTGTAATTTGCCTTGTCATTCCTTTTTCCTTAGTTTTTGACTTTTTTTTTTTTTTTTAAGTTCTCATGGTTCTGAATTTTAGTATTAAAAAACTCTTGCTATTTTCAAATCTATGCCTTGGTAATTATCAAAGATAGTATCAGTTTTTATTTATTATATATATCTATATTTGTACTACTACTAAAATACAAAGAAATTTTTTAATTTCAGTAAACTATTTTTTAATTTTTAAATAAAAAAATAGAATTATCCAAGCAAAACTCTCTCCTTTTTATTTTAAAATTAAAAAAAAATTATTTATTATCCAAGCAAAACCATTTCCTTTTTTATTTTGAAATTAAAAAATATATATTTATTAACCTAGCAAAACCTTTTCCTTTTTTATTTTGAAATTAAAAAAAATTATTAACCCAGCAAAACCCTTTCCTTTTTTATTTTAAAATTAAAAACCCTTTCCCAATCAAAACACTGAATTAATTTTTGTTCCCAGGTTTCCTGCCTTGAAATATTTGATATATGTTGTCTCCAGGTCTACCACATTATCAAATGTCCATCATTCCAAGCCTAATAAGCAAATGGGAAAATCTTGAAATGTTAATACTAGAATACAGTTCTGATACGCATGAAATCGATCTTTACACAAGTCGGCCTTCATTGCAAGAACTTTGTCGGGTTAGATATTACACAAGCCTACATTTGCCAAGAGGAAGCATCAGCCATCATCACATTACTACCAAACATTAAGTATTTGCATCTGAAAGGTGCATTCCTTGCTGATGATTTTGCAAGGCTGCAAAGAACTTGTTTATTTTGATGCTAGGTATTGCGTAGGTTTTGAGGGTGATGATCAAATATTCAAGCTTGCCTCTCGTATTCTTCTTTTCAAATGTGAGGGTTCAAGAGCAGCAACGAGCTCGGATACTGAAGAATTACTGAAATAGGAGCTCCACTCCGCATTCATTGATCAAGTAATTAAATTCATGGCCTCATCATACTTAGGCTCAGCAACATCTCCATGAAGAATAGTAGAAGCCATAGAAAACTAGCCGATCGACCTTTGGTCCCTTCCAAGTGCTGTAATCAGACCTCCTAGGAAACCATCACATCAGGTATTTCTCTTCCTCAATAGATTTTCTGCTTAGTAGGCTTCATGATATCATGTAGGTCCTTAATTTTTCTTTTGGTTTTGCCAATTGGCTTCTGATGTATAGCTATGTTTTCCGAAATTGCTCTCAACCTTCTACGAAAGTCTTCAATACCATTGTTGATTTCATTAGGTACAGTCTTTTTTTCTTCTGTAAGAAGAATAGCCAACATTGCCATCAAGTGGTACGTACCTTTCCCGCTCCTCCTTTGATCCCAATGAAAAAAACTCTTTCTCCAATTTCATTGTGCAGACCTGAGTTCTATGTTTGTTGATGAACCATCCGACTCCATGGTCAAGTAGGCATGTTTGTTTGCTCCGGATCCTCTTTCCGAATTTTCTGTTGGATATCATTCATATATGGGCCTTCTATTTGTGAGACTTAATTTAGACTACTTTTCTAGACTTTTACTGGTTCATAAACCCTAGCTAGACCAACTTCTTGAGCTTTTATTTTGAGTTGCTTCTGTTTAGTTTTTTGATTTTAGCCTGTGGGCTTGAGGTTATTTTTTGTAGGCCCGTGGGGTATGCCTCATGATCACTGTATAATTCCTTCTTTTTATACAGTTTAATTTACTCTAAAACCCTAATTGAAGTCAACAAAATATTTTACTGTGTTCACTCCTTCCTGGCTTCGGAATTTGAATATACGCATTGTGTTTTTTCAACACATAATTGAGATAATATCTAAAACTTATAAGATATAAAATGCTGTAATTAAATTATCTAGGAACCAACCAATCATCTAAAGTCACTTAAGAGAATTAGTCGTATAACTTTTTTGAATTATATATATATATATATATATATTTATTAGATTGATTATCATTATAATAAGTTTTGTCATTTATGAAAGAATTCTTAATACAAAATGTGTCTATTAACCATGCAAATTTAAATATATTTACGCGGATTCCATATACTTTCATTTCATCAAACTGTTTTAGTACTTTGATTTTGAATTAATAAGTTGGCCATGTTTTTCATTTAAAAAAAAATTATAATTGAAAGATAATAATCAATTCCATTGAGTTACAAGGCATGTGAGTATTTCTTCTCATTTCAAAACCAAAGTAGGAGTCTCAAGTGCTCAAATGCATTGTGGGGATTATACTGTCAAAGAAAAAATTAAGAAATTTCTTAGCAACTAATCAAGGCAAATGGAGGATATATTGAAGAGATAAGACCATGTGTTTTTGCTAGAGTGATCAAAATTGGATTAAACGAATGTGCTCAACTGCGTCCATATACAGGTTTTGAAACCCAGTTGCTAGAGTTTAAGTTGTTCTGTATTGCTTTTTATCGTCTTGATTTTGTATCTACTCAAGTGCAATCTATCGGATGATATGAACGGTGTATTTGGTTTATAACCCTGTTAATATATATATATATATATAGAGAGAGAGAGAGAGAGAGAGAGAGAGAGATAGGATGTGAGAGTTTTCAGTTTAGTTCGCGAATGATCCACTTTTTATTTTGAATATCTTCCGCATGTGTGTTTTTACTTTAGTGGTTGTGTTCTAGTTTTTATGACTATTTACCTATGTATCTTAATCATAATTTTAATTTATGATTCTACGTAACAAGGCGATATTCAAACTCCACCTTTTTTACAGTTGCACTTCATTAGCATTTTTTTCAAAAATAAAATGACAAAAAAATCCTAAACTCATTAATGCATCATTCCTTATTTTATAATACCATGACTACCATTTATACAATAGATTTTAGTTCTTTTTACTTCGTTTAGTAATTTCTTTTGGGTTCAGACTAAACAGAAACTTTTTTATGAGTACTTTTTTTTATCCAATCAAAACTCAAAAGTGATAATTTATTCAATAGAGATATCCAGTCAAAAATGATAAAAGAGATAATGGGTATTCTATTTTTTTTTTTTTTTTTTTATTGGTCTTGTGAAAATTAAGAAAAAAAATTCAACATAAAGAACTTTTTTTTTTTTCAGTGCTGTCTTGTGAGATAATTTATTCAACAGAGATAATTTCATTTGGGTCTTTTTTATTTTCTCGATCATATCGAATGAAATAGTTTATTCATTAGAAGAAAAAAAATGGGACTTTTTTTTTTCGCATAGTATACTCTTTTTTAGGTCCTATAGAGAACTTTTTTTTTTTATCTTTTTTTCAGTTCTTGTCAAAATAAATACTTTATTCAATAAATAAAACATTTTTTTGGTACTTAGATAAAAAAAAAATTTAGATCTAGCTGTCAAAAGAGAAAGAGATATCTATTTTTTGAGTCCTTTTTTTGTGTTTTTTTTTTTTTTTTGCAACTGTTAAAAGAGACTGAAAATACTAAATATTGGTAACAAGGAGGAAATATCAAAAAGAGTAGTTGTGTATTTTTTTTAAAAAATAATAATTCACTTGTGAATTTAAGGTTAGAAATGTTATTTTCTTAAAATAGGAGTGTAAAAGTAGAAAAGGGGAGAGCAAATATCGCCTCCCTTTTACATATACCTATTATTTATTCAGACATCTCCTGAAATTTTGTCTAATTAATTTTGAATTAAAAATTTTAAAATATGATATTCAACCTCCTCTAAGTTTTGGTAGACTTTACTCATGTACCTCTATCTTTAATTGAGAGCTAGCTATGTAAAAATCAATTAATATAAAAAAACAAAATGACAAAACTATCCTCAGTGGCAACTGCTGGTGTGGCATTAATTGAGAAAATATATATTAAAAATATGTTAATCTCAGTCAAATGATTCAAAATTGAGATTATTTTTACATAAAAATATTATAACTTGAATATACTTTTGTAACTGTATATTAGATGCAATTTTGTTTAAGGCTCTATTTGTTTAGATAGAATCAAGTAGAAAAGAAAAGAAATGAAAAATGAAAAGAAAAGTGAAGTGAATGAAAAGAAAACTAACTTTCCCATATACATTTGGTTAGCATGAAAATTTTACAAGAAAGTTGTGGAAAAATATTGTTTTGTTGGTTTGGATGGCATGAAACTGAAAAGAAAATGATTCTACCTACCAAAACTAGCGTTATCATCGATTTCAAATACTAAAAAAATAAATGAATTTCTATTAGATAATTCTTTTTATGCACATTATTTATGTTCATTTTTAGCAAAGAAATAGTAAAATGATGATTTATTAAAAATAATAAATATAATTGTTTCTATTTATTTTTAAAATAAGGCTTCATAATATTCTTCCTAGGTAGTTCATTGGTGATTTAAACTTTATTTTTTTGTTAGATGTAAGCAAAGAAAGTTTCAAGTTCATGTAATCAAAATTATGAATATATATAACTAACTCAGTGATAGGCCAATTGGTGGGTACCACAGATAAAGAATGAAAAAAAGAAAAAGAAAAAAAAAAGACAAAATATCTATATACCATAATTAAATAAAAATAAAGTACAAACAAAAAAGAAAGTTCCACATTGAAATAATAAAACAAAAAATACGGCATCTCCTGCAAAATAAAATGAGCATTTAATCTGAAAACATATTATTATTTTTCACGTTATATAATATTACTATAATTTTTAAGTAAGAGAATGTGTCACACTAAGAAAGCTACACTAAAGAAAAAGAGTAGAGATAAACAACTAGTGAGACATAATAGAAAACATGAGTATAATAGTAATTTAAAATATAACTAGTTTTGTAAGAAATATAAAGTTTCACACGCGTATAAATTTTATAATAGTACAAATTTTTATTAAAAGGAGACGATAAACACATAAAATATATGTTTTATAAATAGCGCGATCTAGTTCACATCAAAAAATTACAAATAAATATTAGCCTAATAAGAGAAGCAAAATAGTTCATTTTTTTAGATGATGGAGAACATTTCTAATGACAAAAAATACTGCAAAGAACAGGTGCAAGCACATGTATGCTTGCATTATAAGAATTGTACTTCCAATTACTACATCAAGATACAAACTTACATAAAGTAATTAAAGTTTTTTTTTCTTTCAACTTGATAAGAAAATGTCAAATAATTAGACATACTGATTTCGTTTCTAATTTTTCAATCTCTTGTGCCTAAACAGTATAATTTCATCTTTTTTATTTTGTATTTATTTTTATTTTTTATATCTTATGAATAAAAAGAATAATAGTAGCCAATAATTGTAAGTGTTAAGGACTTGTTGTAAAAAATTGGACCACTAGTAACTAATTTTTTTTATAAAAAAATGAGGCACAGTAGTATTGGGTTTGGTTAAAAGACTACAGTTAATAATAATTTTCTTTTAAATAAGGTCCAGTAGTATTGGGTTTGATAAAATGGACCAAAGTTAATAATTTTTTAAAAAAAAAAAATTGAGGACAAGTAATAGTATTGGGTTTGGTTAAAAAATGGGGCCCTCCAAAATTGGGAGCCTTAGGTGACCGCCTGGGCCGCCTAGGCCCAAGGCCAACCCTGATTATACCTTCTATACATGCATATGGGTATAAGCAATCACCTTCTACTTTTAAACCTCTAACGATAAATAAGTTCGATAAAATTTTCAAAAAGACAAAAAAATCCTACTTTTAAACACTAATGGCAAATAAGTAATATAAAAGTTTTACAAAGACAAATAAGTCCTACTTTTAAAAAATATTTCCAACTAAGTTCAAATTTTATAAACAATTAACATTTTTTCAGTATTGCTATTTATTTCTCAGTTCTCATTAATTAGTGACTTTTTTTCCACACTAAAATACAATTTTCTCTCTACTTTCAATATTTTGTAACTAATACCTATTTAAAAAAATATTAATTGTTACCAAAATTAAGAATCCTAAAACATTTAAAAAATGATTTCAAATTCACTTTCCGTAAATACTCACAACATGTTAAAATACAATGAAATACTTTTCATTCATTATATTTATGAATAATAAATTATTTTCTCTATTTTTTTCGAATTTTCTATTTAATATTACGTAAAAAAAACTCAATAATAAAAAATAAATCTTTATGAATTTAAGACAATGTTATCTAAAAATATTATCAAATTATCTTAATAAGTCGAATATAATGTGAATTTAGAGTAAAAAAAAATTCTTAAATTATTTATTTTAAAAAATAAAGTTAGCAAAATAGTTTGGAGAAAATTAGTTAAACAACATACCTGATATATGGAAAGGGTAAAAGAAGAATTGTACTAGTTATAGACTTTGTTGGAATTTTTTTATGGAAAGTAGGACTTCATTGTCCTATGAAATTCTTTTTAAAACTTATTTGTCTTTGTGAAAATTTTATAGGACTTACTTGTCTTTCAAGTTTAAAAGTAGGACTTCTTTGTCTTTAGGAAAATTTTATAGAACTTATTTATTTTTAGAGTTTAAAAATAAGACTTTTTTGTCTTTATGAAAATTTTATAGGACTTATTTGTCTTTAGAGTTTAAAAGTAAGACTTGTTAAAAAAATTTCCTAATAAATAAAGAGGATTGCCGGCCACAGTGGCTAGGCACTAGTGCTCTCTTGTTGGGTGAAAAATTAATTACACACGTGTTTGATAATTAATTTGACTTAAAAAAAAGTAATTGTTGATCCCAATATAAAATAGACAATATTTTGTACAAGATAACGAAAAAGTTACACTCAAAATTGTTTCATCTGTTCTAATTTTCATTCTCTCTGTTATCTTCATGTCATTCTTGTTAATTTTGATATAAAAAAAAAATCTTGAAAATTTAACATTTACATTGACTTGAAGAAATTAACAATAGATTCCAGTATAAACTTAGACAACATTTCGTACAAGATAATGAGAATGTCACATGCAAAATTGTTTCATATGTTTTTGTTATCTATAGTGTGGCATGCCTTTTATTTTTAGTTAAAAAATGTCTTGAAAACACAACAATTAGTACTTTTAGCATAAATTTTATATATATATATATATATACTCCAAATAAATATTATAAAAAATAACGATTCACCATTAGTTAGATGTGTAACAGATATGATACCCAAGAGTATTCAATACTTTCTCGAATTTATGATACCTACTCACATAAAAGTTAAAATTAGTTAATATAAAAGTTGTATTAAAGTGTGCTAAACCACATCTACAGATAACGAATTGGTTAATTTACAGCTAGTTTCGGTAGTGCGTAATACATAGCTTCAACAATAAACAAATCATGTCTTAATTTAGGGAGAAACTCTCCCTATAAATTCAGACATGCAAGCATATATGCATGCACACACTAACATCAGATCGATTGATATATATACATAATGAGAAGCATGTCTAAATGCACAAGTGTTTTGTTACTCACAATGTTGGTGACAGGCTTAATCTTGCTCAGTCATGTGACGGATGCAGCAAATATCGGTAATGGTGCAATGGGACGTAACATTCCTTTACCATGCGACAAACAACATCAAAATAAATGTGAACCACCTCCATCAAATAACTACAACAGAGGCTGCGAGACAGTTGAACATTGTCGGACAAATCCACCACCCAAACAATAACAAACCTAGCTTGCTTGCTGGCTACAATTCTCACCCTAGTATATATATATATATATCAATCCTCTTTAATTATTACATTATTTACGTAATCAATAATTCATTGGGTTTGATGATCTCTTGTATGAATCCAGATTAATGAATGTTAAGAGGCCTCACCTGTCTGCCTGTATTATCAATGGGTTGTACCCAATTATAAAAATGGATCCACGAATTTATACACTTCTTTTTCAGATAAATACTACAATCATTTTTTCATTTGTAAGTTAGACACACTGCTGCCAAACGTCAAGTATTTGAAAATGGGTGGTGAATTCAGAGTGGTACTTACACCGAATACTAAAAAAAAATTAGGATGTCATAATTGCTATGTTTACCATATTTAACTTTATCCAATGTACATTGTTTTGCTAACTGATCATCTATTTTGCTTCAATTTGAGTGATGACTTTCTAGGCTAAGATAAAATGACTGGATCAAAAATATATATTGAGAAAAGAACACTTTTAATGAGTTGAAGTCTCCCACCATAAGATAATGACTTGTTCCCCCAAAAGCCAATTTTAGATGTAATTTTTTCCACAAGAGCAGAACAATACGAGGCTTTGAGTTTTGATGTAATGAGAGGGCCCAAGTATTGTTGGGAATTAATCCCCTTCATTTGACACAGCAAAAGCATTTCATTACATCAACAATCACACAAGCATATATGGAGATAACAATTAAACATATCCACGCACAACACAATATTTTACAGGATTCATCCAACTATAGGGCTATAATATTCATGAAGAGAGATTTTACTATATTGAGAAGAAAATATACAACATGCGGAAATCATGTTTACCACACACACACACTTTCACTCTCTCTTGACATCTTCCCTCGAAATGACATATACTCTCTTATCTCTTCACAACACTAACCAAATCACTTACATCTTTCATCTCTCTCTTTCCCTTTAACTCTGCCTCTATTTATAGAGTCTCCAAACATATTTCTTATTGTACAAGGATTACAATTTACTTGAAGCCCAAGACGTTCCTAACAAGAAATTACCAAATAAATTACATTTCTAAAATAGAAACACAATTATAATCAGAATATGAGCCACAATTCCTTACAATCTCCACCTTGGCTCAAATTCATCAACGCAGTCCTCCATAGCTCCACCTCGACTGAAGATTCCTCCACCTCGAATCAAACTCCATCTCATCATCTCCATTAGTGTTCAGTTGCTCATGCATTATAACCCACCAATCAATCATCATCACTCATTATCTTCATCATCATTATCTCTACCCCCCCCCCCCCAAACTCTCTTCTTTTCTCAGTCACTACTCCACTCTCTTTCTTCTCTTACTATTTTTTTGGACCGAATATAACAAACCTCCTTACTTCATACCAACATCCTGCCCCATCTAACAAACATCCTCCGGCTTGTCCCAAGACTTATTTCTCATGAGCTTTACACTATCATCATTCTCATATCTTCATGAGCTATGATTATATCTTCATAACTCTTCACGATCAACCTTCTGCATTGACATACCGCCAATCTTTGGCTCTGATCTTTAGGACTAACCACAGGTTCTGACCCATTATTGGCTCTTATACCAAATGTTGGGAATTAATCTCCTTTCAATCGGCATAGCGGAAGCATATCATCACATCAACAATCACACAATCATTTATGAAAATAGCAATCAAACACATCCACGCACAACATAACATTTTACATGGTTCACCTAACTCTAGGGCTACGTCCACGGAGAGAGAAATTTCACTATATTGAAAAGAATATACAACACGCGAAAAGCATGCCTACCACACACACTCTTTCACTATCTCTTGGCATCTTTCCCCAGGAATTGCTTATACACTCTCCTATTTTCACAACACTCACCAAAGCCCTTAGATCTTTCCTTTCTCTCTCTCTTTCCCTTTAACCATGCCTCTATTTATTCAGTCTCCAAACTCATTCCTTGTTTTACAAGGATTACAATTTACTTGAAGCCCAAGATGAGCCTAACAAAAATTACCAAATAAATTACAACCCAAAAATATAAACATAATTATAATAGGAATATGCAAAATTCCTAGCAACTATCTGAATGGAAATAAGCCATGAGAGAAACCAAAAACAAGAAGTGATAATTAATTTAATAGAATCAGGAACATTGGCAAAGAAAATATCACTTTTAGAAGGGTTAGGAGTCAGGGTAGAGATGTTAGAAAAGATTTGAAGTGCATTAAAGATGAAGGAGGCTGGGTTGGTAAGTTAAGAGACCCTAGGCTACCTTTGCCCAGGTTCGAGCTTTACTAGCCCCATTATTCGCTCTGACTAATGTGTTGCAAATGCCTTAGGATGGGCTTATGCATCCGCAGTTTGTACCTTAGGGTGGGTCCAAAGGGTCTGGCCTAAGGGAGTTCTGTATTGCAAAAAAGGGGGGGGGGGTTAATTTTAAATCACCATAGCAGAACATGATGATACCATCAGCGAAACATTAGTGTGCAACCTTTTTTTCAAACTATCTCCAATGGTACTTGAATGGACCCCGAGTGACAAGATGAGAGATAAGAAAAGAAAGACGTTCCATAGCAATGAGATAAAGATAAGGAGATATAGGATCTCCTTGCCTTAAATCCTTGGCACATTAAAAAAAAATTTCAAGAGCACGATTAATGTTTATAAAAAAGTTAGGAGTCGTAATACAGGCTCTTATCCACTAACAAAAAACACTAGGGAAGCCAAAGAGATCCAAAAGGTCAATCTAGTATATAATCAACTCTTTTTTTCCCTAATTGTGGGACTCACACACACATTTTTGTCCATACCAGGACTTGAACCCCTCTCTTCCTCTTTTAGGATGGGGAGATTATGCTAGTGTGCTATAAGCCCTTTGACTTTTGCAAATCAACTTTAATAACACACCTAACAGGCCTTGAGTTAACATGATAGTTTCTTAAAAGCTCTTGAGCTACAAAAATATTATCATTGATTCTCCTATTGGAAATGAAGGCAAATTGAGAGAGTTAGAAATGATAGAAGAGAGAACTAATTTTAATTTATTTGCTTTGACCGAAAGGCTGGCCTAAATAATCAAAAGAATTCTAATAAGCAGGGTAAACAAAGGAGTGATTACTAGCTCCCTGAGGAGGTAAATCTTTTCCCTACTTTATGTTTTGTTGTTGGAATATTAGAGGGCTCAATAGCCCATGTAAACACATGGAAATAAGAAATATGATCGATTAGGCAATTTAACTTAGCCATTATTGAGATTCTAGAAACCATATTGTGGAAGTATCAATAATGATAAAGGAATGAAATTCATAATTCCTAAAGATTGGAAAACGCTTGATAATTATAGGTAGTCTACCTTAGGTAGAAGCTAGGAGAAACCCAAGTAGAGTGGATCTGCAGCTTCTTAGTCTCTCAGACCAAGCAATTCACTGTTTTCTATCTATTAAAGATCTCAAACCCAAGTAGAGTGGAACACACCCCTTCCCATAGAAGACACCTGTGTAATGACCCCATGTACCCATGTAGCCTCCATGGTTTCTATTTCTCCTTGGATCACTTTTGGAGATTTTAATGCCATACTCTCAGCCTTTGACAGGTCGAGAACTGTGCACTGATTTGCAAAACAAGTAGCCGCTGCCACAATCCATCCTAGGTGGTCCTTAACTACAATACCACCAGCAACAACAACAGAGGAAACATGAACAACTGCATCCATATTAACTTTCAACCATCCAAGAGGAGGCGGAGACCACTTGACCTAAAAAGAAGGAATAAATTTTGAGTGTGCACGACAATGACAGCCCTACGTCTATAACACACGTTGTTGTGAGCTCCACCATCAACGTGGATAGTCATGCACTCACACAAATGCATTCTGGGGCTCAAATCTTTCACCTTCAAAAGGGTTAATACTTCGGTACTTATGCAATATAATACTTGTTAAAAAGAATCTACATAATTTATCAACTAAATCAAACTTGCACTCCTTGCCTGCATTTTTTATTAGTTGGTGGGACAAATTTGATTGAGCGGTACATTTCTATTGGATGAGCATAGCAATGATATGATTTATGTGAAGCATTCAATATTTACTCGAAAGGGTAAGGGTGAGAAAATTAGACAGTGACTTGTCAACATGACTTGAATCGAAAATATAATTAGTGAATTTGAGTTGCCTCTGATCATGTCGGTGTCATAATTTTTTCAATTCGTTTAATTAATCATGTCATTTTCATAAAGACTTAACCAGTGGAGTATAAATGGTTAATTGTGCTAGATCAACCCAATTTACTTTAGTGGTTGTGTTATAGTTTTTATGACTGTTTGCCTATATATCTTAATCATAATTTCAATTTATGATTCTGCATATACTTATTATTGGATAAATTATTCTGACGTCTCTTGAAGTTTTGTCTAATTAATTTAGAATTAAAGTTTTTAATATATGATGTTCAACCTCCCCTAAGTTTTGGTCAATTTGCTCAGGTACCTCTGTCGTTAATTGAAGCTTGCTCTGTTAAAATCAATTAATATAAAAAAATCAAAATGGCAAAACTACCCTCAGTGGCAAGTGCTGGTGTGGCATTAATTGAGAAAAATATATATATAAAATATGTTAATCTTAGTCAAATGATTCGAAATTGAGATTATTTTCACATAAGAACATTACAACTTGAGGGTACTTTTGTAATTGTATATTAGATGCAATAGTAAAATGATGATTTATTAAAACTAATAAATATAATTGTTTGTATTTATTTTTAAAATAAGGCTTTATAATATTTTTCTTAAGTGGAACTCATTGGTGATTTAAACTTTATTTTTTTGTTAAATGTAAGCAAAAAAAAGTTTCAAGTTCATGTAATCAAAATTATGAATATATATAACTAACTTAATGATAGACCAGTCGGTTGGTACCACAGATAAAGAATGGAAAAAAGAAAAAAAAACAAAATATCTATATACAATAATTAAATAAAAATAAAGTAGAAACAAAAAAGTAAGTTCCACATTGAGGGTGAGTAGATATTGGGTGAACCGGGTATACCATGTCATTTGTATACCAAGCCAATTAAAATGCATCATTCAAGTTGGTTGAGAGTAGTTGTTATATGTAAGTGGGACTCATTCATTGAACATTTCATTAAATGATGCATTTTAATTGGCTTGGTATACAAATAACATGGTATATCCGGTTCACCCAATATCTACTCCACATTGAGATAATAAAACAAGAAGTACGGCCTTTCCTGCATAATAACAGGTAATTACGGAAGTACATTTCGGTAAGTGCATTACTCTGCTGTATCTGAGCTACATATATTCTAATAGTGTTTGGGTAGGAATTGGAATTCTTTAAGTTAATTAAAAACTTGTAGAAAACTAACTATTACAGGGAAAATGATTAAATATCGCCGAAACTCCGTGTATGGAGATATTCTATCATTAGTAAACTCTTTATATCATATTATTTCTTAAAATAGTGTGAAATATAAATTTAGTATTGGTGGAATTTCTATAATTATGGGATCACCGAATACTGAATAATTACTCCAATTATACCTAGCGTTGGCCCTGAAATTCACAAAATTTTAGGGAGCCTAGGCAAACTTTTAAATACGAGACCTCTTATACATAAAGTTTCACGCGCGCATAAATTTTATAATAGCACGAAATTTTTATTAAAATGAGACGATAACCACATAAAATATATTTATGTTGAAAACACAAAAAAAATATTCGGTCTTGGTGCTTTATAAATAGCGTGATCTAATTCACATAAAAAAATTATAATAAAATATTAAACAGCTAATAGCCTAATAAAATAAACAAAATAGTTCATATTTTTAGATGATAGAGAACATTTCTATTACAAAACACTGCAAAGAACTGGTGCAAGCACATGTATGCTTGCATTATAAGAGTTGTACTTCTAATTACTATATCAAGATATAAACTTGCATAAAGTAATTAAAGTTTTTTTTTCTTTAAACTTGATAAATAAAAAAAAGTCAAATAATCAAACATACTGATTTTGTTTCTAATTTTCTAATCTCTTATGCATAAACAGTATAATTTCATCTTTTTTTATATTTTTTATTTTTTATATCTTATGCATAAACAGAATAATAGTAGCCAATAATTGTAAGTGTTAAAGACTTGTTGTAAAAAACTGCAATTACAAGAAAAATAAATTTTTTTCAGGGACCATGATACAACAAGAGACTTCCAATTTTGGAATTAAAATGAAACAAATGATGCATAGAAGACTAGAAGTATAGAACTAGAAATGAGAGACTTACCTAAGAGACAAATTGAAAATGAGAAAAAACAAGTTGTGAAGAAAGAAAAAGAAAAGAGAAAATGCAACAACAATCAGACAAATTCAAAATTTGGACCATTAGTTAGTAATTTTTTTTTATAAAAAAATTGAGCCCAGTAGTATTGGGTTTGGTTAAAGACAATAGTTAATAAATTTTTAATTTTTTTAAAAAAATGAGGCCCAGTAGTATTGGGTTTGGTTAAAAAATGGGGCCCTCCAAAATTTTTATTTTCATAAAGACAAAAAAGTAGGACTTTATTGACTTTATGAATATTTTATACGAATTATTTATCTTTAGAGTTTAAAAGTATGACTTCTTTGTCTTTATGAAAGTTTTAAAGTACTTATTTGTCTTTAGAGTTTAAAAGTAAGATTTATTAAAAAAAATTCCTAATAAATAAAGAGGAGTGTCAGCCATATAGTTGCTATACACTAGTGCTCTCTTGTTGGGTGGAAAATTAATTACACGTGTTTGAGAATTAATTTGACTTACAAAAAAAAAAAAAAAAGTAGTTGTTAATCCCAATATAAAATATACAATATTTTGTACAAAATAACGAAAAAGTTACCCTCAAAATTGTCTCATCATTTCTTATTTTTCATTCTTTCTATTATCTTGATTGCATTCTTGTTAATTTTGGTATAAAAAAAATCTTGAAAATTTAACTATTACTTTGACTTGAAAAAATTAACAATAGATTCCAATATAAACTTAGACAACATTTCGTACTAAATAACGAGAATGTCACATGCAAAATTGTTTCATATGTCTTTATTATCTATTGGGAGGCATGCATCTTATTTATTGTTAGAAAATGTCATGAAAACACAACAATTAATACTTTTTGCATAAATTAAAATATATATATATAAATAGCAAGGGGTATAAAGGTCGCAATTTGGTGCAATGACAAGTGCCTCCATCCAAAAGCGATAGATTTCGGGTTCAAGACTTGGAAGTTACTTCTCCCAAAATGAGAGTAAGGCTAGCCGACATCTACTCTTTTAGACCCTACTCAAACGGAAGCCTTGTGCACTGAATACGACCTTTAAATACCAAGGGATATCATACCCCTTACACATCTATTTCTCTTAGTTAAAATGTAAAACTGATTAATGTAAAAGTTGTATTAAAGTGTGCTAAACCATATCTACAGAATAAACAAATCATGTCTTAATTTAGGGAGAAACTCTCCCTATAAATTCAAACATGCAATCATATATGCATGCACACACTAACATCAGATCGATTGATATACATACATAATGAGAAGCATGTCTAAATGCACAAGTGTTTTGTTACTCACAATGTTGGTAACAGGCTTAATCTTGCTCAGTCATGTGACGGATGCATCAAATATCGATTATGGTGCAATGGGACGTGGTCACGTGGCATTCCTTTGCCATGCGACAAACAGCATCAAAATAAATGTGAACCACCTCCATCAAATAACTACAACAGAGGCTGCGAGAAAGTTGAACGTTGTTGGACAGATCCACCACCAGGGCTGGCTCTGAGATTTCAAAAATATTGAGAGGCCCTAAGCGAACTTTCAAATGAGGGCCCTTTCTACCTAAAGTTTTATGTGCAGAGAAATTCTATATGAGTGCAAAATTTTTATTAAAATAAGGCGATAAGCAAATAAAATAAATTAATGTTGAAAAAAAAAAAACCCTCGTCTTAGTACTTTATAAATAGCACGATCCATTTTACATAAAAAAAAATTAAAAGAAAATATTCAATACACCTTAGTCACAAAAATCACAATTGAACTTCATATCAAAGTAAATGTGATCGTCTTGAATTTTGAACTGTAAAATTATCAATTAAAGTACTCACAATCCCCAAAGAAAAGTCGTTGCCTTGCCGCACTTGCATGCTAGTTGTGAAGATAGAAGAATAAAAGGAAAGGAGTTTTAAAAAAAAAAAAAAAAAAAGCCTAAGACAAATAGTTAGTAGTAATTTGTTTTTTGTTTTTAAAATGAGGCCCAGACCATTGTATTGGACCATTATCATTATTTTTTAAATGAGGCCCACTTTGTTACTAAACTTTGGACCATTGTATTGGACCATTATCATTATTTTTTAAATGAGACCCACTTTGTTACTAAACTTTGGTCCGGACTAGTGTATTGGACCATTAGTTACTATTTTTCTTTAAAATAACATTTAGTGGGCTTAGTGGAAATTGGGGGCCCTCAAAAAAGTTTTGGGGACCTAAACGACCGCCTGGGCCGCCAGGTCGGCCCTGTCCACCACCCAAACAATAACAAACCTAGCTTACTTGCAGGCTACAATTCTCACCCTAGCATATATATATATATCAATCCTCTTTAATTATTACATTATTTACGCAATTAATAATTCATCGGGTTTGATGATCTCTTATATGAATCCAGATTAATGAATATTAAGAGGCCTCACCTGTGTACCTGTACTATCAATTATAAAAATGGATCCATGAATTTATACACTTCTCCTTCAGATAAATACTGCTGCCAAACGTCAAGTTACTTACACCGAATACTAAAAAAAAAATTAGGATGTAAGAATTGCTATGTTTACCATATTTAACTTTATCCAATGTACATTGTTTTGCTAACTTATCCTCTATTTTGCTTCAATTTGAGTGATGACTTTCTAGGCTAAGATAAAATTACTGGACCAAAAAACTTGAATGGAGAAGAGAACACTTTTAATGAGTTGAAGTCCCCCACCGTAAGATAATGACTTGTTCCCCCAAAAGCCAATTTTAGATGTAATTTTTCCCACAAGAGCATAACAATATGAGGCTTTGAGTTTTGATGTAATGAAAGGGAATTAATTTCCTTTCATTCGGCACAGCGGAAGCATATCATCACATCTACAATTACATAAGCATATATGAAGATATCAATCAAACACATCCACGCACAATACAATATTTTACAGGGTTCATCTAACTCTAGGGCTACGTCCATTGACATAGATTTCATAATATTGAAAAAAAAATATACAACACACAGAAACCATCATTACCACAAACACTCTTTCACTCTCTCTTAGCATGACAATCCACCAATCAATCATCATCACTCATCATCCTCATCTCTACCCCCCCAAACTCTCTTTTTTTCTCAGTCACTACTCCATGTCTGATGACAAAATACTGCGAACAGGTACAAGCACATGTACGCTTGCATTATAAGAGTTGTACTTCTAATTACTACATCAAGATATAAACTTACATAAAGTAATTAAAGTTTTCTTTCTTTAAACTTGATAAAAAAAAAGTCAAATAATCAAACATACATATTTCATTTCTAATTTTTCAATCTCTTGTGCCTAAACATTATAATCTCTTTTTTTTTTACTTATATCTTATAAATAAACAGAATAATAGTAGCCAATAATTGTAAGTGTTAAAATAAATTTTATCAAGAGCCATACAACAAAAGGCTTCCAATTTTAGGGTGAAAATGAAACAAATGATGAATAGAAAGACTATAAGTATATAACTAGAAATGAGAGACTTAACTAAGAGACAAATTGAACTTTGGTGGACCACAACCTCTACACAAAGTAGTCGTTGCTTGCTGCCATTTAGTCGGGAAGAAAGAAGAAGAAAATGAGGAAAAACGAGTTGTGAAGAAATAAGAAGAAAAAAAGAGAAAATGCAACAACAATTTGACAAATTCCAAAATTTCATAACGAAGCTTTCAGTTTTAAATTTCATTTTTCAGTTCAAGTTTTCATTTCTGGTTTTTTATAAAATACAATAAATAATAATTTTGTTTGCTCAAAAGTATAATACAATAAATTAAAATTAAAAAAAAAAAAGAATAAAAAATTTGGAAAATACAATAAATAAAAATTGGTTACTCAAAAAATATAAATATAACCAAAAAAAATACAATAAATATAAATATAAATAAAATAATATAAATAGAATACAATAAATACAAAATTATAAGTCAATAATAATAAAAATCTTCTATAAAATACAATAAATAAATATATATATATATAAAGATATATATAATATATATATATGTATATAAATATATATATAAGAAGAAAATACAATAAAATAAGTGTTATATATAAATACAATTATATATAATTTAAAAATACAATATAATAAATACAAAATTATAAGTAAATAAGAATAAAAAAATTTATAAAATACAATAAATATAAATATATATATATATAATATATATAAAGAGATATATAAGAACAAAATACAATAAAATGAGAGTTATATATAACTACAATTATGTATAATATTAAGATATAAAGGAAATAAAAAAAGTATATATAATAATATAAGACAATTACCAAAAACATGTAAATAGTTAGAATTTATGACAATTACCAAAAACATGGGAATAATTAAAAATAATTTTTAATTAAAATAAATTAAATTAAAGTCCTAACAAATATAATTTTGGAGGAAAGAATATACATAAAATATGTAATTATCACATTTATTTTGATTAAAATGAGTTGAAATCATATTACTCAAACACAATTTTTAGTCAAAGATATCACTATTTTTAAAATAATAATAATAATTTTGGGTTACCAAACATATTTTTAGATTTGTACTTTCAAATTTTCAATAGTTACCAAACATGTATACATTTCAACCAATTTAATAATGGTAAATTAAATTGACCTCCCCTGAGGTTCAGTCAACATACATTAACCTCCATTCTTGTTTGTTATACTACACTAACCTTCCTTGAGATTTGAATATGAGATAACACAAAAGTCCTTTATGTTAGAGGTCAACACAGTCAATGACGAAAAATTATGATGTCAGCAATTTGTATATTTTAAATTTCAGATCTACCATTGAAAAACATGTAATTATTCCTATGAAATCACATGAAATACTTAGATACCTTTAATTTTTAACTGAATAAATTTTACAAAATTATCTCCTCCTTCTTGTCATTTCAAAAAGCCAAAAATTGATCTCCAGCGAAAGTTGCCAGCAATAATTTCGGGTAGCAAGAGAGAGAAGTGATAAAATATTTTTTTCTCTCTTCTTTTTTCTTTTCATCATTACGCTCTCCTTACTTTCTCTCTCTTCACTTAATTCAATCAAGAATTAGGATCTTGAAATTAGAGAGTTTAATTGTGTGGTTTGGCTTCAATGGAACATATATGTGGTTTCGGAACTGGGTTTAAAAAAATTAGGGTTAAATAATTTGAGTTGGAGATTCTGGATTTAGTTTATGTAATAAAAAAAATTTCTTTTTAATTTTTTTTATGTTTTCAAAAGTTACAGTACAAAAGTTCGTTGTTTTGATTACATACATAAATATATATATACACACACACTAGTATTCAAAATTACAGAGCCAAGTAGTCAACCCATATATAAAAGTTAGTAGTCAGCCAACCCATTTATTCTTTTCAATTTACAGCCACATCTCTAAAAAATAACTATTGTTCCTTGGTTACATACATAAATATCAATTCATGAATTTGTTTGTTAAATTTGTAAATAGCAGACTTTTCACTTATTTATTTAAACTACAATTGGGTTTAAGTTGTTAAAAATATTTTATTTTTCATCAATTTTAGATTTTGTTTTCTAAATAAACTGTTGAGCTCACCGATGTTGTTAATGACGGTGGAGCGAAAGAAGAAGGGTAAGTAGACGTTGGAATACAATTGAATAATTTTATTTTTTCGCTTTGTTTTGTTTATAAACTAAAATAATATTTAAAAAATGAGAACAAAAGGGTAATCTTGTTACTTCCTTTAACGGTATCTATTTAATAACTCTGAGAAGGAGTGTAATTTGACAAATAAAAGAGGAGGTCAGTGGAGGTCAGTGTATATTGACTAAACCTCAGGAAAAATCAGTGTGATTATTTACCTTGAAGCAATTACCTTAAATTGTATGGCTTCCTAAACACCAAGCTCAGCTCTCATCGTACCTCGCTTCGACGACCAAAATTGTTAGCGTTAGGCTTAGTTGAATATAGAATTCAAGGTCTATTCTCATAATTAACCTCTTTAATTTTTTTTAGTGTTTAATTATTAGAAAGATTGTCGGATAATTGTTACCATTAGGGTCAATCGAATAGAGATTTTTTTTCTTCTTCAAACCAGAATAATAAAAGGATCGAATTTGATATGTTAGTTTCTTCGTGCGATTATAGATACTTCACTTTGTTATTGATAAATGAAAATATTTCTTTCTAATTATTTTTATTTCTCGCTTCATTGTGTCTTTTTTGTTAGTTGTGATCGGATTTTTTCTACTAAAGTTTTTAACTTTTACATTCAAGTTACAATTCAAGGTAATAATTTCAAGATAAATAATTTTTTTAATATTTTAGTTAGAGATTTCAATTAGGGATGTTTTGCTTTATATATATATATATATTAGGATTGCAACTCGGATGGGTTGGACGGGTTAGAGGTACAACTCGGGGTCAATCCTACATATAAAATGTTCAACCCTAACTCAACCCGAACCCTACTTCCAACTCTAACTGCTCAACCCTAACCCAACTCATCCTTAAATTTTTAAACTCGGGTTAAGATTTCGAGTTAAAAAGTCGATTAATTCGGATTATCTATATCACCAATTTTCATGTTAAAATTTTAAAGTGATATTTAATAAGTTTCACATTAGATTACTTCTAAACACACATAAAATTAAGAACTTAATACAATTTTCTAAAAAATAACAAACAAATTTTGAAGAAATTAATTATCCGAAGTGTTAAGATATAATAAATTAAGATTTAAATAAAGAAAGTTGTAAAAAAAAATGCTATCATAATTTGAATATTATATATAATATATTTAAAATAAAAAAATATGTATAAAAATAATATTATAATTTGAATTAGATTTGTTGGCATCTTAATTCAAACTTAATTCTAATTAAGTTTAAGTTAAAAAAATTTAACCTAAATTCAATCCTAATTATAAAAATAGCTACCAAATCTCGTAAAAAAAAATAGAGGGGTTGGGTTCGGGTCGCCGAACTTGGACCCCTAGATATTATATATGGACTCGTAAATTCTACTATTTCTGTTTCTTCTCTCCACTTGGACTCCTCCGACTCCTCTCGACTAATCTGAGAAAAATTCAGGCGGCAAGCTTTTTCTTTGGGTTCATATTCATCAGAGAGGAATCAGGTAAAGAAATTGTGTTTTGTTCTGTATTTGATAACTTGGTGACCATTTAATGCAATTTATTTAGTTTATTAAGCCGAAGTCTTCTATTCAAATCATGCCTTATTTCTGTTTATTTTACTTCGAAAAATGTAATTAAAATTCTGTGTAAAATTAAGCAATCACAAAGTTGTGTATACACAAATATATATAATTGAAGAATACTAGTAAATGGATTGAGAAAAAAATTAACTTATCATTTATGCACTCTTTATTCGTTTATGTATTATAATAATTATTTGAGATGTGATATTTGTGCACACTAATTTGTAATAAGGAATAGATTTCGAATTTTTATAAGCTTATAATCTGCATGAAGAATTGCTCCTTTAAAGCAATTGCATAGAGTTAGAATTTTGAAGAAATTTTCAAGCTTTAGTCACAGTGGTCCTCATCTCCATTTTTTTAGTTTATATGATATTTACTAATAGTTTATTATTCTATTAGGACAAAAATCACATTAAGTTAAGATTTAAAGACTAATGGTGATAGCCAAAAATCACATTCTTGGATGGATTTGTTTTATGTCACTCAATGTAATGATCAGTTAAGATATAAATGATAGAATAAAAAAATTAAATGCGGAAGAAGATCAACATACCTCCAGCCATAGTTTTAATTTGATGATACCTTCAGAAACACCCAAATGCAAGTAAGTGGTAGTCCTTCTAGATGCAAATATGATGACAGTACAGCAGTACGGGAGTGTTTCCAAAATTCCAAATGCAAGTGAATGGTTGTGCTTCCAGATACAAATAGGATGACAATACGGCAGTACAGCAGTTTTACTGAAAACCTTCAACTTCAATATGCGATGTTGATGATAATATTGAACTTCAATATCCAGACCCAGACCTTGATGATAGTGTTGAATTTCAAACAGAATATGATTATAATATTGCAATATTTCTTGAAGTCTTCTAATCTCTCCAACCCTTATGTCTCCAAACTGATGGAACACAGGCTCTCTGAAAACCATACGAGACTTTTCATTGTTGTGAGATTGGGGACCCCAATATCTTCATTTACCGTATATACCTCTCCCATCAAGAGGCGGTTAATCAGAAAAAGGGAATGGTTAATAAACCACCCATTAACACCATATACCGTCTGTGAAGAAAGTTACGACTAGTTCATCTGCATAGTTCATTATTCAAACACTTGAACTTGAAATCCATATGAAGTGGTTGGACTTAGATTTTTGACTATCACCATTTGTTTAATTAATTAGGATAGATTTTTGGCTACAGGCATCAATGGACTTCAATTCCATCACATAATCAATGCAAAGCATCTTCATCTTTTATATTGGAGAAGAGATTGTCAGTGTTTTTGCTGTTATTACAATGTGTGTGTATATATATATATAGATATATAGTTCAAAGTTAATCTTTATTTCCCATCTATATAGATATAGATGGAGGAGCGAAAATGGGAAGAGTTAAACTTGGATTGCTTGTCGAATGTGTTTGAGAGAGTGGGACTTGAATCTCTGATATTTGACGTTCCCTTGGTATGCAAGTCATGGTACAAAGCAGCTCTTAATCCACAACATTGGCGGCCCATTGAGCTTGATAAATTCACATTGAATTCCAGGGCAACATTATTGAACATAGGTCGACTAAAAATCCGAGATGTCCCTGGAATCATTAAGTTTGCCATCAAGCCTGGTGCTAGATCAGTTGTTTTGCTAGTGCTGCCCTTCTTTTCTACTAAAGAGACCTTAGTTTATGTTGCAAATGAGTAAGTTCTCCCGTGATTCTTAATTATTTTTTGACAGTTGTTTAGTTTTGTTTGAAATATATGTTGAATGAGACATTTCATTGTGACCTAATAATATAGCCTTAAAAAAGAATGCCATTCTTGTATAGAAAAACTTGGAATTTATTTGACACTCAACTTTTTGTTCCCAGGTGTCCTGCCTTGGAATATTTGGCGCTGCCTCCGGATCTCCCAGATGATGAAATGTCCATGATTCCAAGCTACATAAGCAAATGGAAAAATCTGAAAATGTTAAGACTAAGACAGAGCTCTAATATGCAAAAAATCCTTACACAAGTCAGCCTTCATTGCAAGAACTTTGTCGGGTTGCAGATTACGGAAGCCCACATTTGCAAAGAGATGGCATCAGCCATCATCACATTATTGCCAAACATCAAGTATTTGAGAGTGAGGGGTGCATTCCTTGAACGGGAGAATCTACTGATGATTTTGCAAGGCTGCAAAGAACTTGTGTATTTTGATGTCAGGCATTGCATAGGTTTCGAGGGTGATGGTGAAATATTGAAGCTTGCCTCTCATATTCCTATATTCGAGTGTGAGGTTTAAGAGCAGCGAAGGACTCAGAATTTAAAGAATCATTCTAGTTACAAGGTTACTATTATGATGATTTTGAGTATGGTGATGACTATAGTGATATCTACCATATGGATGAAAATTATCCTAGTGCTTATATTATTGAACTTTATCTAATACATGGGCTTTTTTTGTTAACAGGTCCTCTGTTTCAGCTCTTTAACTGCTTGATTTTGTAATATGCTTTGGTAACAGGTCTTTTATATGTTTATTTCATTACTTTTTTCACATCATTTTGCTCAGTGTATGTCATCTATTTTATAACAATGGTTGTATCTTAATACATTGAAAAAACTTCCTCTGTATTAGTTTGAAGGCAAGTATTGTCCATGAAAATAAGAATCCCCATGCTACTACCCTAGCAATCAATTCAATGCAAAAAATGTAAAGGGAAACATGAGACCATGTATGTGGGCATTACAAAAACCATGTCAAGTGACAGATAAACATATCTTCTGCAACAGGGAGAGTATTCTTTTCATAACTAGCTTTCACTAGAACAGCTATATGTATTTTGTCATGTAATATCACTGGAAGCCCAAACTGTAATCTAATCCAGCATTTCATGATGCTCCTTAGCGTGCATCAAGAAGAACTACAACACACCCAACCATGCATGCCCAACACACGCGGTGAGACCCACAGTGCACAGCGTGCACGCAGGGCTGAGATTGTGCCAGTGCATCTACACCCGGCACATTGTAGTTCTCATGTACATCATCATCATCAATTGTGCCTGGCTATTGGTGTCAATGCAAGTCAAGAAATATGATCTAATCCACCACAATGGCAGCTCTCTGCAATGTCTGTTGGAGGTCGGGAGGAAGCTGGTTGATTGTCCTTTTCCCTTGGTTTTGTAGACAGACACGACAGTCTACACACATATTCTTGAGCATGCACATGAAGAATAAGCAGAGAAAACCCAGAATCTTGACATTAAGAATCGGCAATACAATCAAATCAACTTCCATTACTAAACTTTCACATAAAGAATTTAGTGTGTAGACTACATGGTATATGGAACATCTTGCATGATTTAGTCATAATGGATTCTCTTTCAATGCTACATATGATCTGGTATTTGGGTTGTAAAACCCCAGTTAACAAAGAGAGAAAAATAAGAACAAATGAAGACGAGCTTAACATGCCTACTACAGCACCCAAAAAGGGGAGAACAAAAACAAAAATGCCAAGCACTATCAAACGAGTGCATTTTCGTCTATATTTCTGAGATTCTTGCCCTGCCAATAGCTTGTCAAATACAAGTTCAAGCTGGTAACTGGAGCTTCACGTTATTCTTCCAGCTGCAACCATTACGACGGAGTGAGACATGTTTTATGCAAATACCAACAATCGCATTCATTTAGTTTCCGAACACCAAAGCATACCTTTGGAAGTAATAGTAGAAGAAATCAGCATAAAGCAATGTCTGAACAAGCCCTGATATCCAAACTGCAATGGCAGGACCAATATACAAATGAGGTGTACCATTGAGATGCATGATACAAAACATGAAGGTGCATATCATGCAGGCACATGAAGCTCGTGCATCAACCCACCAACACACACACAAAGAGAGAGAGAGACGTACTTATCCAATGGACAAAATGAGGTTCAGTGAAGTAGCGATAAATCCAGTTCAAAATATACAATGCTCGGTATGCACTGCAGTAAGAGAGGCAACACAAAAAAAAATCAATTTGCATCTCAATAATTCCAACATACAACAAATAACTAGAAGAAAAAAAAAAAGACAGACAGACAGAGAGCTCCATTAATGTACGAAATTGTGAGAGTAAATAGTTAACGAACCACTCAGTGCTAGATATATCTATTATCCAAATAATTAGAATAATTTCCGCAAATAATATGAGAATATCTGGCCCATGAGAAGAAATTATTAGATTATTACACCATAAATGATAAAACTACGTTAGAGGACTTTCACAAGCCATGTACCTATACAGAAAAGCCAAAGGGAGAAAGCAAGAAAACAGGGAAAGGAAAAAAAGAAAAAATTACACTGGGTATCCAAGAGCTCAACTAAAGAATGGCTACTCTTAAGAGGGCCCGAAAAGAGAAGTTCCTAATTTCAACTTAAATTTTAGAAGTTCCCTACTCTCTAATACCCTTCTATCCTAGACCTTTTAAATGCTATCTCCCAAACCAATGTTCCAACCAAAAAGCAAATCAGGAAAAGAAGTTTAGGCATTACCTAACAATTCCTACCTCCAATGCAAATGATCCACCTACCCGCACACGACATTTATTCAGCATTAGCAAAGTTCTTATTTGTGAACAATCCACTGTCAAACATTTATACTTCACTGCCAATCATGTGAGGCAAGGCAGCATCACTGAAATATACAAAACCCAAACTCTCGTCTGAGGAAATTCCTTCTCCCAAATCTGGCCAACATCTCATTATAATTTATTTATTTTTCGGTAAATAACATCTCATTATAAAATTGAATGGTAGAAAAACCGTTTTAACTTCCTTTATAAATGTCTTTCATATAACTTCATGTTAAGAAAATCTTGAAAAACAAAAAACTGAACATTTACAACTACCAGTTGTTGTAATATCAAATGAAAGTCAAGTTCCAGCGAATTATGGCTCCTCCAAACAATGTGTCCATTACCCAAGTTTTTATATTCACCATTTCAGAAGGAAAAAAAAAAAGTCTCTCCATTACGAGGCAATGCTTATACCACACATTTTACCTTAACATCACCTGCTCACAATGCCCAAGTTTGAACCTTGTCACTTTTCCAATAAATTCTTTCCCATTCCAAAATGATATGCCAAGACTCGCCTCATGATCCCTTTATAGTCCACACTCCTCAATCCACCTCCACCACTCTCCTCTCCTCCAGACCTTTTTTCCACCCCAACACCATCTCCCACAGACAATTCTTCTCAACTGCAAACCTCTATAACCTTAAAAGTGCTTGATCGTCAAAGTTAAGGGAATTTATTCCCGACCCACCAACTTTGTTCAGGAAACAAATGGAATTTCAATCACACGATGGTACTTGAATTTGTATCCCACAACTGCCGAAACAAAAGGCACTTTAGAGCTTCTACAACCTCATGGCAGTCAAGATTAGCATTATTTATAAAAACAAAAACAAAAGCTTCGACAGAGTACTAGGTAAATGGCCTCTGCTTTTTCCAAGTAGTTTTATTGAGGCAATTTCAAGAACAAGGAGTTCCGTGTTGCTAGATTAAAATCTCATTCTTAAGGTTCAATATAGAAGTGAACAGAGCACTCAAAAATCTAGGTCCAAATTTTGGATAAGTAACACCTGTCATCTATTGGTGAGAACAGAAATTATATTAACTAAGTAAAAACTAAGGATGACCAAAAGATTTACACTATATGAATTAATCTTGTTCTCTTAACTGATAAAAGTTTTGAGTTGCTAACAAAAACCTTCAAATGTATAACCCAAAAAGTTATTAAACATGGGCTGCTCTCAATCTTTTGCTTCTAATTTACATCTACCTGCAACTTAATTTGTTACTTTTCTGCTGATTTTAACAGTTAAGAAAACAAAAATCAGGGAGTACTAGATTACCCAAGAAGAAAGACATATTGCCCTGTCAAGTTGTCAATATTTCTTGTCCTTTGCAACAAGATCAGCTGAGGAAGTATTGCAACAGCTTCCAAATACAAGGAAAATGTCCACATTACCTGCTCATTTATATCCAGTAGAAGTACTTCAGAAAGTGAAGATATGATAAAAAGAATAGTAATTGCAATAGGTCACATGCTTTAGGTGGAGCAACCTCACCTTCCACAAACATATGAGCTATATGAAGTTATGAACACAACATAAACTGAAATAAATAATAAAAATTAAATGGCAAACATGCATACCTCTTTGAAGGTGAACTTCTCATGTATAAATAGGGCCAAAAGGAAACAAGGCAGCACAAGAAAAAAATGCCGAAAGGTGTCTTGGTCTTTATCATAAGATCTGTGGACAATCCTGTGGTGCCTAATATACCAGACAATTGAGAAAGAACTCCCCAAGAAGATTAATTTCATTACAGTATTATAAAGTGAGATATAATCAGTAAATATATCCAAGTAGCGAGTAACAAAAACAATAGCATAGAGTTCTTGAGTCTTCAGCGATACTCCTGCATACAAAAAGAAAGTCAAAATTGAAAATCAACATGTAAGAGAACTAAAAAGATCTTGTTATAATCATAACCCGTGATCAAATGAAATACATATTGCGAAGTCACATTTAAATCATAACATATATGGAAACAAGATTGGCACTGAGATAAGAGACAGCAAAACCTTTTACAAGAAATTACATAGAAATAATATATGACAAATTAAAAGAAATGGAATAATATATACAAGTTAATTTTTTTGTGATTAATGAACACATAACAAGAAGGTTATATAAGTTACTAGTCTGCAATGTAATTTCATTTAAATTACAAGAAAAATAGATGCCTTTTTCCGAGCCATAATTTATATACCGCATTGGAACTATTTCATTTCAGGTGTTCAAATTGAAATGCATTAGCATCTAGGTTGGTAGATTAGAATCAAACAGTACATTTTTTACTAGTTTTGCGTCTGTCATTCTTAAACCTGTGTGCATGTATGTGAAATCAACTCAAGAGAGCAATCCTGGTTATTTGGGGTCATTTATATGATTCCTTTTTCCTACTTTTCTATCTCAGTACAATATCTTCATTTGACATCATGCCTTCTAGATTTAGTCAGAGTCTCATCCATCTTATCTTTTTTTGACTTCCTCTAATCCTTGTAGAACTAATTGCAACAAATTATTCCTTACAGAAGTGTTCATGAGATTAGTATGCAGTCACATAATGTGGTTGTATATCATATAATAGCTCGAATAAGAATATTAAAGTAGGAGCCATTGCCTAGTTGAATGATAAAAGCTCAGACTGATAAGCGTGAAACTATGGGTTCGAGATCAATCACTTATGCCGAATGCCAAAGGTTAAGTTTGGTCTCCAGTCTTGCCCTTCCAGCACCCCGCCTAGGTAGAATAAACACTAGGTAATGAATGTACTATTTAGACATATTCACCAGTTGTGTACTTCCAATACGCTCGTGTTTTCCCTTTTTAGGATTTACCCTGTCCATGACTCCATGCCCACATTGATGGAGTTTATTGCATAGCATAACACTGGTGTATTCATAGTCTGTCCCTGTTCACATCCATAAAGACTCCACATAACAATAGCAAACTGACCTCTCATCCTCAGCCTCAAATGGCCACATTCAAAATCAATAACGAATAAGAGAGGCAAATTAACAACTTTCAGACTTGATGGCATCTCACATTCAAAGCTATACCTCATCCCATTAAATCTAATGTAGTAGATAGGGTATGCAATACTCAAACGATAAGCTTAAGACCAATACTGGCTTATTTCTAAAAATTTCCCACAAAACTAACGAGTTAAACAACCCTCACACAAAATTATCTAAAACCCAGTTTCTGACCCACCAAATCATCTCATAAAATTCCCCTAAAATTTTCATAATATCAGTTCTTCACATTAAAAAGCACATATATACAAAAATATATATATTAGAATGATTCATGGTTCACCAAAAAGAAAATGCAAAAACATACACTTTATAAACATAGATATGTGTGTGTGTGTGTATGTATTAAAGAGTAAGAAATGAAAGGGTATGTACCAGCACAGGATTTAATGGTATGGATCTTGAGGAGCAAAACGAGGACACTAGCGAGATGGGTCATGTCCCCTGCTAATCTGAATATATTCATCTTTCCTCCCTCGATATATATATATATATATGTAATATGTGTGTGTGTGTGTGTTTGGATCAACCGGAAAAAATGTTGCCCAAAACCCAGCAGATCTGCCCAGAAATTTTCCCAACAGATCTATTGATTCAACAAATGAAAGAAAATAAATTGTTTTTTTTTTTTTTGTTCCTTTTTCCTTTGTGTTTCACGGGATAGAGGAGAATGCAACGGTAAAAAGGAAGGGTTTGTCAAATGGGTGAATGTAGGAGCTACGCTACGTGTGGTCGCGCAATGAAACCCCACTTCGACTCGTAAATCGCGAAACCAATATAGAATTCTTTGTTTATATTTATATGTATTGTTTT
Organism: Cornus controversa; assembly: GCA_026545225.1. Classification (NCBI taxonomy): domain Eukaryota; kingdom Viridiplantae; phylum Streptophyta; class Magnoliopsida; order Cornales; family Cornaceae; genus Cornus; species Cornus controversa. The sequence continues at coordinate 39,744,455 of CM048854.1, forward strand.
GGTGGGTCAAAATACATTTTAGAGGTGTTTTATATATATATATATATATATATATAAACATAGGTATAGATAAATGAAAATTTTAATCTTCCTACGTTCGTGGGTGAGATTTTAAATTTTCCATCTTTGTCGGGTAAAATAAAGTCTAAAGTGAGTAACGCATGATCAGTCTTGGACTTTACTTAATGACTAGTTTAGGACCTCACATTCTCTTGTATATAAAAGATTAGTACATGAGATAAGAAAATATGGTAATCTGAGTGAAAATTATAATTTTGTAATAAAAGACTAAAGAATTTCAAGATTAGTGTGGAATTGTACTTATATATGCACTACCCGAGTGAAAATCATATTTGGCATTGCTTTTGTTTTAAAAAAAAAAATTCACTATTACATGAAACTCATTAATTCTTTTCTTAATATGGTATTAATTATATTATATTTTCAATTTCTTTACCGGTAGTATTTCAATCTAATGACAATTATATTTTCTTTGGTAAACATTAATTAAATTTTACCACAAATTTTTATATGGTATAAATTTAAAAGCAAAAATCTTGTTTCTTAACTACGTCTTCAATTTTCTTTCTAGTCTTTTACCAAATTGGCAAATGATATGATTAGTACTCAAATGTTTATTCCATGGTTAACTCTAATTGTCATTAGATTAAAATACGAGAAATTGGTATATCCATTAATGTATTTACGGGTATCATCAAAATACATTGTAATGATAATTTTTCTCTTTTTAGCTCCGTTTCCCTTTTTTTTTCTATTCCTCTGTAATATTTAAGATAGATTGAGCCACGGGTTGCACATAATTTTTTGCTTTCTTTTCCTTTCTCGTTACATCAAGGGTGCATTAGTTGACAATAGGTAAAGAACGATAAATATAAAAACATATTATATTAATTTTGAGATATGTCATTTGATTTTTGATATGGCTGTAATTATAGTGAGATATAAATAAAAGAATTAATAGTTTCATACTCAGTGACAAGGGTAATAGTGAAAAAAAAATTAAATTTAGACTCATTTGAAAATAGTTCTCAAACGTATGACTTCTTTGTCCTAATGAAATTATTTTAGGACTTAGTTGTTTTGAAGTGCAAAAGTAGAGCTAGAGGTGTAATTTTTCCAAGAAAAAATGCTCCATAAATATAAAATATCATTTTTATCCCTCAATTATTTACCAAATTAGTTTTTAAGCCCACGCATCAACCATCTTTTTAACTATTCTATACAATTAAACAAAAGCCCGTGAAACGCATTCACATTTTTTTGGAGATTCCTCTTCTGTCCCTCCTCCTCCTCTCATTTCTATCTATTTTTCATCTCTCCTACCAAATGGAGCATAGCCCCCTCACATCATTTTCCTTGCTAGTCTTACAAACTCCCATGCATGAAACATGTAATCCTCACTGATATTATTGGAAAAAGTAAAGACCTGTTTGATTCAATTTTTTGAAAATGGTTCTCAACAACTCAAAAAATAGAAAACTATTTTCAGAGAACTATAAAAGACAGATTTTTGAAAACAAGCTTTTTTATAACTAAATTTTTAGAAAACTAAACCAATCGAATTTTTTGTACAATTTTCAGAGAACTAAAAATCATATAGCTCATTTCTAAGTAACAAACCAAACAAACCCTAAGAATCCAAGCATTTTATCTCTCAAATTGCATTGATGTTTGCAACATTTAGCACAATGAAATGGCAAAGTCTTAAGAAACTTTAATGAAATTAGATTAATTGCAGATTAGACAAGATGAACCAAGAAATTTTATTGTTCATAACTAAAATTTTTTTTTTTTTTTTTTTTGTATTGTCTAACAAATGGTAAACTACATACAGATATCAAGAGACAGAGAGACACATGAAGATCTTGAAAATTGATCTGGATCTGGCTCCAAGCATGCATAAATACTTACAGACCGACTTCAAGCTACTCTTTGGTCATTCAGATGGTAAGTTCATGATATAGATCTGGAAAAAATTTCATCAAAGATATCCATTCTGCATTTACTAAACCTTATCCATGGTGGTCCTAGAGCCATTTGTGACTCAGAATGTGAAGACGCCTGGGAAACATAGTATATATAGATTTGGATACCTATATATACATATATATATATATACACTCAAACAAGCATGTACTTGTTCACAAACCTCGTTTGGGGCTAATAGTTTTCATTCTTCATTTCATGCCAATACTCTGTATCGCCAAGCTAGCTACTAAGATTAGATCATGTTTTTTTAACATTACATTTTATGGCAACTTCTGCTCCAGTTTAGCTCATGCATTTATGTATGTTAGGATACACATTTCCAGAATTAAGCCGCCTTTGGTGCCTAAAGTTGCAACAATGGTGGAATCAGCAAACCATGGAATATGAGATCAGGCTTGAAACCTGACATTTGCAGCTTACATTACTCCATTGCATTCCCATTTGAAGAAAATAGATTTTCATCCACATTCTATTATGCTCTAAATGGAGGAATTAAGCATAAATTTTACAATGCTTGGTGACGGTGACCACATTTCTTATAAATACATCAGGTAAACTCATGGTTCACAATGAGAAAATTGTGAAGACATTTAAAGATTTCTCTTTTAGCTAGCTTTGTTTGCTTTTGACAATTTTAAGATAATTTTCATGAGGACCAGAGATCTATGACTGCTTGGCAGAAATAATAAAAACTCAAAATTTTAAGGAACATGCCTTGCCACTATAGGTCCATGACCATGATGTTTACAGACACTTTGAACAAAATAAATTTGAACATTGAATTGAATTTTATGTGAAAAATACAATGTTCTGTTTGTCAGCTAAAGTTTGCTAACAAAGCTTCTATCACCAAAAGAGAAAACAAGTAGATGGAATTGTAAAAAGCTAGCTAACAGTAGTAACAAAAGAAGGAACTAATTTCTAACAAAAATGTACTAACCTAGTCCTCCTAACCAAAACAATGCAATGGAGCTTCAAACACCTACATGGGTTGAAAGATAAATGAGAGAACAAGAAAGATACAGAAAGAAACCGGGATTGCTGCGTCTGAGACCCCCAGAGAAGCTTTAGAATCATCTGTATTCGGTACAATAGATCCCATGCCAGGCGTGAGTCCTCCAGTGCCATACGGTGAAGTGGTTCCCTGCGGTGGTGGTATGCCTAGAGTTGGTGTTGTGGACGGTATAGTTGTCCCTCCAGCCGTGCTGAAAACTTGCAGAATGCAAGTCAGTAAGCATTTGTTTAGCAAAATCAGCCATCATAAACCACTTGCATAGAAACAACAACAGTTCCTCAAGTAATTTCAAGACAAACATTATTCAATGCAGGATAAAGTTTTCTTAATTAAGGTTATGGCTTTAGATTGACCGGAATCAATGACGGAGCCAGAAACTTATGTAAGAAGGGTGTTTGTGAGAGCATACTTATATATTAGGGTATTTTTAAAATTTTAATTGGGGCATTTGCATAATTTTACAAAATTATGAGTATAAAGTGAAAATAAAAAAATTTCATTGGGGGGGGAGTCCACCCTCACTCGACCCTTCCTAGCTCCGTGATTGACCAGAATGGTGAAAAAGGGTTCATGCAGCGGATTTCAAATAGTTTAATTAAAAGCATTGATGAACTGAATTGGGTTGAGTACAAATTACATTTGGATAGCTAGATGGCTGACTTGGCTGAAATTGAATGAAGCTTTCTAGTTGGTTCTAGTTTCATGACCACCCACAAAAGATCTAGTCTTAAACTTAGGTTCTTTAAAGTGTATCTCCTCAGACAGCATCTTCAAAAGTTCTCCAGAATCACCCATATTTTCTTTGAACAACCTTATGGTCATAGATTGTATGAGATTTACTTTTCAAAAAACAAAAGAATGCATGAATCAGAATGGTTAGTACAGTCTTGTAGATGAAGCATAATAATAATAATAATAAATGTTTCAAGTCTTTTAGGTTGGAATTGTTAGGACATTATGGGTGCTTTCGGGAAAGGAAAGGAAAGGAAGGGTAAAGCAAGCAAGAGGGGAAAAAAACCAAAGTATTCTTTGGCAAGCTTTCCATTTCAATCCTACTAGCCACATCTTTCTTCTCAATCCTTTTAATTAGTTTTGGAAAAATAAAAGTTCTCATGGAGTATCATTACAAGGGAATCAAGTATGAATATTCTGTGATGAGTCCAGTTTTATTGTGTTACATGTAAAGCTCGTTACATGATGAAACCACATGTGGCTGGCTAACAAGCTCGTCAAAATTGGCGAGAGCTACTCTCCTCTTTTATTTCCTTGTAAACGTTCATCTCGATTCATAAAACTTACTTGTCTTTTTATATTTCAAAAGTAGTCATCGGATGGCGTAACTTCTATCTAGACATTACATAGTTAGAAGGACAAAAGAAAAATTGATTATGGGTCACAATGTTTAGTCCATGGGCCAAAATTGACAGACCTCTGTAGAATGGGGCCGAAGAAGTACACCTTATTCACTTTACAGAATGGTGTGAAAAAAAAATAGTAAATTATATAACACACATATATAACAACAAGGCACGTCTTACTTTAGTGCGGAATATTTAGACTTTAGGCCGGGGGAGATTCCGGAATTTTTTTGGGGGGCTAAAGGGGTAATATGAAAATAAATTTAAAAATAAATATTGTTATTAAATTTTTTTAACATTAGAATTTTGAAAAGTAATTCTAAATAAGAATATATACCCATACATATTATTTAGGAGAAATTATAAGCTATTATGAGAGTACGTATCTCGGACTCATTCCAATCATTTATGCATAATATGTGAGGTGGAATCTATTGTACGTATACAACACGAATGACTGAGATGGTCCTGGAATATGTAGTCCTGAGGGTAGCCTATAATTTTTCATTATTTAGAGTATTTCATAAAATCAACATGAGAAAAATAATAGAGATAAGAACTATATTTGGAATTAATTTCTTTAACATTTCTTTAATTCTAGAAATAAGAAGTAAAAGGCAAATTGAAATTTTTTATTAATTTTGGAGGAGCCAGATGCTAAAATCTTGTTAGAAATTTGCAATTAACTATTTATAAGAATTGCAATTAAATTATCAAAATTTTACAAAATATATATATTGCCTATTCGAAACCTACCCTTGCTATAAATGGCATTTACCACACACACACACACATATATATACCATTTTTTGTTTTAATTCTTATATATTACTAGTTAGAGCATTTGAGGGTGAAAAAAATATAGAAACTGCACTCAAAACTCAAAAAATAAAAAGACAAAGCATTTGTGTATCAATAAGAGATATGAGAAATGAAAAAGAAAAATTAGAGAAAATGAAATAAAAGTGAGGAGCCGGCCATACCTTATAGACGATGGATAAACACATGACCCATAACCTAAAAAATAAAAAATTGAAAAAAATAAAAAGATAAAAATAAATATTAAGTGCGTGCCCAAATTTTTTTTAAAAAAATCCTAAGCAAATTTGTAAAATAGACATAAATATATATAGAGAGAGAGTGTGTGTGTAGAGAGAGAAAATGACAAACTGGGATCAGTTCCAGCAATGGTAGCGGTGGCAGAGAAGTCACAAGAACCAGGGGCCATGGCCTTGCGTTGGTAGTAACTGTTGAAGGCATAGGAAGCATGGGCCTCAATGGTGTTTGGAAGGTAACACATTCCAGATGGCTGAATGGGTGCACAGTCCGCCCCTGCCCCACACACATAGTCCAGAGCCGTCTGCAACGCCACCTGTGCCACTCCGCTTCTCGCCACGCACCAGGTTGCTGCCTCCACCGTGCTGTCTCCGGTGATGATCAGTTGTACCACTGCCATTAGAACCACCTTGGACACTAATGCTGTCATGGCAGTAGTGATGGGTAAAGCAAGAAAGAGAGGAGAGAGAAAGAATGGAGTGTGTAGAGAGAGAATCAAGAGGACCGGAGTAGAGTTCTTTTTTCTTTTCTTCTTTCGGCTTTTACTTTCTCATTTTTATTTGAACGAATGTTGTTGTTTGGACTTCAGAGTTGTACATGAGAAATTTTATGACACTATATAATACGTGTGAAGGTACATAGCTTACCTTTAATTCTAAGATGAAATGTTGTTTGAACGGACAGAAATGCAATAGAGATGATGCAAACATGGGTATTTTGTATTTAAAGAATATATATATATATATATATTGCTAGTTAAGCCTAAGATATCATAGAACAAAAGACACGTACATAATAGTATATGATAATTCAATGTTTATTAATATATCATTGATTTCAAGTAAGGCATCACCCTGCTCCTATTGGGACGGATTTGAAGTGATTTAATTCGAAAACGAAATGGGAACTTATCAAATATAAAAGTAATGGAGTTTCTTGATTTTCTTGTGTTATTTATCAATTTTTATTTTTCCATGTTGAATTTTCTTTTATTAATAAATTAACAAATATTAAATAAATAATTTTCCATATAAAGTGATTAAGTGAGATCCACGGGTGCACTGAATATCTACTCTCTGCCAAGTAGTTTTGGGCCGGAATGAGTTACACTAGAACTATGATAGGAAAGGGAAATGTCCGCCTATGCACATAAATCACATCTTATTCGTATTAAAATGATTATGTTATAAAAAAATCATGTGATAATACTTTAAAATTAAATGATACAAACTAGTAGAGAAGTTTCAATTTGATCAAATCTAATCTAAAGAAATAATATAAAGTAAAGTTTGACTGAACCATGTTGTTCTTACTTTAAATCAATTTTATACGAAATTTTGAGTATATAATTCTCGTACTGTTTTTGTCAGGTCCATATTTCAAAATCTAACACAATCAAAATCCAAAAGCAGAGAAAATCCATGATGATTATAATGAGATAGAGACCTCAGTTTTAGCTTTTCTCTTCACTTGATTAGCTTTGGAACAACTTGACAGTTAAAAAGGAGACTCCATAATAGCTGTATCTAACACACCTCTCTCTCTCTCTCTCTCTCAAGAATGTGTGAGAGCGAGAGGGGCCAAAGTCCCTATATATTGATTGTAAAAATAGCATTCTCAAAGTAAAAGGCAACTAGTAAAATACATAACCATCCATCAGTTGTCATATGACTTTCTGACTACCACCACCACATAATCAAGTAATTTTAATAGGAGTATGTGACTCTACTTTTTGGCTTCATTAGTGGGACAAATGCAGTGAGAGTTAGAGTTGAAACAGAATTAAACATTTCATAGTTTAAGGTTAAATTGGATTACTTAAATAAAAAACATAAAATAAAATGTTGATATTTTTGACATTCTTGTATAATTAGATCTTATCTAGGTGAGTTTGGTGCAGTAATTGATAAAATTTGTTGTCTAACTCAAGCCCTCTCTCTATCTTTTGTAGCCTTAATCCATCCACCCTAAATGTTGATCCTGAAATTCACTGCTTAGACTTTGGAGTGCATTCTCATCTCTTTTTGGTGTAAATAGACCAGACCTTAATATTTTCAACTGCAAAACAAAATTTTCAATTTCTCAAACACTATGAAATCTTCATGTAATAAAATGTCTCACAAAATTCCAATATAAACCCTAGCCACCCAGAAAGAGAATCATGTTTACCGATATAAATTGACTCCACGCAGTTATAGTTATCCCGCCTTTGATTGAGACAAATATGCCACAGAGCTGGTGTAAAGGAACCTTCAGGTGTCACGACAATGGTTGCATCAGGAACTGATCATCTGATTGCTTCGCATCATCTCAAGCTTTGACAATGGACAAGGCTCATTGGCGGCAAATGCCCTAATGAATCTGCCCAATACCTGCCTTTGTGATTGCTTGTTAATCAGATAATGAAGCTGTCCTATTCTCTTGTGCAGTTATGTCATCCTATGAGCTGAGTTGTTTCTGGGACCAAGCATATCCCTGCTTCAGATCATTTGCAGTACATTAGATCATTGATTTGAGTATATCACAACAAAGTTCAAACTCAAACCTGAAGTTCTCAGCCTCCTGTCTGTACCTTTTGTAATAGCTAACAGCTTCACACCAGCTGAATTGCTGGCAGGACAGATCAATTTCCCTACTTCTATTTTCCGCCAGCCACAGGTTGTACAGATGCAATTAAGAATAAGCATTAGACTGACCTTCATCCGTAACACAAAGTTGCAACATTCTGATTTCAAAACTGAAAAACTTGCTTCACGGAGAATGACAAATCAAATGAACCCGGTGTGAGAAGTGTGCTAACCTATATAAGCTGTTGTGACACTATGTAGTTGCAGAAACTGTCCTACAAATGATCTGTGTGATGATCACATATAGCGGAGATCCTTGGCATTGGTAAACCAAGAAAACCCATATTTTTTCTCACGTTACAATCTCAAGATGTAAATCTTACAGTTAATTCCAAAAAAAAAAAATGGGTATATATATTTTTGAAATTGTCTCTCTCTGAAATTGTTGATGTACTCTCTCTCCCTCTTCCAAATAAAAAAAATGGGTACAAAAATTGTTGTTGTACTCTCTCTCTCTCTCCCTCCTGTGAAGGTGCTTAGCTTAAAATATTCTAATAGGAACATCACAAAAGAATGCAAAGAGAAGCACTTTCTCAAAAAATTTCATAGAATAAGATATAGGCCTCACAGTGAAGAACTTCTTCCAAAGAAGCCTCACGCACATAAGCATCACTAGTATGGTACCACAAGAAATCTCCATTTCCTTTCTCAGCTTTCCCCATGCCCTTTGAGCCTCCTCTAACATATGCAACATAGTGGCCTCCTCTCATCGTACCCCGATGCTCCACCACTCCAACTAGACGGTATTTGTGCATCTCTCTCTCTGCACACCTGTAATTATTAGTATTTGAGATAACTTCGGGGACCATAATAACTTAAAATCAAGAAATTCATATTAGGACACAGAGCAAGCTTTAAGCTAGCTGTAGACAGGCTACATTGACAGATTAGAAATCAGGAACCAGTTGCAAAGCCCCAACAAGAAGAAGCACATGTAGCAAGTAGCAAGAGGGTGAAAAGCATGTAAAAAGTGTAGATGAGCGCCAAATTGTACCAATTAATACATAAAAAACTTCAATACGGTTGTTTGGATGCCATTTTGCTAAATCAGTGTAAAAATTGTACCAATTAATGCATTAAAAATAAAAATAAAGATATCATAGAGCATTTATATGATTCTACTCGTCTTCAATTACTAATTAGTTCGTCAAAGAACTCAACAGACAGGAAATTTTTACCGTCGGTGATGAAATCAAATTGTGTGCCAAAAAAATTGCAAAAAACTATGGACTGACTATATATTTCTTGGGATGACAAAACTTGCCCATTGGAAAGTAAGCCAAAAAGAGAGAGAATAAAGGAAACAAAGATTGAAAAGGTATGCAAGTGCTGGTGTGAGTTGGATGTACTGATACAATCAGAATATAAAATAGAGACATGATGAAACCTAAGAAGCACATACACTTTAAGGAGAAGCCGCATCTATGCTGGACACTGAAATTTCTTGAACACCACATGTCTGACACATTTTAAATGTGTTTGTAATTTATAAATAAAATTATTAATTCCGTGCACATGGCCAACACTTCTTGGACCATGAAAGTACTGAACATTATAAAAAAGAATAATTGCATGAAAGGTTTATATAAAATTTATAAAAAACTTGACCATTTTAAAAAAATAAAAGATGTAGAAAGAATCTATTAAAGGGAGTGGGAACGAGTAGGAGAAGAAAGATGAGTCATTAAATTGTGTACACAGTATATATACATATTGATGTAGTGTGTACTTACACAAACACATGCATAAGCATAAAATGTGTTTTTGACAAAACTTTCTTGAAATGAAAATGGTGATTATAATTAAATAATTTATAAGTTAAAAACAATATCTAGTCACAGAATATTATATTTAATTATAAAATAATATTTTTCATATGACATATAATTTTAATATATAGAAAAATATATTACATAGTTTTATCATCGCCATGTCTGTGTCTTATTTTTTAAGATTTTTTGTGTCACTGTGCCCATGTATTGTCATGCATGTTTGTATCTAGTATCAATTTCCATGTTTCTTAACCGCTTTCCAACCAACTTTTAGGTTAGATTGGCCTCTAGAATATTGACAATGTATCAAACACTTAAGAACATAATGTCACGAGATCAATTCCACACACAAGACCACCCAGAACAAATCCAATTGTGGAACTTAGAACATGTTACGCATCCGTAGCCTAAGTTACCAGGACTCGAGTAAGTGTATCAGGTGTGGGTTAATGTCCAAGTGTCGGACCTCCTCAAATTCCAAATCTTAGGGTAACGGGGATATATGCCCAAAAGTCAGATATGGGTACATACTACAACAACAACTAAGCATTTTTCCAATTACTTGGGGTCAACTACATGAATCCGACGTGTCCATTTCGTTCTATGTAAGGTCATCTCCTCAGTTAATCCACATGCTATCATATCTTTCTTTACTACCTCTATCCATGTTAGTTTTGGTCTTCCTCTTCCTCTAGCATTGCCCTCAATTTGGACTGTGTCACTTTTCCTGACCGGCACAATTAAAGGTCTTCTTTGCATATGTCCAAACCATCTTAACCGATTTTTCCTCACTTTATCTCCAATTAGTGCTACACCAACCATTTCCCAAATGTGTTCATTTCTAATTCTATCCTTTTTAGTTTTCCCGCACATCCATCTCAACATAAGCATTTTTGCGACACTCACTTTATGCAAATGTTGTTGCCTAACTGCCCAACATTCGGTACCATAAAGTATGGTTGGTCTGATAGTTGTTCGATAAAACTCCTCTTTCAATCGTAAGGGGATGCGCCTATCACACAATATACTAGATGCACCCCTCCATTTAACCCATCCTGCCTTGATTCTATGATTAACGTCATCTCCAATTTCTCCCTCATTTTGAATAATTGAGCCTAAATAGCGAAAATGTTCACTTTTTTGTACCTATTGATTCTAATCCTCACTATATCCTCATTTGTCCTTTTAGATTTACTAAAGTTACACTCCATGTATTCAGTTTTATTTCGACTTATCTTAAACCCCTTTAGTTCTAAAGCTTTTCTCCAAACCTCCAATTTGGCATTAACTCCTCTAGTCTCATCAACTAAAACAATATCATCGACAAACAACATACATCACGGAATATCATCTTAGATGTGTCTTGTCAGCTCATCCATCACTAAAGCAAAGAGGTATGGACTTAATACTGACTCTTGGTGTAAGCCTACAGTGATTGGGAATTCGCTTGTTTCTCCTACAAGCGTTCTCACTATAGTTACACACCCATCATACATGTCATTAACTGTGTCGATGTATCCCTTTGTGACTTCTTTCTTTACTAAAACCCTCCATATTAGGTCTCTAAGTACCCTATCATAGGCTTTCGCCAAATCAATAAAAATAATATGGAGATCTCTCTTCTTCTCTCTATATCTTTCCATTAGTCTCCTCAACAAGTGAATAGCCTCCATCGTTGACTTACCTGGCATGAATCCATATTGATTCCCCGACACTTCCGTCTCCCATCTTAGGCGTTGTTCAATCACTCTCTCCCAGAATTTCATAGTGTGACTCATTAATTTAATACCACGACAATTATTACAACTTTATACGTCCCCTTTATTTTTATATATAGGTACAAGAAAACTTTGGCGCCACTCATCTGGCATCCTCTTAGTTGTTATAATTCTATTAAACAATTTTGTTAACCAAGACAAGCCAACTTCTCCTAGACACTTCCACACCTCGAAAGGAATGCCATCGGATCCTAAAGCCCTTCTCGATTTCATCTTCCTTAAGGCATTCCTAACCTCCCACTCCTTGATCATACGGAAAAATATAATATCTCTAACATCTTCCTCCACGCTTAAACTTCTTATATGGTTTTCATTTAGCAATTTCTCAAAATAGTTTTTCCATCTTTCTTTAATTTCATCGTCCTTTACTAAAACCCGTGAATCTTCACTCTTAATACATTTAAATGGCTAAAATCTATAGTTTTCCTCTCCCTTAGCTTGGCAAGTTTTTATATATATTCTTCTCTCCATCTTTTATACCTAGTTTAAAATAGAAATCATCATATGCTCTATGTTTTGCTCACTTACAACTTTCTTAACTTCTTTATTTGCTTTTTTATATTTGTTAAAAGTTTCACTATTCCTAATTTTTTGCCAAATTTTATAGTATTCCCGTTTCGTTTTTACGATTTTTTAAACCTCGTCATTCCACCACCAAGTTTCTTTAAATGACGGACCCGTTCCTTTTGATTCTCCTAGAACTTCTTTTACCACTCTTTTTATATATATAGTCATCTTATTCCACAATAAATTTGTTTCATCTTTTACAATCCACGATGCTTCTTTTAACATTTTTTTTTTTTTTTTTTATAACTAAAGAATCTTCTTTTAACATATTATTTAAAAAAAGAAGATTCTTTAGTCATCAAAAAAATATATATATGTTAAAAGAAGCATCGTGGTTGCCCTTTTAACATATTATTTTTAAACAAATTCATGTTCTCCCCTCTTAAATTCCACCACCTAGTCCTTGGATTTATGGTTCTTTTTCTCCTTTTTGGTTGCCCTTTTATACATAAATCTAGGACAAGAAGCCTATGTTGTGAGGTTACACTCTCTCCGGGAATAACCTTACAATCTTTGCTTGCTAGTCTATCCACCTCTCTAATTAAAAAGAAATCAATTTGGCTTACATTTGAACCACTTTTAAAGGTTATTAAGTGTTCATCTCTCTTTATAGAAAATGTGTTCCTAATTATAAGGTTATATGCTACCGCAAAATCTAATATAGTCTCCCCGGCATGATTTCTATCTCCATATCCATGCCCACCATGTACCATTTCATAGCATCCGCTCTCTTTTCCTACATGGCCATAAAAGTCTCCTCCTATATACACTTTTTCTCCTTCAGGTATCCTTTGCATTAGGGCTGCAACTCGGGCGGGCCGGGCGAGTTGGAGACTCAATTCGGATTCAACCCTAAATATAAATTGGTCAACCATAGCCTGGCCCGAACCCGACCATGAACCCGATTATGTGAACCCGGGCTCAACCCGTTTTTAATTTTCAAAACCTCGGGTTGAAATCAGGTTGGGAAACCGGGCTACAAATTCTGGTTTGAATTCAGGTTTGATATTGCAATTCAGGTTCAACCCTAAATATAAATTGGTCAACCCTAGCCTGGCCCGAACCCGACCATGAACCCGATTATGTGAACCCGGGCTCAACCCGTTTTTAATTTTCAAAACCTCGGGTTGAAATCGGGTTGGGAAACCGGGCTACAAATTCGGGTTTTCAGGTTTGATATTGCAAGCAGTGGTGGGTCTTCTTCGTATCAAAAATTTATATTGCTGCCCTGAGGAATCGAACCTCATCCCTCTTGAGGTTTGAATCTAGTAATAGACTCCAGCCACCTATCCATCACCGTCCTTTGATTATATAAATGCAACAATAATATTTAATATATAAAACTGAAAGTTTGGACCATTTATTAAAATAAGTTTAAAACATTAATTAAATTACAATAATATTTACTCCCTTTAAATATAACAAACTATATTATTAACTAAATCAATGACACAATTTTCACCAACTTAAAATCAAATAAAAACAATAATCTCACTCAAACATTCTAATATATATTAATGTTGAAGTATTATTGACAAAAAATAAAGGAGTGGTATAATTTATATTACTTTAATTAATATGCTATACTATTTATCTCATGACACTAAGGAAAAAATTAATTTCATAAAATTAAATATTCAGATTAAATGGTTTAAACCCATCAATTAATCTAATTAAGTTTTTAAACATATGACTAACTAATTAGAATAATATACTATATATATCTTGGGACACTGTAACTGTTGTACGATAAGTTATTACTTATTACTTTTATGGGCAAAGTCGGCTCCAATCCCAATGGCAATTGGATGTTGTGTATTCACATAGAGTGAATAAGAAATAGAAAGAAGACATTAGAAGGGAGATACAAGATATATATATATTGACGGCAAGAAGAAAAAAATCTTGAAAAGTTAGAAAGTTGGTTGGATTGTCGGAAACGAGATCACTTTTAGAGTGATCATTAGTCAATTCGATTTGGTTATCTTCCGGACTTGTGAGATAGATATACGTATGTATTGTAAAGCTAGGAATAAAATGTATATAAGTATGTTATGTAGATTATTTACATTTCAATTATGGATCTCTATTAATGTACTAATGATTTGAATTGTAAGTGTTATATTAATTTTCAATTCAACTTTATCTTGTCTTAAAATTGATTTATTGTTAATTAATCTCATACACTATTACTCTTTGTAAACAAGCATTTATGCAATATAAAAGAGTTTATATAACAACTTTTATTTAGTATGATAAAAACTAAATAAAAACTTAATGTCATAAAAGAAAATGGTTTAACTTATATTACTTATAATTATTATATGTTATACTATATATCTCGGGACACTAAAGAACAACTTAATTTCATAAAACTAGATGTTTATATTAAATGGTTTAAAATCATCAATTATTCTAATTGATTTTTTAGACACTTGACTAGTTAATCAAATTTTTACAAAATAGAAGAAAATAGTCTACCTTATATTACTTATAAAAATTATTTGTTATACTATATATCTCGGGACACTATATAACAACTCAATATTATAAAACTAGATGTTTTGATTAAATGATTTAAACTCATCAATTAATCTAATTGATTTTTTAGACAATTGACTAATTAATCAAATTGTGATAAAATAGAAGAATATATAATATATAACTGGCTCACCAATCACATGCAAGCAAGGTCATGGTCAAGTATGACATAATCAAGCCCACATTGGTGAAATATAACAGAATTGATTATCGCATGAATTTGATAGACATAAGTTTTTAGTGAATTTTAATTAATTTAGTGAAATTTATTATTGAAGACCATTTAGCATAAGTAATGATTGATTTATAAATTACATGTCCATGTCTTTATTAAAAAAGTGAGTAGTTGTTTTTTTACTAAATCAATGAATACTGATAGATTTAAGAATGAAATAAATGAAAATTTATACTATATATAATATATTAGAAGATAAAAAATTTATATATAATACACGTGAGAACAAGTAGTGTGAAAAAGTAGTAGAAGAACTCTTCTCATATATGTTTACATGTTTTTAACATTTTAAAACAAATTTACAATATTAAACTTTATATTTTTTAAATTTTAAAATAAATTAATAAATATTAATGCCAAAGTATTATAAGTAAAAATAAAAAGCTTATAGCATTATACTAGTATTTTTGTAATTTGGTTAGAGTGCTTAGCTTTCTTAAAGAAATCCATTAAATATAATTATTGATGTAATATTAACATAAAGAAGGCATTGGCATTATGGTTTGAATGCTTACGGAAAGTAGCTTGAGCCAAGGTTCGACACTTCATAGCAGTGCACTTTTTATGTATATTAGCTTCATAGTTCGGGTTGCTCGGGTTCGTATTACGGGCCGGGCTCGGGTTGAGTTCGGGTTAGGATTCATACCAGCCTAGGCCCGGACCAAATTAAATTCGGATTCCAAAATTCCAACCCGGGCCCGTCCCGAAGTTCAATATTCACAGCCCAGGGCCGAAAATTTTTGGGATGGGCTCAGGCTAGGTCGGGTTGGACCCGCCCGAGTTGCAGCCCTACCTTGAATCAACTCGTCCCTATGTTCCCAAAAAAGTGTTTTAATATTGTCATCTAATCCTACTTGGGGTGCATATGCGCTAATTATATTAACTATACTATGTATTTAATATTATATGTTCTATTACAGTATAATGTTTAATCTTGTTTTATAAGAATACACTTAACTATTACCCAAATTAAATGGGATGTGGTAAAAGAAAAGGTTTTCATCTATATCATACTATTAAATTTGAGTTTTTTCTCCATTTTCAATCAAGCCATGTGAAGGATCCTGGTGTTCGATTTGGGTTCATGTGTCAGATACATATTTGTACCCATACCCATGTTGTATCATGTCGAGACAGGTAGGGAAGAGAAATAGGAGAGTATGTAACAGAGTTCATAGCAGGCTCCCCTCGAATTCCAAATCTTAGGGTAATGGGGATATATGCCCAAAAGTCAGATATGGGTACATACTATGTATTTAATATTATATGTTCTATTACAGTATAATGTTTAATCTTGTTTTATAAGAATATACTTAACTATTACCCAAATTAAATGGGATGTGGTAAAAGAAAAGGGTTTTCATCTATATCATACTATTAAATTTGAGTTTTTTCTTCGTTTTCAATCAAGCCATGTGAAGGATCCTTGTGTTCGATTTGGGTTCACGTGTCAGATACATATTTTGTACCCATACCCATGTTGCATGTCGAGACAGGTAGGGAAGAGAAATAGGAGAGTATGTAACAGAGTCCATAACAGGCTCCCCTAACTAGACCCATGAGCCCTCGCAAGGGGTACCCCACATCTACATAAGACCTGCTTAACAGTTACCCGAGCCAAATGAAGTACCCCCAAGCTTGTTCTCACACCACTGACACATAGCTGGTTTCACGCCCAACAGGATCAGTCACTTGTGGGGGGACCCACACCAACGTAAGATGTCCAAGACCACTCACACACCCGATATGGAACTTATGAAGATTTAGCAAGAAAGAAATGCTCTAACTTTGAATATTTATGCAACCAATCACAATTAACAATAAGGCATGGAAAAGCATAGTATCCTCAAAAGTGTCTTGAGAGAATGCAAGATCAGAAACATCTCCAGTCCTCTAAAGCTTCAAAGGTTCCATAGTAAAGACCAGCATTGGTCTTCTCTCTCTATGTATGTTTCAGTAAAGTCCCCTTTAATTTTAATGCCTCTGTTCACATATGGTTTGAATTTGGATTTTGTTTCTCAATGAATATTCATAGTTGACCATAATTTCTAGTAAAAGAAACCGACAGTGACTGCTGTTCTTATCCAAGATTGTGAATGTGCTTGCCATCTCTTGAACAGGAAAGAGAAAAAAAAAATGGGGAGAGAGCAAAGAGGTTGAAGGTTCTGCTTCTTCTTCAGATGATGGGAGAAGTAGGAAGGTGAAGTCACAATGGATACCTCAGAAAGGGAGGGCTAAAAGGGAGGAAAAGATGCCTGTTGTTTCAAGAAGCCAACAGCTCAGATGAAAGATATGGAAAGGAAGGAGGCAGTCACCAGTTTAACCTCACTTGAAGTTCTTTAAGAACATAAATAAGAAAAGAAAAAACTGAATAAATTTTAAGAAAATAACAGGTTTGGCAATATAATTCCAATCAGAAAAAGGGAGGGTACCTCCTCCACTAGCATGGAGGCTAACTTTCCCCTAATGTGTGTGTGTCAGGATTAACCGACACCTGATCTAACATAAATATTTAAAAGTCCCTCAATAACATTTTCATTACAGTCATATTACCATTGGATTAGATCCACTTAACGAAAATATCAAGTTGTTAGGATACAGTAGGTTTCTGATTCAAAAAATTACATTTGAATTGATAAAGATTTAGAAGCAAACTCTAATTTGGAGTCTAAATTTGATCAGGCAGCTCTGAATTCCAATCAACTTGGTTTGATCACATCGTATACTTAGATGGACATCCAATCCATTGGTTTGTTTGGCAACAGAGAAATCGTATGAAAAAGTTAACGAGGGTGGCAGGAACATTAATATTGACAGCAAGTCTGGTTTGATCACGTCGTACACTGTATACATATGTGTGTGTCTGTGTTAGCACGCGCAATTGAAAAGCTTAACCGATTAATTTCCAGGTCAATGCTAAAAGTAGAATCATAGCTAATTCCTATATTAGCCTTGTTTTGATTTTTAAAATCTTTTGGTATTTCACGTTCAATTTTAGCACCATGGCATGACTTCTTTTTTCTTTTTCTTTTTCTTTTTCTTTTTCTTTTTTTTTCTACGATAAATTGCAAAAAGAATGCCTGAACTATTTGGCTTTTAACATTAACCTCTTGAACTAAATACTGTGCCAACTGTCAAATAACCCCCTGATCTATCAAGGTCCGCAAAATAACCCCTTCCATCAATTCAGCATAAATAAATTACAGGAGATTAGTCATGTGACTCGTTTGCAACACACATGCCATAGTATTCCTCTTCTATGACCACTACACCTTTTGGATGACCATTATGCTCTTAAGTTCTTAACCAATATGTGATGATCCAATGTTGTAGAACCAATTCATTACCCCTTTTTTACTTGACATTCAAAAACCAATTGGTCCTTGTTGATAACCTATTCTACCCCTGTTAAAATCATCTCCACCCACTCCATTCTTCATCTCTTTCCTCTTTATGTCTTTCTACTCTCTCTACCAACCCAACACCAACGACCTATCACCACCACCACCCACCATAATCATCTCGACCACCCAACAGTTTTAGCTCACCACTTCTACAACTACAGTTTCTTCATCATCATCTCCCAAGCAGCTTCTTCTTCCTACTCCTTTCTTATCATTCAATCTTTGCTCTCTCCCTAACACAGAACCATCATTGTCTCCGTCTCTCCAGCTACCTTTCTATTTTTATCACAACACACTTTGAAGTTGACTCTACCATGCTAGTAACAAACCAATAACTAAACTACAATGAAACCCATTTCCAATTGAGTCAAAACTCATGCAGGAAAGTTATAAGCAGATCCAATGAATCATGTTCTTCCTATTTACACCAAGTTGAGCTCCAGCTAAAAGAAGAAAACATATTAAAAAAAAAAATAACTATTTACTCTCTATGGAGAGAGCTTTGAATGCCAGAATCAGATATATCAGGACAAAGAAGCCTTTTTTGGCTAATGCATTGTTTATGACTCTCTCTTACATTTTTTCTCCCTCTATGACTTTATCTATAGTAAAACACTCTCCCACTTCAGTTTGAGTTAGTGAAAGCGGTGGAGCATATACTTGTAGAAGGCCCACCAACTGCACAATGTTCGAATATTAAATCACTAATCGTCCTCAGTAAATCTCTAATATTTTAAATGTCGGTCACTTCCTCTAGTCACTGGGGAGTGGTGAATGCTAGAAACAGGTTTGTCCATCATTTAAATGCCCTTCTTCTGTCATTGTACAGGTGTAACCTGATCTGGATTTGGGGTTGACTTCTTTTCCTACTCATGACTTCCATGATTTGGTTGGGTTTGAAAATTTTGAAGTGTTACAGAGACTGGTACATAATTGACTCATGTTGTGTGCAGTAGGAGAGATGGCACCATGATTAACTACATTTTAAAAGATTGTAAATGAGAAAAAATATGCATATAACATCTAATGGATCCAAATAAGGATTTCAAGCTTTACTAATATGGGCATAATTGGAGTCAAAGTCCTCGAGAAAATGGGTTCTTGGGTAGATATAACAAAGGGAAAAAGAAAATAAAATAGTGAATGAATAGTGCAGGTATGGCATTATATAGCTAATAAAGTCCAAGTGAATACTAGAAGCACACCTGGGATCCATATATGGACTGAGATCAATAGTATCTCTGAAATCCACATGGCCATTCAATTTACTTAAGCAACCACGAGCATCTTGGCTGAATCTCTTTAGATGAATGGTCAAAATAGGTGGGGCCCTATTAATGAGGATCCTTTTAGTAGCATCCCTCTTCACTTTCACGCTCTCAGAATCTATCTCATCGTCTTCACTTCCCTCCGATTCACGCTGCCCAGCAAACACCTGGGATTCCATGTGCTGACCTTTCTCAGCATTGCAACCAACACTCCTAGGCTCCTGAACACTACAAGAATCACTGGCTTGACCATTGAAACTCACTTGACAGCAAGTTTTATAGCTACTTGAAGACTCTGATAGCTCTGGAAGTGCATTGTTTTCATCCAACTGGGAAGCTACTCTGTTCATCTCAGCTTTCTGAGCAGTTACAAGTACACAGTTCTCATTATTATAATTTCTCTCATTATGTGACACCAAGTTTTCACCAAAAGTACCAAGTCCATCCCTCTTAATATTTATATTACTAAGGTTTCTGACCTCAGTAGGAAAAGAGCAATCCTTGCCTGAACCCAATGGAGCATTTTGAATTCTATCCTCACCTCCATTTATCCCAATCTTTGACATCGGAATCTGCTCTTTTTTCCTTGATATCATCTTTTGCTCTAGCAGATTTTTCGAACAATTTTCACAAAGCCACGCATGCTCATTGGAGAGAAACTCTGGTTTGGTGAAATAAGCAAGACAACTATCTATGGACACTGGAGAATCAGTATTATCAACTTCATTTGGATCAGACTCACTACCATGTCCATCTATAAAACCAGTTTCTGCAACTTCATTAGCCAGAAATTTATTATCGCTTGACAAAGGTTTCATGCTAGGGGCTGCATAAATTTCAGGCTCGTTAAACAAGTCTCCAAAACCATCAAACGAATCTTGTTCATAACCAACAGCTGATGAGGAGACCTCACCTTCTCCTCTTAACATCTCGTCGGGGATAGAAGTTTCTTCTTTGTATGGGAGTAACAAGACCTCAGAACCTTGAACCTGTAATGGGAGCTTATCTTCCCGGGAATTACCCAATGAATCCACATTTTGATTTGACTCCGTATAAAATGAATGGACTTGACTACTAGATTCTGAGTCATTCTGTGAAAAGAGATTATTCTGAACAGCATCCTCGTTTCCAGAGTTTTGAATCACTGGTTTATCATTAATTTGTGAAGCCCTATCATGGTTGTCTGACGATGTAGCTTGTTCAACGTAATCCACCCATGTCAAATCGGCTGGTGAAGCAGCAGTGTTCTCCATATAAAGTGAGCAAACCTGACTACTAGATTCCAAGTCATTACGCAATATGACTTCATTCTGAATCTGAACAGCAACCTTGTTTCCAGACTCTTGAATCACTGAAACATCATTATTTTGTGAAGCCATACTGTGATCATTTGTCAGCCCCCTATGAACATCTATATTGTAGTCATTTGAGGCAATACCTGGTTCAAGGTAATCCAACCAACACAAATTGTCCAATGAATCCACTGTTTCCTCTGTGACCTTCTCATAGAATTGCTTGTTTCCAATTTCCCCAGTAGCTGAGAAATTATGAGAAATTGTACCCTTGTCATTTGCTTCAGCACTTGGGGTAATGGATTCTGACGATTTAGATTCACCCACAGGAACACTACACTGTATTTGGAAAGAAGAATTACCAATGGTTTGTGAGTTTGAAACACCAGGAGCTGGTACAGTAGTATCTCTGCTAACTTTTGACCGAATCTTTTCACTTCTCTTTGGAGGCAGTTTTGATTTCTTTGCTCGGGAGATCGGTTGGGCCTCTTTAGATGGGGGTTTTTTAGTTGGAACAGGTAGTGAGAGATCTAGAAAAGGCTCGTACACTGTTGAGGAGTGTCCACATTCCAAACAACAAACAGTACTCGAGAGCTGCCCCCCAAAGATAGCATCTACATAAGTAAGAGCCTGATTTGGAAATATCCCATCTTCCAGAGAAGAATTAACTTGTTTTCTTGAACTCAACTCTTCCGAAGACAGCCCATCAAGTAAACAACGGATTAACTCGTGACTGTCATGCTGTTGATAACCCCTAAATTGGGGAGCCTTGTCACAAACACACCCCAAAATGGATTTTGGATTTATCAAATTTCTCAAGCCTGCCTCTTGGCTAGTTTCACTATAAAGCTTCTTCAGAGCAACAGTAAGAGGCCCAGCAGAAACATCCAGCTTCAAGTAGTAATCTCGCAATCTATCCATTGCCAATAGATTCTGCATGATTGAGTTGAAGAAACAAGTGTTCCCCAAATTAACCAAGCCTCTCACCACGTAAAAACCTCTTTCATCTGAACTACTTGATACTGTGTTTTCTAATTTTAATTCGCTTGTAACACTGCCACTCCCACACCAAACTTCCTCAACCTCCACTGAGCCTTCAGATGATCGCCCCTTTATCATTTTCACAATGCCAGATAACACATCTCTTTGTTCGCCATTCTCTTCTGATTTTTCAACTGGAATAAGTGATTCGCACAGAAAGCACCATCGGAGATGAGGGTTTTCATATTGCACAGCCAAGGGATGACGGTTTTGTCTGGCATGCCGAATTGCATGGCTTTGAGGAGTGGTTGGCAGTCCAATTCCTCCACATGAAAAATGTCCACATTCCAAGCAAACCCAAATGGCTTTAGACTCTGGTCTTGAATCTGCAGAACCACCTCCTTTCTTCTTCCCATGTTTACCCCTTCCCTTACTCGCCCGCCTATCAGCTGCACTTTCCCTACAATCTTGACACCTAATAGGATCTGAAGAACCAATTTTTGAAGTAACCTTAACTAAATCAATACCCTTGTGAAGATGGGCACATATTTTCCTCTCTTTCGAAACCGAAACTTTATCAACAACACTCTCAATACTCGGAATGTTTTGTTGAGAAACAGTCCTCGGAGAATGGGTATCACCCGGCTTCTCCTTATGACCACTTCGGGCTTTCTTCTTTACCTTTTGCCCCATTATTCCTAGAACCAATTCAAAATAAAAATTAACACTGTAAACCCACATGTCAAGAAAAGCCAATGACAAAACACCAGAAAAAAACAATTGTCAATAAATCAAACCAACCCCAAGAAAGATAGACATAGACACTGCAAATCAACATATTCAAACAATATGTACAAAACATATGTGTGTGTATGTGTCGCCGAGGTTTTCAGAGACTTTCAACACGATGGGCACGTGTAGAACAAAACCAAGATTTCGAAAAAAGTACAAAAAAAAAACCCCATAACAGATTTTGCGTTCCTGAGAGATCCCTAGATGTTGTTTTGGTTGAAAAGTAATTGCAAGTGCTTCTGACCAATCAGAAGAAAAAAACAAAAATTCAAATTGAAATAGTAAGAACTATAAATTAACCTGAAATCTGTAGAGACAACTAGAGATTGAGTCGAAATCTTCAATGGATTTGCGTTACGTTGGAAGATTAGGATCCGAAGACAAAGGATACCAGGTACGTTAGAGAGAGAGAGAAATAAGTCAGTGGCGTGTATATTGTGAGGTGTTTGGCACACCTGCTACCCTCTCTCTCTCACACTCTCAATGGGAGGAGAGAGAAACAGGGCGGTGGTAGTGGTGGTGAAAAACAGTAGTGAGAGAGAGAGAGAGAGAGGGTTTATGTTTTTTAAGTAACAGGAAAGGCCGAGCAAGGAAATTTCGTTTTTGAAGTAAAATATACCCAACCAAATTTCAACTATTGCTTAGTTTCAATTTGCATTATTTAATAACTTCCAAAAAAAAAAAATTGCATTATTTAATTGGTTTAAACTTTCAACTTCCAACTTCTATAGCTTAAACATAACAAAATTTAGAAGTTCACAAAAATTTATTAAGACAACTTAGTCTTATTTTTAACAAAAATAATGGTACACGTCACGAATAAATAGTACTAATTTTAATTCGAATTTACGTGGCAGGTGATATAATTCATTATTTTAGGAGATAAAATTAAATGATAAGTTATTATTGGTGGAATTCCTCCATACACGGAATCCTTATAGTATTTATCACCTGCCACATAGATTCGAGTTAAAATTCGTGAAATAAAATTATGACGTTTAGCATTTCTCTTTTAACAAATATTTTTAACTAAATTCACAATTTAATTAATAATATTTTGTTTTTAACATTGTCATTTCTCATAAATGTCTTAACATACTAAATATAACCTTTACCTCTAATTTTTATAAATAGTTTCAATTTTCCTTTAAAAAACAATAGGATAAAAGTTGTTCAAATTATCATAATAGGAGTTCTTAGTTCTTACTAAAAATGTAGTGGAACAGTATTAGAATTTTAGTAAAATTCTAAGTATTTAATATAAATTAAAATTTTCAATGTGGGCAGAGGGCTCCAATTTTTTCCATGTAGTTTTGTTCCAGAAATAGAAGTTTCTATATTCAACTCGTGTAAAAAATCTTAACATTTTTAATAGAAGCCTAAATACCAAAGAACAGATAATTTAAAACAATTTACCATCGAATGGCTGTAATACAATATTACTTTTTCACTTTCCAAATTAAAAAGTTGAGGTGTCACTGGATTATATTTTCACCTTCCAAATTAAAAAGTTAGGGTTCAAATTCTGACAGGAGCATGTGAATATTTGAGTTACTTAATAAAAATAAATAAACAATCCATTAATTCATATAACATTTTTTTGAAAATTATGTTTTTAAAAAAAATTAGAGTGTTCTTTTTGTACTTCGATTCTACATTTATTTTCAAAATTATTGAAAAATAATTCAAAAATTAAGCCTACATTATCTTTTCATATGGGTTAGGTAGGTACCTATGAAAAAAAAAATTAAATTAAATTCCAAACCTTCCTTTCTTTTTTTTACACTCTTTTGTACGGCTAAAAAGTTACGTATAAGAACAAACTGTCACGAAACATTAGTTGAGAGATGAAATTATCGAAAATGGTGTTCCTTTATTTGGGTTAAATTCACAAAATTCTCTTATACTTTCATTATTATTTTTACACTTTACTCTTGTACTATTAAATCATCTCCTATATAGTAAAATCTCGATAAATAAATGTTTGATAAATTAATAATCTCGTTTAAATAATAAAATCTTTCGATCTTAACTCGAATTAGTGTACTAAATTAATAATCTCACGAAATGCATAAGATAATAATTTTTTTAGAAATCCTTAAGGACCCAACGAAATATAAATTAATAGTCGATGAAATACATAATATGTTAAATGAATTTGTTTAAAAATAATATGTT
Organism: Cornus controversa; assembly: GCA_026545225.1. Taxonomy (NCBI): domain Eukaryota; kingdom Viridiplantae; phylum Streptophyta; class Magnoliopsida; order Cornales; family Cornaceae; genus Cornus; species Cornus controversa. Next base: position 39,769,329 of record CM048854.1, read on the forward strand.
AAAAGAAGTATAGTTGAAGGTAGAAGATGAAACAAACTTAATATAGAATAAGATGACTACATATATAAAAAGAGTGGCAAAAAAAGTTCTAGGAGAATCAAAAGGAACGGGACCGTCATATAAAGAAACATGATGATGAAATGACGAAGTTCAAAAAATCGTAAAAGCAAAACGGGAATGCTATAAAATTTGGCAAAAAATTAGGAATAGTGTAAATTTTAACAAATATAAAAAAATAAATAAAGAAGTTAAGAAAGTTGTAAGTGAGGCAAAACATAGAACATATGACAATTTCGATTCTAAACTAGGTACAAAAGATGGAGAGAATAATATATATAAACTTACCAAGCTAAGGGAGAGGAAAACTAAAGATTTTAGCCATATTAAATGTATTAAGAGTGAAGATTCACAAGTTTTAGTAAAGGACGATAAAATTAAAGAAAGATGAAAAGCTATTTTGAGAAATTGTTAAATGTAAAACATATAAGAAATTTAGGAGTGGAGGAAAATGTTAGAGATATTATATTTTTTCGTAGGATCAAGGAGTGGAAGGTTAGAAATGCCTTGAGAAAGATGAAATCAAGGAGGGTTTTAAAACCCGATGGCATTCCTATCGAGGTGTGAAAGTGTCTAGGAGAAGTTGACTTGTCTTGGTTAACAAAATTGTTTAATAAAATTATAACAACTAAGAAGATGCCAAATGAGTGGCGCCAATGTTTTCTTGTACCTATATATAAAAATAAAGGGGACGTACAAAGTTGTAATAATTATCGTGGTATCAAATTAACGAGTCACACTATGAAACTCTCAAAAAAAGTGATTGAACAACGTCTAAGACGGGAGACGGAAGCGTCGGAGAATCAATTTGGATTCATGCGGGGTAGGTCAACGATGGAGGCTATTCACATGTTAAGGAGATTAATGGAAAGATATATATAGAAGAAGAGAGATCTCCATATTATTTTTATTGATTTAGAGAAAGCCTATGATAGGGTACCTAGAAACCTAATATGGAGAGTTTTAGAAAAGAAATGAGTCACAAATGGATACATCGACACAATTAAGAACATGTATGATGAGTGTGTAACTACAGTGAGAACGCCTGTAGGGGAAACAAGCAAATTCTCAATCACTGTAGGCTTAAACCAAGGGTCAGCATTAAGTCCATACCTATTTGCTTTAGTGATGAATGAGCTAACAAGACACATCTAAGATGATATTCCGTGGTGTATATTGTTTGCCAATGATATTGTTTTAGTTGATGAGACTAGAGGAGTTAATGCCAAATTGGAGGTTTGGAGAGAAGCTTTAAAACTAAAAGGGTTTAAGATAAGTTGAAATAAAACTGAATACATGAAGTGTAATTTTAGTAAATCTAGAAAGACAAATGAGGATGTAGTGAGGATTGAGAATTAAGAGGTACAAAAAAGTGATCATTTTTGCTATTTAGGTTCAATTATTCAAAATGAGGGAGAAATTGGAGATGACGTTAATCATAGAATCAAGGCAGGATGGGTTTAATGGAAAGGTACATCTAGTATATTGTATGACAGGTGTCCCCTTACAATTGAAAGGGAATTTTTATCGAACAATTATTAAACCAGCCATACTTTATGGTACTGAATGTTGGGCAACTAGGCAACAACATTTGCATAAAGTGAGTGTCGCAGAAATGCGAATGTTGAGATGAATGTGGGGGAAGACTTAAAAAGGATAGAATTAAAAATGAACACATTCAGGAGATGATTGGTGTAGCACCAATTGGAGATAAAAGTGAGAAAAAATAGGTTAAGATGGTTTGAACATGTGCAAATAAGACCTTTAACTACGCCGGTTAGGAAAAGTGACATAGTTCAAATTGAGGGCAATGCTAGGAGAAGTGGAGACCAAAGCTAACATAGGTAGAGGTAGTAAAAAAATATATGATAGCATGTGGATTAACTGAGGAGATAACCTTAAATAGAGCGGAATGAAAATATCGGATTTATGTAGCCGATCCCAAGTAATTGAAAAAAGGCTTAGTTGTTGTAGAGTTGATGAAATACATAAAAAATTAAATAAATAAATAAATAACAAACAAAAATTTTATAATACATTGAGTAACTTTTTACTCAACAACTTCTATTTTCTCAATTCAATTATTTTTAAAATATACATCTAAAGTTGTTTACATTTTCTATTTACTTATACTAAACTCAATCTCATCCTTAATTTTTTGCAATGCATACACCACCTCTGGAATCTAAGAGTCTAAAACTAATGATTATTTATAGAGTTTATCTTCTATGTACTTGAAATATTTTTATATTTTACTTGAAACCTCTTTATCTTTTAGGACATTAAGTTTTTACACTACCTCTCTTCCTTTTCGGAGTATTTCTATCTTCTACAATTAATAACCATCTTTTATTTTTTAGAGTATCTTGAGCTTCATTGTATTAACTTTTGATCACGTCCGTTGATTTTCAACTTATAAGCCACACATAAACAAGTAGCAGAAACATAATACTCTCTCCAAATGCAAATTCTAGAAAATCAATCCGAATGCAACGGGTTTGATCGATGAAGAGAGATAATCATCATCACATTCAAATTCAAAACTCTTGAACCCAAGACCTCCAACCTCTCTTTTAATATCTTTAGAGTTTATCGCATCAGACCGGGACGTCAATTCTGATGGAATCAGGTAATGTTAACTGCGAGTCACCGATAACGACGATGTGTGCATCACCAACGTGGAGATCTTCGACAGAAAACCTACAGGTTGGATTGCAGACAGCGGGCATAAAGACCTATTGAGTATAGATAAGAGCGTTTGATAAGACAGAGAAAACGATTGAGGGAGGGAGAATATTGTAGTTGACAAAGTAATAATAGAGGCAATTTTGTTTTTTGGCACTACTGATATTTCTGATGAAATTTTATTAAAAAAATAGAGGTATATTAGACATACCCATACTAATAGAGTTATTGACGAAAATATGACACGGAGATCTAAGTGACAACTAAAATGAAAATGTATTTTTTTGAGAAAATATGACAAACTTTAGGGGTATCATTGTAATTAATTCTATATTATCTTATGAAAAAAATATTTATTATAAAATGCATTTCTTATATAATTATTTGTTTATTATATAATGTAATGTATTCAGATAGTTTTAGTTATTTTTAATTTAATAGATTATATAGTGTAATATTATATATTATTTATGAATTTTTATATTGCAGGGATAAGGTGTCAAAAATTGAAAATACAAGATGGTTTTGTGAATTTAACTTTTAAATAAATTGGACGTAGAAATGTATTATTTTAGTCCTACAAAACTCTAACACAATCACACGTTGTATTGCCGTTTACTTTAACCAAAAACTATGGAAGATAGTGAAATTTGATCATTTTTACATTACTGGGGTAAGGGTAAATTGAACCCCAAAAAAAAAATGATAGTGTAAGCAGTGTTTTGTGAATTTAACCCGAAAAATTATATATAGTGTATTTTTTGAAGGGCTAGAATTTTTAAACAGAATTCATAGACAGAAATATTTAAATCCATTAGATGCATGTGATAGACCCATCACATACATATAATGAATGTAAATATTTCTACCTACGAATTTTGCCTAAAATTTTTGACTGAGTAGCATTATCACGAAGATGTTACAACTCAATTACATATTACATTAGCATGCACTGCGATACACCAATACGTGTCCTCCAATCATATTTCTGAGTTGTTATTTGTTAGGAGAAAAAAATCATATTTATGAGTTGTCAGAGTCCTTATCCCTCGATTTTTGTTTCCTTACTGATCAACGGTTCTTATTAGCCATCTCAGCCCAAATTGCAATAATTGTCTCTCTCTTTCTCTTTCTCTACCCTCGATTTCTCTCTGTGTCAGAACCTCCAAGTTCAACGACTCAAGATCTGTGTGCAAGATTTCGCAAGCAACAACCTTTTGGCTAATTCACAATGACTCATATCCTTGAATTTTCTTTGATTTACATATGTTTCGATCCAATTTCAATGTTTTCATCTAACAGGTCAATGTTTGATGTAGGAATTCATTATCTCTATTCCCAATTCACTGCTTGATATATGTATATGATTAATTCTATATATATCTGTGTGTATACGTCCATGTATGGATTCGATGTTTTTTTTTCTCTTCCTTAATTTGACCAACGCGGTAGTCAGAGAGATCGTGATCGCGAAAGAGCTCAGGCTCGGACCGGTGGTAAGGGTAAGAACAAGGACGATGGGTTGACCCCTGAACAACGCCGTGAAAGGTTCGATTTTGTTCCTTGTATACCTTAGTATAGATTCGATGTGTTGGATTTTTCAAGATCCAGTTTTTTCAAATTTTAATTTAGTGTTTAATTTTGGTTTAATATTGTGTATTACGTATATAGAGATGCGAAAGCGCTTCAAGAAAAGACTGCGAAGAAGGCACAGGGGGCAGCTGGGAGCGATGCTGGAGGTAAAAGCAACAAAAAATAACGAAATCACTTGTTCATGGATTTCTTAATTTGTGTTTAGTTTGAACAGGAATGTATCTGCATGTTGAGGTTTTGTGCGTCATTGTGAATCTGTATCTGAATGTATTTCTGTCATTTGCATCTTCTGATGCAAAGCAACAAATAATGTTTTATTTAAGATGCCATGTTGTTTATCATTTCAACAGATATCTGATGTATAAAATTGTTCTTCACTTCGTCCACATATTTATGATGCCTATTGCTACCTGGTTTTTACAATTATTTAATTACTCTTGTGATTTGAATTCCCATCTAACAATAATTGTTCAAGATGCGAATGTTATCAAATGGCAACCATAATGATGGGTACTTCTAAGAGGGGACATATTCACAGAAGTTTTTTTAATGGTTGTTTGCTATTTCTGGATCGGGATGGGCAATCGGCAATGCTTTAAGTTATGGTGGAAAATTGGTTGAGTATTGGTGAATTTTTGGTCGGATTAAGCAATGAAACATGTTTGACAAGGGAGTGAGGGAGATGGCTTAGCTGAGGTGAAGTTCAAGTGCAAAATGACAGGCCTTCTTCCAGTGGATGACACATTTTGAATTGCTGAGTGGGAGTCACCCTACTCTTATTTTTTGCTAGAACAACAGCTTATTTTCTTTTCTTAGGTAGTCATAGGCAGAATAGTGCTGGCTGGCATCGTCAAACGGTGTTTTAAGTTGCTTTGTTTCACCTTTAAGGTTTAAATGCTGCTCATATCGGTATTTCAAACTCGATATCTGGTATTTCTGGTTTATGTTACTGCTATGTTCTGCGATTATGCTGTGAAATTGAAGATGTACCTACTCTACCTCCTTGTAATTTCCTAAAATTGATGGAAGAATCATATAGGGACATCAAAAAACTCCTGGATCTGTAGGAGTGACTGAAAAGGAATGGTTAATTTTTAATTTTTAATTTTTTTATTCTTATAAATAACTAAATGATGCAAAACATCATTATGGACCTGGAGAATAGGGGCTGTCTTAAAAAGAGTGGTGATGTGGAAGACAAGAAGGTTTGAGAAAGAGAGGAAACGAAGTACTTGAAGGAAAAAATAGGACAAATAGTAGTAGGAGGGAAGAAGAAGAAAAAGAAAGAGAGGTTTGTCTAGGTACCTGGATGTAATCCACTAGGTACCTATAGCAGTACTTATTCATTCATCCATTTCGTAACATGAAAAGGTTAGTTATACCTTTATTTATATAATAAGGAGGTTACTTGAAGGTTAAGTGCTTAAAAGCTTAGTAAAATACATGAGGTTAATTAATGAGGACATAATTAACATAACAAGCAAGCTTCTTAAGGAGGTTGTATTAAAACTAACCTTATTAGTTATTACATCTAGAAGTAGGTACTTAAAGCTATAAGTTTATCCCCATGACTTCTAAAATAACGACGACCCGAAATACTTTTAGGTTCCATTTGATTCAAGCGATTTAAAATGATTGGATTTGGGTTCAATTATTTAAGGAATATATCTTAGATTTAGATATGATAGGCTAGATTTAGGTAACAAGAAGATGTATAAATTGATTTAATGGTCTTGTAAGTGTGGATTTCAAATAAGATATTATTTGAAATCTATGCTAATAAGGATACAAGTTGCACTATGGTCTTAATAAAGTATATCTCTCACACCTCTACTCTAACATCCTCTTGGGCTTCACAATTTAACTCCAACCTGTAAATCAACATTTAGATCTCTTCATTTAAATCCATTGATTCATCCAAATGTACCACTAATTCCACACGTTTTTTTTTTTTCAATCACATGTTTTATATGTTTAGCTAGTGAAGGTTGAATGCATTATATGTCTAATGTTTACTAATTTTATTACCAAAAGAGCATAGCGATTTATTGCAGCTGACATACAATCAACTTGTAGGAATAGGCAATAGGGTAGATTAATGGAGGGAGTAACAAAGAAATAAAGGTGCCTCAGGCCTTTGAACATGGTAATTTTCTATTGAAGAGTATTGCAGCAGCGCTCTGTTATGCAAGTGAAGTTTTCATTAGAGACAATATTCATAACTTTGCAATGACACAAAATCATTCAAAACCAGTCATGTTGTGGAAACTCCGTAGTTTTGACAGGTTCTCTTATTGTAACTGCTATGAGTTCACATGGACTGCTGTGGACTTCTTCCCCAATTATTTGTAGGAACTTTGTTGCTATTGTTGTCTTACCCTCCTTTTTGATTTGCCAACATTTATGACTGTGTGATTGCTTAGAGGAGTTAGGCCTCACTTCCTGAAATCAGGATCTATTATGATATGAATGGATTAATGTTGTGAGGAAGTTGCAAAAGAGAAATTGAACCCTTGAAGGGGCACAAAAAAAAGAGGAGTTTTTTTTTTTTTGGCGTCCTCCCCCCACCCAATGTTCTATACTACTGGTATTTTATTTTTATTTTTTGATAAGTTGTGCTATACTACCAGCATTATCTGTTATTAAAGCTAACAGCACAAATAAATTGTAGGATTCATAAAAAAATGATCAACTACTTGTGTTTCTATGACATTTGCTATAAATTTTCCTACTGTCTTTGGTTGAAATGGTGTTGCCACCTGTCATCATCTGTCTGTCCTTCTATCTATCTGTCCATCATCCATCCTCTTATCTATCTATCTCTGCTATTTGTTTGTCTATCTGTTTATCTATCAATACGCATCAACATTATGTTGAAATGTTTTGAAAGAACATTTTTTTTACATATATAATCATATATTTCTTCCCCAAAAAACCATTTAATGTGTGTAGATGTGTCTGTAGTTGCATCCATGTGTTTGTCGGAGGTGTTCCCTGGGGATTGCTGTAGCTTTAAATTTTGTTCACATGGTCAGCTCTTCTGAGTGACTGGCTGGATGTTGAATCCCTGTAATGAGCTAGTTCTCAGCTTCTTTTGCCATTTTAAAGATTATTTGGGAAACATAAAACACATCCACCAAACACTGAAGCAGCATATATTTGGAAGGGAATCAATTTCCGTCATATATATACTGGTTGTGAGCTTTAGGAACCTCTAAATCACAACTTATGAAGTAGGATTGGCTGGCCATTTGACTGCATCAAAGGGCCTTTGGTGCTCTTCGGTCCAAGAGAATGGATGATTTTTGTGAAGGTAAGTTTGAACACCAGAGATAAGAAACTTAAGTTGCTTTTGCGAGGTAAAAGGTACCATTCAATCAATGTGAAGTTATTGACAGGAGCCGAAAAATCCCAGAAAAATTCCGATAGCGACGATTTCAAGGGAACATTTTAGTGGGTTCATATGAAATTTTCACATGAAATTTGTATTTCATGCATGCATTAATCAAAGATCTTTTCAAGCTTTATGAGGTGAATTTGAGGCTGAACGACGAGATTATAAACGTCCTTCTTAAAGTTGACATGAAGCATGTCATGTTGTTGTCATGATAAGTTGGCTGGTGGTTTTTACAATTTTCAAGTTAGAAGGAATAACTGTGTAGTAAAAATTGCCAAAGGAAGGCTACAGGAAAATGCCTACGTACTTGTGAAGTAAAGCAACTAAGAGCCTTCTGGTACACGAGAGGCATGTTCTGGCTTAGGTAAATAATTCTGGAGTTGGCTTTAATATGATGCCAATTTACCGTGTTTCGTCTCCAATGGAGATCAAAGGTGGGAGATGATGAAGGTCTTGTCGATGCTTCAAATTTAACTTAGAAGATTATGATCCCTCGTAATCTCGCTCTCTAAGAAGCGTCACATGTCAAATTGTTGTTACATGTTCGTCTTTACTGAATTTACTCCTTAGGTTGTTAGAGAAGGATTTATTTTTAGGGATTTGAATCCTTTTTCGTTTAGATGCATTACTGTTTCACAACTTACTGATTTTCTATTTCTAAATTGAAAGGATATGAATAGCCTAATATTCATGCATTTTTAAGTTCTAAGAAGGTCACGCTTGGATGGCTTGGACTCAGCATCAATTCACAGCAATTGAGTTTGTTTCTTAAGTGATAGAATAGTTGACTAGAAGTACGAAACGTCTAACGTGAAGATGGGTTCAAAGTGTCGTGGATAGGAAGTCTATTTTAACCAGGACTTCCTATCTCCAAGAGATAGTCTCGTACTATGACACGGTCTCACTTTATTGTTATAAATACAGAGGCGATTCATATACCAGGTACGCAATTAAGATCCCCTGAGTTCCTTTATAGCTGAAAAAGCCCTTTCGATTTCTGACTTGATCGTCGGAGCGTAGTCGGCCGGCACCACGCCGGTGCCCTCTCGATTACCCTTCTCTTGTCCTTTTTTACAGGTTGGCGTTTGACCAGTTCGGGGTGAATTTTTGCTTCATCAGTTGGCGCCGTCTGTGGGAACAATCACAAACTTGATTGTTCTACGCGAATCATATACGAAGCATAATGCACCTACGATCTGGGTTAGAGACTACCACTGTACAGGACCTCCCTGCCGGTCACAATCCTCCAGCTGCGCAGGACCTCCCTGCCGGTCATAATCCTCCAGCCGTCCAGGATCCTCTTGTCGGCCATGACCTTCCTGGCGGACAGGGAGGCATGCAACCCCCTGGACAGATGGACTTCCCTGGGGCACGCCCCGAAATCCCAAACGACCAGGGACGGATCGCAGCGTTGGAATGCTAAGTCCGGAACTTGAATCAAAGTCTGGCCCAGATACTCCAACAAAATGCGGCAATTCTGCAGCGCCTCCCTCCTGTGGGGCCAGTACAATCGTCGGGTCACCCTGTTGATCCAGAAGGGGATGGTGTTGGGCAAGACAGTGGGACGAACCCTAGTTACCTAGTCCTACCCGAAAAGAACCAACCCCATGGAGACTTAAGACATCTAGGGAAAACTACTTATTATGACATGGAGATACAGGACATCAGAGCCAGGGTAGAAAGCATGGCCCACGCCATAAGGGGGAAGGGCTCTGCTACAGTAGAGGAGCTGGTCCAGCAAACCAACCTCCCTTTCTCCGGGGGGATAATGAGTTGTCCTTTGCCCAACAAGTTCAAGATGCCCACCCTTGAAAGCTTTGATGGGACCAAGGACCCGCTAGATCATCTGGAGACCTACAAGACTCTGATGCACCTCCAAGGAATACCAGATGAAATCCTATGTAGAGCTTTTCCTACTACATTGAAGGGTTCTGCCCGGTCATGGTTCAACAACCTGAAGCCGGCATCTGTACGTTCTTTCAAAGAACTGAGCCAATTGTTCGTAGGCAATTTTATTGCCGCCCGAAGGCACAGAAAGCCCGCCACCTATCTCCTAAATGTAAGACAGAATAAGGGGGAGTCATTGCGAGACTACATTTACCGGTTTAACAGGGAGATGTTGCAGGTCGATTCTCTGGACGATAAGGTGGCAGTTACCGCATTCATGGGGGGCCAACTGCCTTCAAAATTCTTATACTCAATTTCCAAGCACCCTCCAGAAAGTATGTCCGAGCTACTCATGAAAGCCCAAAAGTATATGAACGCAGAGGATATCCTTGATGCGAGAAAGGCAGACATGAAAAGGGAGGGACATTCCAGTGAGGAAGATAGAAACCCTAAGTATGTCAAAATGTCACGGGGGCAGACCGATAAAGCATCACGTCATGAGTAGGGAGGCATGGGGCATATTGACTAGAGACATTAAAATGGAGGCAGTTGGCCCATCCTTAGATTGCTGAGCATTTGTGGAAGTGCCACCAGTAAGACTCTCTTTTAAAAGTTGCATTTACTTTAATTATTCTAGCTGAAGCTCAATTTAATATCGAGCCTTAGGGCAATAGCTCTAAGGTTTTTGCTCGAATAATTCTCTATTTGTTACTCAAATATCAATAGCAATCCTTTTTGTTTCAAAATTTGTTGTTATATCTAAAACGAAAAGTACACCACCCTACGGGGATACACCTCTAAGGAGGGCCTTTAATGAAAAAGGCGGGATGGATGAATCTCGAGAACATTGTTTAACAGCCCTACGGGGGCACAGCCTTATGTGGGCACAACCCTATGGGGACACACCTCTATGGAGGGCCCTTGTACGATAAAGGCGGGATGGGTTAAAATTCTGAGAGTGTATATGGACATCCCTACATGAACCCTTGTGCTGCAAGAATTACCTCCGCAAAACAAACCATTTTCAATAAAAAAAAAGAAGAAATATACCGTCCCAAGTCCTTTTCCAATGGCTAGCAATGGTCACAAGTACTCAAGCCAAGCGTAGGGTGAGGCAGCAACGGCTAGGAAAACAACAGATAGAAAGCCAAGCGCTGCCCAGTAAAGCCAAGTGCTACCCAAAAAGCCAAGTGCTACCCAGAAAGCCAAGTGCTGCCCAGAAAGCCAAGCGCTGCCCAACAAAGCCAAGCGCTACCTAGGAGGCTAGGCGCTGCCCAGCCTAGGTCAGGTGCTGCCGGGCCAGCCAGGCGTTGCCTGGCCAAGCCAGGCGTTACCGAGCCCATCCAAGCGCTGTCAGGCCCAGCCAGGCGTTGCCCAACGCTACAGGGGCGCAGCCCTACGAAAGCCACCCTAAGGGGATATACCTCAAAGGAGGGCCTTTAACAAAAAAAGGCGGGATGAATGAATCTCGACAGCCCTACGGGGCACAAGCTCAGCCTTATAGGGGCCTAGCCCTACTAAGGGGACATGACCACGCTTTTTCAAGGGACTTTAATGAAAAGTGTGGGATGATTAATCCAAAAACATTATTAACCTATCCTACGGGGGCACAACCTGTTAAAAGAGATTTTAGCAAAAGGCAGGTAAGTCCCGCCAATGTGGTCACATGGCTTTATCAAGAGCCGCGTTATTAAGCTTATTAATTAGAGTTTATTAACCAAGTAAGTCATTGGCATAATGGTTAGGGTGAGACCATCAGAGCTTATTAGCTAAGGTTCGATTCTTCAAACTGACAATCATTTTATATATATATATATATATATGTATAAACCGGGTTCTTATATACCGGCCAAAGGCCGGACCCAAGAAAAAACCACTAGACCAAAAACCAAGCCCAGGAAGAAACCGGCCACACTAAGGACGGGCCCACCGGACCAGAAGCATCGGGCCGGGCTGGGGACAACCGGGGCCACCGGGCCGGGCTGGGGACAACAGGGGCCACCGGGCCAGCCTGGCCGAGCGCCGGGCAAGGCGCGGCCGGGCTCGCCTGGCCAAGCGCCGAGCCCCTGGCCAAGCGCCGAGCCGGGCTTAGCCAGGCCCACCTGGCCGGGCGCGGCTGGTCTGGGCCGGGCCGGGCTTGCCTGGCCAAGCACCGGGCCGGGCGCGGCCAGGCCCGCCTGGCAGGGCGCTCGGTCGGGCTGGGCCCACCGGCCGGGCGCGGCAGAGCCCTCCTGGCCGGGCGCGACCGGGCCCACCCGGCCCGTGCCACGCGCGGAGAAAAAAGAAGAAAGAAAAGGAAAGGAAGAAAAAAAGAGAGGAAAGAAAGAAAAGGAAAGGAAGAAAAAAAGAGAGGAAAAAAGGAAAAAAGAAAAGAAAAAAGGAAAAAAGTGTTTATTTGTATGCCAGACGAAGCCCGGTAAGCAGTCCAAAGTGTTCATAAGGCCCAGCAAGTGACCCTCATGACCAGGGGGCATCTGATAGAGTAGTTGACTAGAAGTACGAAACGTCTAACGTGAAGATGGGTTCAAAGTGACGTGGATAGGAAGTCTATTTTAACCCGGACTTCCTATCTCCAAGAGATAGTCTCGTACTATGACACGGTTTCACTTTATTGTTATAAATACAGAGGCGATTCATATACCAGGTACGCAATTAAGATCCCCTGAGTTCCTTTATAGCTGAAAAAGTCCTTTCGATTTCTGACTTGATCGTCGGAGCGTAGTCGGCCGGCACCACGCCGGTGCCCTCTCGATTACCCTTCTCTTGTCCTTTTTTACAGGTTGGCGTTTGACCAGTTCGGGATGATTTTTTGCTTCATCATTAAGACTTTAGGAATCTGTGTTCCAGCAAAATAAATGTCCCAAAAAATTTGATGTCTAAACCTTGTGTGGTTGAATTATTCTCATTCAGTTGCAGTATTCTGATTTTCCTCAAGGGGCGTAAGAGGCTGCCTGTCATTGTCCAATATTACATTTGATTCAATGAGCTGAATCTAGGCTTGGATTAGGTTAGATTCATCATAGATATTCATATATATATATATATATATATAAAGAAAAAGACAATGAACTAAAAAGAGAAGTAAGGAAAGAGAAGTAAGGATTCATTGATTAGCCAATTATATATATATATAATTGGCTAATCAATGAATCCTTACTTCTATATATATATATATATATATATATATTTATTTATTTGACTAATCAATGAAGTGGACAAGGATAGACTTGAAACTTTTACCCAAAAAGAATGATAATAATATAATAATAATAATAATAAAGTGATTTTCAAAAGATCATGTTTTAGTCGTTGAAAATGACTACAATAATTTTGTGTGAATTGAGAAACATATATGTCAAGAGTTTTAGAACTAATGAAACATGATGCATAACATTTCTGTATTACATTGGTAAATCTAATGTTCATACACAATATATCATCAACATTTTTTCCATATGTAAATAGAAATACAAAGTACACAAAACACATTATGTTGAGGTTTTGTAAGCTTTTTTTAAACCCCATCTTTGCAAGCTTTTAGCTCAAGCTAGCCCTTGGTCGGTGTATGCCTACTGTTTTAATAATTAAAACATGAGAATGAGCTTGGTTGTAGAACTAAATTGTTTTCAGTTTCACAGTAAAATTGTGCAATATAAATCATATTTCAGAAAACAGTGAAAATTATAACACACTAAGGCCATCAGCAATAGGTTGGACTGGCCAACCAAACTCTACTGTTGCCTTACAATAGTATCACTTGAATTGGTGGGCTCATGTATACTTGGCTATCTGCTTGGCCGGATTGGGTCAGGCACATAGCCAACCAATTAGTTTATTTATTTATTTTTGTCTTTGCACTTATGAAAGTTTGAGCCATGTATATATATATATATATCATTCACTTAAATTTCAATAACTTTTACTACAAATTAAATTTTTTTATAAAACAATTTCTGTTAGAAAGATAATTTCGAGAGCTTTAATTTGAGTACCACTTAAGCTATTTTTTTGACTTAAAACGAAAATATTATGAATTTTTCAAGTTAAAAAAGTATAATTTTTTTTAACATATATATGTACATATATAAAATTTTAGATTAATTTAATTGTGAAAGATTATTTAATTGTGTAGATACTGAAAATCTGAACCTGTTGTAGAGTCAAAATTTAAAAATTCTGACATGATGATGTGACTGGCTAAAATACTGAGGTGACTAACTAAAATTTAAATTTGGAGAACCAATTTTAACCAAACCATAATGAATGTCCTAACTATACAATATGCCAGGGCTCAAGTATCAGGGAATATATATATATATATACACACACACATACCCGTAAAGAGAGAAGGAGAGCTCTAACTTATAAAGAATGTTGCTCACCTCATTGTTTTCCGTGCAAAATTTCGCTTGTTAAAAAGTCAATATATACACACGAAAGAGAGCTCTTACTTGTAGAGGCAAGCTAAACCAGTTCCAGTCCCTGTAAAATTGAGTAATTTGAATCGTATATATTTTGTTATATTTGTATGAATAAAAAAGTATTAATACAATATTCATGTACCAAATGTATATAAATGCATGTATAAGAGAGAAGGGGGTGCAATAGTCCAAATATTTGCGGACCGTTGGGACAATTAACGTGCCATCCACGCCACTTAGCAAACATGTTATAAATGAATAAACAATTCCATGGCCTCCATTCCCGTCCCTTTTGCCACCTACTATTATAAGTCACTCTCTCCTATTATACATGTGTGAAAGAATTTTTTATTTATCAGAATAAAAAATTATTTCTATATATATATATATATTAAAAACTCTAAAAATTTGAGTAAATGTTTGATTTGGGACTTTTAATCTAAAAAATTAGTAACCCTTTTCCTAAAATCATTTTCCTCCTAGTTTTGTATGCGTTGTGGTCATCATTAGCAATTTAGCATGCAAGACAAATAAAAATTTTGGGAACCAAGTCAATGGCATAAACAAGTGCTTAAACACCTGTGATGGAGTTGTTGTGGTGTATTATATGCTATCTTAAACATGAACTTTTTGTCATTTGGAGAGACATGGTTGAACTAAACTAACTTATCCCAACATTTAACATGTCAAGGGATTGAATATGACCACATAATATATATATATATATATATATATATATATATATATATTATTTTCTGTTTAGCCAGTAAGCATTCATGTCCATCATTAATAAGGAAAGATTAGTGGCCATCAGTTTATGGCTAACAAACATTCTGACACGTGGAACTGGATCATTCAACAGTCGACTCACTCTTATAAGAGAAATGCTAAACGTCATGAAATTATTTCATGAATTTGTATCATGAATGATGTGACAGGTAACGTGGAGGATTAGTATTGGTGAGATTTAGTGATAATATCATGAGACTATGTGTATGGGGGAATCCCACCAATACTAACTCTCCACGTTACCTGCCACATCATTCATGATACAAATTCATGAAATAATTTCATGACGTGTAGCATTACTCCTCTTATAATATGTTACATTTTGCTTTCTTACAACTAACTCATGTCCAATTAGATTCCAATGACTTGTCCCACTTTTTTTTCTAACACTATTAATTGGTCTAACTCTAATCTAATTATGATTAAATTAATCAAATGATGACAATAACCATAACAACATTGATAATTAATAATGTTTTTGTTAAAATAAGCATAAAGTGCACCGGATCATAGTTATAATTAAGTCATATTGGTGGAAGTCATGATGGTTCTTATGAAGAGATGGGCAACTACAACTTAGTTTTCACATGTCAGGATAAGATTTTCTATTCAATCTTCAGAAACAGTTTGCTGGTCCTCTAAGTATGTTTCGTTGTATGTATGCATATATGACAATTCATGATATATATATATATATATATATATATAAACATCTATATATATATATATAGATACACACACACACACACATTGGTGATTTTATGTTCTTCACAATGTTATATTGATGATGCCGTGTGCTAATGGATCCCAATTCAAATATAGATTCTCCTAATACAAAAACTCATGTTTGAGCTACAAAGAAGGGAGAGTAAGTAGTATGAAGTAAAAGTAGAATAATAATTTGAAGATGGAAGTATCTACTTTTGATACAGTTGCTTTCATCTTTCACACTTTTTTTTTTCCCTTCTTTTTATTTTTGTTTTTCTTATTTAACTTTACTCGAGTCATGTAAGAATATCATGCAGATATATATATGTGGGATGTTCGATCTATCTGGATTTACAGATAGAGATATAAGAAAAAGGGTTGGGATGATCAAGAAACTAGTTGCTTCCTAATGAGAAAGCTAAAGAAATCTTTAAAAGGAATATGGTGATAAAGATGGAAGAAGGGGATCGAATTAAGTTGAATAATCAAAAGCTAGAAGCCGTTGTACCTGACATATTATAAAAATGTTATATGAATCGTTTTGGCATACACGAACCACTCACAAGAGTGCTGGGTCACACCACCATTCCAAGCCAATTCAGCCTGATTAGCACCACTCACACATAAAATAGTTTGTCTTGTATTTTGATAGTCAGCTTAATTAATCTGCTTAAAATAGTTTGTTTAATTGGTAATATTATGTAATTTTGACTAAAAGGTTTTGTTGGTAGTTGTGAAAGATGAGAAACTAGCCAACATCCTAGAAACTGTTAACTGAGGACAAAGCTCTTATCTCTCTCTCTCTCTCTCCTCATAGACATACAATATACATATAGGTACATATTCTTATGTCATGCCGCAGATGTAGACATAAACAATAAATAAGTTACCGGTCTACCTTTATCCCGGTGGCTTTGGGTATTTACTTCCAAGTCCCAAGTCAAGGTTTCGAGAGACTGGTAGAAGATCGAAAAGAAAGAAAAATAAATTTAAGTTAATAAATAAAGAAAACCAGATCTGTAATCTGTTAATGTGCAAGGGTAATATATACACCAGTAAGCAATTTATCTTAGCCATCTAATAAGTTATTGCTTAAACGTTTATGGTAATTTTAATCACCACTTGAAAGGAGAGTCTTGATGGAGTGGTTAATTAAGGATATGCATGTTGCACTGGACTTGTTAAATTATACTACACATAGTTGTAGTTAATTACCATATATAATATGGGAGCAGGCAAAATATATATATATATATATATATATATATATATATATATATATATGGGGGCTTGAATGAAGACATGCACACAGGAGAGAGAGAGAGAGCTATGAGATTGGTGAAAAAGCTGAACAATCAGCTAAAATACTTATCTTCACAGTTGAGAAAACAGGGAGAGAGAAGAAGAATATTAAAAGTCATGCCTCTCAAGCTCATCATCATCATTTTGCATCCAGACTCTATATATGATTTGTCATATACTGCTTTTTTCAAGCAATTTTCTTCATGTCCAATCCTTCTTTTTAATACTAAAAGTTGTGGTGATGTGTTACAAGCTGAGCATAGCATTTCTACTCTGATCTGTCTTGTTGTGTTTTAAGGCCCAGATCACACAACAAGGAATAAAAGCATTGTGTTTGTTAAGGAAAGAAAAAGTAGAAAAAGGCAAAAGCAGCTTTGAGAAACATGGCCTCATGTTTAATTTGCTCACTAATAATCAATTAGTCAGGTAAATAGAGTTAGATTACTAAGATTAGCCAGAACCATGTGCTGATCCTATAAAATAACAATCCAAAACAAACTGTGCCATTGGAAGAACTTGGTCATATATTAGACAAAATAAGAAAAGTGAACAAAGAACCTAGTGGGAATCTCCCTATAATGGTTTATATTCACCTCCCCTGGAAGGTGCAATAATAGAAAGTGATGCTGAAGGTAGCTTAAGATGGTTGCAAACAACTACTACCTATTAATAGAATACTTGTGGCTCAAATTTGGAGGTGAAAATGGCTCGTAGCCTCACTTTTTAGCTTTTTTCTAATGCTAGATTTGGAAAAGATAGCCATGATTTGATCATACTTGGGAAACAAAATTCATTAAATTTTTTTGTTCAAAGGTCTGTTCAAAGCCAATATAATAATGTTTATGATAATCTTGACAATTATGTTTTCCTAATTACACTTACATATTGTTTCCATCTGATTACTCGTAAATCAGAATCAATCATTAGGTTACTTAACTGGGCTTATTACATGGGAAATGTGTATACAATTAGCAGATCGATATTTACTTCTAGTGTAGTTTATGCTAGCATAAGTAAAGATATTAATGACACAAAGATAGTTAGAAGTATCTTGTGTTAACAATCTAATCATCATATTAAAATTCAATTAGGAAAGTGACAAGTTCAAAAGAGCATGTGGGTGTTTGAGAAAATCACATGATCATTGATAGAAAAAACACCACCAAATAGTGACATCAAAGTAATGTTAAGCTTGAGGTTATTGCAATCACTGTCATGGAAGAATATCCACCCCATCTTATATATATATAAACCCTAGAAGACAGGGGAGCCAAGAAACATGAGTTGTCAGGTTTTGATTGGTTGTGACAGCATTGAGAATGGCAAGCACGAAAGCGTGGAATCGTTGAAGGTGATGAGCTTTTCCTCTTGAACAAGCAGATCTGACTTGGAGTATAGCTTTTCTTTATAAGCATAATGCAAGTCCTATTAATTTTTTTAATGAGGCTTGAAAGACACCTTTCATCACATATATATATATGCACACATAGTATATTGCCAATACTTGTTCCAACTCTCATTTTAATTCATATTAGCATGGAGAATCAATTTCTTTAGATGGAAGCCTTCTTGCAAAAGGACTTTCCATCTTATTTTCATGGAATGGAAAACGGATCAAGATTTTCAGCTGATCCAATCATCATTTGGGGTGCTCTAGCTGAGAACACTTACTGCGATAATGGTGATTGTAGTAGCGTAAGATCATCTTCATCATCCCCTGATAGTTTGTTTTCATGTTCAAAGTCATGTTGTTCCATGGATGAGGCTTCTGCAGCCACCATGACTACTAAAGTCCCTGAATTCACCACAGTACAGGACATGATCGAAACGCGTTCATTTGTTTCTAGATTGAATTTTGGCAGCCCAAATGGATTTTCTGCTTCTGATGTCGAAAACAGCTATGTTCCAGTAAATTTCCTGAAATCCTTCCCAGAACTTAACCATGTTCAAGTGCCTGCAGAACCGTCTACACCACCTTCAAAATCAAGCACTTCAAATTTCCCAAACCTAGGCTTGTTTTTGCAGGAACCCAACATCTTAGATATACCAACAGGAGCTGCTGAATCCCTTGGCAAGAGCCAAGAGTGTGAGTCCATGTCATCCTCATTGAACCCTTTGTTTCCCATGCCCCAGCATGGCCAGAGTCAGCTTCAGCAGGGCATGGAGTGGCTCAGAATCAATCAAAGCTTGACAGACTATCCCTCAAGAGGTTTTGGTGACTATTGGCTGAGTACTACCAAGACACAACCGATGAAGTACACGGGAAAAAGAGTGCAGAGTCACAGCCAGAAAACCTCTTTGTCATCAGTATCATCCCCGGGCAAACTGTTCAGAGGAGTGAGGCAAAGGCACTGGGGAAAATGGGTTGCAGAGATTAGGTTACCGCGAAACCGGACAAGGGTTTGGTTGGGGACTTTCGACAAAGCTGAAGAAGCCGCTTTTGCATACGACACAGCAGCTTACATGTTGAGGGGAGATTATGCACAATTGAACTTTCCAGATCTCAAGCATAAACTTAAGGCCAATTCTACAAATGGTACAACAGCAGCTCTTCTTGAAGCAAAGCTACAGGCAATTTCTCAGGGAGTTTCTAAGAACAAGAAGCCAATTGATCCTCCACCAATGTCACCAAAGGAGCACTTGATTGAGGAATCAAAAGCACTCAAAGGTTTGAGCCAAAAC
This sequence comes from Cornus controversa, assembly GCA_026545225.1. Classification (NCBI taxonomy): domain Eukaryota; kingdom Viridiplantae; phylum Streptophyta; class Magnoliopsida; order Cornales; family Cornaceae; genus Cornus; species Cornus controversa. The sequence continues at coordinate 39,788,850 of CM048854.1, forward strand.
CCAACAAGAAAAGAGTGGCAGTTTGAGTTGGAGAGCAAAGTTGGATCTGAGATGATTGAGAACAAGAAGAAAGAAGAAGTATTATCAGATGTTGATGGTGTTCAGCTAAGTAGAATGCCATCCTTGGACATGGACATGATCTGGGATGCACTTCTAGTCTCTGATTCATGAATTATATTTGCCTTTTGATGCTGAATTTCTTAGGTTGAATAGATCTTCATGTGGTTGAGTTTCTGTTCTTTATGGCACAAGCTTAACTTTTATGTTTGTTTTCAATAGAAGGCCAATTAGTTTGTTCTTCATCAGTGGCCACTGTTTAGATCTCTTAAAGGCCTTTTTTCAGGATGGTGTTTGATTACATGTATTTTATGCAGTTCTATTTTTTTGTACTTCTTTTCTGAATTTGAGATTCTTTTAGTTTGTTGATCTACAAAACTTCTATGTCATGAGAAGAAGGAAAATTTTATATAGCATTCCAAATTGTCAAGGTAAATGGGAGGATCCAAGCCTTTTGCTGTGGTAGTAGTTGCCAGATTTAAAATGTGCTTCATGAGTCCTCTTATATTTAGTCAAAGGGCGGCTCTCCGGTTGGATGCTTGCCCTCTTACCCAGGATCAAGAATTGGGTCTCACTTTGACTAACGGGTCGAGCGCTTGTCCTCTAATACAAAAACTTAAATTATTAGATAGTGTTGCACATCTATCCTTATAAGCCTATGATGTTACTCATATGGATCCGATGTGTGGACAAGAACCTCTAACAACGTATACAATAGAGGATCCCAACTCATCAACATGGACAAGGTGCTAAGTCAAAAATCAAGATTAACTGATTAATGCAAGGACTTAAAAAAATGAGTTTTTATTTGACAATTTTGAGTCCAACACCAACAGTACCAAAGTGACACAAATATAGATCATAATTCTACTCACAGTTAAGCATTAATACTTCAAATAAACCTGATGAAGCCATTATAGCCTTTTTTGATCAATAATTTTCCTTTATAAAGTCAAAATAAAAAATTACATAGTAGCTGTAGATGAAAGGAACTGAAGAGTGTTATCAAATATTTGTTACCCCAAGATGAAAGGAGTAAACTAGAGTATATAGACAACCCAAAGTGTTATCATCATTCATTATCACTCACATGTATGAAACTTATTTGACATTTTTCTTGATCTCATTATCAATGGCATACGGTAAACTAAAGTTCATCTTAAGAATTCGTCTAGATACATCTGTTTCATGCACATATAATGAAGAATGTGCTAGGAAAGATTCGAATAGTAGACCTACAACAACCCCATTCCACCTAAGCCAAGGTCTAGGCTACTGCTTATAAACTTCATAATTTATCACCAGAGTTCTCAGAAATTTCTTAAAGTATCTGGTGTGCACCACTCCACTTTGTTCTTTATTTTTTGAAAGTGAATACCCACGTCAGTAAGTCAAAAAAGTGACCAAGACAAGAGGATGACATGGTACTCTCTACTTTATGTAGAGATAGAGAGAGTGCCAAAAAAGTGACCAAGACAAGAGGATGGCATGGTACTCTCTACTTTATGTAAAGATAGAGAGAGTGTGCTCTCCCGAAAGTGACCAAAACAAGAGGATAGTATAATGTTCTCTACTTTATGTAGATATAAAGAGAGAGTGTGCTCCCCCTTTTTAGCCATCGGAGAGTCTAATAGAGATTTTGGTGTGGCGCCCTCAAAATGGAGAGCTCCGCACCAAATAAAAATACACGTTACAAGCCATTCTCTCTCTCCACTTTGCTCCCACACGTTATACTCTTGCAAGGGAAAAAATATCCTTTTGTTTTTCATGTAACAAAAAGATAGCCAAATTGAACGCTTGCTATGATTTGATAAAGCCTACAACTAAAAGGCTACAATGGGCCTGCTTTATCCCCTCCGGTACAAAGAATCTCGCGGTACGTCACACTGCAATCCAATGACGCACAAAGCGTCACACAATTCAATTATCAAACGGACTCCTTTTGTAAGGTAAAATTTCATCACCGTAGTGACAAAATTTTAAAGTGAATGTAGTAAAGTGTGCGTCTACGTTAGAAAAAGTGTACCGGAGAGGAATTTGATCCAATCCCATTAACCATAGTGTCAAAAAAATCTGTTTTTATGGTCCTGTCAGTTGTCTACACTAATTTGATTGAAGCATCTCTCTGATATGGTCCTATGAGATATGATTCCCATGTTTGTCTTTAAATTGTGAATCTCTATCACTTGTATCTTTTCAGTTCATATCATACTATTCATACCCATAACAAGTAGCACATGAAACAGAGATTACAAAGAATACAAGGTAACAAACAGTAAACCATAAAAACTTTAGAAACATTATTTAGAAATCAAAAGTTCAATAATTGTAGTAATTTCAGATATGGGACTCCAAACTCACCCAACAATATCCAAATCAACAACTATCACTAATCTTCAGAACCCATGACTAAACAGACACTAGTAAATAAATGTATTACAAAGGAAGTACCAAAAAGGCCACAATCAGTGCACAAACAGAGGGCACCAAACTAAGCTTTTCTTAATCAACTCAAATCACCTATAAGATCAACAAATGTGTATCAACATTCCAGAAAGCTTCTAAAAATCCAAAAAATTAAAAAAAAAAACAGCAGCAGCAACATTGGAAATGATTCATTAATTGTTTAAAGCTAGGAGCAGCAGTGCAACCCAAAATGTTGCCTAAGCATTAAAATTTTTACACTACAAAACTGTTCAAATATGGCCCGAACTTGGGCCCCTGCTCCCAACAAAACAAGAAACAACATCTCTAAAGGCACGTCACTTTTACCAAAAGAACAAAAAAAAAAAAAAGAACATTAAAGAAATGCACAAAATTATCTAGTAAAAAGATAAATTTAACAAATCTAGAAGCAGCTATGCTCAAGTAAGCTACAGTGCTCGAAAGAGGCTCTACCTTCATGCACCATAAACAAATTTAATGATCTTCAGTAGGCACTGATTCTTTTGCTTCACTAGTTACTAATATCTCTACTCACTAGGTACTGATTCTTTGTCAATTGCCATCTACTGATTCTTTCTCTGTCCTACGTACTGGTTCGTTCGTAGTCTCCACCAAAACATCTTCCAGATTTTCTACAATCTTATCTCCAACCTTGTCAACTCTTTCCCGCAATTCAAAAGCCTGTTTTTCAGCTGAAATATCCATACCCACATTTTCAACACCAATATCCGCACCAATATCCGCTCCTGGAGAAGACTCCAAATCTAAGCTCTTGTCTGCAGTTTTATCATCTTCCATATCGCTCTTGTCAGAACTAATCTCATTTTCCATAGTCTGAGGAGAGTGCTCACCTACAATTTCAGTTCTCTCATTTGCTTCTAACATATTGACATCCGGCTCAGGAGGACGCTGCTGTATTGGTACCGCATCACTAATAATTTGACCCATTCTCAATCTCTCCCTGTAATCTTCCATTTCTATCTTGTATCTTTCTTTATCCTTCACAGCTTTATCCTGATAAACCTAAATTCAACAAAAATCCAAACATGATAAAATAATTAGTTATAATCAAAGTAAAAAGGAAAGAAAGAAATAATAGCATTTTCTATATATGAGGACATGGTATTTTTGTTTATACCACTTTTTCAGATTCTTCCATTTTGGTCCACAGTTCACCTATCATCCTACTGATCTCTCTGTCTTTCCCCGGATGAAGTGGTTTCAGCCTCGCATGCTGCTCTGCAAAGAAGAAATTGTACCCGCTTCTGTTAGGTTTTGGATGAGCAGGGTCCCTTTTCTTCATCTCAGATTTCTTCCTACGCCTGCGACGGAGCACACCTGGTGCTGCAGTTTTATTGTCACTATTGTTGGCAGACACATTTTGAAATTGTGGCACTTCAAGTACTGGGTTCTGCAGAGCTTGATAAAGGACACCTTTTAGCTTCTCTGAGCCAATTGTGACAGTAACAAGATACCCACTATCAAATTTCCCATCAATGACCCCAATTACTGGAGAACCTGTCAGTGGTGCTGGTCCTGCTGGAGTATCTGCTACCTTAAACGGCGGAAGTGCATTGCTTAGTTACCATACGATGTGGTTATAAATTGAACGGTAGAAACATAAACCAGAAATGCAATAAAAAAGATATAAGGGATAATAAAATATAAGAAGGAACATGGTTAGTAAACAAATGAAATTCTATATTGAAATCTAGTGAGTGAACAAATAGAATGACAAGGTTATGGAAATCTAATTATTAGGAGGCATCACCAGAAGTACAATTCTGTTGGAATAAGCATAAGAACAGAAAAGAAAACTTGGAGAATCTAATAACAGATTGTATTACAGTAATTGTCATAAGATTCATAGGTTTCTCATTCTCTTATTTCTTTGCCTTCAAAGGGCATAAATTCAGAAGATACCTAACTTATTTTGCAAACAATTCATAACTTTTAAATGCAAAAATTATGAGAAGTATAGTTTGTGTTTCCCATGCAATACTCAAACATATTTAAGTAGTTTCATCCAATTCCTGAGCATCTGAGAGGCATTCCCATGTAACTGATCTTATAGATCATTATTAGTAATATAATTTCAGCTGCAAATTTCCAGAAGACACAAGGGATAAAACAATCATGTATTAAAACCAATGTTACATGGACTTGAATCAAGGTATGTTGGGTGTGAATGCGTGTCCACCAAATTTCCAGACACAAGGACAGGGAAACAGCTAAATATCTACATTTCTTATCATTGTTTTTTCTGAAGTAACGTGTTGTTTTTTTGTCAAATAGAAGTGTTCAATATGAGCACTTCACTTGTTTTGAAACAATAATGTAACAAACAGAATATAGTAAGAGTTTTATGTACAATTATTTAGTCTTTCAATGATATGATATGCTTGCTAGGTGCACGTCCAACCAGACACCTAATCCACACCCATAAGTCCATAACCAGGTGTCATGTTCCCACGCGGGTACTTCGCACATGTAGAAGAGCCCATGTAAGTATGTAACACTAGATTTAAACTTCATTTTTCACAGGGGAGTACAATGCATGACTACATGAAGCAAATGTTTTAATCTTAGAAGAAGGAGGAAGACCTCCAGGCAAGGATTCTGGTGTTTTAATCTTATGTTGCTGCATTGGGCCTACTTGAGTTTCTGGTAATTGCAACATAGGTTCACCCAAGCCATGAGCTGGAACTGGTGCCATGGATGGACTTTGCAAAGCATCTGCAAAATATTTTCTCCCATTATTGTGAAGAGATCCATCAAAATCATGAGAGGAAGAGTTGCAAAAGTTCTCTGCACATACCAGCAGATATTGGAGTCCAACCCTTGGCTTTAAAAAAGTAAATCTGCTCATAGTGGTGAAGCAGTGAAAGATAGTATTTGCGCAGCACAAAAGAAGCATTTGTAGCTGTGGAGGGGAAGCTGAAAACATTAGTTACTTCTTTCCATCTTCTCTCTCTAACAGTCTGTGAATTCAAATTAGAAAGCAACTGATTACTAGACAACTCCATGTTAGGTAAATGTTAACAAAAATTGCTACATACTATAATTAAGTTTTCCATCTTTACTGTGTCGTTGAACCATTTCTCCCACTTCCAACCAGAAGAAACTAATAAAGGGAAAACAAAGAGACGAGAAAAATAGCATCTACATGCTTTATCAGAATTGAATTTCCACAATAAAATAATATTATAGAATTTAATAATCTCTTTTGGTTGCTAAGAAGTTAAGAAATCAAGAAGATTGTTTGCAGTCTTACAGTCACCATTGCAACACGGATTGGAAGTCAATCCAAGAATCATCAAGTTCACTTCAAAAAATTAAATAAATGGTATTCTCAATATTATTATTTTTTTTTAAAAAAAGACACTTGATTTTGCAACTCATAGTAATGGTTGACTTTTTTTTCTCTTTGCAAACTCCTTCGCTTTTTGCAACTTCATTAGTGTAAGTTCTGCTCGTAAACTTTGCATGCAACTTTGATTTCTAGAGTTACTAGCAATTTGTCATGAATGCGACACACAATAACTTTCTTCCAGGAAAGGTGATGATAACTTTGTATTGATGTGGTGGCTTCAAAACATATTTGCATAACCTAAAATTTTGGCTATGATGAACATTAAAATCAATATTTCTTCAAGAAAATATCTCAAAAGATTATGATGTACAACACTTTCATGGCAAAAGCATAAGCCATTAATCCTCCTGTGAGGTGTGAGCCAAGGCTAAGCCTCAAGGCAAAATTGTGTAGATATGGGATATGTGTTATCCTACGTGGCACTTGCCACATCATCAATAAAGACCCACTAAACAAAAAGTCAAGCGGTCAATGCGCAAGTTATGTGGCACTCTCCACGTTACTAATAAACCCCAAATTAAAGATCGAAGACTTGAAGACCTGAGTTGGGATCTGAGGAGGTACTTGGTTTGGTGGCTGAAGTCAAAGGATCATGTCGAGTGGTCTTCGATTTGACTTGTAGAGAGAGAGATCATTTGACTCTCATATACCCTATCCCCGCCCTACCTAACCATATTAATATTATATATAAATATTTAATCTTAATACATCTACAAATATACATCATATTATTGTCTCCCATTACTTTACATTCTTTTCTTTTTTATTATTATAACAATGCCCGTCTATATTATGTCAGCATGACATCACCCCAAAGGGAGGAGGAAAATCAGAGAAACCACCAACCCCTCTATGGTTCTCTCACCCTTGCTTTCTCTCTCTCTTTCACCCCTAAACCTTCACCAAGAGAGTCAATGGTGAACTTGCACACTGTCATCTCCTCTTTCTCTCTCAAGTTTTCCTAGGCTTCCACCTCACTCAGTCCACTTTGGATCTCTACTATGTTGCGGGTTATGCCTCATTACATATACAGAACTCATATCTACATTTTGGCGACTCGAATGGGGAGGTATTCTAGCATTCAACATGGAAGTAGCCCTTTGTGGACTATTGCTTCATGCCGGTGATTTCGCTTCAAATTCATTTTCTTATTACTCGCTCCACTTTTAAATTGATATGTTGTTCATGGTTTGGCTCATCTTTGAATTTCTATCTGGTTTCTACTGTTATGCTCTGATATTTACATTCACTTGCTTATCATAAAACAAACCTTGTTTTGCATGATATACATGTCAAAATTTGCATGTCTCGCTCCTGTACTCCTTTGTTTCTCTAAACACTCATTTTTCTTTCTCATCATTTCTGTCATAGATCCATCCCTTGTCTCATGCGTGCCGGTTGATTCAAGAAGAGAAAAAGGGAAAAAAAATAAAATAAGAGAGAAAGCACTGTGGTTATTTTTTAAGGCAACATCTCTTCCATTCATAACATGACACATACTAGAACAACCCACTACCTTGTTACCTTTAGTCCTTGACATAGCCAGGTTCTGTAGTGATCAAATGGTTCAGTGGGTGCTGGAAGTCCTCAAGTTATCAATGTCCCTTCACCCGTAATGATAATAGAGAATATATATATACATATGGAAGGTAAAGTAACTGAAAAAGATAAGAGTGCTACTGCAGATATCTTATCTTATTTATTACTACTACTGATACCTGAGTTGACTAATCTAGCTTTGACTAATCTTTTCATACACTAATTTTTAAGAGGTATGATGCCCTACCACTACCTACTCTAATGTGTTCATTAGTCTACCTCACAATGTATCTATTTTCTTTTTATTTTTTCTTTGTTGTCTTGCAAGACACGAAATGCGTTTTCCAGATATCTGACATGCCCATTTATTATCCATCAGTCATAGCTCTATGTGTGTACGTTCACCCACCATCCTACCTTTATACATATACATTGGTCGCCTTTAGCATCTCTTGTATGAATAGACCTATCTTTAAATCAATAAACCTGATGAATTGTTGTACCCTAATTAGTTTATATATATATATATATATATATTGTGGTGAATAGGGAGAGTTTTTTTAGTTAACAGCCCCAAAAGGTGGGATGGTAGGTCAACGTACACACATAGGGCTATGACTGATGGATAATAAATAGGCATGTCATATATCAAGGACAAAACATTTCGTGTTTTGCAAGATAACAAAGAAAAGAAAACACAGATACATTGTGAGGTAGACTAGTGAATAGTTTAGAGTAGTGGCAAGGTGTCATACTCTCTTAAAAAGTCCTAATCATAAGTCCTCCTTGGAAGATTCATTTTTATCCATAAGTTTAATACGAGAAATTTCAATTATGCATGCATAACCTTCTACAAAGCTCACGCGAGCAAGGTGCTAAATATAGATATGGGATATACTTTTAATAAAATATGACGGTCATAATATATAATATTTCAAAAAACAACTATTATTATTGTTGTGGTGTAGATTCAATTGTGCAGTTCTTTAAACGGTAAACTAATTGTTTTTATAACTCATTAAGTATTATGATTGGTGAATTTTTCATTGATAGGTCAATGAAAAATAATATTAGTCTTAAAATATAGGATCATATACATTAAAAGATAAATTTATTAGTCAATGTGTCCCCGCCGTGTCCATTTTTTATTTTTTTACAATTTGTCGTGTCGCTGTGTCCATATCCGTGCCTCTTAAGAGAAAGAACATTTAACTCCCATATACCCTATCCCCATCCTACTTGACTCTCTATGAATGAACGGATCATTTTTTCATCTTTTATTGGAGACACCTGTTTCGTCCAATCAAAATGATTCTATCATTTCTCTATCCGCAATTCAATATAGATGGGAAATACGAGGTTTTGCTTTTGGCGGCAACATGCTATTGGAAGGTGGTCCCACTTAAGAAATATTTACATTAGCATGACATCACCTCATCCTCACTTTACTAAGGCCAAAGGGGAGGAGGAAAATCAGAGGAACCACCAACCCCTCTATGGTTCTCTCACCCTTGCTCTCTCTCTCTCTCTCTCTCCTCTCTCAACCCTAAACCTTCACCAAGGGAATCAATGGTGAACTTGCACATTGTCATCTCCCCTTTCTCTCTCTCAAGTTTGCCTGGGCTTCCACCTCATTCAGTCCACTTTGAATCTCTACTATGCTATGGGTTACACCTCATTACGTATATAGAACTCACCTCTACATTTTGGTGACTCCACGGGGGTGGATGCCTTCAGTGGGAACCTAGGATATAGACCTGGCAGTGAAGTTCGAGGAATGCCAAGTTGACAGCAGATTCACCCCTACTTAAGGAATGAGGTTCTGTGCCTATCACAAATTAAGGAAAAACATCATGAAGTTTAATGCGAAGTGCTCTCATACTTCACATTAATGAGAAAAGCCGTTTTGTCACCACAATCAGTGATGCATTTAATGCATTGTCCCTTATCCAGTTACCAAAGAGACAAGTATTCCATCAAAGGTCTCATAAAGGTCATGTCTCAAGGGAGTGTAAACCAAAAGACAATGCCTCGGACCCCTGGTCTTTGCCCATTCTAAAATCAGTATAAATAGAGAGTTAATGTTTCATTTAAGACAACAACAACCACAAACTACTCATACAAAAACTTTGCTTCTTATCCTGCCTTCAAGGAGATTACAGACGAGAACCCTCGCGTTCTTCCTATTGTTCAAAACTTCAACTATCGGAAATCAATCTGGTGACCCTTATTGTGTAAAGTTTGACCTCAATTTACTGAACCTCATACAAACAAATTGCATAAAGCATTTTCAACTTATTATTTTGAAATAGTCGTTTTAGTATCACTTAAAAAATAAGTGTTAAAAGGATAGACAGAAAAAAATAATAATAATAAATGTTTGATAAACCAGCTGTTGCTTTCCGTACTTTCAGAAGATACATCAATATCATAAAAAACACAATAAAATTCTCTAAACAAATACAGCTCAGTGTTTCGACACAAATATTAGCTAGTCTCTCAAATGAAGAATTTTATGAAAACTATAATTGTAGAGATTCTTTTGTTCGATATAGAGATGCACAAATATAAAATGCCCAGAATAGTGTAAACCCAAGAGATATTATAACTTGAAGATTCCAATAAATCAATCAACAATATACCTTTTCAATACCACCACGAGAAGTTACCTCCACAAAAAGCCGATGCAAGTTCAGGTCCTTCCCTCCTATTATGGGAATCCTTCCATAGGCATATGACATAAAACAATATAAGTGTCACTAGTGAGGAGAGAATTCCAGGAAAAGAGTGCATAAATTGCAAAGAGAAATAATATGCACGTTCTTACTGAAAATAGCAATATAGTTAGTTTACTGGAAGTTATGTATCAAATGCACAAGGATTTTCAAACTTCATCAGGGAAACACCTAACCACGTAGATATGAATATTGCCAAAACCATGTTGTTGTTGTTTTTGGTGAGTGCCTAAACCCATGTCAGGCATGGATTTGCAAATATCCTTTAGTACAACCTATCCTGATCTAGGCAAGCCAAAGAATTGAGGCCAAACGGGGTATGTTACATCCAAACGTAGTGATAAATCAATAGCTTACTGGTTATTTAGCATTCCAGGCACGTACAAACGAACTTAAAATTTGTATTTCTTCGTCTTCTTCAGAGTTTAACAATGAGCTCTTTATTAGCATCTCGAATGTCCACATATGCATGCCCGAGAAATGATGATTTGTATTTAGATCCACACACACATTACTCATTTTTCAGTAAGAGGTGCCATTAGTAAAAAATGATTGCTCAAGTCCTTCAGTAAGATTTTAAAGTTCTTGAGTTTATTCATTCAGCTTCCATATATCGAAGAATAAATGTATAATGCCCACCAAGAAAACAGGTAAACAAATTTCCAAGGATACAAATAAAAAAGTGCACACCAATGGTACTATTCATGGATTTTCACAAATGAAAGGTAGTCCATTTCTCAGTATATAAACCTTGCTTTCCAAAGTTTTGAATGCCATATATCTGATGAGAGAAGGTGGTTCACAGGGCATCATCTAAAACAAAAATACAGATTTTCAAATAAAGGGTTATTAGATTAATCTTACATGAACTTGGTCCCCATGTCAGCATGAAGCTTTTCCAAAGTATTCATAAAGAGTATGGGAGAGGCTACAACATCTTCATACTTGGCCAGAGGTGGTTGGTATGGATGATAGTTTGAGGGTGCTTCTCTCATGGACAATGGGCTCTGGTTAACAGCAGAAGATGATGCCATTGCTGACTTCCCACCACCACCTTCCTCAGTCCTCTCCTGCTCAACCATCACCCACTCTACTATTTACCTGCCCTTCACTGCATACCCAAATATATATATATATATATATATATATATGGAGAAAAAATTATATTTAAATATATAATAATAAGAGAGACATCAGAGAAATCACAGAGAGAGAATGGTTGAAAATCAAGAGAAAGAAAGCATTTTTTAGGTGGAATTAATTAAATGCAGGTGAAGAGCAAATAAGTCAAACACATAAAACTCATCAAAGAAAACTGCCGTGAAAATGATGAGAGAGGAGCCAAATACTAGTTATAGATACAGACAGACCAGAAAGTGAAAGGAAAGTAATGAAAAGAAGAATAGAACAGCAATGAACAGAATAATATCACCATGCAGAGGCGAGAAAGGACAAGGATGAACCATCTTTGATATGATGAAATTATGAACTTAAACCTAAGATACAACCACCCCTCTTGTTGAAGTATAACTCTTACTACCAAAGGGATGTATTCAAAGCCCAAGAAAAGCAAATAGTACAAAATAGCTGGCTTATTAGCCATGAATTCCATCACAGTAACAAAGATGGAACAGGAAGAGACCCTTCAGGTAATGTTAATAAAGAACCCAGATGTACAAAGTGAACTGGGTTTACAGGTCTATAAGAGCTACATAATCTTTCTCTGACATTCCAAAGATTGACCTCCAATGGGTACGATATAGACATTATATACAAAGTTCCAAGACTCCTTTTTTATTTCTCTGTTTCAGATTTAGAAGATACCATGGATGGTGGGGTCTGTGACCCAATTCCCATCAATCAAGAAAAGTCTTCTCAAAAGGGGCCAAAACTACCTTTGCCAATATAATCACCATGAAATTTTAAATGAAGAAATGCCCTTCCACAAATGAACACCAAAATTAAAATTAAAATAAATAATATGAAACCAATCACAAAACAATGCAGAAGTGTTTCTTATATCGTTACTCCGTATTATTTTACTGGTATTTCTGAGTGTATATATGTATTGTTATTTGTTATCTATCTCTGATATATATATATAAAGATAATATAATGAAATATAATGACTTTTAGGAGCATATAATACAAACCCAGATTAAGAAATGACAGTAGCAGTGTTTAAAATAAACAAATATACTTACCAACAGAAAGAGTTGTATACACAACAAATATGAAATGACATCGAAGATGAAGCTTAGGACTAACCCTTAAGGTTGATTTTTCCTTTTACTATTCTTTATAAGGTTGGGTTTTATTTTTTAATGATGAAAATGATGAAGAAATGAAAACCAACCCTAAAAATTACATACCCATCATGAAAAGATAATTATGCCCTCTCTCAGTTACACTCAAATTTCAGATTCTCAAGGGTAGAGATGGGTTTCTACATTCTCTTGCCATAACTCGAGAGAAAGTGGCCCATTTGTCACAAAGGAAGATTGGAGGGGTGCCCAAATCATCAACCTATATAAAGATTTATATTAATATATATATGAACAAGGAATTAGCAAAATATGTCGTATTAGTTCCAAGTTTGAAACGGCACATTCCACCGCTCTCTCTCTCTATATCTATATTCTATATATATGTATGTGTTATATATATATATTATTATTATATATATAGAAAGCTAGGATGTGAGAACCAAAAGTAGTTTGAGAGATGGGTGCCGTAACAGATGCTCTACATATTTAATGCACATTTAAACCTTAGAACAAGTCTCAACCTCTCCACTGGGATGCTCTCTCTCTCTAAATGTCGTAACTCCTTATTAAGTACATTTAGTTAGGCTTTTTTTATATCACCACCAACCCTTTGTCTTCTAATTAATTAAGCATACACATGCAGTTATTTTTTGGACACACATAAGGAGCTTACCTTCTATCTGCTACAGTAATTAATTAAGAGCATATATGCATATATATGTATATATTTATTTAAGCAAATACTTTAGACCGGTAATAAAATCCGATCGAATCCGAATTTGATAAGAATTATATTCGATTTGATCCGATAATTTGATGAATTATTTATTATTCAATTTATATTCGATTTGTTATTAATTGAATATTCCATCCAACAATTTGATCTGAAAAGAATGTAATTTTTTGTAAAAAAAATTAATATCACGAAAGATTAGCAAGCAATGATTAGAAGAAAAAAAAAAAGAGAAGTCGGAGAAAAAATATAGAAGATAACCTCTATAAATTAATATTTGATAAATTAATAATCTCTTTTAAATAATAAATTACGTCGGTCCTGACTTACACAATGTACTAAATTAATAATTTCGTTAAATTTACAAGATTATACATTTTAGAAATTTTCTTATATGTTTCTATAACTCCTACTTATTATATAATTAATAATTTGGTAAGAAATATATATAAAACTGAGTATAATATATTATTGAAATACATTAAATAGAATTAATTAGATGAGTACAGTACATCGAGTCTTTAGTTTATTAAATAGAAAGTACAATACATTGAATCTTAATTGATTAAATGACTACAATGCATTGAATCTTTAAGACTATTGAGAAACTAAATGTTTTGAAAAAAATAAATAATATACATAAAATATATTGTTAAATTAATAAGTTAAGTGAGACTTCTAGAAACCTATAAGGGAATTTCTGAAATTTGTTTGTAGACACATAAATTTTATGATGGTTTAATCACCGTCCGATTGGTCAATAAGTCAAACACTTTTGATCAATTTAATTCTACGATTGTGGGTCCCAGCAAAAGACGTGTCAAAATAGTGAAAGTTCAGGCCTTTAAAAAAAACATGTGTTCTAATTCAAATTTAAATTTGATTTATTTTCATATAAAAGGAGGCAAAATCTCTTTTTATGGAAGTTGACACAATTAATGGGGAGTTACCAAATTAAACCTCCACCCCCTATAAATACAAGGTCACCCTACACATTCAAGAGACAGAAGTAGAGGAGGACACACAGAGAAGAGGACAGACACAAAGAGTTCAAGAGAACACAAAAGCTCTGCCGAACCTCTGCCTCAACGAAGACTCGAAGTTCTGAAAATGAAGAACATCAAACACGTCACACAAGTAAGACTTTAAATCCTTGAATAATCTGAAGAACAACAACAACAAGCACGCCACACAAGTGCCGTTCTACTTCTAAGACCTTAAATCCTCGAAGAATCTGAAAACGAAGAATATCAAACACGCCACACAAGTATCGTTCTTCTTCGAAGACATTCAATCCACCGTTCGAGATCAAGCTCTATCGGCACTCGATCGAAAATCCAGTCAAGCCTTTCCTCAATCTTGAAGATTTGAAGAAAGCTCTTCACCACCGGTTCAAGAACAAGCTTTTGAAGCCCTTGTACCGAACATCAAGGAGATTGAATCAAAGGAAGATTTTTTATTGTAAAAGAATCGACCACAGAAAATTGTACCCCTTTTTCTTAAATTAATAAAATCGATTGTTTGTTACTCAATTTCGTTCCTAGGTTTTCGGACACGAAATTTGTGTGTACATTGTTATCTTATAAATTTAACAAAATTATTAATTTAGTACTTTGGCCCAAGTCAGGACAGACGTAATTTATTATTTAAAAGAGAGTATCAATTTATAGAGGTTACACTGTAATATAAGCAAAAAAATAGTGAAAAAATAGATATTTGACTTTTATTAAAGAAAAAAAAACAATAAAGAGAGACAGAATAGAAAGAGAAAAAGAAAAACAAAATAATGATAAAAAAACATTTTATATAATATGTAAATATTATATATTATAGCATTAAATAATATATTATATTATAACAGATCGAATTATTATTGGACCGGATTAACTATAATGTATTTCCGATTTGTATAACTAATGAATTATTGGATTCGAATCGCTAACGGGTTATCAAATTGACTATTTAATTTATATCCTAATTATCGACTTTGATTTGGATCAAAATTCGATTTGTATTCTTTAAACACTATGTAAGATTTATTTTATAAGTAAAAATCTGAATGGTGTACATACTTGATCATTTTCTTTTATCTAAAGATAAAAAGTAGGTTAGGGAATGTGGATTAATGTCCTCAACATGAAAAATATATATTTTCTTTGCCTTTTCATTTATATCATATTTTTTATATTTTATGCATACAATTATTAAATATTTGTTTATACTTTTATCTTGAATCTGTTTGAGATTAAATATATTATTAAAATTATGCATATCCGGCGACCGAATTTGCATTGTGTTGTCCCAATTCAGGATTAGAACATGTTGAAGACAATTTTTTTCTTCAGGAGTTGAGATTATGGGAGTTGCCGTATCCTTTTTATTTATTATTATTTTTTTATTAAATATTAAATAAGTACTTGCACATTTTACAAATTGTCCGCTACAAAACTCGAATCCCTCACCAGATTATACCATTAGGCTAATGTTTTATAAAAAAATAGAAAATAAAAAATCCCATTGATGCAAGAGTGTTGCAAAATTGCAACTGCATTTAAGTTTGAAATGGCCCAAACCAAACGAATTTAAAGGCTGGTTGAGTTGGGTTTGGGCCTAAGATAATGTTTATGCTAAATTGCTATCCAACCCAATAAGATAAATGTTATAATTTAGCTGAGCTGCTTTGAATGGATTTGGATCCTCTTTAATAAGTGAGTGATTATCAGGGGTGCAGAAAAATTGGTTTAAACTGAAAAATCAAATTGGACTGTACAGTTTGATTCGGTCACGGTTCTGAAATATTAGAATAGTGAATTAACGGTCTGGTTCCAGTTTCATGTCCCTTAGGACTGGATAGGACTGAACCGTTTGTATACAAAATATATTATATAAATTAATATAAATAAGTAAATTGTAAACTTGTAAGTGTATAACTAGTAATGTAATGTACTAATAATCTTGCTATGAGAACTGTTTATATTTTATATAATATATATCATACAATTTATAATAATGTAATAACCCACTAAGGCACTAATAATAGAACCGTGGAACCAAATCAAACCAAATCGGTTCTTCACGGTTTTGTTCTATTGGATCAAACAGTTCAGTTCTATTTTATTTTTAGTGGAACCCAAAAAAATCAAAATCGAACTAAAATGGATCATTTGCACCCCTACTCAGATCGGACTGAAGCGAATTATTTGCACCCCTGTTGATTACGTAACACAAACGACATAATTAAATTTCATAAAATTTCTATAAAGGTTAACGATTTGACTGGTCAATAATTTAATTAGAATGTTGATAAGATACATTTGGTTAAATGTGTCTAATTGAATTATAAACGGATACCAAATTAAATCAAATTCAAACTCACTTGTTACTACAGTATTAGAGTCCTAGTAATGTGTGGTGTCTAAGTAGTGCCATTTGTCACTCCTATTGTCTATTCAACTTTTTTCTTAAGCTAGCCAATAATATAGGCTGATATTGCGGCCCATGGAGGCATGAATACACGCGTGACAAATGGTGGCTTCAATTTCTAAACTAAAACTAGTATTTTCTGGAGGATATTTGAAGTTGAGTGTCACACATCACACTTTTATATTCCTTTTTAATAAAATAGTATAAAGCTGTGGGACAGCAATTTATGTTAATGGTAATATATGTATAAAGCAATACATGTGATAAACAAAACCACGTTACAAATATATCATTTTCCTTTTCTTTTGAGTGCTTAGATTACAAGTTATTCTATTATTTGCCGTTCTTTTTTAAAGTAATATATAATTATTCATAGATTAGAGGCAAACTTGTTTGTTAAAAGAACAAAGGCAAAAAAAGACGTCTATGACTCATGTTTTGGTTAAATTCTTCGTTTTTTAAATCATTCTTCAAAAGAAAAAGTTTGATATTATTTGCAGGAATTAACTTTACTTCACATTGTCATGCCTGACACTCCAAATATTTTTAACTAATTAATAGAAAGGGTATATTACCTTCGGATCTAGCTCTTTAAGTTTGTAACTTTCAATCATCATCGGTTAAATTATGGGTCAAAATTATTTTAACCATTTTAAAATTTTAACAAAGTAACAAGTAGCTCAAGTCCATTAGTTGTCGGTTAAATTCACAAGAATAATTTTTTTCAATGCCAAAATTACCTTTCAAAATGAATGAAGCTACATTTTTATCCTAATTAATATGTGGTGTGACAAAACTAATCTCAAATATATAGAGATAAGAAATTTATGTAGAAGAAGTTGGAGGGTATTTCGGTCATATATTTATTCTAGTCATATCTCACTCAATAGTAATTGGAATTGTGAGTGAGACCAGTTGAGTTGGAATTAACTTGTTTTAATCTCATAAAAGATGACAGTTATTTTGACTCATAATTTAATCCAGAGGACCAAAGTTGCAAACCTCAAGCAATATGAGGGTGATTTACCCTAATACAAAATATTTTCAACCTATAACTCACTTGGATTAGTTATTCCAAGTGATTAGCAAATTACATATATATATATATATATATATATATATATATATATATGACATTGACTAGCTTAAACCATGCATGCAATTAGCCAAGTGATCAAAATGGCCTCAGAAATATTTGAAATGAATGAAGAAGAGGTATACCATGAGTTGTTTGAAAATGCCATGGAAGGCCATTGGGACAAAGTAGTGGAGGCGTATCAGAAAAGCTCAAAGGCTCAAATGGCCAAGCTCACCAAATCAGAAGACACAGCTCTACACTTGGCTGTCCGTGATGACCATATAGACATTGTTCAAAAGCTAGTTGATAGCATTCCAGACAACGAAGCTTCCAAGAAGATCCTAGAAATCAAGAATGAAGGAGGCAACACTCCTCTCCATCTTGCAGCAGCACTTGGGAATGTGGATATGTGTTTATGCATTGCCAAGAAACACCCAAATCTCATTCGAGCTCGCAATGCAGAGGGTGAGACCCCTCTCTTCTTGGCAGCCCATTTTGGGAAGCAAGGGGCTTTTCTTTGCCTCCATGAGCTGTGGGAAAAAGAAGATTATACACCATGTAGAAAAAGCAATGGAGATACTATTCTTCATTCTGCAATCTATGGAGAGTACTTCAGTGAGTGGTTTTTTTTTCTGTTGGTGATATTTTAATAAAAATTATTTATTTTTATGGTGATTTGTTACAAATTTTATTTTATTTCTACTCCTACTACAAAGGAGGCATCTTCTAAAGAAAAATATTGGCTAAATTGGGTTATATCTTGTATGTACTAAAGTCATACGGTTTGGGTTAGATCGTGTACAATATTTTTTAAATCTATTTTATTACTCTGTGTTATTGTTTTGCTTTCAATTTTCTTGTTAATTTATTTTTCGTTTTTCTTGTTAATCTACTAATGTTGTTCTTCTGATAGGTTTGGCATATCAGATAATTAGCTATTACCCAAACCTTGTTAACTATGTGAATGAGAATGGTTTGTCTCCTCTCCATATTTTGGCCAATAAGCCAAATGTATTCAGAAGCAGTAGTCCCCTTCAACTGATCGATCGTATCATCTATCACTGTAAGAACATTTGCCCTAAACTCGATTTCATGTTCACTGATCAATCATCTAACCAATTTGTAGCGTGCGTGTGTGTGTGTGTATATATATATATATATATATATGTGTGTGTGCGTGTGTGCGCGCGCATGTGTTTGTGTATATAAAACTAAGATGAAACATGCGAGCCTGCTGTTATGATTTTGCTGCTTTTTTACTTTTTTTTTTTTTAACTCAGGTTTTTCCATTTACCATGAAGTGTGTCAAATTGCCTCCTTTGCATATAGTTTTAGACTGAAATCATATATCGAAACAACAACAGCTGGAATGCTGCTTTTCTATCCTGAAAATCCACTACAATCTATCAAATTATGTTTTAGCATCTTTACTAAACCCCACTCAACTACATAGAACCATAAGAGACTTTATGATGGTTAGATTTTCTTTTGCCTTTCACAACAGAAATTATTTGTCCTCATCTGACTGTCTGTGTTGCTAAATTATAGATCATTTCGATTTCGATATTGATAACTAGTTGACTCTTTTTAAAAAAAAAGCATGTTCGTTAGTTCTCTAAACCAGGGACTCTATTTGGTGTTGAGATGTGTGCACTTTTGTTGTTTGACAATATTCTTCACAGCAATGTGCTACTTATTTTATACAGGACATGTTCTTAATTTTTTTCTCCTTTTGTATCTACCTGGAGAAAAATGAACTAAATCACATCAAACCAATAATTCACCTCAATGGGCAATCATAATAATCTTGTCAGCCAGATGATTTTGACTTTTTTCTTAATTTTGGTAAACAACTAAGATGATCATGATTGATGTTTGGCAAAGCGCAGATGCCAACATATCAGTCAATAGCTAAGAAATGTTGTTGCTTGTTTCATTAACATAATTGGATTCCACCTTTTGTATCAAATCTTACAATGAAAATTTTCAATCTTTCACAATTTTTTTATGAATATACATGTATATACATGTGTAAGCACATATATGTTTAACTTTCTAAAAAAAATTACATACATTCCTTTATAAAAAGAAAAATCAAATAAACTAACCTGTGAATCACAAGGTTCAGCACTATTTCCTGATAGATTTAGTGTTCGTTTTTAATTTTAGAGTGCAAACTGGCTTCAAATTCAAGGATTGATCCACATTGCTTATTTCCATCAGAACAATCATATGCAGATCTCCATTGTTGTTGTTGTTGTTGAAGCATATCTGATTTTGTTTTCAAGGTGTATTTGTTGGTGAGCTCAAGAAGGAATCACATCAGGCGATTCAAACCAATCTAAATAAATCTAGAGGCGGTAACGGTGTGCACTATCCAGAAAACTACAGAACATGCATAGACTTTTTCAAACTACTGAAAGTTTCATTTCAAGTTTTAAGTGGGTGAAATCTCTTAGATAAGTTTCATTTCTTTTCCTTTTCCTACTTATGTTCATATATATGGTACTTGTTCTAATTGAGCATTCTTTCTCTTCAGCTTATAAGAAGAAAGATGAGAGCTGGAAGTCATCATTACGCTTGTGTTGGGAGGGTTTCAGTCACTCTCTTCTTGCAGATAGATGCAGAAAGAAAACTACCAGTTCAATTGATGAGGAAAATCCCCAACAAAAGAGCAATGTTTCTCAAGGTACCTCTTTAAGGAAACCTATCATCACAATCAATTATTTGTCTCAATTCAGTACCTTGGGCGATCATTTAAGAACTGTGCATACCCATACTCACGCTCATTAGAAACTTCAAACAACACTGTTGTGGATCATTAAGTTGCCTGCAATCAATGTCAATAGTACTAGTAGGGATAAAGTAACGGAGTTAACGGCTCATAATGAACCAATGTTAGAAGTCACTGAGTATCCCTTCTTTTACTATACCTTCACTTCGACTATTAGTGTTGAGGTATACAAATAAGACCTGGCAACACTGGCATGGACAGTGGTGAGAGGTTGCCACATGTTAAGATAAATTGGGACTTTAGCAACGCATATAGCGTGAGTCATGTACCCACAATTTGAATCCTAGCAGAATGGAGTACAACTGCTAGATTTCCTATACCCCCTTGTGAAAATAAATTATATCCAACAAACCCAGGTCACAACATTTGCACATTTGTTCGAACACGGATAGTGAAAGGTACAAGCAGTTAACATGATGCCTAAGTTTTTTGATAGCACATGAAAATTTTATGGTGTTGTTGAACATCATATTATTCTATATATTATTCGTGGTGTCCATTGTGACTTGGATTACAATTCACTCTAAACTACAAAGCCATTACAACTATATCAGCTCTTGCAATATCCATCATTTGAATCATCATCATTATCCATGAATTCTTTTTTTTTTCAATCTTTCTATTACAAGCCATATCTCCTATTATGTTTAATTTCTTAAATTTATTTTTAATATTTTAATACTAGTAAGTGCCACTCCTAGTTTCCCCTCACTGATTGATTATTAATCCTATCTTTTCTAATCACTCATTTCATCCATCTTAGCACTCTCATTTGAGCTACATAAAATGTGTTGTTCTTATTTCTTTTTAACGCCCAACATTCTGTTCCATCTAATTTAGTTGGCCTGATAACTGATGGTTAGAATTTTGGTTTAAACTTATTTGGTATTCATTTATCACAGTGAATTCCAATAGCTTGTCTTCATTTTGTCCACCTTGCTCCAATCCTACTTATTATATCGTCATCCATTTCTCCATCTTATTTTATTATGGACCCTAAATATCAAAAATGGCTATTTAGCTGGCCTATTGAATTATGACAGTTATATTGTCATACTCTATTACTTTATTAAACTTACATGCCATGTATTCTGTTTTAATCCTACTAATTTGTAGGCCTTTTGCTTCTAAGGTATTTCTCCATGTTTATAATTTATTGTTAAGGGTAGAATTATGTCATCAGCAAACAACATGCAAATGTCTTCTTGGATATCCTTCATTGTTTCATCTAAAACTAATATAAATAAATATGGATTTAACAAGGAGCCTTGGTGTGATCCTACCTTTATAGAGAAATCACTAGTCTCTTCACATATAGTACAAACTATAGTATTTGACTCACTATACATATCCAACATTTGATTCAATAGCTTTTTTAATAATATTTTTAATCTAACTCTTGACAGTTTAGCACTACTTTATACCAATAAGAGAATTAATCACATCTGCACAGTCGTTGGCATCATTCTATTAAAGCATAATGTTACTTGTCAAGTTTCACAATTTCTAGTCATTTCAAGGGTTTTAAATAATTTGCTACCCTGCCCCCCAGGACAGTAAATAAAGCATTTGCTTATTTGACATATGGATATGATGAATAACACTTTCATGTCTTCTCATTGTTGGCCCACATTGGGACTTTAGCTACAAATAAGTATTGACAGTTGGCACTTGTACCATAACCAAAGTGGCAGCCTCATGCTTGAATAAACAACCTCTTCTGTGATTCTTTTCAACTTTATTACTTGAATTCAGTGACAACATTTAGTTTGACTAGTTGGACATATAGTTAGTTCAAGTTCTAAAATGTTGTATACCATTGAAAAAGGAAATGTAACTTCCAGGGGTATGATAGTTACATGAAAAAAGGACAAAAATGCTGTTAAAACTTAACATTGAAATTGATCACTATTAGTGTTCACCAAAAGGGGAAACAATCATATTTATGTTGGCATTATCCTAATTAAGAAAAACTTATTTGATGCAGGAAAGGATATTCTAGGAAATTCATCAAATGCAAAGAGGTCAGGGTCACGCAGTGGTTAGTGCTCACCTTGTCACAGTTAAGAGGGCTTATTCAATTTTATTAGTTCTTTGTAATAAAAAATTTCACCATCATTTTCTGAACCGATTTGTACTGCACTTCTGTTGGAAGGCCAAATTGTCTCGAATTACAGTGAACTGGTTTAATGGAAGTTCAATGTAAAATTAAATAAGAAGAGAATAATATAGAAATCTTTTTGCCTGTAAAGTTTGTTGAGTTCCTCTTAAATTAGTATCACATCAAAATAAAGAATAAAAGAAAATGCAGCAGGATCCACAATTATATTGCTCCAGTTTTCTTAGTATACCTAAAAAACGGCTAGATTGTTGGGCATTTACTATCCAATTTTCAAATTGAATACTCTGTTTCGCAACATTGTGTAAAGTTTTAATAACCTGATGTAAATTTTTCCTCAAAAGCTAACTGCGGTTGACTACATCTGGTTGTAACAAATGAAATCCTTCAAGTTGTGATTCTTGATCTATGATCTATAAAGTTCTAAGGACATAGACTTGTCTGTTTTTTTCCTCTCTTTTTTCTTTTCTTTTTTTTTTTTTTTGGTGAAGGACCTAAACTTATCAATTTACATGTTTCTAATTCATTCTGTGGACTCTTTTTGGCAAGCTGGAAAGCAAGCAAGGAGAGAAGACGACGGTGATCACTCATTTCCTCCCAATTACTCCATATGTCTTCTATTCTTCCAACTTTCCATGAAGACCCTGCTAATTGTTCTTGGATTTGGTTAGTAATAATTCCTATCTTTGCAGATCTGGTGAAGTTGTCTGCCATACGATCGTTTATAAATAAACTGTTGATTATTGGACCAACTTTTGAATTTTATTGCATTCCTTACCAACTTCAGTCATTGTAATCTAGTTTCATTTAATTAGGAATTGTTACACATTTTATAAAATTTGCCTATATTTACTTTAAACTTTTGCTACAACTCTTTATACTGCTTTGTTGATGTTTGATCTTTACCACAGTGACACTTGCCATTTCAAAATGTTTTGTGTTTTTTAATGCATACATATGCTGGTGAAAATGGTTTTAATAAATTTAAGTTTGTGCTACATAATAAGATACACAAACCACTGTTTACATTGAATTGATAAGAATCAGGAGGTCATTGTAATGTGTGTATGTGTGTGTTTGTGTACAGCCTTAGAAAGGAGAACAAAGGTCTCTTGGTCTTAATTTGGCTAGATCTGGGCCCAAGTCTGACACATATTGGCAAAGTTGGGTCTTAGACTTTAACTCACTCAGTGTTGTTTTGTAGTAACACATGCATAAAGGACTCATCTCGTTCCATATTAAAAATCTTTAGATATCTGTTAGAATTTGGACCATCTACTTGGTGGGTTCAATAATAAATTCAGCTTAAAGGAATATCGTTTTACAATCTAATTTGCATATTCAGGATTATCTAATATGTTCTTTACACAAGCGAAGTAGCTCAAGAAATGTTAGTTAGATAAGGTCATTCATCCACATTGGAACTATATGCTCTCTCAATGTTTTGTTGATAGCTATTAGATGTTGGGTTCAAATTTTAATACAGTTATTGACATGGCAACTTGTGTGCCACAAGCCGGTAATGGAAGCAAATTTCCATGGAATGGATTGAGATTTTAAAGGGTAAAAGAAATGATTGTTTTCAACTGAACATAAAGGTGCTAGCCCAATGCCTGAGGCTCCCTCCATTGCGGGGTTTGGAGACAGTAAAATTTACGCAGCCTTACCTCCGCATGCGAAGAGGCTGAAAATTACTACTTACAGTCATTAGGTTTCATATAGAATGTGTCAGGATGTCATATAATTGTGAAGAAAAGTATCTAGATCCACCAATCGATGCTTAGGATATCGATGAACCACTTACCGTCCCAATGAAAAAGAAAAAAATAGCTTCATTTGACGACATTAGCATTTGACTATTCAAATTCCATGATAACTTTAAGAATGTTAAGGAAATGTTTATTGAAGTAAAATGGTTAGAACTCATCAAGTAAAGATGAACTATTACATGGGATCCACTAAATGGTGCATGGCATGAGAGACTTGCAAGTCAGGTCATAATGTGCACTTAAGCAAAATGCTATAAAAATGGAAGATCATATCAAAACAATTCTATCTTGAAGCAAAATGATTCTCACTGTGCCTTTGCTTTTGACATTGCTTCTCAATTCATTCTAGGATGGGTATTTGGTGCCATTTTGAGAAAATCATTTCCCTTTATACAATTAATGGGAACAAAGTTGAAGAGAACAGCTCGTAGGTAAGTCTTAGTGAACCTACTAATTTGTTCATGTATTGTTCATATGGCATGTAGGCTTTGAGAGGATAAAGAAAATCACAGAAAAGAAAGAGAGACATGTGTGGGCTCTTCAGATCATGAATGAACTGGTTGAAGGTGCATCTACTTACAAATATGATTATAATGGAAGAAAACCCCATGAATCCTCAATGTACAAGGATGGAGGAGGAACTGAAGCTCCAACATCACCACTCTTAATTAATGTCCATGATATGAGCACATCAACAAACACTGAGTACAATTCTTTATCTGCAAGGGAAAAAAAGGATCAGTATCTGAATGGCATGGGTAAGCTTGCTAGTTTTCGCTTAACTGTGACTGCACTTGGCTTGAAAACTTGTTTTCACATGTATGTTGGGAATGGATAATTGAAGCAGTTCGAATTAGTTTCAGGTTGAAAACTTGTTCTTGCAACTTAATGCAAGTTTTGGGATGTTTTAGGAGAATGCTCAAATTCAGCTAAGGAAATTCAGGAATCTTCATCTTCTCCTTATTTGGGTAACCATAAATCACTCTCCAACTGTTTGCCACTCCGTTGACCAAAGTAATGGAAAACATAGAGATGCTTTCTATCAATTAAATTAATTTTCTTTAAACTGTTCAACTTAAATTGACTGGACTAGTGATTTTAATTTTGGACTGAATTGGAAGGTCCAACCAACAAAATAATTAACTGCTACACTTTAGGGTTTATAGAGGTGCCTTTTTCAGAGAAAACTGACAAATATATGAAGTTTTTTGTGAACAAACAAACTATTTGCAATGCTTACATTGCCACCTATATGATGGATTATGCTGTTTACTTGCATTAGCACAATGTTCATATTAGTATAAGCAGAAATATTCTATTGTTACTATTTCTTTGTTTTCCATCATTTTTCAGTCTTATTAGGTCAGGTAGTACGACCTTTTCAGGAGTTTTGCTAATTACTCTCTGTAAACCTTTATCCTGGCACACTGGGAATAGTCATAGCAGCAATTTTAAACAAAATAAATGTCTCTTATAACAAATCTTACTCGCAAACCAAAAAGTGGTTGTCTTGAGAATAATGAAGTATTGGTGGTTATTTCTAGAACTGTCTTTTTTGTGTTTGTAACATTTGCTATTAGAAATAGCACTAGTCATGTAGCAATATATGTAAAGCATCTTTTATTGTTACAACTAATCATAAAAGATACTGTTTAAGAACTTGTGATTTTAGATGGCACAGATAAAAGGGACACACCCGGATCTTATGGTGCAAAGATTGGATTGAATAATGCGATGGACAAATTCCTCAATGCATACTCAGATGTACTTCAAGTGTTGAATTCAGCACACAAAGATCTTGTTCTTTTGACACATGAAAAGAAGCAAATGCATGATTTTGGGAAGAGAGAGACTCCACTATTAATAGCAGCAAAGATGGGAATATCTGAAATGGTGGAGAAAATCCTTGACACATTTCCAGTGGCTATCCAGGACTTGGACTCCAATAAGAAGAATGTTGTGCTCTTGGCAGTTGAGAACAGACAATCTCATGTATACAATCTCCTGCTAAAAAGTAGTAACCTTAAGGAGAGTGTACTCTGTCAAGTGGACGACCAAGGGAACAGCGCATTACATCTTGCTTCAATGTTTGGGGAGCACCAGCCTTGGCTCATTCCAGGTGCAGCATTGCAAATGCAATGGGAAATTAAGTGGTACGAGGTATGATCTATAATTCCCATACAATTTATTCTCATGGTTTAGTAGTTTAGTATTCTGTAACTCTAATAATTTTGACCTGGTTATCCTTTCCGAAAATGAAAAACAACATTCAGAAATTGACAAAACAAATTGACTGCACAATTCTTGTAGAACTGACACAACAATAGGATGGTTAATAGCTTAAACAATTAGATAACCTTCTGTGCATATCATATTTGATGAAATTTCAGCCTTATTGTCCAGCATGTAATTTAGGTTTTGGGTTCAGCTCTTCCCTTGTAACTGCTTGCCCAATCATCATGTGAGTAGGCACAAAAGCGAAGTTAAACACATAGTTTGATTAATCAGAGTCCTAATTCATGAAATTCAAGCTTGAGTCATATAATTCTTGACTTGTATCATAATCCCTGAACGAAATCTGGTTGGAAAACTGAAAACTAATGCTTTGCTTGGTATGAGGGATGGAAAAATGGAGGGAAGGAATAGGAGGAAGGATGGAAGAGGCATCCCTAGGGAAGGGAGGGTGCCCATCTCTCATTTGTTTGGTTGAGTGGAAGGGAAGGAAAGAGGTTATATTATTGTTTTACCATTACACCCCTAATTATTTAAATTAATATATAATTAAATAAGGGTGATAAAGTCTTTTCTTATCCAAATAATATTCATTCCCTCTCTCCTCTTCCTCCCACTTTTTGATGGAAGAAAAATGGTGGGCCCGGAAGGATGCTTCATCCCTTCTCCCATTCTTCCCCTCTTCCTCTCCCCTCTTCCAAACAATGGAAGCTTGCTCCATCCATCTTCTCTTACTTCCCTCCAACCAAACATAGGTTAACATAAAATCATTGAGTATGGGAAAAAATGAGTGAAATATTGTAATGTGTAGTGACTACTAGTTACTAGTAAGAATCTGTGTTTTGACAAGGTATATGTGCTTTTAGACTGATGAAAGAATTTAGGCCATGAGCAACCTTGAATTTCACAATATTTGTAGAATCACAATGAATAGGACTAACTGAAACTTGTGAAAGTTGAAATTGAATTGAAGTCATTGAAGTTCAACCACGACAAATTTGAGAAATCCATTAGCTCTACTTGTCTATGAATTTCTTGGTGCACCTAAATCTGGATAATGGCCATAATTTATCAAATCTCAAGCATCTCAGTCAAAGCTGAAGATTAAGGCCAAGGCACACAATTATATAAAAAATCCTGGCCTATGCCCTTTTTCTTTCAGAATTGCGTAGGCAAAACCTCTCATGATCCATATTAAAAATGAGACTGCTAAATCCAGCAGTCCTACATGGGTGGGCTTACCACACATCAATTCATGATCCATATTAAAATGAGAGAAATTTGACTAAGATAGTTGTGCCACGTGCAGCAAAGACCAACTGCACCAGTAAAAAAGGGTGCATATTCAGGGTAATGTCAAGGGAAGAGAATCACTAAAATTAACATAGGTTGATGCTTGTGTGGAGTAATTGCCTTCAGTATAGTAGAATGTCATGTATACACCACTCTATATAGTTGGAATAATGTTTCATTGAGTTGACTTGATTTATTAGTTCCAACACAGGAAACTAAATTCAATAAGAAAATTGTTTTGTGTCATGCAGATAATGCATATTACCCACACCTTCCATTCATATATGTTAGATGGTTTGATTACTTTCTTGGTAGTTCTGATTGGGCTAAATGATCATGAACGAGCACTGACTCACAACCCTCTCAGTTTGTCACAGTACAGCGTCCATCATTCCCCAAAATTAGGCCTGCCATTGAAGTGGTTAATTATCTGAACTGAATCCAATGCTCAGTTGTCTTACTATTTTTGGTGAAAATTTGTCTGTCCGTCTGTGAGCACACTTGATGCAGTGAGCACAATCATTTGTATGTGTATATCTCAAGGGAACAAAGTTAGCTGATTTAATTATTCTGGTGATACAGTTTGTTAAACACTCTATGCCGCCCCAGTTCTTTGCTTGCTATAACAAAAGGGGCGAGAGCCCAAGGGAGATCTTCACTCATACACACCAAAACCTTGTGAAAAGTGGCAGCAAATGGCTTATCAAAACCTCTGAGTCTTGCTCTGTGGTCGCAGCACTCATTGCAACAGTTGCCTTTGCAACATCCGCAACTGTGCCAGGTGGCGTCGATGATATAACCGGTGTTCCAACTCTTGGAGGCAAGCCCGCATTTGTTGCCTTTTCCATCTCATCACTAATTGCTCTCTGCTTCTCTGTCACAGCCCTGGTGTTTTTTCTGGCAATTCTCACCTCTCGATGCCAAGAAAAAGATTTCCATAAAGATTTGCCAAGGAAGCTTCTGTTTGGTTTGACATCACTCTACACATCAATGGCTTCCATACTGGTTTCATTCTGCTCTGCACATTTTTTTATCCTCAATGATAAATTGAAATCTGCAGCCTTCCCAGTATATGCAGCGACGTGCTTGCCTGTGACATTTTTCGCCTTTGCGCAGCTCCCTCTTTATTTTGATCTTATCCGGGCCATCGTTGCAAAGGTTCCGCAGCGTAGCTACAAGGTGTTCTCTCATTAGCTCTGTTATTTATGTTATCCACCTCTTTGATGAGTAACTGAGAATCTATAATTTATTTTTGAGTACTAATTAAGATTGGGTTTATGATTTGTCACATGGTCTTCATACATGAATACAATATCTTTCACAAGACCTTTCACTCAACCTCATAAACCATTGACTGAAGACGAATTTGTTGGCCCTGTATGAAAATTTATTAATATAAGAGGTAAATATATGACGAGGATAAACTGTTTCTATTAAGTTGCTCCAGGACTGGCCTAATATCACATGATAAACAAACCAAACATGGGAACTGTTGAGGCTATATCTTAAAAAAATAAAAAAGGACTAGTCTATAGCACGGGACTCTCGATATTATGAGGTCTAGAGAGGGTCAGATGTAAGCAACATTGCATCCATCCACGGTGAGGCTATGTCCTCATTCTACTAAAATTACCCTTAGAATGAATAAATCTCTCTTATACAACTAAGAGAAGTTATCTGCTTCTGCTTTGTACTTTTTTTCACTTAGCCAGTACCATAGAGCACATACAACAAAACCACTTGCAGGTAGTTCCTGAAATGGTGTATTACTATAAGCATCCTTATAGGAAATGAACTGATTTTACTAATTAGAAGTTCCATAATCTACCAGTTTAAACCTTTCAGAACAAGAGCTTTTCAAACCAAGAAGCATGAAAATTACATTTGGCCTAAAATATTTATTAGGACTTCCACACTTATATTTAATAGCTTCCACCCCAAATGTTTTCTGGCTTGACTGATAGTCTTCATCTGATTTTTGGCTTTTAATGCTGAAATTCTTGTCTTTAATGTTTTGATACCCAACGAAGGGCATGAATTGCCTACATTTCCAAGTGAGACATCAAAAGAAGGGATCGATTTTTTGAAGGGTTCTTTTGTGAGGAAAGACGCTTGAAACTCCCATTGCAAGCCATGATTTCATTTTAGGGAGCAATGTACTTGATAAAAAAAAAATGATTGATAATATTTGACGAGTCTTCCTTTTTTGAAAGCGATACATGATAAGCCACATTGGGCAACTTCTCTCTACTTTTCATTGATTTAATTAGCTTCAATCAATTTAGCGATGCATGATAGCCTTAATAAATCAGGAATTTATTTCAGATGAGGCATATTGAACATGATAAATTAATTTTCTTTTTTAAGTAACATAACCACTGACAGTGCATTAAGACAATAATCCAAAGAATAGAAATGGTGCATTAATCAAGATTCAAATAGTATGCCATTATTTGCAAATATATATATATATATATATAGTAAGGAAAAATTCAAAAATTTAAAATACACACATTGAGTACATAAAATTAGAGTAATAAATTTAAATAAGAAGAAGAGAATAAAAAAATAAGAAGTGAAAAAAAGATTACAGTACATACATCATATATAAGTGCAAAAAGAAGAATTTTAAGAAGTGAAAAAAAAAAAACAGAAAAAGAAGAAGAAAAATAAGAGAATTTTGAAAGGAAGAAAATAGAGTTTGATTGAAGAAAAGGAGTGTAATTTTTTTTTTTTTTTTGGAAGGCAATCAAAGAAAGTTGAAGAGAAAAAGAGATTAGAAAAAAAAATTAAGAGATATTTTTAGTAAGTAAAAATTTTAAGAGGAGCATTATGCAATATTTCTCATATGGGTAATGCTACTCAGGCAGAATATTTAGGCAGAATTCGTAGACAGAAACATTTATATCCATTGGATGCATGTGGTAGGCCCCACCACATACACTCACCACATGCATCTAATGGATGTAAATGTTTCTGCCTACGAATTCTGCCTAAAAATTCTGCCTAAGTAGCATTACCCTTCTCATATATATATATTAGGCGGGGCCGGGCCGGGCCAGGGGGTAGGGGACGTGCCCCCAAGCCTACATTGGCTTTGCCCCTTTCAGCTAGGGGTGCACAAAGGACTGGTGGAACCGGAATCGGAATCAAAATTGTAAGGAACCATAGTTAAATCAAACCAAACCATTCACTATAGTTCCAAATTTTAGGAACCGTTTATTACGGTTCCGGTTCCAAGTCAAGGAACCGAAATAGTTAGAAAATATCTATATATATATATATATATATATATATATATATAAATAATATATAAATGAATAATAATAGCTTCTAAGTTCTAGTGTTTTATATAAATATATATATATATATAATATAATATATAAATAAATACTAATACCTTCTAAATTCTAGTGTTCTATTAATATATAAAGTATAAAATATATAATATATAGATAAATACATTTAGCTTCTAAGTTATAATGTTCTATATATTTATATAATATAAGATATATAAATAAATACTAATAGCTTCTAATTTATTGTTATAACTAGAGGTGCACAAGTATGAGTGTGTATCTTGACAATATTAATATATATATATATATATATATATATATATATATATATTTATTTGACAAAGAACCATTGGAGAACCGGAATAGGAAAGAACCAAAACGGAACTGAACTCAACTCAACGGTTCCTGTTCCGGTTCCAAAATTAAGGAACCATTAGGAACAATTCCGATTTCGGTTCCACCGAGAGCTGTAATGAATCGTACCGTGTGCACCCCTACTTTCAGCTATAACTCTCTCTCTCCTCTTGTTGTCATACGGGAACCGTTCCGATTTCGGTTCCACCAAGAACCGTAATGAACCTTACCGTGTGCACCCCTACTTTCAACTATAACTTTCTCTCTCTCTCCTCTTATTGTCATACCACTCATTGCTCTTAGTAATTCTTGATGTATATTCAACATTGAGGAATTGGGCTATATTGCAACTTTTTTTTTATAGTTTAAGGGATTAGTTGCTTCAATAGGAATTATTGCAAATCTCTAATAGTTCAAAAGGATTTTGTGCACTTTACCCTTATAAAATATAATATATATTTAGACTTCAGCTCATTAAATATTTAATCATTTTGACTTATTTATTAAACCCAATCCAACCTAATTAGTTTTTTTCTTTTCGAAAATTCAATAAGTGAAGCCCATAACCATCTCTAGCCCATACTATATATTCTATCTAACATACACTCATCTTATTCTCTCTTCAAACCCTAGGCCGCAATCACCAAAAAAGATGATGGTTAATTTGTATACTGTTATTATTAAACTTTGATTTAGAGGTGTAACAAAAATTTTAGAACCATAATTTTGCAGTTCAGTTCCGAATTGAGGTCCTACAAATAAGGATGGCAATTTATTCCACCCTGTCCTAAATGGAGGGGATTTGGTATGCCTCTAATAGGAGTAGGGATAGGAATAAGTTTAAAAAATAAAACTTGACCCAAGTTCAGGGCGGGGAAGAGATCATTGTGGTACCCATCCCGCCCCATTATATATATATATATATATATATATATATATATATATATATATTAAAATTAGTTTTTTTTAACACTATTAAAATTAGAGACTATTAGCCTAGGGTTTCTAATTTCTAAGGACGAAAGTTTCATCTCTCATTTCTCATTTGCGTCACTTGGACATCAGGTCATTCATTCACTTTCACTCTGGTCCTTCAGACCTCACGACACCGAGTCATTGATCAACCTCACGGTGGAACACTGAACCTCTTCGCAAGTTCGCAATGGTTTTGTAAGAACTAAGAACCTCATCTCTTGCTTTGATAGCTTTTTTCTTCAATATCTTTGTTTCTAACTTTTATGCTCCGTTTGGTAGGAAGGAAGAAAATTGGATGTAAGGGAGAGAATGAGAGATGTATGAGACATCCCTAGAGAAGATATTGTGTTATTCCCTCTTTTTGTTTGATTGGATGAAAGAGAAGAGAATCAGATAAAACTTTATTTGTTTGTTAGGAGAGAAGGAAAGAAAAATAAGGAAAGCTTTGTAATTTAAAATATTTATAATAGTCTTGATTTTCTTCCTTCATGCATGGTTCCAAATTTGGAGGGATGAAAATTTGTGAAAATCTTGTTTTCTCTTCTCTCCTTGCATCCTATCTACCAAACGAAGAAAATTTGTTCCTTCTCTCCACCTCTCTTCCTTCTTTCCTACCAAACAAAGCATTAGGTCTCTCTATTTCCTTCCTTTTAGAAAGAGAGAAGAAGAGAATGAAACTTCACCAAAAAGGCTAGTTCTTATGTATTCAAAAAAAATTCGCCTTCTGATTTTTAATTTTAGAGTTTTCTCCATCATCATGTCTTTCAGCTATATATATATATAAAGTAATAATCTCTTGTTCACTGACAAGCAAAAAATTTTCTACACGCCAAATAGCAACCGTTGAATATGATCTAAGTATAAAAAAAGGTAGTTACCAATAAAATATAGCAATCATAACTAATGGTTACCATTCATAGTGTGGATAAATTTCTTACTCATAAGTGTACAATAGATCATTTCTGTGTATATATATTGGTTTATTTATTAGTAAAGCAAAAAATATATTAGTCTATTTTAGATATTGTTTGTTAACTAATACTACATGACACTAAAATTAATGGATTTATTTTTTCTCTTTCATTCGGTTTTTTCTTTTTGCTGAGAGATTTTGTTAATAGCAATTTTCTTGTTATATCTCACAGTTTCTCTATGCAAACTAAGGGTGACCTCGGATCTGATCTGATATGCGGTCTACGAATTGGTGAATATGCAATCCGTCGATTTGTGGGAAAGAATCAATCCGATCCAATCAATAAAATAATGGACTGGATCGGATCAGATTGACGAATTGTGCTTAATCTAAATAACCCAATATAATTATTTTTTAACTAGAGCCCAATAACAATTTGTTAGCCTAAAAGATGTAAGATATTATAATAATATTATTAAAAGTTATAAGATATTATTATATATATCTATAATTATATATATATATATATATATATATAATAAATATTATAAATTCTAACGGATTACTACAGATTGGATCGGATCGGATCTCTGATCTCCAATCTATAATCCGATCTGTGGCTTACAGATTCTTATTTTATAAATCCGCAACCGATTCGTTAGTCATCCAATTCTATCTGATCCGCACGAATCGAATTGGATCATATCACGGATTGACGGATTTGTTGTGCACCCCTAATGCAAACTGTATTATGCAAATTTGATTTTTATACAAATTTATATATATTAATGGGGCAGGGCATGTCATCGTTAGTTTGCCGGGCCGGGTATGTTACCCAATCGGATTCTTAACAGTGGGAGGATTTTTTTAATTGGACATGATAGGGTTTAGATAAATGCGCCCCGTTGCCACCCTTACTTACAAAGCCAAGTTGTACTGAACCTTTACATTGCTTTTTTTCTTTATATATATATATATATATATATTATACTCCCTCTATATATATCTAAGAGCATTAGCAATGGGTTGGCTAAAGCCCATTATAGCCAACCAAATAGTCCTGTAAGCCTGCAATGGCTTGGCCAAAAAAGTGGGATAGGCCATTGCTTGGCTAAGTGGTTCGCCTGATCTAGCAAACCACTTAGTCAAAGATGAAGAAGTGAAAAGGATGGAGATGCAGGAGAAAATCATGAAGAAGAGAAGGGAGAAGTTGCAGATGCAAACAAAATAAGACTCAGTGAGTGTTAGTTTTTGATAAATTTTAGGAGTTTGAGTGAGTGTACTACTCTATAATTGTAATGAGTCTAATTAGTATTAGCTATTGTCTTTCATGAAGTGAATATGGATGTTATGAGTTGATGTCTCCTTTCAATTAATTTTTAATATCTCAAAAGTGGTTTCCTAATTTTTGCAATGAAAGGCTCGATGGGTTCCATAACACTTGTAATATTTCTTCTTTCCACTTACTGAAATGGATTCTGTGAGTGAATTAAAGTACCGAGTCATCCAAACAAGGACTGATCTATACCAAATTCATTTCATGAGAATCAGCAGTCAATTCGTATTATGACCTTTGTCAAACAATTCAATGCCAGTAGGTTAAAAAAAAAAACAATGCCAGTAAATTTATATTAATAATACAACAGTATCTTTATATCAGCATTGATGTAATGTGTTGTGTGTTTTATTTAAAAAATATATATCAAAGTACAATACAATCTTTTATAGTAAAGAGGATCCTGATTTTTCACCAATAACCATCTAAGAAATTACTCCTGCAACACTTCAACCATGAAAATTGGTTGAGTACTATAAATGATATTGAATAAAAACATTAACAATCAGTTGAACAAACAACAAGATCTCGTAAAGAGAGGCTAAAAAATCTCAAGGCAGAAAAAAGGAACGAGGAGTCACGACCACCGATCTCGATGTGTCACCCGCACCTTAACCGTCAACCGGTGGACATGCCACCAAAGAAATTCCTTATTGTCGATCATATTTTGTCCATCACAAAAAAGTTGCTGTTTTCCTTGTAAATGTAACAC
Source organism: Cornus controversa (assembly GCA_026545225.1). Lineage (NCBI taxonomy): Eukaryota > Viridiplantae > Streptophyta > Magnoliopsida > Cornales > Cornaceae > Cornus > Cornus controversa. The sequence goes on from CM048854.1 coordinate 39,824,296, forward strand.
GAATCTGAAAAAAAGGAATTCCTTATTGTCAATCCTCATGAAACAATTTGATAAATAAATGGTGTAAAGTTGACCAACAATCACCATATGCTAGCTATTCTGTAGTACTTGTACCATTTCATCACCATGCAAGCATGACCAAGTGATTAAGAAATGATAAAAGCTCATCATAAAATGAAGAACAAAAAGGTGGTTCATTGAATAACTAGACTTTACAAGACAAGTGTTGACTATGATGCCTTATTTTCCATGATGCAATCTCTCTTTTTTATAGACTATTTTGCACCAAAAATTCATAATTTTGTCCCTCTCAGGTATAATAAAAGTCACGATGAGTTATAATAAACAAGATAGTTTTTGTTTTTGTTTTTTTCTTTCATAAAACACCATTCGAAAGCGAAATTAAATCCTAGGCTTTGGTAATTACTATAAAATATTAGTTGTTAGGACCATTAGGTATTTAATCAATTTAACTTATTTATTAAGGCCAACCCAATCCAATTAATTTTTTTATTTTCAAAAATCCAATAAATATCTGAAGCCCATCCTATACTTCTGAGCTTGACTGTTATTTATTTGCTTGCTTTTGCTCTCCCTCTGCACAGAAACTTGCCATTTGGGAATCTCTTCATCAAGGTCTAAAGTTGCTGAGTGGCTACACTTCTGAAACCCTAATTCCATACTCTCTCTCTCTCTCTCTCTCTCTCTCTATATATATATATATATATATATATATATATATATATATATATGTACATGTAATCTATCTATTCATTTACCCACACAAATTCTGTACATGTATAATTAAATGGTGAACCACAGTATTTTTGAATTTCTGATACGAAAGGATTTTCATGGCAGAAAAACTTATAATATTGTTGACTTTGTTTTTCTTTTTGTACTATTAAACTTAAAACAAATTTATAATGTTGGAAAACTCTAAATTTGCTGAGTGGCTACACCAAGAGAGCTGTGGGGCCACCACACCTGATGTGCTAGAAAATACAGACACTTCACCGAGGGTGTTGTACCCGTGTCAAATACCTCTCGGACACATGTCGAACACGTCTAGAAGTGTTTTGACATTTTTCTTTTTAGGACACTTCTTGGAGTTCTTGAACACTCCTCGAAAACGTATCGGACACTTCATAGCAGTGATGCATATTCAAATATTTCGAATGAAAATTATATGATACTAAGTGATGATTAAAATCTAAGCTAAATATATGTAGAAGATTAAATAAGTCTGATTCTTTAATTTATTTTAATCTATTTGTCTATTTTTGTTTATAAGTTTGTTTGGTTCTTAATTATTTGATGATGAATTCAAGTATTTCTGTACTATAGTATTTTTTATTGAATAATATATATATATATATATATATATATATATATATATATATATATAATAGTAATGATCTCTTGTTCACCGATAAGCAAGAAATTTTCTACAAACCAAGTATAGTAACCATTAGATATGATCTAAGTGTAAAAGAGGTAACTTTCAAAAATTATTACAATCATATCCAATGGTTACCATATATGGTGTGGACGAATTTCTTACTCACCGGTGAGCAAGAGAATGTGTGTACGAATTTCTTATTTACCGGTGAGCAAGAGATCATTTCTGTATATATTAATAGCGGTATTCTCGCCATATCCGTATCCTATTTTTTTTAAAATTTTCGTATCGATGTGTCCGTGTCGTGTCGTACTCATGTCACGTGTCCGTGCTTCCTAGTGTGTTTGGAGAACTTTTAGTAAATTTGTAAAAAATGACTTTTAAGTGTCCTTCATTCATGTTGGGTAATGTAAGGTTGTAGTTAAAGAAAAATAAATTTAAGAGAGAAATTAAACAAATGGAGACATGAATTATAACGTGAAACTAGTACAATCCCAGCTGGTATCGGATGTCATGGAGCAGCTGGATGAATGTCCTGATTCGGTAACAACTAAAAAGTATAAACTTTTCTCTTTACTTTCATTTTAACTCTTTTATATATTATTAATTGCAAACATTAAATATTCTATTATCCAGGATTACTAAGCGTAGGGGAAGAAGCGAGTTTAAGGGAGTAGGAGATATATTCTATGAAAGAAGAGCTGGCGCTGACTTGTCAATTTCCACGGTGAGGCTCAATGTTGGTGGCCTGTCATTGTTTTCCTCCTCCGGCGCCATCTGACTGATACAGTTTGCGTGAATGGCAAGAATGGTGCTCATATCTTATTGAGTCATATCCGATCCTAATGAGAAGAAGAATAATGGTGCTCACCTCCCGCATATCCAGGGGCGGAGCCAGGAATTTATGATTGGGGGGGCCAAATTATTAACAATTTTACCATAAATGAGAGGATCTAATATAAGAATATCTTTAATTCAAAAGTATTTCATTATCGTCAAATGCATACAAAAACATATCTAGTCAAACTTTGTACTGGTCGTTTACAAAAAAAGATATGACCTAGATATGTACAAAAATAAACCAAAAAGACCACATATCTTCTACAAAAGCTGAGCTCGACGATCTTTTAGAGAATAAAATTCATCTATTATCAAATCCGAACTAAAAGTCTCAGCAATTTCTTTTTCAATATTGATACTCAAATAATCTGCAAGAAACTCATCTTCCATCTTGTTGCGAAGTGTTGTTTTGACAAGTTTCATAGTTGAAAATGCCCTTTCTGTAGTTGCCGTGGAAACTGGAAGTGTCAAGACAAGACGAATTAATCTATCAATCAAATAGTAGATATCTGACTTCTTTGTTTCCACTAATCCTCTACATAGTTCAGAAATTGTTGACATATTTTGTAGATGTGGATGGTACATCAACAATATAGTGTTGCAATTGAAATCTCAAAAGAGTCCTCTCTTGGTCTGTGAAATCTTGAGGATAAAATTTATCTGCAAGCTTGCAAATGTCATCAATTTTAAACAACTTGTAAGCATCCCTAGGATCCAAAGCTGAGCTAAGAATAATAAGTTTCATTGCTTGTTCACTAAATCTGTTATTCAACTCTTGCACTTGTGAATCAATTGTGGCATTGAATATATCAATCCGATAGTGGTGCTCAAGTGTAATATTGTCTTGTTGGTGACGTGGCCGACCCCTACCTTTTGTATAAGGAGCACTCATATCAGGCACATCAATCTTATTGCGTTCACAAAATGATATAACAATCCCAAGTAAGTTGTTCCAACCATCTTCTCTCAATTTCAGAATGAGTTCTTTTGTAGTTGAAACCAAATGCATAGCATTTAAGATGTCTTGAGTTTTTTGTTGCAAAGCTTGGCAAAGGATATCAGTTGTTCCCATAATTTCTTTTACTAAATGCAAAATAAACACAAACTCAAATGATGTAATAACATCATATGCAGCATCGGCATCCCCCCGTTGGGAGTAAGTGGATCCTTCTTTAATGATGCTTTGAAGAACTGAACATGTTGCACCAAACATCCTTATCAAACTACAAACAGAATCAAAATGAGAGCTCCAACGAGTATCTCCAGGTCGTTGCAAGGTACCAATCTGATTAGCTCCTCTACCAGTCTCAAGTTCATCAATAGCTATCAAATGGGCAATTTTAGCTGCTTGAGCAGATTGTAATTCATCATTTCGTTTGCAAGAAGCTCCAATGATATTGATAATGAAGCTCAACTTCGAAAAGAATTGATGGACGGGGATTACTTCTCTAGATGCTGCAACTAATGTTAGCTGTAATCGATGAGCTAAACAATGCACATAATATGCATAAGGGCAATCATTAAGAAATAATGCTTGCAAGCCATTCCATTCCCCGCGCATATTACTAGCACCATCATAACCTTGACCTCGGAGATTGTGAACACTAAGATTATAATGAGATAAAACTGCAGAAAGCTCATTTTTTAAAGTCAATGAAGTTGTATCTTTAACATGCACAAGATCAAAGAAACGCTCTTGTAAAAAATCACCCTTATTGACGAATCTTAAAACAAGAGCCATTTGCTCCCTCTTAGATTCATCACGTGCTTCATCAACAAGAATACAAAACTTGGCATCTCCAATGTCTTCACGAATCTTCTTTCTCACTTTTATAGAAAGAATATGCAAAATCTCCTTTTGAATTTGTGGTGAGGTATACTTGGCATTTTTTGGAGCATTTTCTAGAACAAGTTTAGCAACATCATCATTATATGTTGCCAAAATCTTTATCATTTCAATGAAATTGCCCCTATTTCTTGATTCGGGGCATTCGTCATGCCCTCTAAAAGCACAAGCTTGAAATGTAAGCCATCGAACTGCATCAATTGAAGTCTTCAATCTCAATCGGTTATTTAAAATTTGTTCCGAAGTTTGTCTTTCCATCACTTTATCAATATGACAAGGTTGATTCATTAAATCCTTACAACATCTCTCTGCTATATTGTGAGGTGAACAAGGACTTTCTCCCACATGATTTAGGAAAGCACACCTTTTTCCATCATTAACTTTCTTCCAATTTCGAAATCCTTCAATAGTGAATGCATTTGTTCCGGGACTCCCTGTTGGTTTCTTTCCAAAAAGAAAGCAGGGTAAGCAAAATGTGGCATCCTTTGAAGGAGAATACTCTAACCAAGAGGGAAATAATTTGAACCAAGATGATTGAAACCGACGGAGATGCTTTTTCGATCCAGAACGGGGATACTCTGACAGAATAAATTGGTATGGTCCCGCTTTGATATAGCCTCGACGAATTTCATCATGTTGGTTAATAGGATATTCCCATATTTGACGACGTAATCCTGGATCACGTTCTAAGAAGGTACGATCAACTTCTGTATGTTCAAATCTAGGAGATTTTGGAGGACGTGGGTTATCAAGAACCGAAGCATCATGATTATATGTGAAAGACACATCATCTTTTGACTTATTGATGTTCTCTCTTTGAAAGAACGCGTCAATAGTCTTTGATGGCTTGACCATCATATAACACTATACTTAGGCGGCCTATGCTTCCAAAGTAACCAATTAACCTGAAAATTAAACTATCAATTAATTATTTAAATAGGTCTTCTTATCATACTTTCCTAACAAAGGCCAAAAAAAAAAAAAAGATCAAGCCAAAATTTAAAAAAATTTCCAATCAAACAATTAGACTTTTAATTTATAAACAAATTCAAAATTCATGTAGTAATATCACAAATTAATAGTCAAGCAAAAACTAGAACATGTCATTCATATTAGCATATCAACTATCAATCTATTATTAGTTTTAATTATCAATTAATAGCATGATTGTACGAATAGAATAATTCAAAAATATTACCTCTAACTCAGTAGTCCTTTACACCAAATTTCGTCAATATATAAGTGTCTCTAATCACTGATTCACATTGAACACATCACACTCTCACAGACTTCCAGCTACCCTAAAAAAAGAAGCTTAATTTGATGAGAAATTAATTTATCAAAGAAATAAAAGAAGGTATTAATTTACACAGATGACAAATAGGTTTTACTGTTCTAGTATACACAAGCAGCTAGAACTAGAAAAGTAGAAGGAAAAGAAATTTAAAACTACTAATAATAATATTGAAATTAAATGTTAGAATCATTAATACATTTCAATTTAAAATGTCATCTAACTCAATAATGAATAACCCATCAATTAGTGATCCAATCCAGCAAGAGCAAAACACTTGAATAAAAAAAAAAATTTAAAGTTTTAAAAAGGACAATGGAATTTGGGGTTTTTTTAGTTAAGAAAGTGAGAGATGGAGAATTCGGTACATACACAAAAATTAAAATCTATCTTCTAAGTTTCACCTCTATGAGAATAGTCTGAACAGAGAAGAGAATGGAGACGGAGCAGCCGAGCAGGGGCGACTGGGCGAGGAGCTCTGTGCCTTCTTCGCAGCCTGTTACTTGTTTTCGGAAATGTAAAAAATAAACTTTTCCTTTCTACCTTTGGTTTGTCTAAGTTTAAGTTGACTTGTGAAACAAATATATTGTTAATATATTAGTATTTGGCAGTCACAATATTACTGTTAGTCAGTCAGTGTGTATCAGTGTATATATATATTAATATAATATATATATATATATATGTATATATATATATTAGTCTATTAATATGTAAGTATTAAAGAATTGGATTTGTTGCTGTCAGTGTGTTGCGTGTGTATCAGACTAATATATTGGGTGTGCTACTGTTAAGTCTGGTAGTGTGTATTAGTGTATAAAGAATTGGGTTGGGGGGTGGGGGGGGCCTGTAGTGATATACATATATCATATATCAGATATTATATATAATTACTAATTTTTTAAAAAAAATTTGGGGGGGCCTGGCCCCCGCTGGCCCCCCCTGCCTCCGCCCCTGCGCATATCTGTCCGGACAAGAAGAATGTTAGTTCACATGCTCGGCCTCGATCGAGTCGGAATCATCTGTCTCAAAAATTAATGAAACCTACTGGAAAAGTTAACAAAGATAAAATACGAAATTGTGATTAATTGGTTACGGTTCGAAGAGATGTACTACGGCAATGCTATTATTCATTACAGCCATTGACCCTTACTTAAATTGTGAACATTAAATTGGTCATGTCCTAGTTCGTTGCGAGATAACTAGTTACTAGAGGTGTATAAATAGTATAAAAAAAAAAAAAATTACCGTTACTCGTTTTTATTTCCAACTACATATATACTTATTCTCACCCCATCAATGGAGCCTACATAGTCTCCAATCTCCATCCCTCCACTGGGAACTGTTGTCCAATGCACAGAGGTTCAACCTAGTTTGACTACTACTTTGATAGTGTCTATTCTTGTCTAAAGACCGCTGATAAAGTAGATAGACATCGTTTGACTGTGAATATAAAATTGAATGAGTAGATGATAATGGATTAGGAGTATATTGATAGTGAAAGATGAATGTATTTGTGTTAGCGTTTGCTATGAAGGAATGAAATAAAATAAAGTTGGGAATGAAATGAAAGTAAAATGGATTGTTTATTTTTATTCTATTATTTGATTATAAATATAAAAATGAAGTAGAAATGAAATAAATTTTAAATTAAAAATTTTAAAATATATCTCCTAATGACAAATAATTTAAACTAATAAATGTGTAGTGGTGATGGAGGAAGGTGATAGGGGCGATCGTGTAGGTGATGGTAGTGTAGGTGGTGGGAGTGGTGGTGGTGGAGGAAGGTGGCAATGTGGAGGTGGTGGGGTGTGGTGCGGTGGTGGGGTGGGGGTGGTGATGGAGGTGGGGGTATGACGGTTAAGGAAGGTAACGATGTGGAGGTGGTGGACGAAGGTGGCAATGTGGCGGTGGCGATGGTGGAGGAATGTGGCAATGTGGAGGTAGTGGAGTGGTGTGGTGGGAGTGACAGTAGAGTTGGTGGAGGAAGGTGGTGATGTGAAGGTGGTGGAGGAAGGTGGCGATGGAGGTGGTGGCAATTCGATGTAGCGACAGCGGTGGTGGTGGAAGAAAATGGCGATATAGAGGTTGTGGTGGTGGTGGTAGAATCGATGTGGTGGTGGTAGAGTCAGTGTGGTGGTGGAAGTGGTGGTGGAGGTGAAAGGTCTTTTGGTAATATGATTTTTTTTAAAATGTTACTAAAAATGAAATGATCATTCTCACCTTAAAATTCATACCAAACAAAAAAAATTATTGAAATGAGCAAATGCAGCATTAGTGTTCATAAAGTTTAAAGATCATATTGAGACACTATGTTTTATCCTCATAAATTGCAACGGTCAACTTGTTAGAGCTGCTTTGTGCCCACGACTATTGTGGCTGAAGATCTTTGCTCTTTGATCCAGGGGCGGAGCCAGGATTGGATGGTGGGGAAGGTTGAAAAAAAAAACGTGTAAGAAATTCTGTCAACCAAAGAAATCTTAGAGATTTCACAAACAGAAATATATTATAAACCAAAAAATTTTGATCCCTTCCATCTCATCCATAAAAATTAGTCCCAATAAAAATTAAAATTGAACTCAAATATATAATATTTTAAGAATAAAAATAAACAAAACAAAATAGAAAAACACAATGTAAAAGGCAAAAATAGTGTCATCTGTTTTATTTCACTGAATCATGTTACATAACATCAAACACACACACACACACACACACACACACACATATATATATATATATATATATATATAACTGTAGCAAAGACAAAAAAGAAAAAGAAAATTTGTAACAAATATGTTAGCTTAGAATTTGGATGTGAGATTTGGGCATTTAACTGATCAAAACTCATTCTCTTTTGATAATTTATGTGTATAGATACAGTCTTACAGAGAAAGAGAATAAAATTTTGAGAGAAGAGAGAGATTGTTGAAGAAGGTGAAAACAGAGCAAGAAAAAAAAAACACAACTGAAGAAGAAGAAGAAGAAGAATTGCTATGAGACTTGAGAAAAGTTTGCCCTAATGGGCCTAATAGGAAGACCAAACATAAGGTGGGCTGGACTAGTGGGTTGGGAAGAGTAGTAGTAAAATTTTTTTTTTCTTTTTTGGACCTGGGCTATAGCCCAGGTTAGCCTATTGCTAGTTCCGCCACTGCTCTGATCAGCTATTCAAGCCTGCCATGAGTGGGGATTGTTGAATCTTTCTCTGGGCGATAATTCTGATCTGGCAACTGAGCAGTGTAGCGAGCAAATTAAGTTGCTCCTATTTTGTTTTCATTTATTTTGTGTTGGGTTGATATCCCTCTTGTTGTGAAGAATGCTATATTTTTTCTTAGTACGTCTACAGTACACTTCTGGTCTAAATACACTTGGTGAATCTGGACCTTGTATTGTACATCCGTGATGAAACTTACTTTATGTGTTGTGTACGCACGGTTCAGATACATTCAGATCTTAGACACCTTCATTTCCTAACTTTTTTTTATAATTATTACAAAAATTACCAAGGATGATTTGTAGTCTAACAGTGGGACTAACATGCTCAACCATTACAATGATGTCATAACCACGTCATTCTTCATCCACACAAGTGTGAATCACGACTGAACATATTATAACAATACAAATATTTCTCATTTTCGTTTAAGAAAAAAAGCATAAAGTAGAGCGGATTATTGAAAAGTGGAATGGACGTATTAGCTTCCATAACATATTTGATTGAGGACATCATGGTTGATTTTAGTTATCCAATTCGACCATAATTTCAAGGATTGAACTCAACCAAAGTTGAATAAATGCGTCCCAAAAGATTAACAATCAATACTTTCCTAAATCTTCCTTTAATATCTAACTAATGTCCATCAGTATTGGTGTCTCTCGTCATGCATTTGAACTGCCCCTAATACAATTTACTTCCCATATTGACAAATTTGAGCCATCTAATCACCACCTAAACCATTTATACCCCACTAAGAAACAACTCCCACCATCACTCTCCTAGAAATTATACTTTATGGCATACTAATCTGAAATTATTTTGGTGTGTACATTTATTTGCACAAGGATTATATATATATATATATATAATTCTGATTTTCGCTATAGAATTTTATTTAGAGGATTATAGTTTGCCACAATAATTAAAGTTTGATGTGTGAGACACTTAATTGAGTTTTGAAGCCTTTACTTTGTGCAAAATAATGACAAATGTTAACTTAGTTTAGATCCTTTAACATTATATGTATATATGTATATGCTTCTATATATAAATATATTATATATACACACGCAGCGGCAGAATCACATGGGGCTCACTTAAAATTTAACCAAAAAATACATTGGGTATCGATTGTTAAGCCCTTTCTTTCATTAGTTTTTACTTTCTATGACAAAATCTTGTAAACATTACTCTTCTGCAACTCATATTTAGTTTATCTCCTCCACTTCAGCCCACTAATATCTCTTTTACTCTCTTAATCTTTGTCTAAGACAATTAATATTCTACTTTTTGTATTTATTATTTTGGTAAAAAATTCTATTTGACTTTTGCTAGTGTGTGTATATATATATATTGTCCATCACAAGAAAGTTGCTATTTTCCTTGTAAATGTTACACGAGTTTGGAAAAAGGAATTCCTTATTGTCAAACCCCCCATAAAGCGCATTAGTTGGTAAATGGCGTAAAGTTGAGCATGACCAACTGATAAATAATAAGGTCATCGTAAAATGAACAACAAAAAGGTGGGTTTTTTTTAGGATAACTATACTTTATAAGACTAAGTGTTGACTATGATGCCTTATTTTCCACGATGAAATCTCTCTTTTTTACGAGCTATTTTGCACCAAAAATCCATTTTGATGAAAAGGCAACAATGAGTTATAGACTGTGGGTGGTTCTTCTTTAATTCATAAAATACTAATCCTGATAAAAGCTAGATTAGATCCTAATCTTTGTTAATGACTATGAAATACTTTGTGCGTGAGAGAGAGAGAAAAAAATTGGAGTTCATCTGTTGATTATATGATAGAGAGTGACAGAGCTAGAGCGTACGTAATGTGACAACAATCTTTATTCAAAAAAATTATACGATTTAAGTGTTAATTATGATATCTTATTTTTCACGATGAAATATCTATTTTTTATAGACTATTTTGCGCTCAAAATCTATATTTTTTCCCTCTCCGGTGTAAAGGTGAGGTATGGAATATGGCCTGGTAGTTATTTTTTTACTTATTTTTGCTTAGTGTAGGTACAGAAAAACTGCTACTACACTTAACAGAGAAATTTTCTTCCTTTCTCCAAAATATATCCTTTTCATTCTCTTTTCCATCATTTAAATAGTGTCACGAATACATTGAATGTGCCCTTAATTTCTTCGTTTAATAGGATGAAATTATGCCTTTATTGGCTGCCGGAATTCAGTGCTCAAATGTTGGCAATTTGGGAGGAGATCTCGGGATTTCTTTTATGTCTACGTTATTTTGTCGGGGATGACATGGCTGCCACGTATCCTGTTGATTACACGTGTTATGCGGCGATTTTCTTGTGCTACACTTAGTTATTTTTTTATTCATAAAACACCAATTCCGATAATAGCGTGATTAGATCATTAAGTGTCTGTTTAAGTGAACTTCTTGAGACCTCAAAAAGTCCTTACAAGAATCAAAAGTTCTCTTAAAAAAAATGTGATGTTTGGTTGTACATATATAAAGGCCTTTTCAAAATGGTCGGTGGTCATAAGTAAAAAAATTTTGTTTTTAGAACTTTTAGGAAGCCAAATTTTATTTTGAAATAAATTTATTATTTTACTAATTTGTCCATATACTTCTTATATATTAACAAGATTGTTCTATATTTTCTTTTGATCTCTCGTTTTTTTACCGCCACCACCACCACTACCTCCACCTCTACTGTCACCACCACCATCACCACTGCAGCCACCTCCACTGTCACGGCTGCCACCACCACTACCTCCACGTCCACCGCCACCACATTCCCCATCACCATCGCCACCATTACTTTCCACCATTGCTACCTCCACTTCTACCTCCACAACCGCCTCCCACCACTATCACCACTACCTACACTTCCACCTCCACCACTCCCACCACCACTACCTCCACCAGCACGGCCACCACAGTTTCCTTCTATTGTCGACTTCGTATTTTCTAAGTGTTGTAATCGTTGTCAAAGATAAGGGATAATATAATATTATCAAGAAAAAAATAATTTAAAAGTTAAAGTATATTTAAAAAATACACTTGTCAAATGTCTTTTTTTTTTTAAATTTCTTTTAACAAAATTTTTCTCCAAAAGTCTTATCAATAAAATCCTTTTAATATTAAAAAGTTCTCGAACAGAACCTAAATCCTAAGCAATGGTATTGACTATGAAATACGCGCGCGTGAGAGAGGAATTTGGAGATGATCCGTTGAATTTACGTGGTGTTAAAATCTAATATTATATATATAATAAAATAAAAAAGTAGGCAACCAAGTCATCCAACTCAACCTACCAACAACAGCAGCATGTAACTTACTACATTATCCTATTTATATACATTTTATTTGATATAATGTAGACTTGTATGTATGTAAAAAAATATTAGTGGTTCCAGACCTAAATTTCCGCCATTGATGCTTGTCAATCTCGGGTCCCACATTTCCGTCCAACAACTGTATCTTGACCTTTCTTAGCTGCCCCCATCCACGGCTATGGCGTGTTTGGTTAGGATTATGAATTGTGCTTTTGTCATTTTCTAATTTATTTTGTTTTCAAATGAAAATCACTTTGGATTATGTCTCTTATTCAGATTAACTTAACTTTCTCTCTCGGTAAGGTAGGACCAGCAAAAATTGCCTTTTTTTTAAAAAAATTTTAATCATATATGATAAAAGGTTAACTTCATGGGCTTCCTTCGCTTCAATTATTGGAAAAATATAATTAAAAATCCAAATTTGATGTCTCGATTCAAAGCAGTAGCTTAGTGGTACTTTTTAATTTTCCAAAAAGAAAATTGAGAGTTCAAAGTAAAGTGAATGTGGAATTTTCTTGTATGCCTTTTGACTGTGAAAATATTGTTATAATATTAAAATTAATAATAATAAATAAATAAATAAAGAATTTATAAGGGAAACAGAAGTAGACAATAGCAAAATTCAAATTTGAGAGGTACCAGACAGCTTAGTTGCTAGAAATGTTGAATTAGTAAACTATTTGAATAATCTTAGCTGTGAATTGTGAATGTTAAAATTTGAAAGCTATCCACATTAAAATTGAACTCATTCTAGAATTGTTGATTTTTTTATTCTACCCAAGCTTGTTAATTATTCAATAAATTAGCATAAAAGAAAAAAAAATGGCTATAAGATTTACATCTGTGTAAAGGAAAAAGTCTCTTTTGAATTTTGTTAAGAATAGAACCTAAAATTTCACTGCATTATACCGTAATTTTCCTTCTTTCTTTGACAAAATCCTATGATCCATTTTTCAAGGAATAAATATAAGAGAATTGAAGGCGAATTGGGATTAGCCTATTATTATATTTATAAAAAATGGCTATCACTAAAATATAGATATAACTTAAATATGAGCCGTGATAATAAATCTGAATTTCAAAATTTTAAAAAAAAATTATATGAGTGAAAATAATATCACCAATCACAGAGGAGCATGTGTTGGATTAAATGTAACCATTAGAAAGGTTATGTATGGCAGTTCTAAGTTTATTTTCTTTTCTTCTTTGCTAATTGACTAATTGGTGACTAAAAAGAAAAATAAAAATTTGAATTTTAGAACTCTTATTTAGAGAACTTACTAACAAAATAATCGATTGGTATTTAACTAGGAAATGTGCCACGTGCCTGGAAATGCAAGTGTTCTAAGACTTCCTCGTGTGAAACTATTGATGGAATGTGTCTTTTGAGTGTTCCAAGAACCTAATCAACAAAATTAAAGAATATTCATTGCTGACATCAAACCTGGGTTGGTAATAGTTGGCCATTTAATAGCTTACTATTCAACCGTGCAACCTAATCAAGTTTGAATAAATGCACACCAAAAGGCATATGAAATTACAATCATATATATATGTATATATATATATATATTCAAATTCAGAACCTTCCTTGCCACATCCTCTATTCAGACTAATTCCCAATTTCCAACTAATGCCATTCAAGCCACCACCACCATGCAGCTGAACCGCCTCTGCTTCATTTTACCGGCAGACTTCGATGATCTTGAACCGTTTGATAGTCAACAAGTCCATAAACCCATGAAAAAGGAATCATCCCATCGCCATTGTGGGACTCAGATTCTTGATATCCTTCGCCAATCACTTCGCCGGTTTCTTGAATCAAAATGGGTTGGTGCTTGTCACCATGATGAAGCCAAAAAACAACACTCAGGCTCGTTTCATGACATGGAAGGAGTTGAATTATCGGATAAGGTTGGCGGCAACAATCCGAGGATATTCAGCTATGCTGAGCTTTACATAGGCTCAAACGGTTTCAGCGAGGAGGAAGTACTTGGCAGTGGTGGTTTTGGCAGAGTGTATAGAGCTGTTTTACCAAGTGATGGAGCGGTGGTCGCTGTGAAGTGCTTGGTGGAGAGAGGGGAGCGGTTTGAGAAGACCTTCGCGGCTGAGTTGGTGGCCGTGGCTCATCTCCGCCACCGGAACCTTGTCCGCCTGCGAGGTTGGTGTGTTCATGAGGACCTGTTGCTTCTTGTTTATGACTACATGCCCAACCGCAGCCTTGACCGGATACTTTTCCGGCGACCTGAGAATTTGGGACCAGGGCCACTTAATTGGGAACGGAGAGCAAAGATAGTCGGTGGTTTGGCAGCTGCACTGTTTTATCTCCATGAACAGTTGGAGACTCAGATCATACACCGGGATGTGAAAACGAGCAATGTAATGCTCGACTCCCATTACAATGCCCGGCTTGGTGACTTTGGCCTTGCAAGGTGGCTTGAACATGAACTTGAGTATCAAATTATTACACCTTCATTGAGAAATCACCAGTTTCGGTTGGCAGAGACAACCAGAATTGGTGGCACAATTGGGTATTTGCCACCAGAGAGCTTCCAGAAAAGAAGTGTGGCCACTGCAAAATCTGATGTTTTCAGCTTTGGGATTGTTCTGTTGGAGGTTATTTCAGGACGGAGAGCAGTAGATCTCACACACCCAGATGATCAGATCATTTTGCTTGATTGGATCCGGAGGCTATCTGATGACGGTAAGATTTTACAAGCAGGGGATACTCGGCTTCCTGACGGGTCTTACAAGCTTTCTGATATGGAACGTTTGGTTCACCTGGGGCTCCTATGCACACTTCATGACCCACAATCACGGCCTAACATGAAATGGGTAGTGGAAGCACTTTCAGGCTCTATTTATGGTAGATTGCCGGATCTTCCATCATTCCAATCCCACCCTCTATACATCTCTTTATCCTCCCCAACCAACACTAGCAGTAGCAACACATCCGCCATGAGGTCCAGCACCACCGCAACAATTGCATCAAATTCATCCAATTTCGTCACAGCCAATGGAGAAACCATTTATGCAACTGCTGAATATGGAGAGAGTAATCGTGCCAGCTCTTCAGACAATGGTCGCCGCCGATCAAACACTTTCCCTCTGGTTGAAACTCCAAGAGAGATATCCTACAAGGAAATCATTTCTGCCACAAACAATTTCTCAGATTCTAGGAGGGTAGCGGAGCTGGACTTTGGAACCGCCTACCATGGTTTCCTTGACAACCGGCATCACATTATGGTGAAGAGGCTTGGTATGAAGACATGCCCTGCCCTCCGGGCACGCTTCTCAAATGAACTACTGAACTTGGGAAGGCTCCGCCACAGAAACCTGGTACAGCTGCGAGGATGGTGCACCGAGCAAGGAGAGATGCTTGTTG
Source organism: Cornus controversa (assembly GCA_026545225.1). Taxonomy (NCBI): domain Eukaryota; kingdom Viridiplantae; phylum Streptophyta; class Magnoliopsida; order Cornales; family Cornaceae; genus Cornus; species Cornus controversa. The sequence goes on from CM048854.1 coordinate 39,839,599, forward strand.
TCTATGACTATTCAGCGAATCGCCTTCTGAGCCACCTCCTGTTTCATCATGATCACAAGAATGACCATCCAATCCTGCGATGGCGTCACCGATACAACATAATCAAATCGCTTGCCTCTGCAATTTGCTATCTCCATGAGGAATGGGATGAGCAAGTTATTCATCGGAACATTACCTCTTCTGCTGTTATTGTTGATCCAGACATGAACCCAAGGCTCAGTTGTTTTGCTCTTGCTGAATTCCTGACACGGAATGAGCACGGCCATCATGTGGTTATTGACAAAAATAGATCGGTCCGTGGGATTTTCGGTTACATGTCCCCAGAATATTTAGAATCTGGTGAAGCAACTACAATGGCTGATATTTATAGCTTTGGTGTGGTGATGCTAGAGGTGGTTAGTGGACAGATGGCGGTTGACTTCCGGCGGCCTGAAGTGCTATTGGTAAAGCGACTCCATGAATTTGAGACTCGGAAAAGAGCATTTGAGGAATTGGTGGATTGGAAATTGAACGGAGGGTATGATCATCAGGAACTGGTGAGGCTTCTGAAATTAGGAATGGCGTGCACACGGTCTAACCCGGATTTAAGACCAAGCATGAGACAGATTGTAAGAATACTGGATGGACATGATAGATGCTTCATGGAAGAAGGGCAAAAGAAGGAAAGAAAGGAAGAATGGAAACAAAGAAATGCTTCTTCATTGTCACTGATTAGGAGAATCCAAGCTCTAGGAATACAATGATACGGTTGATACCCATACCCACCCAAGAAATAGAAGAAAGAAATATAGATAGATAATGTATATTGTTAATTTCTTTTACTGGTAACAGAAGATGTTATTCATCTTCATCTTCATCTTCATCTTCATCTTCTTCTTTTTTTAAGGTTTTTGAAATTTCCTTTTAGTTCCAGGGAAGTTGTACAGTACTATTAGTTAGGTGTTGGTTGTTTATAGCGAGCGAGAGAGGAGCAGGCCTCTGAATGTATCTTTTTAATTAGTAGTGAATTAAGCTTTGTAAATGTCAACGTTTGCAAAATCCATCACAAATAATGAACTAACTGCTTTCCATACACAAGTATTCAATATGATGTAGACAGGAAAGATATATATATATATATATATATATATATATATATATATATATAACAGATTCAGGGAGAAGAAAACATTAAAACAACTAAAATTGTAATCCAAGGAATATTGAAATTTCTACTATAATTCAATGGAATTAATGTTCAGATTTCTACATTTCTACTATAATTTGATGGAATGTTTGGATTTCTACACAAGCAATATTTTGTTATGATATACAGACAACCGTGTATTAATATATCTAATGGAAGAAAACATTAAACAACTAAAACTGTAATTCAAGGAATCTTTAAATTTTATACTATAATTCAGTGGGATGTTCAGATTTCTACACAAAAGTGATATTTTGTTATGATATACAGACAGACTTGCATAAATCTAACCTTGTTTCAGACTCTGCTGTTGCTCCATTTACAATTGTCCTGCACTTAGTTTAACTTCTTATCACAGAGATCTTATCTTACCATCTCCACGAAGCTCTTCCAATTCCTGTCCAAGTCCAATTCTTTTCTTCTACATTTATTCGTAAGAGAATGTTATAAGGACTTCAAAGAAATGCAATCATAAATATACCTGTAGCAGTACGGTAAGTAAAGTAGCTAATACTAAAACGAGTCCTAGTGATGCATAAGGGGGATTTCTTGCCATGAGAATCCTCAATTAATGCATGGACCATGTCTTTATTGTTCAACTTTTCATAACCATTTCATCAAGAAACAAGAATGTTTCAATTATAGTATAAAGGTGGCTTCAAGCTGTGATGAACCCATCGTTGATGTCCGAAATGTACTTGAAGCTCATCGAATGAATTGACAGCACATATTTACCAAACAAGTGAATTTCAAAACTGAAAAGAACAATGAACTCATTAAATTGTATTCCTTCACTACTGTCCATTACGCGCGCGCGCACGCGCACACAGATACCAGAACTAACCAGTTTGCAGCAATTGAAGGAGTACAAGATTCAAGTACATCTCAAAATTAACAAATACTGTTCAAACATGCTTCTGAGTTCTGATGCTGTGAAAGAAAGAAACCCCATGACCAATGCTATTGATTAAGATCCAAAATTGTTATTTCCCAATGCACTGCTTCTCTAAACCCCCATGATTTCCCTTTCAAGCTTCATGTCCTTTAGGTCAATTATGACAACAGAGCATGCCTCCTACTTTGTTTAACAATGACTCGAGAGCATGGCATGCATAACTAATTATGCCTTGAATATTAAAATTAAAATTAAAAATAAAAATTAAAAAGCATACCCTTTGTGTTCCTATTCTCAATTTCTCAATCTATTATACAAAGTAGATGAGCAAAGAAAACAAATACAGGCATGCATGCAGCTCAGTAAATAACTTACCAAAACCCCAATGCACAACGCAGCTCTAATAAAAGGATGATCCACTTTTGAATTTATTTATCAATCAATTGCTTGAAATCCAATGTTGTGATACCCTAATTGATTACTTACTACAATTAGCATTCTACTTCAGTCGCATGAAACTTAAAAGAACAATTTACAACAATATCATGAATTATTACAATAACAAACAGAGAAACAGAGACTTAGCCAGTGAATCTTTCATGGGTTTTTTTTGGCGTGAGAGCAGAGCAGCTAAAACATCTCCATGACAAGTACAAAATTACAAATTTATCGCGCGCGCGTGTACGACCATAATGTATTTTTTTTAATGGGCTGGCCATGGCCCATGATAAGCTTTGGAAAAACAAATGCTATGACGACCGTGATTTCACGGTGGGCTAACGACTTCGTTTGAGTTATGTTTGAAAGTATTGAATTTGAATTTATAATTAAATTGAATTTTTTTAAATTTTAAATTCAAGATGCTCCCAAATATAACATATACAAGAGAACAATCTCAACATCCACTTGATAATGATTTGAAAATCATTCTCATAATTTAGTTCAGCAGCAAACTGTTTGTTGAACGCAAATCGTCAACAAACTCTTGAGTCCACTGGCAAACCCAAGTGTGTAATGTCTGAAGGGAAAGAAAGTGGTCAAACTTGATTGAATTCCACTGTAAAAAATGTGTTCAATTTTTCTTCTAAAAAACAAAACTGGAAATATATGTCAGAACAGTTTCACCATGACAAAGCAACAGATAGAAGAAATTCAAAGCAATGACAATTTGTTGAGGATCAAACTGCATGATCATCAAAATTAAATGACAATTAGAATCACGGCAAATAAAGAGGGATATTGCTATTATACTTGTAACAATCTACAATATTGGCCTTGAGCATTAAACAACAAGTGTTAGATAAAAATAACATTATCTAAAATAAGTCTTCAAAAATGCAAAAACAAAATCATCACTTGCAAATAAAGTAGGCACCATCTGGGTCACACCTCTCTTTAAAACAATCTGTTCATCTGCACAACAAAGCAAAAACAGGAACTCCGCTTAGCATCCTACTATTGCCCAAACTCAAAAATATATACAAACCAAAAAGAAAACAAGAGCAGAAAACATAGATAAGAATTTACAAGTACAGAGAGAAGATGCTCAAGGTTGTTAATTCCCTGAAGTACGGAATGACCCTCTACGGCATGCCCAAATATTCAGAATCGATTGTGGGTTCCAAGATGTGATTATCATAACACTGACCATTTCACTTTATATCTGTATTCTGTACTGTAGTATCTCCCAATTGTTCTCAAACATACCATCCGATCATACAGAGTATATCTAAAAATTGATTACACAATTACATTCCAAGCAAAATCATTCAACATTTAGGTTCTTATTGTGATTTGAACTCACGGATTAAATTTATACTACTAAACCTATTGTTATGTCCAAATGTGCAACAAAGTAAATTTTAGCAGATAACATATTGTTCACAACCAATATTTCTCATCCCTGTGACCAAATTATATGAATGATAACGAAACTGTCCGCTTCTCTTCTATGCATTTCACGTAATATAAACACTACAGAGACCATATCAAAAATAGGAACTTCAACAAAAGTAAAATGGCACAGCAACCTCAGACAAATTAAGACACTGAAAAAGCAATGTATTACATGAGATTATGCAGAACACCCCTAAAAAAAAGAATAAATGATGAAAAGAATTAGATTCCCAGTTTTTTACTCGGATGGTTCCATAAATAAAAAATGGCAGTAAATCGTTGGCGGTGATGAAGAACAAATGACAGGATTTTCAAGATGAGAAATTCAAATTACTCACATAAGTTCTATTCACTCAAGAAGATGGCAGTAGGATTTCCTGGCGATGGTGGATTTTGTTTTAGCAGTGATACATGGGACCCAGCTCTATGAACTGCTTCAGGATCTGTTGCAGACAAAATTTCCATCTGCTCAAGACCTAGCTGCCGCTTGATCAACTCCAAATTTCCCTTGAGGACGTCAATCTCACCAAAGGGTAGATTCAGATCCAACGCCTGAACGCCAACAGCAAGAACCTCATCCTTCTTGAACCTCAAGAAAGGCATACAAAGCTTCTGGGTCTGCTTAAAATTTCCTTCCTGCCCAATTGCACTTTGCTGCAATGCCTCAAGGATCTCTCTGTCAGGTGCGAAACTACAAGTTGTGGTGTCAAACTTACTTCGGAGTATGTTCAAGCATTCTTTTTTCCATCCATCATATTGCTCATTCACAAATATTAGGCCAACATTTGGTTTGTTTTGATTACTTGATGCATTTATGGTACCTTTCTTCGTACCAGAAACTTGTTTCTGAAGCAACTTCCTCATTGAGACAATTGAGTCTTGCAAATATGTGTTGGCTCTTTTAAGGGTAAGATCGGGGAAATCACCTTCAGGCCAGCCTGCTTTGATGACAAACCCATCCTTCTTCAAAAGCTCCCTCCAAACATATTCAGCATAATGAGGGCAAATTGGAGTTATAAGCCTTGTTTGAACATCCATAAACCGCCACAGCAGTTGGCAATTCATGCCCCCTGAGCCACAAGAAAACCTATACTCATCCCGAGCAGCCTGGAGATCATAGAACCCTGTCTTGAGAGCTTCCCGAAACATGAACTCATTGTAGTTCTTCTCTGTCATTTTAACTGCGATATCCATCTCATTAGCAAATACACGGTCTGCATACGTAGAAGGAGGACCATTTCTTAAAGATGACTCAGCAGCAAGAACCTCCTGCATCCATGATATCTCTTTTGTAAGCCGTAAGATTGCAGCATTAGCCGTATCAAATACAAAGTTCGCATCATCCATTCCATCCCCCGCATCAGCAAGGGAGAACCTTGTGGCATCAGCAGAGAACTCCTCAATAGCTTCGCGTACTGTCCTGAAATTCCCCGTGGACTTGGACATTTTCTCAGAATTTAGCATAATGTGCCCATTGCATCTGAATCCTCTAGGCCAGTGGTGCTTGGGTAGAATTGCTGTGTGGTTATAAATGCAGAAAGTGAGATGATTCTGAATAAGATCCTTACCAGAAGTTCGGAGATCAAATGGATACCAGTATTCAAACTCCTGCTTCATCTTCTTAAGAAGGGAAGAAGATATATCAGACGAATTAGGGTATGATCCACCACAGAACAAGAAATCCCAGACCTCATCTGTCAGTTGCTCTGGTTTCACAGAAGACGTATCAGAGCCATACATATCACCTTTCTGCAACAGATGACAGACAGTATAATATGCCATATAAATAGTTGAATCAGATAAAGACTCCACAAGGAACTCCTCGTCCCAAGGAATACGGGTCCCAAGTCCAAAATTACGAGAACAAGCCCACTGATTTAACCAGCCAAGTGTGTGCTCAAAGCCGTGTCGTGTCTCATCACAGTAGAGATTCATGCTCGCCAAGCACTCCTCTGCATCTTTCTTCCAATTTGATTCACCATAAGTGATGTACCACTGATCAGTCAGAGCCACAACACACTCATCTCCTGATCTCGACATGACCTTCTTCTCAGGCTCACTATATATAACAGCTTGACCAAGGTCAAAAAGCTTGCTCCTGATCAAATTCTTGGCTTCCTGGACTTTCATTCCTGCATATTCTCCAACAAGCATAACTCCCTCGTAGAACCCTCCCCTGTAGATTATTTTCTTAGCCTCATCAAGCTTCTCTCTCTCATTCTGGCTCTTAATCTTCATTTCTTTGCAAATTTTCTCAGCAGACTTATCACCATGATCTGGAGTGTTGATGATTGGTATGATCTCAAAAGGTAAGACCCACTCATCCTTTATACCAAACTTGCCCCTGAAAGCTGGTTTTGATTTCAAATCATGGAGGGCCATGAAATCATCAGGGGAATCACTGGGAACACTAGTCACAATCCCAGTACCCTTGTCAGTGAGAACTGACATCATAGGTAGAGAGTAAATAATCTCATTGAATGCTAAAGGAGATTTCAAAGGTAAACCAATGAGATCGTGACCAGTCAGCTCAGCCAAACAAGTCGGCTTCTCTGAGACTCGCGACAGCTTCTGATATGCAAGATTAAGCGCTGCCCTCTCAGTTAAGATAAACACATCGGTTTCATTGATTTCAAAGGCTCCATATCTCCCATCCGGTAACACCCATGAATTAGTTTGCCCATACATAGTCTCAGGTCTCAACGTCGCAGCTGCAAGATACACTTTTTTGCCTTCCAGAGCTCTAAACTTTGGAGGAAAAGGGGGGACAACCTCCATTTTTATCAGCGTGTACTCTTGAGGGTTGACTCCTTCGCCTGAAGCCCGATCATGATCAGCACATGGCTGGCCGTCTAAGGGAGAGTATATAGTGTATCTCAAGTCCTTGACAATTTTTCCCATTGCTTTCAATTTCCGCACCTGCCACCTAACAAATGAGTCAAAGAATGGATTCATATCAGTAGTGATGAAGGTACGTCTCCAATCACAACCTAAGCCAAATGCCTTAAGGTCTTCAACAGCCAAAGGGGGAAAATATGTCAGCCAACGATAAGGGTCCTGAAACTTTGCAATTTCATCATCGGAGAGGCCATAACTCCGCATAATCTCCCACTGGTACTTGTCACGGCCAGATTTTGATGCAACTTTAGACTTTTTACCTTTAAATTTATCAGGCACAACCTGGCTTCCTCCACTTGCGTCCACTGATTCTGGTACTGAATCATTAATTTTCAGCTCTGCCATGGAAGGAAAAATGGGTGGATTACCAAATTTTTGGATTTCCCGATAAAGTTTATCAGCTGAAGCCTTGATGGGCATTCCAGTACAGTGGAAAGCAAAAGGCAAAAGCACATTGGCACCCCTTAATCTGTGATAAGCTGCACCAAATTCCAGCTTGGATAGTGAGAATGCATGACCAAGGTGAAGGTAACCATTCATGTAAGGAAACGGGAAGTTCCCAAAGAACTTCTCGCCCGGTTTTGGAGGTGCTTCTTGAGATTCAGCCCTGAAGACATCTTCCTCTTCCCACCATCTGTTAACCTGGGCCTCAATTTCCAAAAGTCGATCTCTCCGCGCAAAGCTCTTCCCACTCTCGGTGTTTGATGCCATCTCCTCGGTAGCAAGTTGACAGAATCTGTAGGAAAGATAAGAGGAGGAGGATTAAGGTGGGACATACATACATGTGTGTGTGTTTGTTTGCAGACTGAACATACATACATGCAGAGAATCTTTCTTGAGATAACAAAAAAGCAATTGCATTTTAAGAAGGGAATGCTCCAATCAATTATATATAAATAAAAAGAAGCAATGAAATAAATAAAACTAGTTAATATAGGAGGAAAACAACTGCATGTTATTGTTTCCACTTGTTGTTAGGTTAATTAGAAAGCATACTTGTTAAGAAAAATGTAAAACCCACTTAGGCTTTTAGTTGTTTTGATTGATATTCGAAGACTTTAAATACAAAAATACAATATAACTACGTCTACCTGAAGCAAGCCCAAAATTTAATTTCTCATTCCCAGTTGCCTTTTATCAGAAACCAAAAAAAAAGACACACATCACAGAGTGCATGAACAAAATCTAAAAACGCCAAAATAAATGAAAAAGAAAATATTTTTTTAAAAAAAAACGTGCTTTATATTCATTCAGTGTCTATCTGCTCAGAACTAATTATCTTAAATAACACCATATAGAGGAAACCAGATCAAATGATTCGACTACAAGGAGGGAACAGAGGATGGATTAAACACAGAAATTAATCACAGAACCTGTAGGAAAGATAGGAGGATTAAATATAAAAATACAAGATATAAACTACCTGAAGCAAGCCCAAAATTTAATTTCTGATTCACAGTTGCCTTTGATCAGAAACCAAATAAAACACATCACAGAGTGCATGAACAAAATCTAAAAACGCAAAAAAAAACCCAAAAAAAATGAATAAGAAAAAAAAAAGTGCTTCATATTCATTCAGTGACTATCTGCTCAGATCTAATTATCTTAATTAACACCATATAGGGGAAACCAAATCAAATAATTCGAATACAAGGAGGGGACAGAGTATGGATTAAACACAGAATATAACAAATACAGTTTTGACGATAACATATGAACTAAGTGTTACAAACAAAATTGAAGGCAGGCATGAATTACTAATCAATTAATCAATGGTTGTTGTTACCTTAGATGACGATACTTGGGCTGTTGTAATCTGAAAAGGTGGAGGTCTCTGGGAATAATCTCAAACTTCTGTAGGACTCGTCTCTTAATCAGTGTGAGAGACGACGCCACAATGAGTGAGAGAAGCCGAGCCCAGCTTTGGGTTGTTCAAATCTTAATCTCTATATGCATACATAGATACCCAACAATCAATCTGTATGAGAGATAAACGAGATAGAGGGTGAGACTAGATAGACTATGAGAGAGAGAGAGAGAGAGAGAGAAGGCGCACCACTTTGGCTGTGGAGAGAGACAGTGGCTGCGCTGTTCTGTTGAAATGGAGAATATAGAACTCCTAGTCTCCTACTACACCGAAGTGATTTTTAGGGTTTGGATACTCCTACTACTCCTATTTTTTGACCTTTTAATAATTACTATAAGATCTAGTGTTAGAGGGCAAAAGTGCAAATAAACATGTAAAATGGGAATTATATACAAAAAATGGAAATTATATATATATGAGTGTGTATATATATATATATAGAGAGAGAGAGTACATCTAAAACATTGTTCTTACCGTGAAAGGAGTTATAACAGTCATGTAAATGACATTTTTGCCATTTTATAAAAAAATTGTCTCAGGTCACGTGATCTTCATCCAACGAAACTCAGTGGCCGACAAAAGTAAATTTGAAGGGATTTTTCGCATTTTTGCCAATTAAAGCCCACAACTTTTTTTTATCCTTTGAAACGCAATCTAGTAATTTTTTTTGTAAAAAAAAAAATGAAAAATCTTGTGATATGCAATCTAACGGTAATTTGACTTTACAAGAACAATTTACTACAATATCACGAGTTATACAATAACAAACAAAGAAACATGGATTTGGCCCGTGAATCTTTCATGGGTTTATACCATGAGAGAGCATTTGGTTATTCCCCAATATATGAGTGAATATATTATTTTCCCGGGTGTGTGTGTGTGTGAATTTATACGCGCATAATATAAAGAAAAGCAAAAGATGAAGTGAAAGGGAATGTGATTCTGCTAAAGAAAAGTGGAAATGTCATTCTGGTTTTGAATCTCATAACTTAGACAACAAGCTCTCTCTAAACAAATATGAATATGTTTGGACTTCGCTTACAACCAATTCAAATTGCATGTGTGTGTATATATATATATCGGTAAACTTTACCTGCTATACACTTTTGAGTAAAAATGGATATTGTATATACTATATAAAAGACCAAAAATTCGTATTTTGAGTAAAAATGGAGAATATAGAACTCCTACTACACCGAAGTGATTTTTAGGGTTTGGATACTCCTACAGTCCTACTACTCCTATTTTTTGACCTTTTAATAATTACTATAAGATCTAGTGTTAGAGTGCAAAAGTGCAGATAAACATGTAAAATGGGAATTATAGAGAGAGAGAGAGTATAGGGGTGCACAAAAAATTCATGAATTCGCGAATCTGATCTTATTCGGATGAATCCGATTTGATCCGTTAGTTAATGGATTGGTGGCGGATTAAAAAATTAGAATCCGTTAGCCACATATCGAATTACGGATTGAAGGGTCAGAAATTCGATCCGATCCGCAATCCGATCTGTGACAATCCATGGCTTTATATATATATAGATAATTAGTAATTATATGTATAATAATATAATATACTACATACTTACATGGTTAAACCTAAAAACTCAATATAAATTATATTTGTTTATTTAACAATTGTGTTCATCTGAGATGTGAATTAAAAAGTGTTAAGTGAATTTTTTTTTTGAAAATTTTGAAGTAAACAAAAAAAAATTCAAATAGGAGTATAGGCCTAATCCGCCAATCCGATCCGATCCGATCCGTTCAATCACGGATCGAATTGGCAGAGTGTCACGGATCGGATTGGATTGGATTTTCGCTAATCCATAATCCGCAGATCGAATTAAGATTATGCATAATCCGATCCGATCCGATTCGATCCGTGGTCACCCCTAAGAGAGTACAACTAAAACATTATACTTATAATCAGAGGAGGTATAACAGTCATATAAATGACATTTTTGCCATTTTATAAAAAACTTGTCTCAGGTCACGTGATATTTGTCCAACGAAACTTAGTGGCTGACAAAAGTAAATTTAGAGGGATTTTTCCCATTTTTTGCCAATTAAAGCCCACAACTTTTTTTTATCCTTTGAAACGCAATCTAGTAATTTTTTTTAAAAAAGAAAAATGAGAAATCTTGTGATATGCAATCTAACGGTAATTTGACTTTATAAGAATAATTTACAACCATATCACGAGTTATACAATAACAAACAAAGAAACATGGACTTGGCCCGTGAATCTTTCAGGGTTTATAGCACGAGAGAGCATTTGGTTATTCCCCAATATGAGTGAATATATTATTTTTCCGGGTGTGTGTGTGAATTTATACGCGCATAATATAAAGAAAAGCAAAAGATGAAGTGAAAGGGAATGTGATTCTGCTAAAGAAAAGTGGAAATGTCATTCTGGTTTTGAATCTCATGACTTAGACAACAAGCTCTCTCTAAACAAATATGAATATGTTTGGACTTCGCTTACAACCAATTCAAATTGCATGTATGTGTGTGTGTGTATATATATTGGTAAACTTTACCTGCTATATACTTTTGAGTAAAAATCGATAATGTATATACTATATAAAAGACCAAAAATTTAGATAAATTGATAAGATATATTGTAATTACTTGGTAGTTAAGAATGACAAGCTGTAATGTATAAAGAACAACCTTGAAAAAGTAATTGAAGCTAACATTTGAAGAGACGATGAGTATGACCGAAGAAAAACATAAAAATAATATCCAGCTGTTTGATCTCGTTAACTTAGTCTTCCTCTTTTTCTAATATTAGTCTCAATGTGAACTATGTGTCTTCCTCTTTTACTAATATTAGTTTTGACGTGAACTATGTCACTCTTCTTAATTAGTGCACATAAAGTCTAACTGTTTAATTTAATTCATTTCTCATCATTGTCAATCAAATAATTATTATAGTAGAGAGAGAGAGAAAAAATGATCTTCTTTTGTTTAGGGATTCAATTTTTTAGTTATCTAAACACAGCTTCAAAACTGTTTTCACATAATTGATTGAGACAGTCTCAATATTTTGCTAATGGCATCATGCAAGTCACCTTCTCCAACCTACTGTCAACCCAAAAGCAAACACAACAGCATTTGAATGTAGAGGCAATTCAAAACTGACTAAGGTATTCCAAATTCAAATAATCTGCTTTGAGAATATACAAACCACTTAAGTTACAGTTAGCATGTGTATGGGAAGTTGATGAACCAGATACAAAATAGAAAATGATAAATAAAGAGAAAGGGAAAATCAATAGTTCAATATTTAGACAGAAATGTCCATCTTCATCTAGTCATCCAATATTAGTCATCAATTCATCATCCACTCTACTTGCCATCAATTCATATTTGTCCAGAGGAGACAAGTCTCCGTTGCTAAACAAAGGCCTCGGCCTCTTTTTCATGGCAGCAGCCTGTGAACCCATACCCGTTGGAGAAACCGGGCTTCCATTTGAGGTCAAGCAGCTGTCAACAGAGCAATCGCCAATCCGAGCAGGGATGCTGGAAGATTTTTTGTTCTCCAGATTTGCAGCTACTTCGGACAATGAAGGCATTTTTATGGTCCCAACAGATACCATACTATTACAATTGTTTGAAACCTTGATAGCCAGCTCGGAGAGCTCTTCTCTTGCAGCTTCAAGCCCAGCAGAGGCCGCAGCCTGGTCATCGAGAGCTTTACATGCTTTCTCAAGAATTGACTCCAGATATTTGCCTTGAGCTTCAATGCGAAGTTGGAGACGGCGCTGAACCTGGTTCCAATAGAACCATAACAATAAGCTTCTTTAAATCATAAAATTAGTATCAAATTGAAAAGTTAATTACACCACGCCAACATATGGGTTTCAGATTAAGGTTGCATTTGGCTTGGCTTTGCTAACGACAGGAAGCAGAGAAAATAACATTTTTCCACACCTGACTTTTCTCCTGGGGTTTCGGAATTTACACTGACATACCATACGGTTCGTTAATATTGTCCAGACCTCCCATCCTTAAATCTACCACCAAATCTTGCGAGAGAAAATGATGGAGTCTTTAACATTTTGTTCCAAAAGGACATTTACACCTTTAGATGGCTTGTTGACCAAGTAAACATGATTATTATGCCCTTATTCTAGGTCTTGTCGTCTCGGTATTGCCTCTTACTTAATTCAACTCTATGTTAGATGGACTCTGCTAAATACTTACCTATGGTAGTATGGTGGATAAACAACACATCAGTATGGGCATGGGATGATGTATCCAAGATGTCTGGTTGGATATGAATGCAGCAATTATGTCAAGTATTTCAAGTTTACCATATATTATGAGTGACACTACCTGGTCAATTTGGCCCAGGGCGAATCACTCACATGATGTGGGTCCCACCACCACTAAGTGGTGGGACCAACCACTCTTATGTGAGTGGTCGGCCAGCATTTTCCTATTTTATATATAGAACTCTTACTTCTCTCTTTTTATTAAATGGTTGCACCAAGATAAGTGTCAAAGTTGAACACTTTTACATGGAAAAACACTATTTTACCATAGGATAAAATAAAAGAATATGAAAAACATAATATTTAGTGTCCCCCTTTATCATTAAGTTGGAGATCCGAGAAATCTGATACTTAAGACACATAATCAAATCCAACACACAAGTAAATAAGTCCCTATGACACGGGTTTAAACTAAGGTCATAATAGTATCTTTTTTAGCAAACAACACAAACAAATGAAACTAACCTCCAGCTGTTCATGTAGTCTTCGCTGAACTTCCATCTGTACTCGCAAAGCCTCAGTAACCTGGTAGCCACTGTTTAAAAGATGAAATAAGCTAATAAACAGGCAAAGAGAAAGAACAAGCTTTGGTGGTAAAAAGGAAAGGAAAATGCTTCTCAACACGAAAAATAAGCTGACTAATCAATAAAAAAGGGAAATAACCAATAAGATTTATGAGATGAAATCATGTGGATCCACATGAACATATCTATCAGTTCTTTGCCTTTCATGTTGTTTATTCAGCCTAGTTTCTTGGCTTGAATAACATTATTCAAGGAAAAAGATAGAACATACTCATTTAAATCTTGTGATGTCATTCGTGATGACGGTGATGTAGATAAAGCAGTGTTCTGACCCTCTGCAATGCAAGATGCTGCAAATCAAAACTACATATTACTAATGAATTGAAGAGAATCTCAACTGCTGTTATTCAACACACTAAGAACCACCACCATTTTCACCCTTTAGTGTAGCAAATATTATTTTGCTTCCTTTTGTCCTATCATTGACTCCACTTTCCCCTCTGTATGTGACACACCCCAAAACCGATTTAGATTGGGGTGTCTGGCACATCAACCTGGTGATGAAAAGGAAATCTATTTGCAGGAGATAAAAATTCTCAAAATCATTGCTGAGCCAAAATTAGGAAAATGAATTGGTGGCGGTGACAGATTATAATATCATACTCCAAGGGGGAAAAGAAAAACGGCTATAAAAATCCAAGCCCCCTTGATGAAACTTCTTCATTTAGAAAACCAAGCACACATTTGCACTACAAAGACTGTATCTGTAGTTGAAGGTGCAAACACAGTATATAGAGAGATCAAAGTTAATACCATCTTTAGAGTTGTCAATTAACTCCTTGCAAGATTGCTTTCCCAACCGGTATTTCTGCAAGGATGAGACTCAAATACAGGCAGTGTCATGCTAGTGGATATACTGAACATATTCTTCGCAAAGCAATTTAACAAGGATGGGAACATCAATGAAATGAAACTGAAATATTGTGGTTTGGTTGGAATTAGCATTCAAGCATTCAACACAATTCTCAAGTAATCAACAATCCTTGGAATAACTTTTGTTCTTTTTTTCCTTTTTCACGCTTTTTTTTTTTTTGTGGAGGGGGTGACCAATATAGTTCATAAACATATCAAATGATAACCCAAAAAAGAAACTTCAGAAACAACAAACCTGAAGATGTGACTTCAAATGATAAAGGGTGAGGCCTTTTACCCCCATTGTTCTCATAATTGTCTTAGGTGTTGCTTCTGCAAGACATATATATATATATATATATATAGAGAGAGAGAGAGAGAGAGAACAGATAATTAGCTCATTAATCAATCAAGAATGTCCAAAACTATCATTCGTAAGAAGTAAATTTGTTGTCATCTGAAATAGAGTTTTCAGGCAAATATAAGTGAGCTCTGGTAAATAAGGCATGAGTGTAACTATGCTGGGTGTGTGTTTGAACCGTAAAAATAGAGGGACGTCTGGGGAGTTCTGGATTCAGTTCAACCCTGTATGCATGCAGTCTAGAAAACACGTAAATAGGTTAAGTAAAAAAAATGTAACTATTTGTGATTGTGAAAGGGCTCCCTCCATCTCCGTGTTACTTACCTTTCTTCAATTACTGTAAAAGGTAGGTAATAAAAATCCTAAAATTATAATAGATGTAATTGGACTGAATCAGTTTAATTTTTATAGTTGTAGAAAATAAATTATGTATTTATGGAATAAAGTATTGTTTTTATAGAAAATATATATTATGAAAATGTACAATAGGGAAGTTGCTTTTGTAGATTTTATAGAACTAAAAGCCGATAAAGAAAAATCCTGGTTCTGCCCTGTGAGTACACCATGTTGAGATGTGAACAGTTATTTCATTTTTCCATCTTATACAACACCCAGCTTGTAACATGTATCATTTAACTTACAATTTGCTGGACTTTTCGCTAACTGCATCCCTTTCTTTTATTAACAATCTGGATATCACTTTCGTCAAGATTGCACAGTCATTTGCAGCTATCACCTTACTTATATTTTTTTGGGTACCGAAAAGGAAGAGAGTACAAGATATACAATGAAATATAACAGATCGGGGATGACATGAAGCTTTCAGGCAAGATTATTCTACTGAAATATTGTTGAGACACTCCAACAATTTGATTGCCCTAGCTTTGTCAACTTGAGATACTAAGAATATGAGATAATCTGCTTGAAGTAGCAGTCATGAGATTAAACACCAAATTACCAATACTTCCATCACATATATTGATAACTACCTCTCATAGAAAGAAAAATTAAGCCATCTTTCAAGCTATCCCCGTTTAATTTTTCTTCTTCTGATCTCTAATGAAGCTCTCACTTTCCTCATTAATCAAGCACCCGATTCTTGTTTACTATAGTAATTTTCCCATCTTTAATGCAGTACTCTTCTCCAACTTTCCAAAAATGTCTCTATATGCCTTGGGATGAAATGTTGTACTTCTCTCCAGTTCCTCCAAATTACCTCACTTTTCAGGGTTTTTTTTGTTTTGTTTTTGGGTGTTTGTGTGTAGAAGAGCAAAGTTTTCTCCCCTAGTCACTCATTTCCTTCCTTTTCTCTCTTTATTGTGTGAACCGGTCCATGGAAAAGAAAAGATTTCTAAAAGTTCCACTTCTCTCCCTCATAAGCAATCAGTGTGTTAAAGCTTTATTGTCTTCCCTATTTGAAAGATTGCTTTTGCATCAAAGTTAGGAACCAAACCTCTTCTTTACCCAGTCCAAAAAATTCCTGCTCTCCTAACCATACAATTGCATGGCCCCCTTTGTCATCAAAACTTGCAATTTTCATGATTTAATAAATGTGAGGTTATTAGAATATAGTGTTGGCAGATTTCATAACAGAGCCAAAGTCTCTAATTTTTATTTTATTCTCAAAAGTTTGTTTAGTCAGTTAGGGTTATAATTTACATTGATCAATGGACTACGAAAAAAACAAATGAAGATCGAAAGGGTAAAAAGGTAAATTAGCCTCTTGAATTACTAACTCACTAATTAGGGTTCATGATATGCATTCTCATCGTCACTCATACTAGGGCACAAAGCATACATGTTTTGGTTTATTAAAAGGATGTTTTGAATACATGAAATTGTTTTTAGATCAAATATATTTGAACAGAATTTTTTACAAAAACAGAGTGCGTCTATAAATATCTTGATTGATCGAAAAATTTCAATCCTTTTTTTTTATTGAAGTTCAGTATGCTTCGATCGATCAACAAATGAATAATAGGTTTCAACTGAAAGCTTGATCAATGGATCGGTGCGAATACTTTTGGATACTCTCTCTAATCAGAAATCTAAAAGATTTTATTTTCTTTTTCTGTTTACGACTTAAAGATTATATAAACACGGAAACAACCATAGGCTCTCAAACTTATATAGATCCCTTTACACATTATTGAGAGAGCAAATAGAGATATCATATATTTATATTTTCATAGAGGGTATAATTTTTTTCATCATCTAGCATCTTACATTAGATGGTGAGTTATTATTCAGGGTGTTGACCATTACTTGGGTGAGAGGAAACTTGAGGAATTTTGGGTTAGAGTCAAGTTAACCTAGTTGTAAGAAATCTTCTGATTAGTGGGTTTGATATGCCTAAACTAGGTTCCATAATTCTTCCCAGTAGGGTTTTCAATGTAAAACCATGTATTCATGCGTGATTGTTTGATTATTTATTGTTGCTCTCCATACTTATATCACTGTATTTTAAATATATTGTTATATTTTAAGAATCTATTATTGTTAAAATCAGACAAGATCTATCCAGCCCCTTCTAGATCTATTTTGGACATAACGCACTCTAACATATCAGTCTTGAGTAACACTCCTCAGGTTTCTCAATAAACTTTATATATGATGACATAGGAACAGAGTACAATCTTTCATATCTAAACATGAACCAAGGGCAACAAAATAAAAGCTTGTACAAGTGCTTCTTTCACTCTGTAATTAGGCACAGTAGATTATAGAGTTTCAAAAGCTAGGCTGCCTATTTTGATTTCAAGAAAAAATGTTTATGCATTTGAACCATATGATGACTGAAACTTTGAATCAGTAGCAGAATATTATTCTTATGCAATGAAAAGGCACCGAAGTCACTCTAAATTATCAACAACTAAACTGCATGCCAAAAGTAAGTGAAGTGCATGGTTCCAAATAGTGTTTTTTGCCTATTTTTTCTCCTTGGTGTACTACACTCTAGAAACAAAAATAATAATAATAATAAGTCCAATTTGCACTAAACCCCCCTGTGCTTTCAAACAATGGAAAAATACCCCCCTGTGCTATTTTTGTCACCAAATAAACTCCCTGTGCTTTCTGAAGTTGCAAAAAAATAAAAAAAATAAAAACCTTTTGCAAAAAAAAGCCCTTTTGCATGACCTTTTTCCCTTTTCAATTAATTTTATCAAAATAACCCTTCGCCCACCCACCTTCCTTTCATCCATTGATTATATACATTTTTTTTTTATATGACCACCCAACAGTGGACTTGAACGATCATATTCAGCTAGCAGAGGGTCCAATCAGGCCAGGGGACTGGGAACTTACAACATGAATCTGTGGTAACCATGGGATAGGTGATTATCAATTAAGCTTCTTTGACTTACCACATCAATTTTGTTTGTAACAGTTAAATAGATGATGTGTTTTGGGGAGTGAAATATTGTCTCTGCTGTTTGCTTAGGTGGTGTGGTTTTAGTTTTAGTGCTAATAACACAAATTCGTCAAGAAGTTTATTCTTTTAATCCTTGATATACCAGGTTTTACCTTGGAAAGAAAGAATGCTGAGAAAACCATCAACCTCTGTTATTAAAAAAAATGGGCAAAATACTAAAATGTGAAATGAATTTGATAATAGTATTGTAGTAATTCCATATTAAATCACATCAAAACCATCAACCTCTGTTATTAAAAAAAATGAAAACCATATACATATATAGGTAGTTATGAGTATGATTTTGTGTATGTATGCATGTGTATATATAGGCTTAATTTTTAATATATGAACAGTGAAATATGCCCAATACTGTCATAATATCTCACATTATTTAATTAAAAATGCATTCATTTTTACATTAAGTTGTATTTTTTTTTTCTTAATCGAGGATAAAAAACATCAATAAAATCCTCTCAAATTGTGCGTTACCTGAATAGCCAAAATCCTTACTATATGCCTAGAAAACTATGCAACATGAATTGAAAATTAGGATCAAAGAACTCACACTGAAAATTTATTGACTTCCGTTCATGGGAAGCATTTTTTTCATGCCGCTTGTGTACATAAAAAAAGAAAATGCGTTTTGTAGACATATACATACATACATATATATATATGAATATATATATCTTCAGTTCTATCAATACTCCACAGTAACAAGAAAAATCAAAATCAGAAAAAAGAAGGAAAGGATTTCAAGCATCAGAAATAATTTGGAGAGAGAAAATCTAGAGAGAGAGGGGTGAATAATGAAAACGCACTGTCAGGGCCACCGAGCTGAGTGACCGCATCCACAAATTTCTCATGGAGCTCCGCGGTCCACCGGAGCCGGGGCTTCGGATCCATCGTCATCATCAGGCAGGCATCGCCCGGTATGTTCGACCCATCAAAGGACCCGTGGAACTCTCCGTGCCCGATGCTACTACCGTCTTGTTGAAGCGAATGAATCGTAGAGTACATTCCCTGGAAAATCACCACCAAAATTTTCCTGAGAAAATTTAAACGATTCGAATAACAGAAACTCGTGATCCATTCAATGAAATGGGTTACCTGTGTTTTCGGGGCTCGGAGCCCCGAGACTGTTCAGAAAGTTGGACGATATCAGTGGCTTGAAATGGTGGTGTTGATAATGATATATGTATAGGAGGAGAGAGAGAAGACAGCGATATCGTCGTACTCTGTCGAGTGTTGATTCTCTCTCTACACACTTTCTCTCTCTAGTCTCTGTGTACTGGCCCCCTTCCTCTCTCTCTCTCTCTCTATCTTTTTCCACAGTATAGGAGGGAACGTGTTGTTTGGCTGGCATTTGATATTTTATCTTTTTTTTCCGAAAAATTTTAGCCTGTGGGTACCATCACGTTACCAAGGATTTGCTTAATTTAGTATTTGGTTAATAAAATAGTTGTTCATTTTTATTTTTATTTTTGAGATTTTTATAAAAATATATATTTTATAAGAATAAAGTTCAAAAGTTCAATTTTGGAGAATAGTCTTTTTTTAATTTTTTAAATGATTTTTCTTTTGAGTTAAAAAGTTCAAGTTTCTAGATGTTTTATTTTTAGTCTATTAAAAGTAAGAGCAATGCTACATGTCATGAAATAATTTCATGAATTTGTATCATGAATGATGTGGAAGGTAACGTGGAGAGTTAGTATTGGTGGAATTCCCCCAATACACATAGTCTCATGATATTATCACTGAATCCCATCAATATTAACTCTCCACGTTACCTGCCACATCATTCATGATACAAATTTATGAAATAATTTCATGATATTTAGCATTTCTCTAAAAGTAAATATCAAAAAAAAAAAAACTTTTCTAACTACTAGATAGAGGAGATAAATTTCAACCGTGCGCTGTTTTATAGGAGGAAATTTGAGTGCATGTGGTTTAAATGAGTTTATTGCAACAAGTGACACAAACCCTAATAAAAAACTTAAGAAGAATTTTTATTATTATTTTGATTGATTGGTAACGTGTCTTTAAGCAACTTTTTCAATTATAAGTATTAAAAAAAAACTTTTAAAAACTTTAAATCTAAAGATTCTTTAAATTTTAAAGCCTCAATATCATATTAAATAAGCAATGCATTATACACTTTTTTTTTTCTTTTTATTTTTTTTTTCGTTTTCTGTTTGAATTGACTTTTAAAAAGTAACTTTTTACTTTTTAAACTCAAAAATCGTTTTGAAAAGTGTTTGAATTAGTAAAATTAAAGAGTTTCGGAATCCAAAAAGAGCGTTTAAAGAAAGTTGGTGGGTACCAACTTTCTCATTTAACTTCTGTTTTTCTTTTTATTCTGCATAAAAGATGAAGTAAAAGCTCAGACAAAAGGGCGACAAAAGAAAAAAAAAATAGTAATAACTCGTGTTCATGTGTTAGATAAATTATGAAAGAAAATAAATAAAATAATAACATTCTTGTTTGAAAATTTTAAAGGAAAGGAAAGAAAAGAAAAGAAAGTATTTTAACCAAATTACTATCATATCGTTTTTTTATTTACCATCATTCTCCTTTGTCTTTTCAAATGTTTGGATTAATTTTGGTATTAAGAAAATTTTACTTAAATCTTATCATTTATCTCCAAGTCTTCTCACTTTTGAGAGGATAACATATAAAGGATTTGGAGGAATAAGTTATCCCTCCAAATCACTCGTAATTCTTTCTTTTCTCTCATTTTTAACAAATCAAACATAAAAAAACATTATCCCTCCCTTTCTTTTCTTTTATTTTATTCTCCTTCTAATTCCATAAATCCAAACTAGCCTTTAGTCCTCAACATTCCATTTGATTTAAAGTCTCTATATTAAAAAAAAAATTCATTTAAATATGTCCAATTGCATGGACTTAATACTTTGAAATTAGACTTGATGAAATAAAAAAAAAATTTTAATTCATAAATTTTTTCCATTAAACAATTTTTTTCCCAATTCTATTAATTTCAATTTCAAGACATCAATCTCATCCCACCAAACATAGCAGTTATCATATTTATGTGGCTGTACCAAATTTAGTGCTAATATTTGCATGTTGTCATTTTGTAAATTTGTTTCTTTTAGTAGGCAATAATTGAACTTAACCTAACACTTATTATTTGTTTCATGTGAGTGAAGACAAAGAAAAGTTGAATGTTAAAAGTTATCCACAAACGAAAGTAAAAAGGAGAAGGAAGTCTCCATTGTCCATCATTTTAAGAATTGCGTGAAAAGAAAGAAAAAATCTTTGAACTTTTGGCCATTTAATAATAGATGTGCGGATAAGTAACGCACTCAAGTTGGAAACTCGACCTCTCAAGTCTCATCTTTGGAATCTAAAATTGAAAATTTTCTTCTCAAAGTTAAAAAAAAAAAAAAAAAATTAAAAATCATTAGAAAAGAAGAAAAAATACTACTTGACCTACACTCTTAGCTTTGCTTTTTTCCCATCTTCTTTTTATTACTTTTTTCTTTCTTTAATTTCTCTCCTTCTTTCTTTGCTTTTTTATTTTTATGTATTTATTAAATTAGCAAAATTAGTGACATACACTATTTCACTTTCCTAAGAATAGTTTTTCAAGTCTTATATCCATTCCTCCCTTTCAAATTTTCATTTTTATTCAAGCAACCGTGGGGCACACTAGCCCTCTCGAATTTGAAAAATTATTACATGGTCTCGATCAATTACAACATGACACACAAACATCATATTGTGATTGACCGAAATCATGTAATAATTTCTCCTTGAATTTGGAGTTGAGGCTCCAAAACATTTTCTTTTTTTGTGCCAGTGGATGCATGATTGAAATTCAAGTTACCTTCTCATAATCTAGAAAGCATGGATATGAGTATAACGCGACACGGACACGACAATACAAGAAATTATAAAAAAATAAGACACGAACATGGCGAGGATACAACTATAAAATAATAATATAATATATTAATTATTCAACAAAAAAAATTACATTACATAAATACTTCAATTCATTATCAAGCAATTAAGAACTAAACAAACTTATAAACAAAAAGAGATAAATAGATTAAAGAATTAGACTTATTTAGTCTTCTACATCTATTTAGCTTAGATTCTTAATCATAACTTAGTCTTATATAAATTTCTTTTGAAATACTTGAATATACATCACTGCTACAAAGTGTCTGACAAGTATTCAAGGCATCCACTATGGGTTAGTTAAATTTGGTTCTCCAAATTTGAATTTTAACTAGCCACCTCAGCATTTTAGTCAGCTACATCATCATGTCAGGATCTTTAAATTTTGACTCCACAACAGATTCTCCAGATTTTCACTATCCACACAATTAAATAATCTTACACAATTAAATTAATTTATAATTTTATACATATACATATATATGTCAAATTTTTTTATACTTTTTTTACTTAAAAAATTCATAATTTTTTCTTTTTAAGTCAAAAAATAGTCTATATCGTACTCAAATTAAAGTTCTCGAAATTATCTTTCTAACAGAATTAGTTTCATCAAAAAAATCAATTTATAGTGAAAGTTACTGAGATTTAAGTAAATTATACATATATACATATACATGGCACGAATTTTTATAAAAATAAAAACAAAAAAAAATAATAAATAATGCTTATGATTCGCTTGGTGCTTTGCTGAATCCGGCGAAGCACCGGGCGAAGCATTGGTGGGCTCCACTATTTTAGTTATTCCATTATTTAGTCACAGTAATGTTTGGTTCCATACTTGTGTCTGGCAAATTTGATGTTGGTGCTTTCAAAGAATGTCCGAAAAATACCCTAAAAAATATATATTAAAATATTTCGTAAAAATATTTAACAAGTGTTCGAAAAGTGTTAATATACTTTCTAGTTCATACTTCTTCTTGTGTTCTATGAAATTTCATTACTTCTTGTGGACCTCAACATGCAGTACTTCTTGTGGTTGCCATTCATGCATATTCTAGGAACACAGAGGACAGCTGAATATAACCATGCAGACAAATGGGGTCAATTGTGATGGTTGACATAACCTCTGTTCTATTCTTTTCTTTTCTTTTTGAAAATTCAAGTGAGTATATAATAACAGCATTTAATAGATGTAAACTCTAGTTGTATTGCCTTTTTATAGGTTGCTTGTCCTATCGAACCACCCAAATCGTGAAAGAAGAGGTCACGTTGCCTTTATAACACTATTTTAAAAAGCTAGGTTCTATCAAGGGTCTAGATAGATATGTCATATGTCATATGTACATACATGTATGTATAATATACCATTATTTAGTGTACATAATTAAAGGTATAGTCGTGCTTGTTTATTTGCACAATTATATGGAAGAGTTTTCTTTAAAATCAGACAAAAGATATAAGATATGTTGGGTTGAATTTTCTGATTTTTTTCTTTTTTCTGAAAACCAAAACTCATAGTATACAAAAATCTATTTGATTTAGAATTTCTGAAAAGTGAAAACAGTTTTATAAAAATTCAAAGAACTCAATTTTTGTAATTCTTTGAAAACGAATTTAAGTTATCTTTTCAGAATTCTTGAAAACTGTTTTAAACTATCATAACATCAGAGATTCAAGAATTTTCAACTATAATGAGGGCAAAAAAATAAAAATTCTCTTAACTTAAATCAAACAAAGGGCAAATATAAAATGATAAAAAAAGAAGGAAAAAAAATAGAGATTTATACGAGAAGATTTACGATACACTCAGTATAAATATACTGGGTGAATCTAAATCTTGCGTGTTGTACATGTGCGATAAAACTCACTCTGCATGTTATACACACGATTCAGATTCACTTCATATATTTACACTGAATAAATTATAGACATACTCAATTTATACACGAATATCATCGTATAATTTGGCTTTGGACTGTTGGATCATGTCCATCCAATGACCCAAATGCAAAATATGTACAAATATCTATTTCTAGAATGAAAAACAGTTAATTGTTGGTATAAACAATAAAACAATTTCAGATGGGTTGTGAAAAAGAAAGGTTTGGTTTCGAATCATGGTCAATCCACCCAAAGCCTGGGACCAACTATAAACAACCCGAACCCTAAAGCACACCATTATTGAAGTCAACCTTGGGACATAAAGCCACAACAAATAAATGCCAAAATCCAAACACCCAAATTCTACCACCCATCATTCATCATTAGTTATAACCATATAGGTAGAGAATTATTTGTGTTTTTTCTGCTGTGAGTATGAAGAATTGATTATTCATCTCCTTTGCTTCTGCCCCGTGGCAATCATGGTTTGGAAGCTAAGCTGTCTAAGGCTTGATCTAAGCCATCATAATTGGGCCTCGTAGAAGCATCTTTGGCTGTGGATTACATTTACTTTCTCAGGTTCAAAAGATGCGGAAAAGAAAATTAGTTTATGTTCCTTCATTGTGTGGCAAATCTGGAAGGCAAGAAATGAATGGCACTTCGAAAAAATTTAATGGGATGCTCACCAAATTCTAGATCGTGCAATGGCAAATTTTTTTGAATTCTGAAAAATCACTGACAAGGATCGCTCTTTTTCTCCTTCAATTGAGTCATCGCATTTAGAGTCATGGTCCCCGTCGAAGGAAGGGTTTTTAAAGCTTAACATTGATGCTTCTTTCAACTCTCTTTCTAAGAAAGGTGGAGGGAGTGCTATTTTGAGAAATCACAAAGGTTTTCCGATCAAAGTAGCGTCGTGTCACTTTCCGATGGTTGACAGTGCAAAAACTGTTGAAGCACTTACTCTCATAGAGGGTTTGATGATTTTGGCTCAATTGGGATATCATAAGGTGTTTGTGGATGGAGACTGTAGAGCAGTTATGAATTTAAAGTCTAGTAATGATCAGGTACCTGTTGTAATTGAAGATATTAAACACCTATTGAGGTCTTATTTAAATTTCTCTTTGAGCTAGGCTCGTAGAAGTTGTAATCACGTTGCACATTTAATTAGTAGATGGACTGTGAATTGTAGAATTTCTGATTTACAGTGGTTCATTTGGTTAGTTTGGCTTTGTGTTGCTGAAGAAGAGAAAGTTGAAGGTGGCCATGTGACCTTGTAATCTATTTCTTTTCAAGTCAAGAAAAAAAAATAGTTTGACATCATATATCACTGGACTTTGATAAGAGCCTGCATCATCCATTCCATGCCCATGAATGAATGAACTTGTGCTGTGTGTTTATGTGATATTGAATGATTAGGTTTGTTTTTGTTTTAGAACACATTTAACTACTGCTTTTGTTTTGTGTTAGCTGGTGGTGTACTTTTAGCGAAGCAAAATATCGCAACACATTTGATATCTTTTGTTTTTATTTAGTAATATAAAAATAAAATAGTTGTACTTTCGGTGTAGTTTTAATGTACATTTTTATAAGCATGCCTATAAATGTTATGGAAATAAAAAATTGAAGAGAAGAGTGGTTGAATAATGACATTTTTTAACTAGTAATTTTGTTTCTCATTCTTGCAGCATATTGTTACCAAACATATTTTATGTTTTTGCTTCCAAAAATCTTATAACAAATTTTATGTTACCAAACATGCTTTTAATTACTATTGAACACATTTCACAACAAAAACGTTAACTCTGTTTCAAATGAAAACAAAAACAATTGCGGAATAAATCATTAGTCAGTTTGATTCAACAAATTAACTTTTTAATAATAACAATTATTTGGAGTCGTTATTTAGATACTTTGTGGGCGTTGTCTCTAGTTTATAAGCCCATCATATGATCGAGTTTGGAATGATTAAAGAAACAAGTCTTCATGAATATACCAATGACCAAGTCACTTATAAGTCACAAGCATTTAGAAACGTTTGGTCAAGTTGAATTTGAGAGGTCTGCTTCATGAGCCATTACATGAAAAACTCAAATACTCGTGTGTATTGAGACATGAAATGTAAAAATAATTATAATAATAATAATGAAATTCTTTGAAGGCTCGAAGAAATAATTTGAGAGGTCTGCTTCACGAACCATACACTTCAGATTGAATTTCTTTGAATGCTCTAGCACCATCTTAAACTTTTTACATTCTAACCCACTAACGGCTAACAACTAAAGCCCATTTATCTCAATTAACAGGTTATATATATATATATATATATATATATATATATAAAAGTTTTTTTATATTCTTTTTAGTTGGAAAACTCATAATTTTTCCGTCTTAAGTCGGAATATAGCTTAATTGGTATTTAAACTGTAACTCTCGAAATTCTCTTTCTAACACAAATGATTTCATAAAAATATTCAATTTGTAATGAAAATTATTAAATTTTAATATATACACGCACAAAGTATGTGAAGACAAAAAAATAAAAAATAAAAAATTCAAGAGGAAGCAAGCTTGGCTAAATGTTTGGCCAAATCCAACCAAGCTCTAGGGAGCTCCACATTTTTAGCCTTGCCATTGAAAGCCCATTTTGTGATTTGCTTGGCCAGAGCTGTTACTGATGCTTTAATAGTGGGAAAAAAACTACAATGTTTATATTTGTTAGGAATTTTTTATATATTTTGGAAGTTTATACAATATATAACACAACTCACATAAAAATATAAATTAATAAAGGTGACATTTAGAAAGGAAATTTACAACACAAACAAAAATATAAAAGATAATGAGACGAACAATACCACAACTTTAAATTGAACAAACATTAATAGATTATATAGAAGAGAACAAGCTAGATAAAAGTAAGAAAGTAGTCTTGAAGTTGAGAGGTCTCCTGAGCACTATTTTAATTAAGTTGATATTCTCTCTTCATGTGTAGCCATTGATGGCTATAATGACTTGAAGATACAACTTTGAAAGGAGTCTCCTCTTGAGCACATTCATGGGTATGATTACAAATGAATTGAGCGGAGCTATTTGCGGGCTCAACTCGGACACGACTCGAGATCGTGACGACTTCGAAAAACTAAGCTCGAGTTCAACTCGCTATTATTCTGAGAAGTTCAAAGTCGGCTCTCTAAACAGCAAAATATATTCAGATTCAATTTGAGCTCATATTCAAAATAACTTTGATTCGTTCATGTATTCATAAATATGTTCATGAGATTCTACTCACGAACTTATACGAAGTTTATATTTATGAACATGTTCAAGATTCTATATTCATGAACATATACAAACCTAAACGAATTTATGTTCACAAGTCTAAATGAGCCGAACCCAACACTGTTTAAGATTAATTCGTTAATTAAACGAGTCTAGAAATTGAATTTGAACTCAGCTCTTTTACTTAGTAAATGAACTCGAGTATGTTCATAAGTGTAATAGGTAAATCAAACTTTTGTAAACATGTAAAGTAGCTAGTGAAATAATTAGAGAAGATACAAGAGAATTAAGAGAGATGAGAACTTGATTGACTGAACTATAACAAGATATAAATATATCATATCACTTCATTCTATTTTAAGTGCAAGGGTTTAGTCTCACTTAATTACAAAACTTAAATACAATAAAATCATTATATTGAATAATTTATGTTTTTATTACAATAGTCATAACAAGATCTACACATGTTAAAGCTGATTGACCCATCTCCAAATGTTTTGTTAACTGTTTTAGGTGACCATAAAATAGGAAGAGAGAAGAGCAACAACAATGAACTGTGCGAGTACAGATTGAATCAATGTTATACTTATCCATATGACTAATATAGCAACTCTCAGCAAACACATTTCATGTAGATATACATGATTAATAATTCTCAGTGTATATAAAAAAAAGAATTGATGTTTACGGTACTTAAGAAAAAAATACTGACGCCATTATTGTCAACAAAAAATGAACTTTACACTCTATTTAATCGTGTCCTATTAAGGTGACAAATTAAATTGAAAAAAAAAAGAAAGTACGCCATATTATTATAACAAAATTGAGAACATATATTACCTAATATCAGGATAATTTAAATGAAAAGATACCTAATATGGTGTAATGAATATTGAATAATTAACATAAATAATTAATTGATCATAATTTTTAAATAAGAAGTGTCACATTTTTTTTGCTTTTTTTTTTTTTATTGTTATAACATGCTGACAAAATATAAAAGGTGTTTCCTTTCAAAATAAATCTAATTAGAAGATAAAATCAGAATCTATAAATTATTCTTATTATTTGACAAATTTTGAAGATGATGGGAAAATTAAATTGGGTCAGATTCTATTAAACCAAGTCTGGTCAGCCTGACTTTGTTTTTTTTTTGATGATAAAATGATATTAAAGAATTTCTTTGTTTAAATCCAGATATTTATACACTTTTTTCCCCCAAGATATTTATACAAACAAGGAAAAAATAAATAAATAAAATTAATAGTACATAATTAAGTAAATGGTTAAATGTCTAAAATACCATCATTTGGGCTACAAAAACCCTTCTTCAACCCAGAACTCACCTGTAAAGAACAGCACAATACAACATCAGAGATTCAGAGGAGGAGCTCAAAGCATGTTCTCTCATCCTCTCTCCCCTAAAACACTTCCTATTCTCTTCTGGACATCTAAAGGTACTCTCTTTCTATCTTTCTCTCTATTTCCATATATATATTTTCTCTCTCTAATTTAGCTTTCTCCGTTTTTCTCCCAAGTCTGAATCGTATTTGTTTCTGTAATAATGAATTTTTCTACAATGAGATGTTTTTTCTCATCTATTTCCAGTCTCCTTTTCCACGCACATTGTCGGCGATACTCCAATTCTTGTAAGATACAAGCTCCCCTCTCTCTCTAGACACGCATGTAACTTCCAGCTTCTGCTATACCAAGTGATGGTAATTGTGGGTTTTCTCGATTTCAATATGCAGGTCAGGGATTTTATACGTTCTGCATTATATGACCCCACTCATGGTTACTTCTCTCAAAGATCAGGATCAGTCGGAGTGCTTGAGAGAAGCATTAATTTCAATCAGCTCGAAGGTATTGATGTCTCTTCTACACTCTCCGTAGCTCCTTATTGAGTAATTTATAATGGGTTTTGTGAATTTCATGAATAATTAACTTATTTGATCATTTCGAGATATATATGTTTGTGTAAATTATTTGGTGTTCGGGCACTGGAGTTAACTGAATCATGGTCAAATAAAGGGTTTGAATTTTCAGTGCAAATTGATAATGTTCAACCAAGAGTTGGATACATAATGCACAGGTAAAACTGTCTTTGGATGTCCAGGAAAGAAATGAGACAAGAGTTTTAGAAATAGTAATTATCTGCTCGTGATTTAAGCTTATAGTGAACTATGAATTTTCTCCTGATTTTGAAACTAGTGTGATTACGTCGTGGATGGCTCATGATCTTAAGGATTTGGATGATGGATAGTCTCTCTTGACTCAATGCCATATGAATATTCCCGTAGTTGATTGTGATGTGGAGTTTTTGGACTTAATTGCTCCTTTATGGATTAAATTTATGGTGTTCAATAGATTACAGTCTTAGAACATGTGAACTGGATGCATTGTTGTTTAACCTATACCCTACGTTGATTATTTGTTGCTAGGATGATCAAAACAAGGTTACAGTATTTTCAAATTTATACAAGAGGATGTATAGAGGTCGCACCTTGGTGCGATGGCAAGTGCCTTCGCACAAAAGCGATAGGTCTCGGGTTTGAGACTTGGAAGCAACCTCTCCAAAAATGGGGGTCAGGCTAGCCGACATCTACCTCTCCCACCCGCTTAAGCGGGAGCCTTGTGCACTGGGTACGACCTTTATACAAGAGGATGTATGTTTGAGTCTTGGAGTGGACACTTTGTGGTCTGTCTCCAGTCTTCTCCTAGCACCTTGTTGGTAGGACACAATTGGGTTGAAAGCAAGATGCCGGGATCGTACAACAATAATTTTCACAAGACTCCAAACCTCAGTTGTGACTAAATTGTGTTCATGCATTTGATTCACCATGTTCAATACTTTAAAATGTCATCAACTGAATACCAATAAAACTTCGAACCAAGGTATTTATTAGAAAAGGAAAGAGATTAGTTTCAAAATTGTAATTTTCTTGTCTGGAATATACAAAATAAAAATGTGAAAGAAATTTAAAAGAATTGCATTACAGTTTTTGGTTTCTGTCAAAAAGCATCGGATTCAACTTGCCATTCTAATATTTTATCCATGTTCTTTATTGCATTCAAAGTGTAAAAGATGTCAATGGATAATTCCTCCCCTTCTTTCCACTCCCCTCTAACATTTATCTTCTCCATGATGAACGATGGAATATGAACTCCTCTCCTTCTGTTCCTTCCCTTTTGTTTGGTTAAACTCCTTTTGCTCTGTTTTCTTGCACTGATAGTGTGGAATCTTGGCAATATACTCATACTACAAAATTACAGAGAGAGAATACAAAGAAAGAATGATTCCAGGAGGGATAGAATAGAGGCAAAAGACTTTTTGATCGCAAAAGTTGTAGTAAGGGAAAAAAAGAACAAAAGAGATAAATCAAGATAGAGAGAAAAACTAGAACCAAATAAACAAGAGAATGTTAGAGACAGAGCGCCAAGCTCTTCTGAATTATCATTATATTAATCCATCTCCAAAGAGTCAGTTTTGTTTGTCTTTCTCCAAAGCTAATAAGCATCAGGAACATGTCCACTCTAGACACGTGTCACACACTGACATTTCTCGAATCCTCTGGACATGTGTCCAACACATCTTTGACTTGTCCATATTTAAAAAATCAGATTCTTAATTTTGGATACATATTGGACATGTATTGAGACTTTCTTTTAGTGTGAAAAAGTATTTTTGTAAAAAAATTGAATTACATATTTGTATGTAATTTGTATAAAGTTCGATTATATTAAAAAACAAAGATCTTTAAGGTTTTACTAAAGGAGCGGGGATGTGAATAGGAGATGAGTCATCAAAATATGTGTTTACATGTACATATAATTATTTACATTCATTCACACACACATACAAATATTTGTTGTGTCCTTGTTATATCGTTTTCTATGAAACCTGAATAACTATAATTATATGATTTATAAGCTACACATTTCATGTTATAGTTATAAAATGTTAAATCTACTTATTATGAAATAATTTTTTCATATATAATATAATTTGTATTGCCTTTTTGTTGCCATGCTTTTTTTTCTTCCCTACTTTTTTGGGTTTTTACCATGTCAAGTAGATTGGTCATTTCATATCTTAGACCTGTGTTTTTATCTATACTTCTTACTCCCCAAGAGTATTAGTAGGCTCTATAAAATCTTAAATACACTTAAAAGTTAACACCCTTATAAAAGTATTTCCAGCGTAGTCATCATCATCGTTGCCTTTATTCCATACCAATGGGGTTGGCTGCATGGATTCTCTTTTTCCAATCTTTTCTATCATAAACCATTTCTCCTATTAAATTTAATTTTTTAAAATCATTTCTTATCACTTCATTCCATGTTAGTTTTGGTCAACTTTTTTGTCTTTTTTTACCTTCTATTCGGATCAATCTTCCACTCCTCACCGGTGCACCTATAGTTCGGTGTTGGAATATGCCCATATTACTATTTTCTTGCTAAGAGGCTCTACACCTAATTTCTCCCTAATCCTTTGATTATTAATCTTATCTCTCCTAGATATTCCTAACATCCATCTACTGTCTCTTATTTTCTTGCTAAGAGGCGCTACACCTAATTTCTCCTTAATCCTTTGATTATTAATCTTATCTCCTATAGATATTCCTAACATCCATCTTAGCATTCTCATTTTCGCCACATGGATGTGTTGTTCATGTTTCTTTTTTAGCACCCAACAATTCCACTTCATATAAAATAGCCAGTTTAGTGACGGTTCTATATGCTTTTTCTTTTAACTAGGTATTCACTTATTGCATAAAGCCCCACTAGTATTCCTAGTGTAGTAATATACTAATATTCTAGGAAATTCTATTCCCAAAAAACTTAGAAACTTTAGAACTAAAGTTAGTCAAGCATTAATAAGAAAAGACTCCTGATATCAGTCAGACCACCAAGGTTAAAGTGTTAAACCCAAATGCCATGTCATCTTCTTGTGGATCCCACATCAAAATCAAAGTGTTATGGTCTGCTTGGTTGTTGCATTTCCTTTTTTGCTCATGTTGCTGTCACTCTTCTTTGAAGCTTAAGAAGCTAGCAATACTGAAAGATGTTATTATTGCTTTTGTAGTGCAACCTGTCCTTTGGCAGTATATAATTAGTTGTCCCCAGTAGCAAGTAATGAACTTGTGGAATATTTCAGGCAGGAGAGCTTATATGCAGCATTTGGAAAATATTTACAAGCAGAACAACATATCATGGTTTACTCCTGTGGAGCTCTTTAAGGTAATAGATACAATATAATACGTTTACTTGATAAACTGTGAGAAATACAGAGGGTGTTTTTTATTATGTTGTATTTTTGGAATTGTGAAAAAGTCCATATGATAATGGAATTGTTGGATGAGATTGGTAAGGAAGTACAGGTTTGTGATTCACTGAGCATGTTGGAGCGATGGACTATGAGTGGTGGGATGATAACCCTTTCATCCGCATATTACTTTTGAGAACTCCCAAAAGGAAAAAAGATTGTGATTATTCCATAGTTTACCAATTTCATTGCAAATTTGCAACATTTTAATTGTTTTAAATATTTTTTTGACTTGTTTCATTTAATTTCATTGTGATTCTAACAAAATTTTACTTAATTTTATGTATATTCTCTTTTCATGATATGGAAATTTGCATTCTTGTAGCCTTGGTATGCCCATGGGATTGCTGAAGCAATTATGCGAACTGCTAACCTTTCAGTTCCATTAAGAGTAAGTTCCATATTTTTTCTGACCTGCCACTTGAGTATCACCCTAAACTTGTTTCTGTTAAAACTTCTTCTGTTGCTTGTAAGTCATTCTGAGAGTTGATTTTTGGTTAAATATTCACATTTTAAAATTTTATAATGATATAAAAGAGGAGCTTTATCTCTGTATTACACTTGGTTATACTGGCATTGATCTGTTTTAGTTTATTGTGCAGCATCTTAGTGACATAGTGTAATGCTAATGATCAATAAATTACTAAACCTGGCCGTACTTTTTAGATATATAGCTGGTGCACATTGTCAAAACCTATGAACATGTAATGACTAGGGACATCTGATGTAGCTTAAGTGCAGAAATCCTTGCATTGAATCTCCTGTTTCATTTCCACTTAAAAAAGAAGAAATTAAACAAAATTTAGAAAATAGGAATAAAATTGCACAGGTTCAACATATTTCATGCTTGTCACATCTAAATTCATGTACTTTCATGCAATCAAAAATTTTGATGTGTTAGAACCTTAACTGTTCGTTTTTTCCCTCTTACTGTTTTGACAACTTTCAAATTCTTCAAGTTAATTGTTCACCCATGCAGCTTACTTTTAAATTTATTAACTCTAAAGG
Source organism: Cornus controversa (assembly GCA_026545225.1). Lineage (NCBI taxonomy): Eukaryota > Viridiplantae > Streptophyta > Magnoliopsida > Cornales > Cornaceae > Cornus > Cornus controversa. Next base: position 39,873,262 of record CM048854.1, read on the forward strand.
TAAATTAAGTTGTTCCCGTTGATTTGGACTGCGGAGAGGGGTGGACTGGGTACAAGACTTATCTCCAGCTTTATTTGCATGAAGTGGCTTCACTTGAGTTGAATTTGAATGTACTGGAACCATTTCTCAAACTGGCAGACCGAACTTTCACCGATGTAAAGATAAAACATTGTACCCTTTATACACTTAAAAATAAACTAAAAGTTATAGATCATTCACAATTGAATAAATTTTCTTATCGCCTGGCAGCTAGAGTCTGAAGCTTCAACACTTCCACTTCGAGGGGGTGCATGTAGGTGACTACCTACTAACACTTCTTGATTAGTTCCTCAGGTGCTCGAAAACCAAGCTAGATGAAACAATGGCATTTGTGCTGCCTAGACAACACTAATTGATACCTAGTTGTTTTGGATATGTAAATGTGTCATATTTTTGGCTTGAAAGGGCAAACCATTTAATAATTCTAGAACACGTGCTTAACTTTTTCATTCTTTTTTATCTTGTGAGATTTCATTTAGGAAATGATTCAGTTTCTTTTCTAAAACTTGAACAGTAATAGCTGTCATTGATTTTTTACTATCCCCTGCCTGCCGCTTCCACCTTAAGTCTATTTGGTATTAAAATACTTTAACATATATGCAAGCTCTTTAATTAATTGAATATAGTTTGTTTTAAAAAAATTCTTTATTTCTTCACTATCTGTTTTTATGAAGATGTATCTCATTCATTCTTCCACGTTGATCAAAATATATTTTGCCTTCTAAAAAAAATATTCATGCCTTTTTCAAACATTTTGTTTCATTCAATTTATAAATTATAATAATTTTGATTTATATTTTTCCCATGGCAATACTTGTGCTAGTTAACATTTGTCACTTCCCGTATTTAATGTTTGAACACTGTACTTCTTTGCATCTTAGGAGTAAATATTGATCATATTCCTTTATAATCTGCGTTCAGATATATGAAATTGGTGGTGGATCAGGAACTTGTGCAAAGGGCATAATGGATTACATAATGTTGAACGCACCTACAAGGGTTTACAATAATATGACTTACACGTACGTGCATCAATTTTACCTTTTATTACTATGAAACTGTACACCCCTTTCTAACATTAAGTTTGTAATGCCATCCTTAAAGATGTGAATATGAACTTGAGTGCTTTTCATATAAATTATTATAAGATCTTTAAAACTGATCTAGACCCTAAATAAGGTCAAATTGGATAAAGTGGTGATTATATCTCATCTTTTTCACTCTTTGGTTCACGTTCACCTATTTGACTGTATCGTTTTTGGTTTAAAGGTTACACTTTGGTTCTACTTCTTAAAGTGCTAATCTTGATTTGTTAACTTGATTGCTTGTACTTCATCAAGAAAATTTTCAATTTTGATGAATGGTTATGAAAATATAAATATATAATTTTTTTTTCTAGATTTGGGAACACAAGATATGCGAATTTTACCCAGAGTTGGCGAAGTCTATTCACTGGATATTGGTTTGGCTCTTATCCACCAACATGTTTAAGCTTCATCATCATCATCCTTAGGGGTCGGCCACATGACTTCTCTATCTCCATTCCTTTCTATTGCCAGCCATGTCACCTGCTATGTTAACTTTTTAAAGTCATTTCTAATAACTTCATCCCACATAGCACGTTATTTTTGGTCGCCTTCTCGATCTCTTACCTTCTATGGTAATTAAACTTCCTCTTCTCACCGGCGCATCTATAGGTCTCTCCAGTGTATGTGCCCAAACCATCTAAAGTCTACCCTCTCCTATTTTCTCGTTGATGGGTGCCACACCTAATTTTTCTCTTACACTTTCAATTGTGACCCTATTTGTTCTCACCAACATGTTTAATCTTGCTAGGCTTAAATTGATTTGTGATGGTTTTGGGACCCTTTCAACTTGGATTCAACCTGAATACTAAATCTTACTCGTGTTTAAATCTTTTTAGAATTTCTTTGTATGAGAGGAATGAAGGACGGGACAATTTTTATTTTTTTTTATAAGAGGACAACTCCTTTTATTTTTTTCCTGGTAAAGAAGAGGACCAACACAATATTGAAAGAGAAGTCTAAAACTTCAAAAAAGAAAAAAAGCATCTTTAGAATTATGATTAAAAATTCAAATAATTGCAAATCCAAAATTTCGTAATAAGGCTAATTACATTTACTCTATGTGGTTGGGCCTAAAACACAGAGACTACTAATACCACCTTTGATGGTGATTAAAATGCAACTGTTAGTTTTTCCATCTGATATACAAGTGTACAGTGTCTGACACAACAATTCAAAGGTGGGAGCACTTCCTCTAATTTGAAGTGCCAAAATAAAATTTATGCCTTTTTAAACCTCTTTCCCCCCTTCTCTTAATTTCTTCTCTCTCTCATTCACTTTCTTCCTCAATCGACCATCAGCAACCCCACCACCTCCCCCCACTATTTATCCTCCTCTCCTTTCTTACTTTCTCTCTCTCCCGAAACCCCCTAATCGCACCACTATCCTCCTCTCCTTTCTTATTTATTGGTCCGTGCATTCTCATTTCAGCTGCACACTTTTTTTTTTTGACATGCTTCTTAGGTTATTAACTGCCAAAAATTTGTATCATGTAACATAAATGTTTGTATTGAATGCAAGACTTGTAAGTGGAGTATAGAGAGGGAAAAGAGAAAAGGGAGGATGAATGCATTATTGATTTGGACAGAGGGAGAATGGAGATGGAAATGTTTGGGGTAAAGAGGGAATGGATGTTGGAGAGAAAAGTGAAAGCGTGGCGGTGGTGATGAGAAGTGATGGTTGGTATAGAGAGGAGAAAATAGAAAGAACTGTATTTTGCATTTAATTTCTTATTAACTCTTTATATATTGCTCTTTAGTCACTTTTTGTTTACTGCAGTTCAGTGGAAATAAGTTCCTCACTGGCCAAGAAACAAATAGAGACAGTTGGAGAAATTGGCAGTCACTTCTCAAAGTTTCGAGTAGAGTGTCGTGATGCTGCTGATCAGAGTGGATGGGGTAAATAGATCTCAACTATAAACACCTTTTCTTTTTCTATCACTTTTCGTGATGAAACTACATCTACATTTCTCACAAAATTAATATGCACTTATTATTATCTGTTGTCCCATAGAGGCCCTACTTGTTAGTCATGACACTTGATAAGATTTTTCAATGAAGAGAACTATGCTTTCAATACATTATGATATCTTGCATATAATTTTATTTTTATAGCTATGCTATTACTACTGTTATCCTTATCATTATCATTAAAATTATTGAAATTGTTATGATAATTATTATCATTGATCTTAATCAATACAATATTAGCTTTTATTGTTGTTTTTGTCGTTTCATTATTGTTGCGGTTGGTATTCTTATTGTGTAAATAAATTAATATGTGATTTGGTTCACTTGTGCTGTGGTCTTGTCCTTTTTTTTTTTCGGTAACCGGGGTGTCCGGGGCTTTGCCCCGACTAATCCTCGGGTCACCGTGCTGTGGTCTTATCCTTCACCTTCAGTTACGACCTTAGTTTAGATATTGCAAAGAACAAAAGAACTATGCCCTTAATTTGAATTTGCTTGATGGATAATATAAATTTTATTCCATCTAGAGTTTGTTGAAAAAGGATTCTTAGATGAAGCGATATTAATTTCTAATACAATCTTAAAGAGATTTTCCAAAAAGAATTCCCAACTCAAATTGTGTCATTCCTAACAAAATTTTGAGAAATGTTTTTGACATGTTCAATGGATTGTTTGAATTTCTCTAATTTATTTAAGTATGTTTGATCCTCCTAAACTTTTCTTGGAGACTGGGACTCAATTCAAGATGGGACGGGACGGGGTGAGAAAATTATATGAAGTTGGGTGGGCACCTGATTGGGGCAAAGATAGACAGTGAGGAATGACTAATGGCAACACAACAACCAAGAGTGAGCATATATTCAAAGAGCATTAGCTGGTATTAGTCCCCGCCTAGATGGGGTGCTGTGAGAGAGTGATCTGTGTTTTTGGCAGACATATATGTATATATATTTCCTATTTCAATTGAGCTGTTTTTTCTGCGGATTATCTCTGAGTGTCATTAACATTTATTTTTTACTTTTTCGGCTTTGATTGAGTTAAAACCTGACCACAAGATGGAAGTTCTGGACAAAGAGGCTGAGATTCTCAAAGAGTTTGCAGATGTAATGCCATCAGAACTCCAAAAGAACCTTCCCCGAGACAGGCCATTTCTTTGACAATTGGAGTTGTGACCTATCTCCATGTGAAATCTGGTGTAGCATGGCATCAAGGGGGTTGGCTGGAGAATGTTACATGGGATAAGGTTCAAAAATTTTTAGTTTATCAGTTACTGTGTGCTACTGTTTATATTAGTTGGAGGGAACAGAATATGTCTTTTAAAACAAGCCTCTTAACCTGTCCTCAGAATGACAATTTCAAATATTATTTGAAGCATATTTTTTTCATTAAAAAAAATTCCTAATACTAGGCAATAGGCATAATAGATGAGTGTATAGGGGGTGGAATCTCTCCTGTGAATTTTCCAATAATAAGCAACTATTTGGTTGTTCAATCCTGTACTATTGCAGTGGGTATGATTAGTCTGAATGTCAAATCTAGGATGGTATGTTTTGGCTTGCTTCTAGTTGTCTGGTTATATTATTCCATGTAAAAATCCTCATAATACCTGCGTCTGACCCATAGTTCTGCACAAAAACTGTCTATAGAGGACTAGAGGTTACACGAGGTTCCATTGTTGATTGAGTTGACCAATGAACAACATAAAAATTTTGATCCGTTGTGTTACAATTCTTTATATAGAATTCTTTTCAACTTTGGAAATATTAATGATAGTGATTTTTCTTTTGTTCATTTTATGGCCAACAAGTAGAAAGGCAGGGTGTTGTAGCTAGGCGGACGCTTTAAGTGACCTGCAATATTCATTTGTTTATAGAGCTTCACCTAAAACAAGAGAGGGTGGGCCTTGGCGCAATGGTAAGGTTGCTCCATTGTGACTTGGAGGTCACGGGTTTGAAATAGGAAACAGCCTCTCCGAATGCGGAGGTAAGGCTGTGTACATCTAACCCCCTCTAGACCTTGCAGTGGTGGGAGCCTCGTGCACTTGGCTAGCCCTTTTTACCTCAAACAAGACATTTTTTCCAACAGTCATCTTGCTTGTGGTAGAATGTGTGCAATTCTTAATGCACATATCAAATTTTCTTGTCATAATTGAGAAGATGATACATGGAAATAGAAAAATTGTATTATTTGATCAAATATTACATCTTTTCATCATTCTCCTCATTTCTCACTTCATCGTCCAAGTTTAATTCAGTATGCCATTTGAACTTGATAATCAACTTGAAAGAGACTGCTGTTCCACATCACTACCTAGAGCCCCCAACCTATTCTTTCCCTACCCCTCAAAAAAAAAAAAAAAGAAGAAGAAGAAGAAAAAGGAAATTTTGTTAAGATTTTATTTTATTTGTCAGATAAATATCTTTAAAAAAATCTTGTTAATTGCAAATTTTATCTCGCTCATTGTTTCCCTTTATCATGCTTTAGAATACATTTTTCTATTTGATTATGAGCTGGAGCCTGGCTCAAGTATCCTTCATCAGGTTAGAGAACTGAGTATTTTTGCTGTTGAAAACAGGGGATACAGAGCAACAACCATGCTGGGTTATAATGCTTGAGGTATCTTTAATCTCTTTGCTCTTTTTTCGTCTGGATTTTAAATATTTTTTACAAGATCAGCAGTATAAATTTCCCACTAATACTGAAAATTGATTGTATACTCTTGGTGTTCCTTGGAATTCGATCATTGTAATTTGAAGGTGGTGCCAGGAGTCCTGATTCTTTACTTGTTTAGTACTAGAAAACGTACAGGTGCTACAATTATTCAGACAGGAATATGAGTTGGGTATTACATGTATATTCCACTGCACTTTATTTTTGGTCCTTTATATATATGACTTTATGAATACAATGGTGACTGTAACATATTGCTGCCCTTAGTGAGTAGGTTATGCCTTTACCAGGTGAACGGTGAACCCATAAAAAATGCTTTAATGAATGAAGCAACATTGTGTCTATATGTCACTTCAAGAATAAAGTAACGTTATCAACCTCTGAGACTATATATCTTCTCAAGCAAAACTCCTATGTGAGTTCCAGTTAGATTCATCTTATGCACTATATGTATTTTAATTAGTTAATTATTTTCTTATAGGTTCTTGATAATCTTCCACATGATCTTATCTATTCGGAAAATCAAGTCTCACCTTGGATGGAAGTATGGGTTGAAAAGCAACGTGATAGGTGAGCAACTGTGCAGCTAATGTCACTATATTTGTCAGTTGCTACATGTATACCCATTTTTCTTGACATATGACAACACATGAATTGATATAGTAACTTTGTCTCCTTAAATACTCTGTCAAGAATTGATATAGTGATATCATCTCGTTTATACATGTGTCATATGATTTGCTAGATGAAAATTAACAAACTGAAGTAAGCCATTATTTGTTTGTGTGTGTGTTCATCTATGTGATTGTGCTTGTGCAATTATTTTTAGAGAATACTCCTAAAACTACTGATTTCTTATTATTTGCTATTATTAGAATTTCTTTGAACTCAATAAACCATGTAAATCAGTTGCATCTATTAAACCAAGTGGCATATCGGGAACTTATTAATGACGTCGGCACAATAGGACCGTAATGGGGGCAAGGAAGGGCCACAGCCAAATGTGTAGGGGTCTAAAGTTATGTGTAATACAATATTGACATTTGCCTTTTAGGTGGCCCCAAGTCAACAAATAAATACGCCAACTTGCTAAGAGATATGTCATATTAAAAGAAAAACTATGGGAATTTCATCTATTGTATGTGTAATCGAAGATAAACATTCGGCCCATATCTTTTTGCCTTAGTTATAGATGATCTAAGAAGACACATTTTTGAGAGGTTTCACGGTGTTTGTTATTTTCTGATGATATTGTTTTAATTGATGAAACTAACTGAGGGATGTCTGCTGAATTAGAAGTTTGGAGAGTAACTCTAGAATTAAGAGGGCTTGTAATAAGTAGGATTAAAACTGAGTATATAGAATGTAATTTTAGTTGAACTATAAATAAAAGCGGAAAAATAGTGAAGGTTGAGGATCAAGGATTCCAAAAATGGAACATTATAGTTACCTTGGCTCAATTATGATAAAGAGAGAGAAATTGGAGGCAATGTTAATCATAAAATTAAAGCAGAATTGGTTAAATGATGGAGGGGTTTTGGCATATAGTGTGATTGGTACATTCCTTTACAATTTAAAGGTAAATTCTACAAAAAAAAAACTAGATTATCCATTTTATAAGGACAGTTAAGAAACAATATATATTTATAAAATGAGTATGGTAAAAAATGTGAATATAGAGATGGATGTGTGGAAAGACAAGAAAGACTAAAATTAGAAATTAACAATCATTATATGATTGAAGTATCACTAATTGGAGATAAAATGAGAGAACATCAACTAAGATGGTTATAGAGTACAGACCTAACATTTGATATTATTTACACAAAAGCGACCCTAAACAAAAATCATTTCATTTTTCTTCAATGAAATTATTCAGTTATCACTTTTGTGTAAATAATGTCAAATGTTAGGTCTGTACTCTATAAACAATCTCCACTTCTCAATATCCTTGAATAACGGAGACCGTTCTAGGTAATGGTGTTTTTCTTGACCAAAAGTTCAAGAATAACATCACGTGGACAAACAGAAAAATCATGTATTATTATTGTTAACAAACATCTACTCTAAAAGTTTAAGCTATTAGAGAGAGTATAACTTTAATATTTTAACTTACACGCTTCCTCACGTGTGAGTCATGTGACCATCTTTTGGTCCAACACGTGTTTCAATTTTAATTGACAGCGTGACGATGAGGTTTGAATTTAGGACCTTGCTTGCTTTGATACCATGTTAACAATTATCTACTCTAAAATGTTAAGTTGTTAGAGAGAGTGTAACTTTAATATTTTAATCCTCTAACAATTATTGTTAGCCGAGATATGTGCCTAGAATCATGTGAAAGAAATACAGAAAAGAAGAAATATGTAAAGGCTTGAATGAGTTTATTGATCACTCATTCACAACTTTGGTATTTATAGTTGAAAAGAGCACATGTTAAATATTACAAGAAAGGAAACTAACTAAAATCACTGCATATTCTATGCCTAAATATATGCTTAAATATAGTCAAATCCCATGATTCTAGACTAATTATATCTCGGCTAATATGGTAAGTCAAATTCCATAAGTCTAGGCACATATCTTGGCTAACACTCCCCCTCAAGTTGGTGCGTGGATATTTGAGACGCCCAACTTGGACAATGGATCCTCAAACACTAAAAAAGTCTTCTTGGACCATAACGATATCTCCTCAGACCATAATGATGTCTCCTCAGACCATAAAAATGTCCCCTCACTTAAAAAAGTCTCCTCAGTCCATAGTGATTCTAGACTAATCATATCTCGGCTAATATGGTAAGTCAAATCCCATGATTCTAGGCACATATCTCGTCTAACAATTATGTTATTTGGCTTACCTAGATTATAGTTAATGAAGGATGATTAATTACATTTAAGGATTGAGAAGTCTGATAACAATTAAGTTGTTTTAACCTTTTTAGAAAATGCAATTTCAATCACTTTTTTGACCTTATTACTAATAAAACGAAATACTTCCAAGTGAAAAAGAAAAAGGTGATAGAGAATTGAGAAGAGAAGAAACTTCAAATCTAAGGTTGCAAAAGGGCCAAGCCAAGCCGAGCTTTTAGTTATTCGAGCTTGAGCTCAAGTTGAGCCCATACAAGATTGTTTGAGCTCGGCTCGAACATTACTTGCCAAGCTCGAGCTCAATTCTTTTAGTCAATTTCGATCCCAATCTCGAGCTTGAGATCATGATTGTCAAGGAAAAAAATAACTATAAATCCAAACAATCCCTAATAAATGAGTCATATTTACAAGTCTTATAGAGCTTATTCACAAAAACCTGTTCATAACGAGTCTTATCAAGCTTATTCACGAAAACCTGTTCATAGACATGTTCATGAGCCTAACAAGTTGAGCTATGGATTTTTGGCGCTCACCATTTATCAAACAAACTTAAGAAACAAGCTCGAGCTTGGTTCATTTACTTGGCACATATAACGTCTGTATATAAATTTAATACATATATTTGTAGGCCTTACGAGAAGTCCAGTTCTTCAAAAGTCCTTTCAATTGAACCTCATGAGAGTAGCTTATAAAAATGGTTTCACACAAAGTCGGAATTTTTTTATATATTTTGTCCATATTTTTTTTGTTGGTGGCGCTTGAATTGGATCCCAATTCTTCATATGCAAATGTACCACTTGATAAAGCGCTCCCCGTTTATTTAGGGTGTTGAGAGCAGCAAAATTGGTAGACTTAAACCTATAGTGCATTGGGTTTGTTGTACTCGATAGGCATGTTGTCCTGGTTGTGACTTACACTATTACTTTTATTTGTTAAGAAATAAGATTTTTGTTTCTATTTTGAACAAGTCTAGTCATGTCTGATGCATAGAAATGGAATTTGGTTGTGATAAAGTGTATTTAGAAACCTTGATTTTGATTTTGGGCATGGATTTAAGAATTCTGATTAGTTGTGAACTTATGGCATTTATATGCCAATTCCCATCTGTTATTTCAAATCTATGGATGTAGAGGTTTGAACTCTGTCCAAGCATTTCGCTCAAATCAATCGCACGATAAAGAGTCCTTCCAGAGGGAATTTGGACATATGGCCTCAAAGTCAAATCCTTATCATCAGGGATCTGGTAATCCAAATGCTAACTTAAGGTTTTCCTTGAATTGTTCGAGAACTTTGTTTTACTTTTTGTCCATACTACATCGAAATGCCAAGTCTCTTTCTGCATGTCTTCAAGTATAGTAGTGTTAGATGTCGGACGATTAAATTTTCATATCATCATCATCATCATCCTTGCCTTAATCCCATAAGAATGGGGTTGGCCACATGTATTCTCTTTCTCCAATCTTTCCTATTACATACAATTTTGCCTACTAAGTTTAACTTTTTAAAATCATTTTTAATAACCTCATCCCATGTTATTTTTAGTCACCCTCTCCGTCTCATCCCATGTTATTAAATTTGCATATAATGATCCTATTTTCTGTTCTTTAGTAGGTCGCAGCTCTCTGAGTTGTATAAGCCTTTACAAGATCCACTAATTACACGTTGTATGGAGATCGTGAATTTGGATGAAGACCATACAGCTCGAGGAAGCAAGGCAGCTTCAGCACTAAGAAATATTTGGGCTAAAGTTTATCCGAAGTCTCGAAGATGTTGGCTACCTACTGGCTGCCTGGTAAAAGAATTTGTTTGAACAATGTTACAATAATTTTGTTGCCTTCTAGATCAATTTACTTATGCAAAAACACTCCCCTAAAACATTCAGAAACTTCTAGAAGTTCTACATGGAGTCCTACCAAAGATGTCTTTGATTGCTTCAGATTTCAGTTACCTTCCTGATGTGAGAATACCTGGTGAAAGAGCTCCATTGGTTTCAATCAAGGTACATTCTATACCATATATTGTTTTCATCATTATGCATGCTCTTTTTTTTTTCGGGGTAGGTATGCGTGCTTTCTTTTTTAAAAAATAAGTGTCGATTTGCTTGACTTAAAGCTTCTGTCCAAGTTAATGCCTCTTAAGTGTCCATATCACATATTATGATATCTAGGTAGAATTTTGACTAGCGAGTCAAAATCTTCCGTTACTATCTCATGATTAGCAGTACAACTTAGAATATCTCTGATTTTCATATATAGGTGCTAAAATATTTTTGCATAGCACATTATGCATTTTCTTAGTTATCATGATCCTACATCCTCTAGACACTGAAGCCTCCTGTTTTCATCTTCCTCGATTCATTTTTATCTCACACACCCTGATTTTATGGGAAATTTGTTTTTGCTATTTTTCCTTGGGTACCGCATTCTTGTAAACCTAGGTTTTTATACGATTTTCATTTAACAACTTCTAGAAGTTACTTTTCACCTTTATTTAATTTCAGTGACTTTTGGTAAGACCCTTAGATCTAAACTCTGCTGTACTTAAATATGATTGAAATCTTTAGTTTTCCTCTTAATATTAATTTAGTAAGTCTGCTTTTATTCTGCTTTCTCATCCTTTCTACCTCATTTAGAATAATAAAGATCTTCATATACTATATACTTAAACTTTTCTTATTATTATTTTTGACTTCTTTCTTTGCATATTTGTGTTTTTCAAAATTTTCATCTTTTATAGTAATTTTCACTTACAGTATATCCTTTTCCTTCTTATTCTCCAAGAACCTAATTAATATATCCTTTTCCTTCTTATTTTCCATGAACCTCTTTTGATATTCGTACAGCATATGTGGCCATCCGGTTCCACGTATATTAGTTTCATCTTCAAAGTTCTATATTGCTTTCTCTTATCGTCTTATTTATTTAATTCCACTTTCTCGCATATTTAGACTCAAACAGCTAATCCTTGGCTTTCTAATCCACTGTCTCTTTCTTGATTGTCCTTTAATATATGCTTCCAGAACTGTCAACCTATGTTGTGATGTCACGCTCTCTTGGAATAACCTAGAATTTTCACATTTGTCGATCAACTTTTATAATTAGGAAAAAATCAATCTGACTCTTATATTATTCACTTTTGAGATTGTTAAAGGATTTATATATTTAAAGTTACACCCTCTCTAACAGCTTAAGCTTTTAGAGTAGATGGTTGTTAACATGGTATCAGAGCCAAAGGTCTCGTGTTCAAACCTCACCGTCACCCTGATAATTAAAATTGAAACACATGTTGGATCAAAAGAAGGCCACACGTGAGGGGGCGTGTTGAAGGATTTATATATTTAAAGTTACACCCTCTCTAACAGCTTAAGCTTTTAGAGTAGATGGTTGTTAACAGAAATGATCAAATTTCATCTCTGTTTTGAAGTAAGTATTGTTATGTAGGATTGAGTTCCACTGTGAAGTCTAGTATAGCCTGTCCTGTGCATTTCTATCTCTAGATTCATGTCTGCTATGCTCCATTTCATATCCTCCACAATTTTTTTCGCTTAGACAATAGAAGTCTCCTATAAATAATTTCTCTCCTTTAGGTATTCTTATATTTATTCATCCACATGTTGTCACAACCATCTTATATACTTCAATAAAGCAAATATCAGCCATATAAGCCTATCCTCATCGTGCCTTGTTCCTATTAAGCAGCGTACTGTACATCACTCCATTAATATCCTAAAGTGATTATAGCTAATATTACCATGCTAGTGAAGCCATTGGTTTCTTATGGTCCCTAGAGAAGCAAAAAAAGTAGAGGTTAGACTAACATCTGAATGGAGGGGGGGTTTGCTGCTGCTGCTTGTTTGAATCAAAACCATATATTTCAAGACCTTTGGGGACACTCGCAGTTTATGCACAAAATTTTGTATATTTTGGGAAAATTGCCTTTTTTAATTTCTTATGTTCATAGATCAGTTAGTGAGGTGGTTGACTACAGTTAAGTAGGCAGCTAGTACATTAGAGGAGTTTCAAGGATACTCATTCCATGATAACAGGTTTCCTTTTATATGACAATTTCCAATACATTTTTTGTTGTCTTTTACTATTTTTCTGACTCGTGTTCCTCTTTTCTGTGATCTCTTTCTTCCTCCTATTAATGGATTTTTGTTTTTCAGTAAAAATAGGAAAAACAGAAGTGCCTATATTCTTGTTTTCCATTTCATCTTCAAGTTGTTTGCTCTGTTTTTTTAAGACTATAGACAAGCATGTCAAGCATAATTAACAGTCTAACTTATTCATTTGTCCTTTTCTACATTTTTTCTCTGCAGAAAGATGGCCGAAGTTCAGATCACAGCAGTTATCTGGACACTAAGGTGCTTTTTTTTTTAATTATTATTTTTTTATCATTTTTATTCCCTTTTTCTCTCTGTGTCTGTATGGAATGTCTGGACTCTTGAATTACCTTAGCATCAATCCCTGCAAGTAATGCCAACATCTTTTCTGTCAGTGACTAAGATGCCAAAAGCATGTAAAATATGCTGTTAGATAATATTGGATCAAAAAATTCTGAGGATAACTTCGTCCATATAGTGGAAAATGTTCTGGCGAAGGTGGAAATTTTCAACATCTAGATCATTTCGACTGTTGCTATGATGGAAGGTCCAGTATTGAGATATATGCCGTAGTTAGTTTAACTTGATGTTACGTTATTCTGTATCATCTGGAAACTTCCAGAATCTCTAGTGAATCTTGAACTTCATTAGTAGTGAAATCTTTGTTGAAAACCTTTACAGTGTTCTTCTTAAACCATCATTCCTGTCCATTATTCAACCAATTACAGAAACTAAAATTGGTGCTAGCCTCTGCTTCAGTCTTTTGTTAACTTCAAATGGTTGGAATGATTCTTAGCAGTCAACATGTTTTATTCCTGCTGCATTCCAAGGCACAAATCTCCAAAGTTAAGAGTGGAGCTGTTAGAAGGAAGTTGGTGTTAATTAAATTATTTAATCATCAAGAATTTGATAGTCAATTTTTATTCTTATATCTTGATATCTCTATCTTGCATGTACAGTGAGATAAAACTTATTTCCATATTCTGTAAAATACAAAAATAGGCCCATCAATGGTCTATTGGTTCCAGTCAAGTTGAAATGGAATAAAAACATTTCCACCATTTCATCTACAGCCCAATGCGCCTGATTTTGACACCTAACACTTCGAGATTCCGTTCTTTAAAATTTGTGCTCCTGAATACAGCATGACTATAATCTTCCTTACCAAGTGATATGTCTAACTAATGTCATCTGCTACAATTCCTTGCAGCAATAAAAAATATTTGCTATCTTTTGGTTCATTATTTAAAAAGAAGTGGTGACTTGAATAATTTTGTAGGTTACAATAGTTCCTGGAGATATCGTACTTCATATACTGAATCAATGCATTCATATATTGTGTAATTAAAAGTAACACATTATTGTACTGACTGCTTCATAGGAGTATGATACTGCAAAGATAGCCAGCTAACTTATTTCATGAGGTCAACCTTGTGTATCACCTTGGGAGTTTTGTTTGTCAGATCAGAACACTTGAGAGTTTCCAGTATGTTATGATCTCTGAGCATTACATTAATGTTTGGAATATTTTTTTGGCAGGGTGATGCTGATATCTTTTTCCCAACAGACTTCTGGCTGTTGGAACATATAGATCATTATTGCTCTGGGTGGCTAAAGCTGCACAAGGAAAACTCATCGAAGCAAGGGAAAAAAAGGCGGACTATCACGGTAATTTCTGCTCTTTTTTAACTTAAACCTTTTAAATCCCAACATCTACAGGAAATAGGTGAATATTGAGTAGAAGATTCCGTGCACTATTGGCTGGCTTCTTTTCACAAAATTTTAGAAATGTTTACTTCTTATTCAAAGGATGATCAAGTTAATAAGCATCTAATTACTTCTTTTTATATTCCAATTATCTATATTATGAAAGTGTGTTTGATTTTGTAATTGCTAGTTTTATGAAAAATGACAGTTGCCTACACCTAAAATACCTTTCATTGATTAAGATATTTCTGTTTGCTCAAATTGAATTTTATGTTTATATCTTGAGCTAAAAAATTTCATGTTGTTTTTACTTTGTCCTCATTTTTATCACATTGGGTGTAGCTTGATACATCTTCATTCATGGAAGAGTTTGGTCTGCCTTCAAAAACGAGAACCAAAGATGGATACAACCCTATTCTGGATGACTTCAAGAATACTAAATTTTATCTGAGTGTTCCCACACATAATACCAAGTAGAGCTGGCATATTATGTTCTCCGAGGCCATTTCATATTGGAGGAAGCATGTTGTTGAAGCTACCTGATCATTTTTGAGGCTTAGCTTGTAGCATTTTTTCCCCCCGGAAAGTTGCTTGTAAGATTTGAAGTGTCAAATATACGAGTTAAATCGGGCATGATGCAAACAGTGGTCATATAAACAGTGATTTGAGCTGTTGATAATTTCCTCTTGGGATCAGCCCTTGAGAATTTCCTGCGTTACCAGGTGTATGTGGATGGAGGGCTGCATTTATCTGGTGGTGGAATATGGGGCACTCTTTAAGAGGTTTGACACTGCCTTTGTGTGGCCAAAAAAAAAACAGAAGATTATGTTGGACTCTCATCTAGGTTGCTCTAAGCAAGCATTCAATCTTATTAGACAGGCAAACAATGTTATTGATTTGTTCTGGTCACATTTATGTCGACTATTCTTTATTTGAAATAATTGAAATGTTACAAAAGATATAATTTTTACAACTTCCTCTCTCTCTACAATTGATGATTTTCTTCATGTTGATTCATTTCAATAACATTTTCTTGAGACCTAAGAAGTCCCATACCTTTTACCCGACGCTGATTTACGTTATATTATTTATTAGGTCAAATTACTCTAACTTCTCCTGGAGTTTTGTTTAATTACTTTTGAGTTAAAGTTTTTAAAATATGGTGGTCAATCTCTCTTGAGATTTGGTTGATTTTATCGTTAATTGACAGTCAGTTTCGATAAAGTCAATTAACATAAAAAAAAATTTTAAAATGTCAAAACTATCCTCGGTGATTGTAATGCTAATGTGACATTGATGGAGAAAAAAATAATTTAAAACATATTAATCTCGATCAAAGAATTAAAATTTGAGATTATTTTTGAATTAAAAAATGAAATTATTTTTGAACCAAAACATTATAACTTAGAAGTATTTTCGTAATTATATATTAAATGTGATTTTGTTTAAGGAATCGTTGCAAAAACTTTAATTTGAGAATAATTAAATCAAATTTCAAAGGTCAGAAGAGTATAGAAAAATTCATAGCTCAAAAATTTCCTGATTTTTGTCATTTTAGGGAAACAAGATGTATAAAAAAAAATTATTTTGAAAGTGATCCTCATTAAAACAGTATTGTCACATTAAAAAAATTGTTATGAAATTCAAAAGTATTGCTACACAAAAAATAAACAGGTTTATAGGGGTGCATTCACTAAAGAAAATATTTTTCGTTGTTCTGTTTCTATCTCATAAAAAGGTAAAAACAAAAACAAAAAATATATTTATTAAAATGTTTCTGTTCTTTGTAATGAAAAATATTTCTCATTTTTGTGAAAGAATGAGGAAACAAAAAAAAATGTTTCTTCACTATAGCAGAGAAATATTCTCTCCACTGTAACGGGATCCACTTAATTAAATAATATATAATATTAAACATAACTTTCACTATTCATGATTTTTTGTACAATTGTTTTCTTATTTACATATTATAATCTTTTTCTTGTCTACTTAGCTAAATAATATATAATAAATTAATATAATAATATATAATGTGCATAAATTATCTATATTAAAATAAAAAATACTTTGAAAATACTCTTAATTTCATCTTCTTTTAAAAAAAAATCACTTATAAATAATAACTCTTTATGATATACATGTTATGTATATTATTATCACGTAACTTGTATCATTTTTTTAATTTAATTTTTACATATATATGATATCAATTTTAATTTAATTTTTACATATATATGATATCATATTTATGAAAAATTAATTCTCCTGAGAATTTTTTGTATTGTCTAATAATTACAAATTTAAATATGAAAAATAAATGTGTAACAAATGTTTTACTAAATACTGTTTTTTATTTTTTGTTCTAAAAAATGTGAAACAACAAATTAATGAACGTTATTTCTATTTTCTAATTCCATTCATAAAAGACAAGTTAGTGAACGCACCCTAGGTTACTTGCCTCTGTTGAAAGACATTTTCCAATTTGTAAATGGAGCCATTCTAATTCGAAGGACATCCAGATAGAAGCTAATTAACCCCAGTTCACGTCAAGCATACCAGATTCCAAAAACACAGCACAGGAACAATTAACAAAATGGTTTAACAGTCTAATTAACACAAGTTCTAAATCATATGCTTCTTATCAAGGAATTCCCAAAAACTAGCAGCTCATAGCTTTGGTACCAGATTGCAGAAAGATTCACACATAATCAAACTGACAGATAGCATTTGTACCATTTTAGAGAATCTCCTCACAGATTCAGTATAAAAGTGAAAATAGCAAAAGATCATTGATAAAATCACAACCGTATAGCAAGAAGTCTTCTCGAATATTGCCACAAAACCCAATAACAATAAACATGAAATCCAAATCAAAACAGAGTTTTAGCTTGAACAAAATCTCCCAGAAAAATGTCATTAAAGAAATCTAATGTCTTTATTTCAATATTTGATGGGAGTGATGACGTCTAGCTGGGAACCAAGCTTCTCCTCAGCAACTTTTTCGGCTTTGAGCCTCAGTTTCTTTAACTGCTTCTTCCTCTCATACGTCACCTGAGCCCTCTCCTTCCGCTTCTTCTCAAGCTCCTGCAGTGAAGAGCAGTGACAGGAAAATCAGCCAACACTTGCATATCAGTATCTTGATTACAAAAGAATGACGGCATGAAAGCATGACAATTTTGCATAACACAAAACCAAAAAAAAAAACAAACGAATCTGACTTAAGATTGCATATTTCTTTTCAGGAAAAGAAAGTCTAAATAATATGAAGTGTAATCAAGTACAAGGATTCATTGAAGGTACGAACAATCAACAGATATGTAATTGTTGTAGGATGAAAATGAACAGAAAACTATAATCGGAAGATGGAAATAGTAGACTGTATTCATCAGTTACAAACCCAATACAAAGTCCAACACATTCCAATACATGTAGTTACATTGAATAAAGCTAAAAACAGAGAAGAACCCAAAAATTATATCCAGCCAATGCAGCTAATGAGAGGGAATTCAGCAGTAAGTCAAACTTGGCTCATGCAAAACATAAACAAGTAACAAAATCTTACCCTGATAGTATCGTAGTAGTTCCATCCAACCTCTGAAGAAAGTCTGCCCAACAAACAGTACTTATGTCCAGCTTGAAGCCTCAAAACCCTGATTTTTTATAAAACCCATACATTAAAAGAAATTTTTATGACAGGAAAAAAGACGCAAAATAACATCTTATGAATGTACCACATATACTCATATCGAAAGACTCACTTGAGAGCATCAGGGATGACCATCCTCTTTATCTTGTCATATGGTGGTGGGATCCCCTCATAGACCTTCAAACGAGCAAGCGCCGCCGCTCCACGCTTAGTCTTGTGGGGAATCATCCTGCAAATCAGTTACCAAATAAGATCAAGCAAGTACTTTTAGTGTTTCAAGTAGACCTAAAAATCAATAACAAATAACCATTTGGAAAATTCCACTAACTTTTAGTGTTTCTCAACGCGTTACAAAACCAAACAAATTGCTCACCCAATGAAGCTAACATGAGGCCAGGTTTAAATGATTATAAAAGCTTAACAGGAGAGTCTTTTTATTTTAGATGAAAGCCAAATTATGCAATCAAAACTACAGAGTGTTTAAGATTCCAATAGCAAGAATTAAAAAAAAAATCACTTACCCAGTGACCCAATTCAAAATCCCCAATTTTCAGTATCAAAGAGATAGAAAGGTTCCTAGGTTTTTATTCTAATCCACATCAAACAATGAAATCAACCCAAATCTAGAAAGGTTCCTAGGTTTTTATTCTAATCCACATTAAACAATGGAATCAACCCAAATCCTTGTTTTCCTGATTTTTAAAAAAATAACCCAAGGGGCCCTTATTCCTACCAAGAACCCTAATGTATGGTTCTTAAGGATTCAATATTTGTGCAATTTTCATTTAATGTATGAAAATGTGGCAAACAATAACAAACAAGAATCCTAATTATCTAGTCAGTCAAAAAATAATGTTTTTTCAGGGTTCTCATTCTACCAGCAAACCGAGCCACCGCAATTAAGAAAGGCTAAAAACACCAAAATTCCATTTTTCAACCAACAACAACAAAACACACACTTCGAGGGCTCCCCTTCTTATACCAACAAATCAAACAGAATTTAATCATCAAAACAACATTTTTCTAAACAACAGCAACAAATTGGTATCCGATTATCTATACATACACACGTAACTACAAGCATACACACATAAATGAGCAAATATATCTATGTATCTGTATAGATCATAATAGCAAATGGGTATTTGTCTATCTGCATACATATAGTGTGTGTATATATATATACACACACACGCGCATACAAATAAATACATGGAAGAATGAGTGATATGATTGATTATGAGTACATACCCACGGATGGTGCGCCAGAGGATCTTAGATGGGGCTCGGAAGTGGATGGGTCCGTGAGAGGGCTTAGTGTTCATGCGCTTGCGAAGGAACCTCAGGTACTTCATCTTCTGCCTGACGAGACCACCCGAGAGGCATATCTCCTCGCACCTCACCACCACCACTTTCTGCCCGTTCAGCAGCTCCTTCGCTAGTATCGACGCCAGCCTCCCCAGCATGTGGTGGCGCGCGTCCACCACCACCCTCCGAGCGCAGATCCCCGACCCAGACACCATTTCTACTCTCTCTCTCTACTCTACTCTCTCGACCCAGTGGATGCTGCTGCTGCCGCCGCTGCTTTTGGGGGAAATGGAAGACAGACGAAGAGAAGCTAGGGTTTTTTAAGAATGTGTTGTTGGTTAAAAGATTTTTTTATAATGTATCATACTACTGTATTAGTCAAGTATATACGTAGTATATAAATTATTTATTTATTAGTTCTAATTAATATTTAGTATTATTACTAGTCTGTAATTATAAATTATAAATTACTTAAAACTTTGGGTAGTGATATTGGGCCTATTCGTTCTCCATAAAATTAGTCCGGCACTTCAAACCTTTGTTCTATTAAAATAAAATAACGGTACTGTCCTTTAGAATATTTTTTAGATAGAAAACCTACTTTGTAATTTATTCACCTACAATCCTATTCTTCTATTCATCGTTTCTAATATTTTTTGTTAATACATACTATTCAAAAAGTTCAAATTCATAAAAAGTTGAAACCACCTCCTTGGTATTCAATATTTATTTCAAAAAATTTAGAACAATTGAACAAAATAAAATTATATTTTACTGTGAATAGAAAAAAAAATGCTTCAATATATGTAGCCCAACGTTTTGGTGCAATAATAACTTTTTGACTCTCGCAATGAAGGACTAATAAGAGTTTGAGGAGTGCTAGCGGCAGTCGTTTAAGCAACTGTCTTTGCAAATCGGTGAAAATTAATTACAAAAATTAAATGCTTCCATGCAATAAATGTCCTACTTTTTCATCAATTAATATACATTCTAGTTCTAAAATATTTACCCATCAACAAACAAATAAAACTATTTATAAAAGAAAAATATGATAAGTATATAAAAGAAAAATATGTTCTTTAATTCAATTAACCATAATTACAAAATTTTAAAAATTATATAAGAAATGATTATAATAATGAAATGTGAAACTTTTGTTAAACTTTGTGTCTTTTGGGTGTTGTTCAGAAGAAAGAAAAAAAAAATAATTATCAATAAGAAATGTTTGTGTCCTTTGTACGAAAAGAAAATATTTAGAGATATATTAATAACCATATTTAATTTAGAAGGTATTGACTCATATAACAAATAATATAAATATAGAAAAAAATATATAAATATTATAATAATGTGAAATGTTTGAGCATTGTGAAAAAAGAAACTTTTAAGAAAAAGAATTAAGAAACATAAATTAAAGTGCGAGTGTTTTATGAAGCGCGGATATCACTGCACTAAACTTTTATAAATTATGGCTCTAATTATAAATTATTAGTAATAGTAGTTCTTATTGTATAGTTAATCTAGACACAGTCCTGAAAAAAACTCCTTTTCTTCGTCAATTAAAGCACAATTGAGGCTACATATTATGGTTTGAAGGCAGACTTCCCAGCGGTTAAACCTAATTCTCAAACTAGGATTAGAATGGATGCAAGTGAACTCAAAAACAGAAAATACTTTGGTGATGGGAAACATGTGATAATTCAAGAAAAGAAAATGTTACATATTTCGAATAAATATTTCGAAATATATCTCGAATCTATGTGACAGGTGATATGATACTTATCTAAAAATAGACATCAATATATATACCACCGGGACTCCGTGTATGGAGGAAATCACACTAATACTAACTTACCATTTAATTTTATATCCTAAAATAATAAAAAATATAAATTTAAGATATATTTTGAAATATTTATTCGGGATGCGTAACATTGCTCATTTTTATGCTTTTATGCTCCTCAATCTCAACTACTATTCACTCTTTGATTAAGCATCCTTTTGCTATTAGTTCATGGATTGTTATTTTCTTTTGTAATTAGAATTTGGTTTGAATAAAAGTGTTGTATGCATCCTTTTGTTATTAGTTCATGGATTCCAGAATTTAGGTTCTGCGACCCTGGCATTCAAAATCTGGAAAATTCCACCAAAGTTTAAGGAATTGGACCTAATTGTTGCAAAAGACACCATTTTATGACTAAGAAGCGCTCCGTAAATGAGAAAAACTTAATTATTCCGTTGCACCGATATAATCATAGTACTAGAGAGGATTTGTATTACAATTCCAATTTAATTTAATTTGTGGGCTTGGAAAGCTCCGTTCATTTGTACAGTTTTTCTCTTTGAATTGATTTACCTTAAAAAAAAAAGTGCAGCTCACATAGTAAAAAGCAATAAAAACACCAAGAATATATGGAAGAAACCCTCGTAAAGTTCTCTTCAATTAGATTCTATACTCATATGTTGCTGTTTGCATGGATAAAGCTGAATATCTGTTGAACCGAGCTCGCTATATCTTCAGCTGTGAATCTCGCTTCACTAGAAACCTACACTAACACAGAGAGAATAATTTCAGTGTATATAAGAAAATAGAGATGGTAGATACATACATATTTATATTTATTTATATACAATATTTCTAGATTCCAAACAAAATTTGTTTTATATATTTATACACCCTAGCTTGACATAGCTAGAGAAACTTTGTTTTTGTTTTTTTTTTTTCCAAAAATATATAAAAAGTTAGAGATGCATGGTGTATGTATATATATATATATATAATTTTTTTTACCTTGATATTGAAAGAATATAGAACAGTTTGTTCAATTGTGGTTATGTTTGTATGGAGGACATTTAGCTGCAGATCTTCTAGTGCAGCTATGATCTTAATGAGTTGTCCTAGCCTTCTCCTTGAGATGATCTTGATCATGGCATCAAACCCTAGCAGCTTCACTTCGACATCGGCCAAGCACGACTTGCTCTCAGCTGTTTCCTCTCGGAGTAGTCCTGGTTCGTAGTCGACAAGCTTGAGCTGATGATGATCATTTGGAAGTGGCATTAATGGAGGAAAGATTGGTGGTTGAAGCTGTTGGATTGGGAGAGAAGAGTCTCCTATAGACAGTGGAGCAGTGTCGCCATAGAGTCGCCGACGCTTCTGTGACTCGAGGCATTGCAGGAGTTGCTCTAGTTCTCTTACAAACTCAATTGCTCCTCCAATAATGGAAGCTTGATCTCCCTTTAATTTTCACAAACCAATTTAAATTTCAGTTACTCTTGAAACCAATTTATACATATATATGAAGAGAGACACATTAACACACTTGTATCGTACATTCTTTGATAATTCAATGAAAAGTTTTCTACAATTATTGGGGTGTGCTTGGTTTAGTTTCTGAGAATAATTTTCTGCATTATTTGTAAGAACCTAAAATCCGAAAACAATATAAAAACTTGTTTGGTTGATCGTTTCTTAAAACTGTTAGTTTAAAAAGACTTGCATGATTCAAGACACTTTTTTATTTATTGAATTCTTGAGAACTAGTTTTAGAAAATTGAAACAAGAAGGCCTTTAAAAATGGTACGTTTTTGTCTTTTGGTTCTTGAAAACTATTTTCAGCTAATTTAACAGAACAATTAAAGTGTTTATTAATGGATGCTAGATGTATTATTTACCCTTTGGACGTATGAGCTTGGCATGAGAGTCCTCAAAACTACAAGATGCTCATTCATCTGTTTTCTTCTATTTCTTTCGACTGCAATGTGAGTCATTCGCTGGCTCTCCACTTCCTCAGTCGTTTTGATAGTCCTTGGTCTCTTTCTTTTGTTCTTTGCCTCTCTCACCGGACTCCTCTGAAGGTTTTCGCCAAGAAACTGAAGTTGCACCGGAGTATTCTCCGATCCCCAAGCTTCTAATTCATCTTCTTTTTCACCTTCTTCTCCTACCAGTACTCTTGCCTTCTCATTCAAGCTCTTTCCTTTAAACCTCTCTTCACTGTCTCCAAGTACTATTTGAGGCACCACTAGAGACTCATCCTGTGACTTATCATTCAAAACCGGAAACTTCAGGATCCCAAATTCTTCTTCTTCTGCATCTTTGGTTTGATTTAAGGCCACCTTTGGCCCAAAATCTGCGAATTGCATCACGTCTGAAAAGCTGCAAAACCCGGAAGATGAATGTTGTTGCTGAGGATTATTGAGCATGTAATCAACCATTTGATGGCTGTTTTCGCCGAATGTTTCATCAATTTGTGGCTTAATTAGCTGGTGATGTTGATGCTGATCATCTAAAGTATAACATAGTCCCGGAAAAGTTACTGGCAAGCTAGGCTGCAATAATTCAGAGCAACATAGTGATGTAATTGAAGAGCTACAAACATTAATTACAAAATGATAGGTTTCTAGCTTATATATATATATATATATATATATATATACCAAGAAGTTCTCTCCTTTGTCCATCACAATATATATGTAGTAGCTTCTCCCAAAAAGTCTAATTGATCGAGCTCAATTCATGTATAGAAAATTTCGTGTGAAATTTCCTTGCTTTTGTCCACCTCCTGAAACAGTAATATATAAACAGAAAATTTTAACTAGCAGCAAGTCAAAAGATTTTATTGAATCATTGAGATCCTGACAAAAACGAATAGGGTTACTATATATATGTACTTATATATAATAGTTATGGGACATGTGTAAATAGCAACAACCACCTTGAGAGAGAGTACGTGAGTGAGTAAACAAGAAGATGAAGTGGGGTTTTGGTGTATGGATAGAGAGGCATAGGGTACAACCATAGAAGTAATCTCTCTATATAATGGCCATGCAAGGGTTGCTTGTTATATATCTAGTTTTGACTTTAAATAAATGTACAGTTAGGTGGAGAGAGAGAGAGGAGAGCCTGTGGATTAATTTCCATCTGAAAATTTCACCTCTCTTTCACCTCCTTTTATTAATGTGAATCACAAGCGAACACCGCTCATCCCTAGCTAGCTAACTTTACATTCACCTTCTCTTTTCATGACAACTATAAATTAAAACGCGGAGAATTTGAACTTTAAATTAATATATTATGAAGAATGAGATTCTATATGATCAATCTAGAGCCAATTTACATAATTGTCCAGATGCTCTTAACTCTTATTCATCATCGGACTTGGAATGCGATCGTGACAACTTTTATCTATCAATCATATCATATTGATGGGTGAGTCGTCATTGTACATTTGTTGGTCATGAAATTGAAATTGAATAAGGGGCATCACGTGGGTTCTACATAGTCAATCCCTTATAAGTTGATGTTTGAACACACATGGAATCTTTTGCGACAAAATAATAATAATAATAATAATAATTTGTAAAGTAAAAGATTATCACCGGAGGTATGACGTGTCTTTCTACGTGCACACAAATAGATACAGATTTCCTTCTATATCTCATAAATACAAATTTCTTTCTATATCTCATAGACTATAAAGCATGAACATTTACAATGGCACATATTCAAATATTTTAAAAGAAATTTATATGTAATGATTAACAAGCTAAATATATGTAGAAAATTAAATAAGTTTAATTTTTTAATTTATTTGTCTATTTTTATTTATAAATTTGTTTGTTCATTAATTATTTGTTGATGAATTAAAATATTTTTGCAATACAGTATGTTGTTTATTGAATAATGAATATATATTAATATATTATACTATTATTTTATAGTCGTATCCTCATGATCATGTATTCATATACTATACTTTTAAAAAATTTGTATCACTGTGTCGTACCATATCCTTCCTAACTCAAACGAATAAATCATACAATGAGCGCATGAGATAATGGAAGACCTCCAACGTACGGTTATTCCAGACGGTACGGCTTTCCAAGTGTAAACAAACACTAATGAAATTCAATAATCCACATTTTAGTTATTTTTACTTCTTAAGCTACAACCTTTTATTGCCATACACAAATTAAAGGTTTCACGGATAACCTGTACAAGTGATGCGATTTCAATTCTGCGGCTCATCTGAATCAACCGAATTAAACACACATCACTTTCATCCCAAAAACTAAATCACCTACAATATATTAAAATTCAAAAAGAAAAAAACGCCTAAATGACAAACCAATAACACATTTCACACAGAATTGATGGACTCAAAACTAAATAAATTCACATCATGACTAATAAGTTCATCTCCTGTTTTTTCTATTCAAAATCAGGAGAATTAGTACAAAAAAGAAACAGCTCTTCTCGTGATGTTGCATATTCCTCCCATTCAATCACAAATTTCATGAGCTTCTCATTCGCAGAGGATTGCAGTTTCCATCCTCCTAACTCCTAATGTATAAATTCAAGAGAAACAGATGATGACAATGACAATGACTGACAATAAACCAAGAAGATATAACATGATAGCAACATAAAAAATGCCCATGAATATTGGCCATGACTTCCAGGATAATTATCAAATGTTTGACCGGACCAATTTTTTCTTTTCTCCACATGAAGCAACAGATTTTTCCATGTTACCTAAATTTTGCACTCAGAACCCAAATGCCGTATTTGAGCTACACCCAAATCACGCAGTGTATTCAAATGGCTGGGGAGGCTGAGGCTCCTCATCAACAGCCATGGCTGAGGCTGAGCTCTGTTGTCCGGTTGTCGAGCCACCAGCATTGGATACTGTAGATGAGGGCGCATCAGTAAGAGACAACACTTCAGGCTCAGTTGGACATAGGTCTTTCAGGAGAACAAATCCTGAAGGTGCCAACTTCACTGGCACATATCTGCTTTCTTCCAGAAATTTAATGAATTTTTCCTGCACAGGAACCACCCTGGCAGGATTCGTCAAAATTTCAAAAGACGGCTCAGGCTCTGTCTTCTTCTCTACTGGAATGTCAACCTGCCAAACAAAAACAAAAGAAAATGAAAAAATGAAAACCAAAAGGACAATAAGGAAAAACAAAAAGACATGGCATGGTAACTGAGTCCCCTCACTAGATCTATTGATCTACAGCAACTGAGTGCAGCACTATGGCACGGTGACTTGAGAATAGATCTTGATTTTTTACCTTGGTCACAAATGAACTACTCTCACCACCGATTCGATGACATGCTACTAGACCTTTGTGCACGGATACAAAGAAAAGTTCTAGGTCCATTTTTAAGAGAACAAGCAATTATTGAAACTAATTGTTTAAACGTGAGCACACGAGAGAGAGAGAGAGAGAGAGATGCTTAAACTTATCATGAATTCATGTGAAGGAACTTTTCCTTTTTTCTTTAAAAACATTAAACACCCAGGGTTTACTGAGGATATGGTTTAAGCATCTTCGCAACAGAAAGAGGCAACACGTGATTGATATTTACCTGCATAGAGTCACCATCCTTATCACCTGATGATTTTCCTTTCCCCGTATTTGAGGCTACAGAAGATGACTCCACCCCAGATGACTTTTCAGTATTAGCCTTCTGATCTGCTTCTTTCTTACTAGCCCTAGCCTTGGCCTTCGCGGAGGTTGATAAAACTGCAGTAGGAAGTTTAGCGGCCGATGTAGTGGTGGGTACAGTACTTGGCCGAGGATACTCAAACAGTGATGGTTTTGCATGGGACAAGAACTCGAATCTTGGAACTTTCAGGTCATAGTTCAGTCCAATAAAAGCTGTTGGTGAGAATGACAAACTAATGAAATAGATGAGGGGATACCAATACCAAAACTGGCTAAAAACAGCGAGGCCAACAACTGCAGTGATTTTATCATGCTTTGTCTTGGAAAGTAACTTTATTGTCACATTCCTTCCACCGGCGTCAAGAATTCCAGAGGCCAAAATTGCTCCCATTTTGCTCATGGTATCTTCATGCTTATCCAGAATTATTTTCTCCAATTGTCGCCTGAAATAAAAGCAGACAATACAGTAACCTAGAGAAAAATGATAAAAGAACCAACAAGAGAAGTAAGAAGTTACTCTTAAAAGCATAGTACCTGAATGCTCCAACACGAGAATCACTAGCTTCACTAATCTGGACCATGACCATAGCCATTGCAATAAGAGCACCTTGACGAACAAAATCAACTACATCTGATGTCATAGGCTCCAGCAAAGATATGGCCTCGCTCAGACCCGTACCCGCACAAGAAATGCCTACTGCCAGAGCCGCACCATACCGGACATGTGGGTTGTAAGATTCAGATAGCAGGGAAACAATTCGAGGGGTCTACAATTCAAAAGCAGTGAAATCAATGGCAATATACTTAGCCTTGGAGAGATAGAGAGAGAGGTAAAATAAAAAAGGAGAAAATAAAATAACTTAGATACCAATTGGGTAACCCGAAGTAGCCAAATAAACATTATAGTTACTATAAAATCATGCAGCCAAGTTTACACATGAAAATAACATCAAACGAAAAGCTATTGCTGGCAACTGAACACACAGGGCTACCGCATATTGCATATGACAAACACTTGAAAGAACCAGTAATTTAGGAGCTCCAAAGCAACAAAAATAGTGAAGAAAAATACCAACCTGTTCTGGTTCAGAATATAGGACAAATCCAAGGGCTAGAACAGCAGTCCGCCTGACATCATCACTAACATCTGATACAGCAAAGTGAAGCAGCTGGCGTATGGCCTTGTTGTTTGCTGTTCCACTGTAAGCCAATGCCAAAGCATACATCCCACCATAACGTAGTATAGGGTCTTGATCCCGAGTCATCTGCTCAATTAATGTGTCGGCTTCTTCTTCCCTCCCATAGACTGTGAGGGCTATCCCCAGTGCCAACCCCCTGCAACAAGCAGTAACAAAATAAATATCGAGAACATAACAACCGAAGCTAAAACACTTGAAGAAAGACCCAACTTTACCTAATGATCTTCTCATGCTGTGTCTCATGCGCGTAAGTAAGCATTTCACTTGCCTTCTCACTTGCAGTTCCAACCATAAGTAAACCCATACTGATACCAGCAGCTTCACCAGCAACAGCACTATCAGTATAAAGCACATTCTTTATGTCATCATAAATTTCTTCGTCAGCAGTTCCTAGAGCTGCCAAACCAAGTCCCAAGCATGCACCGTGCTGAATAACCTGTAGCAATCAAAGTTTCCAAAATTATATCTGGTAATAGATATTCATGTGCATAAAGGCATCATTAAACTATAGAATGCAAGCACCTCAACATTGGTACTACGTAGGCTATCACGAAGAAATTGTTTTATGCCCTCGCCGTGGTTTGCATGAATCAGACCCAGAGCGTAGAGGGCACCGCCTTCTGAGTATGGACTGCCACCACCACCAGATCCACTCTGTGGCAAGTAAGGAGCCATGAGTGATCTTCCCTGCTGCAGATGACCTCTGTGAATAACACCTAGCCCTGCTGTTGCACTAAACTTAGCCCAATTTGTTGCCCTGCTCAGCCAGTCCTAGATTCATATAAAAAAACACGAGACAATTATTACCTACCAATAAAAGCCAAAATATGAACAAAGCAAATATGATGTGCAAACAAGGATCGTTAAGAGATTGGAAGTGCAGAAATGATTCACCAGATTCTCCCTGAGAAATGTGTCCACTGTTGTTCCAGCATGCATAATTGCATTAGCATATATAGTTGCACTGTGGCACACACTATTTCTCATCTCAACAGACTGCTTTATTGTCTTCAGAATAAGAAGATCCGACCTAAATGTAAATTCACAACCATCAGTGAAAGCATTTTCTTCAGCATGTAAAGTAACTCCTGTAAAATGGAATTTGAGTCAAAAGTAAAGAGAATAGAATATGGCAAATAAATCAATGCCTCACTTGTTATGGCTGTATAGAAATTGTAGAGTCAACTGTATTGAAGTGTCTCCAGACAAAATTCCTTTGAGTTTTGTCAACCTCTCGGCATAGGTTGCTTCATTTGGATCCACCTCATGCACATCCCCGTTAAAAGCTTGAGTTTCATTTGTCATTTGAACATCCTCTGATGGAGTGGCATTTCCATTTTGATCAGTATCTGGCACAGCAGATCCTGGCTGCACCGGTTGTGAAGGTTGAGTCTTGGGAATAGACAGCCGATCTCTAACATTCAACAGAAAAGCTTGGTGCTCATTTTCTACAAGATCAAAAGCTATTTGAAATGCCAGCAGAGCATCTTCCTTATTTTCAGACCTAAGAAGCTTTTCCAATATGCTCGCAACACCTTCTGCTTCATCCAAGAACATGAGGCACTGACAAATGCTCAAATAATCAGGAGATGGCAACTGTTGATATACTTTCACAAGAAGACGAAGCACCTGTTGACAATTGGCAGAGGATCAATATATTGTATGCATATATCCCAAATCACTATCTTCTCTTCCCAAAGAACTTGCGAAACAATCTTTGATTTACACACCCACACCCGGCAATTGACAAAAGTAAACGAGTTAGACAGCAAGGAGACCAGGATAAACACATTTGATCAGCTCTGTGACATAATCGTATTTATGAGACCAGTAAACAAGGCTCAACTGTTCAACACTATAATATATAATGTCCCGTTTAGCTGCATTACAGATATTTTTGCAAGTTTTGTTCTCATCCATACTCATTCCCATCCCTTTTTTCTTGTCTCTTATATATATGTGTGTGGTGTGTGTGTGTGTGTGTTATATTAATAGCATCCTCAATTACATATCCTAAATAAGCTTAAATGTTTAGAATTTTATTTCCAGCTCACCGTGTTGTAACCCACATTATCTTCACCTTCTAGCCACGATGGTCGCTTGTAATTAAACAGATATTTCATGGAGTAATTTTCAAATTATCATCAGATTAATTCAATTTAGGAAGAAGAATCCAGAGTTATTGTACCAAAAAACATATATAAACCATCATAATGCTTATAAACTACTCTACTTTCTCACCTCATATTCAAAAAAAAGGAAATTACCTCACCCAACCAACGATAAAAAATAAAATAAAATAAAGGTTTCATTTCCTTCCTTTATTTCATCACTTTTCAGATTCTTCTACTTCTTTGGAATATTTTATGAAAAAAATAAATAAAACAAAGGTTACAATCAATTCATGTTTCAGGAGCCATTACAATTCCCAAATCATGTGTGTATGTTTTTGCAAATTACAGATCGAAAAACTCTAAGCCAAATTGCAAATCAGCCAATTAGCTATTAAATTTTCGTTTCTTTTTCTTTTTTAAAGCCCTGTACTTGAATGAGGAAACCAACATTACAGCAAGAGGTGATCATATTATTGGTGTTAACCCTACATGATTACAAAATGTATCCAGTAACATGTTTAAGAGGGAAAAAAAAATGAAGCTTCAACTACAAGATTCCTGGGTGAAAATTATCATTATTATGAACAAAATGGACCAAAAGTAACATCCAAAAGATTCGAGATACTGTTTTCTTACAAGGTAAGTGCAACACAGAAAATAGAGAACCATGGGCCCCTATCCCAGGATGTAGAAACAGCTATACACTGTACAAGCATGATAGTTTTTTTTACCTCATGTCGATATTCTCTCCGATTTACAAACGAATGAGAGATATTAATGCAATATGATAGAGTTGCAGGAACAATATCACTCCTCGTAATTGCTTCCTCAAGCTTATCCAATCTTCGGCATTCAAGTGCCATTCCTATAGCTTGTTGATATCTTCCATCCATTATACACCTTGGAGGAGAAAGGGAAAAAAAAAGGAGCAATGGTAAGACAAAGAGGAGAGCCGTGTAATTACCCTAAAGAAAAGAAATTTACATACTTATCCAGCATCCTCTCAACAATGGCCTCCAACCGAGGATCCACCTTTGCTGTTTCATCACTTGACTCTGCTGCTTTAGTCTTAAGGCTTGCATATTCATCTATAGCTTTAGCTGAATGAAAGAACAATGTGACAGAAATGATTAGTAAGCTAGGAAGCATGGATACGGATACAGATACAGATACAGATACAGGACACAGGTAAGATACGATAAGAGTATCGCCCTTATCGGCGATACGACAAATCTCAAAAAATTCAGGTTAGGGGTACGGCAGGATAAAGCAATATAAAAATAACAAATTATATTTTTATATATACAAAAAATAGAGTTATTTACGTTATTTTATAAAATATTAATTAACAAAAAAAATAAGAGTTAAGAATCATATTGCATAATTTGTATGAGTAAATTTTGTACTAAATTATGATATTTATCTCAACACTTTTTTTCAAAAATAAATTTAAACTTCTCTTAACAATTATACTATGATATTATTGTTGGAAAAACTACATTTTAATGTTCAAAACTTGTTAGAAATTTGTTATGAAGTATCAAATACATGGTCGAAGTATCGGATATGTGTTAGAAATAAAAATATATTTTAAAATTATGAATACGTTTAAGAAGTATCGGACAAGCATCCGCGAGTATCCGAGGAGTATCAGTATCCAATATGTATCCAATACGGGTACGTTACTCTTGTAGAAGTATTTGTGCTTCCTAGTTAGTAAGTTTACACACTGCAAAATGCAAAACATCCACAAATTTTCACTAGCTAATGACCACAATAGATATGAAGCTTTGATGATCACAAAACTACATTTGTATTCATGAGTTGATCTTGGTTAGTTACCCACACAAAAAATAAATAAATAAATAAATTGATCATGGTTTCAAAACTTTCTTAACGACTTCCATTCACATGTAATGGCTACAAGGGCAACTGATGCAGAAAAACAAGTTTAATCTTAAATCCTTGAAGTAAACAAATAATTTTTCAAGGGGAAAAGAAGAATCAAAGGTGAAAATTTTACCAAGAAGAGTATGAACATAATCCGAATCCTCAGAAACATCAAACAGTGGACCAGCACCAAGGGCATATGACAATGAGTCATTAAGTTCACCCAAGTAATAGAAAACCTGTGGATGAAAAAAGAGTAATCATGCAAAGAATCAATGAAGGTTTCTAAAATTACATATCTCAAACAATGATTTCTCAACTTTCATCTTCACATTAGATTAGTAGTCTGTTGGACTATTACCAATAATAAACAAGATCTGAATTCTGGATGCAAATTTAGGAGAAATACTCAGATTGCAGAATTTAGTACAACTTCACAGAAAACAATGCAAGAACAGATTGGAAGGCAAACTGTAGGTTCTCATGCCTAATGGGATTCACCCTCATTAAACAGCCACCAGGAGATGTACCAGATTAATCATGATTCAGAAGGGTGGCCAGTGGGCACCCTACAAGAATTCTTATTTGTGTACCCAAATATGTTAAATTTAATATGCCAATATATACATGTATGTATGTGACATGTTTATTTCTTTAGTTTGTACATCTTCACATGTATATTAAAAGAAGTATGTAGAAATTTGCATCTTCCCTGTCCTGATAAGGAATGTAGCAATGCTCTTACCAGTTGAAAACATCAGCTAGATCAACTGCTCTTTAAACTAGTCTACTTGGTTATGCCACCATATTGCCAAGTTGATGACCACATCTATCAGACGTAAACAAGTTATGCTGGCTATGTGGACCTTGGTACTGACATGGTAGCCCATGGATAACTCCTCGAAAAGGTTGTGTGTGCGTGAAGGTGTTTGGCTGAGCACAGATGATTGCATTTATGTTCTATTTATATCCACCAACAACTGAAACTTGGAATATTGCAGACACTGTTTGCAACTGTAGCTTTTACCATACTCTAAAGTTATAAAACGTTTTCACAAAGGTATTACCACCACAAAAATTCACAAATAACAAGGACTTGAAACTCCATGTAAACTCGCCACTTCAAAAATTATAAAATAATAATATTTTCTAGACTTAGAAATTTAAATTTTCAGACATTCTAATAATGAGATTTCGTTTTATTCAAAGCATAAAGCATGTTCAGTATAACTTGGATCCATAAGGCAAATGGTCTCAATTTCTGCAGCCAAAATACATTTTAGATCAGATAAACATGCATTTGTTTACATAATTAAAGATGAACACCAAAAATCCATTTCTTTCTATGGTAGCAGAGAACACTAAATTCAAGTACTGTCC
Organism: Cornus controversa; assembly: GCA_026545225.1. Taxonomy (NCBI): domain Eukaryota; kingdom Viridiplantae; phylum Streptophyta; class Magnoliopsida; order Cornales; family Cornaceae; genus Cornus; species Cornus controversa. Next base: position 39,906,689 of record CM048854.1, read on the forward strand.
TCATCCCAATCTAGAAAATCTAGAAAATCAAACAATTGAAAAATCATTAAATACATGATCTTGTTAATTACCATTTGAGTAGACATCGGTTCAGGTTAAAGAAACCCCACATTATCATCAGTCATCAGATGGATTAGATCATCCAACTTCTTTTTTAAGTGGAAAATGCTACCAGAAGAAATTCCATTAACCAAGAAACTGCTTTAGTTCATTGAAGTTATAATTTTAATAAAAAATCTTGAAAGCCATTTTTAGTGAGCGAGCAGAATTCCAATAATCTAGGCCAAAGTTATTAAATCCACTTGAATAAGTTCAAAAATCTATTACCTTCCTACAGGAAATTTAGAGTCACCACTATTATGAGCCACCTCCATACCAACAAGGAAAACGCTAAATTCCTTTATTCTAACCCTACCAGCCCCATAAACCTTGGAGAAGCAAAAGATAATATGACCTTAACAATTTTACACAATGCATCCAATGTCCAATTGACCCGGATTACCAAGAGAGCAGTATACATAAACATATAGCTTAAAAGCACCTTGACCCGGATTACCAAGAGAGCCGCATACATAACAGGTTAGCTTAAAAGCACCTTCTAGTTCAGGACTATGTTACATGGACTCTTCAAAAGTAGTGAAGTACCCGTGTCGGACATATATTGCTCAGACATGGGTATGGGACATGTGTCCGCCGCTTTTGGTTGGACATGTACTTAAAAAGTATATCCAATCATTCAATTTTATTATATTATTACTTTAAAATGAGTTAAATGCCTATATTGAACACTAAGTTACATAAAAACATTACTTTACTCTAGAAAATAAAATAAAATAATTAAATAAAATGAATATTTAGCCGTGTCCATGTGTCTTTCTGTTTGGAGATTTGACACGTCCAACGCATGGATACATACCCATACCCGAGTCCATGTAACATAGGTTCAAGATACCAACTCCTCTAAATCCTAGGTCTCAAAGGGTTTGGAAAAGAAGGGTGTTTTGCCTGGTCCAAAGGCCACCCCGACTCCACACTTCCATATGGAGTAAAAAACATAGAACTTGGATATTGTATTCAATTGGATTTGAAATGGTTCTAAGACTCCAAATAAAATGTCATTACCCAGTGTGGTCCTCATTAATCGAGGGTATTGGGACAGGTAGACTCAAATTCGAATTTGCATTCTCATGCTTGACAGTCTGAACATTTTACCATTGCAACACATATTGGCCCTTAGTTCTAAGGTTCCAAATATTAGCTTATTTCCCTCCATCTTCCTGGCACCCAAATGAGCATAAAAACCATAATTTTAGGAAAATGTTTTCTATATGTAAGAAAAAAAAAATGCAATCACATGAAATAAGAGAGACGCTATCACAAATTAAACATAAGAAGGAACAAAAGAAGCAAGTTATTGACCTTTGAGACGAGCAATGCAGCCAGTTGTCTTTGGTCGAACTCTTCATCTTCATATAAGCTCTCTCTGGATGAAAAATATCGCAAACATTCATATCTAAGTTACAAATCTTAAACTAAAAACAAACTAAATTTCCTAAAATATGAGCACAACTATTCCAACAATACCATATTTTTTATGAATGCTAAACACTAGCATATTGCAAGCTTACGACTCAACAGCCAAGTACGTAATGAATTCGACTTTGTCAACTCAATTCGTTGGACCCCAATTTCACATTTAAAAATGATCTAAAGATTCAAATTTGTTTACTTTCTTTAGTTTTCCTCAATTTTCTCAGTAACCAAACAGATGGTTACATGTGACTAACAGATCTAAGAATAATCAGAACTGAAGAACCACAATTTCATCGAAATAAACGAAAAGAAAGCAGCAAAAGACAGAGAGAAAGAGTTGGATAGGAATACATGATGGGTACGCTAGTCGAAATTTCGGGCCAGAAATAGTCAACGAAGGCATTGAGATTGGACAGTGCGTGGAGCTTCAACAACGGATTGCTCTCATTCAGCATCGCCAAGAGGCCTCCCGCCGAGCTCACCATAGTTGCCATGGCCGTTGCACCAGCGCCGATTCGAAGAAACTAGGGTTAGGGTTTGGCTTTTCGATCTTCGTTAGACTAGGCTAGGGTTGGGGTTTTGAAGACGAAGAAAGCGGAAAGGAAGAGCAGAAGACCAGAGAGAGATAAATGGTTTAGAAGGGGAAAAGGGCAGCTATTTGTGTTGTATTTGATTGTGTGCTACAGATGGGTTTTCTTGCGGATGCAGCAAGTGTAACTCAGCTAGAACTCTTTCTTTTTCTTTTACTTTTTCTTTTTATAAATTTATTATTTAACTTTAAAACTTGTGTGTTATGTTATTTTGAATGGAGGACCCCTCCATTGTTAAAAAAAAATGGAGGAACTCAATATTGTAGTATGTTTTTTTTTTTTTTTTTTTTTTTTTTTTTTTTAGTAATGTGAATTTTTTTTTAATGCGTCAAAATCATGTCTCTAATAGCACATTTGGTATGCAAGCAAGAATGGAATGCTTACTCAAATAAAATATTAACCCCTTGTCTGGAGGAGCTTTCTGATTTTAAAATTTCTGTTATTTAAAAGGTCTTTGAAGAATGCCTTAAATAAAAAAACAAATTTAAAAAAAAAATTTGTTTGTTAAATGTATTTTTTGAAATTCCTTTCACAATTTATACAGTTTTAACTTGACAAATTTATCCTTAATAATTACTCTCAATATACAAGTTTCAAGTTTCACGAAATAATATTTTTTTAAAAAGACTTATTGAGCTTAGAAACCCATTTCAATTTCCGAGGAAGCTTCCCAAACGGGCACTAATTTGTTTTCAGAATCATCACGTATTATTTTTTTAGTACATTATTGTGGAAAAATATGTAAAATTATTTTATATATAATAAATAAGAAAATATAGAAGTGAAAGTAGATAACAATAGGGAGGGGAAATGGGACAGCCATAATACATGTAATAGCTAAAAAAACATGATATTTGAGTAGGAACTAGGAAGGGAAAGAATAGTCGAAAATAGTTCAATTATGATATATAACAACAGTTTTTTCTTCTCACAAATTATGTTTTATTTAATTTAATTTAATTTTAAAAAAACTATCAACCAAAATAATTTTCAAGCTGTTTTTCAGTTCTACAAGAACACCTAGTGTTATACCAAACAAGCCTTCAATAAATAAAAATAAAAAATAAAAAAAAAGGAGAAACTCATTGCACGAGAATTCGCCATTGGCGTGTCAGAACATGAATTCGTGTAAATACTAAAAAAATGGCCTCTAGAATCCAGCCAAGAATGAGCATTTAAGACAGGACAACCAGATGAACCATTATGAGTATAGCCAAAACCATTCACAAGGGGTTGAAAACTGAAAATGGCTTTCAAGATACCCATTCCAACTTCATAAATTAAACCAAGCCCTCTCTCTCCCTCACCAACGCACTTCAATATCATCCCCCACCAAAGTCACCCCCAAGTCCACCTACTTGAAATTCCCATATATCTATATGTTGCTTTTGTTAGTTCAATATATTTTTAGGATGGGATTGAATCTAAAACCATGTGAGTTTTGATGCCATATATCTTTAGTTTATTAATTTCATCTTTGATTATATTTCAAATACAGATACTTCGTTGATTTAGCAAGTCCAAAAGTCAACTACTTCATCATCAGATTCTGAGCTTGCTGATCATAATCTCTCATCCTTTACAAGCTCCAGCTTTTGAAGTAAACAAAGAAAGGCAAATAAAGTGATGGGTGTTGATAGAAAGGTCTTCAATTCTGCTGACGTCTCTGTTCACAACAACGCAAAAGACTGTTGGGTCGTTATCAATGCAAAGGTAATCTAAAATGTTCTTAAACTCTTAGGTTTTTATTTGTTTTTGTTGTTGTTGTTTGATTTCATCTGTTGATTAAGTTTGGTCTCTCAATTTTTCTTTTTTTTTGCTATTGTCTCTCATTCCCATTGTAGCTGTTTAGTTTGAGGTTATGGACTGATTGAGAGTAGTTCTTGGTACGTGCAGTTAATTGAAGTTATTTTTCTAATAAAAACTCAGATGGAAACCTACCATATATATATATATATATATATATAATGAGAGATCTGATTTTATAATTGAAAAGAGAAAAGCGAAAACAGAGGGTGCACTAGCCAGTTAGTAGTCCTTTGGATGGCTAAAAATGAAGCCATTGAGACCTGTACATCTATATCATCCCTTTGTTTTAAGGCCCATGTATTACATAAGCTTGCATATTCATAAAGTTTATATATCTCACTTGTTTAAATTTTTTTCAATTTGCCACAATAGGCTTATGATGTGACAAACTTCTTAGCTGACCATCCTGGTGGTGACGATGTTTTGTTAGCTGCAGCAGGTATATATATATATATAGCTTTTATGAATACTTTCTAAAAACAATATGATGTTTCATATATGTTTTCTGTTTTCTGTTTTGTTTTTTCCTTTCGTTGTATGTGTTTTGCAGGGAAAGATGCAAGTGAAGAATTTGAGGATGTTGGTCATGGGAGTGCTGCTAGACTAATGTTGGATGAATTCTATGTTGGAGAGATGGATCCATCGAGCAGCCCAGCAAAAAGCTCATACACGCCTCCAACGCAATCTCACGACATTAATATTGATTGTAACAAGTCATCCAAGCTCATCATCAAGCTCTTCCAGTTCCTTGTTCCCCTTGCAATCTTGGGTTTCGCTGTTGGCATCCGCTTCTACTACTGAAGAACTTGATGCAAGGACTGAGTTGCAGGTACAAATAATCGTCTTAGTTCTTGCCTTAATTTCATATGAATGAAATATGCATATTATATCTTCATTTCGGTCTCTAAAACTTGAAATAGTAGCATCATGGAAGAAGTGCCCGTCGACTATCATGATAATGTACGAGTTCTTTGCGTGCTCTCTCTCTCTGTCTCTCATCAGTGTATGTATGTTTGTGTACATTTCCAAGAATTAAATCATTAAGATGATATTTGAAGATCTCTTTTAGTTTTTGTATATTTTGATGCTACCTCGTATGCTGTGGTTAAGCTATAATTTTAAGGACAATGCTTGGGTCTTTATATCTCCATGCCTAATCAATTTTGAAGATTTGCTGGAGATTGGGATTATAAGGCAAATCGTTTTCAAGAAATTTGATCATAATAGAGACGGACTTCATTACCAGACCAAGACAGCTTAATCGATTTCAAAGATTTTGCAGACCGAGACAACTTAATCAATTTCAAAGATTTTGCTGCCTTCCACGGCGAAGGCGACGAGAAGCGTTACAAGAGCGACGTGATTCCCTCGCTAAAAAAAAAAAAAAAAAAAGCGGTGTAATTTGCTAGAGGTAGAGAGAAATACGATGGTGGATATGGACAAACTTGGTGCTGCCAAGACAGGACCTAAGCATTGTCCTAATTTTAACAACCAACCTGATTCTCACCATTAGGGTTCTCACCTTTAAACATAATAAATGTCAAAGTCCATAAAACTCTCTCACTCACCAGACACATTCCAAGCTTGTCTTTCAAACCAAATCCAAAATTTTGGATATTTAAATATAGAAAAATGATAGTGAAGCAAAATTGTTAAGACCTAAACTTTTTCGTCCATAAGATGCATCCAATAAATGTAAAAATTTATGTCTAACAATTCTGACTGGATAACACGGTACTTGAATATATTCATTGCCACCATTTTGAGTCTTGTGTCATGTAATGTGACATGCCCTCTTCAATATGCATATCCTCTTTGTGCCAGCGAAAAAATGAAATTTAAACATATCCCCACCATTTTGAATCTTCCCTTCTAGCATTTTCAAACCTGAGTATATTATAAATCTGCAATTGTCTCATGAAAAGATGAATTGAAAAATAATAATAAAAATAATAGTACTGACTTGCAATGATGATTTAAAGGACAAGATAGGGCTCCTATTGCAAAGTAATAAGAATGTTGTCAAAACAATATACAATTGTCAAAGCAATTGGTGGAACTATACACAAGTGCTCCACAACTATAAAAGCAGCTAGTAGAACTGTCACAGCAAAAACTCTTCGGCTTATCTTTTAGGTCAGATTTATGGGCTAGGGTAGCACGGCTTATCTTTTAGGTCAGACTTATCGGCTAGAGTAACATTGTTCCTTGATTTAAAAGCCGCAAGAGCACAGAAAAAAATTTCTTTCATTTACAAAACCGACAGCAAAGAAGCCCCTTCACCACAAGTAACATCACAATCCATTCTCACGCGAGGCTATAACTGGGTAGGAAATCCACAATGTGGCCTCATAACACAATGAAAGACAACATCTTCTAGCTGACAAAAGGTGCATACACATGAAGATAAACAGGTCAAAATAAATCTGTGCATAACATAGAAAATGTAGTAATAGAGATGAAGACAATATGAAGAAGTTAAAATGGGTCATTTTATTTCAAGGACTCCTTTAAAAGTTCCATCACTACACAAAATCTAGTAAATTCCTGTACCACTAAACTAACTTAATTTATTGAACCCTAATGGGCCTACCCCACCACCCTCTTTCCCTTCCCTTCTGATCATCTATTAGACAACAAAGGACCTTGTTGCAATTGTTAGGGTAATTCACTAGCTCTTTTTATGATACAGATTATCAGTCTGCACTTTAAATCTTTGACAGCCCTACTTGTTTCTTTACACTTGACAGAAAGGTGATGGAAAATGGAAATACCACCATTACCATAAAACTAAAACAAATCTAGAGACTATTTCCAACTATCCTGAGCCTAAGGTCAACTGAGAATTTGCAGGAAAAGTTGTCCTGACGGAACAATGACACCTTCTAAGGATTCAATTTCACCCATTCATATCGTCCGGGGAGGGGCTCCTCATTCAAGGGATCAAAATTGTACCTATAGAAAAAGTTCCATAAGAAAAATTAAATTAGATAATGGGAATATATATGACCATGCAGTCATACATCACAAGCAAGCAATCCAAGAAATAAAATCACGGAGGGACGTGCTAGAGAAATAAATGTGGTATACTTCTCAATAAATTGTTTTTGCTGTTGTTCTTCTGCACCGGCAAAGAACTTGTCCATTTCGTTTGGCGTTGGGATGTGTCTTCGCACTGAATTTTTTTTTCTCCCTTTGGCCTCAGTTGACCTGGTATGCCTACTAGTAGAACCAGGGGTTCTGATGCTGTCTGTATCTCTAATTAAACTGCATGGTGTGGTTTCCCTGGTGCTCCTGTTACAGAGAAGATGTAAATCCGTATCAAAATCAAATAGAACCACCAGCAAAGTAACCCTAAGAGAGAGAGAGAACTCTTCATAACCAGCAAAGTAACAATGATAACCAGTATGAAAAAGTATGCATCACATTTCAAAAACTCTTCCATAACTAAGAAAACTGATGCTAAGATTTGTGCCACTACATTAGTATAGAACTCACTTTGGCAGTAAGCCATCAAAGGCTTTTAATGTTATTATACCTCCCCACCCCCAACACACACACAGTCACACACACACAAAACAAAAAATAAAATAAAAATTCAATGGTACATCATGCAAGATATTCCATATACATATTTAAATTTGCAACTGGGTCCTACCAATCATTTAGTAGCATATGCATTCATCATGCTACAATAAAATCAATTATTAAGTACTTTTTTCTTCTCTTTTTAAAAATGATAAGCTTCAATCACCATAGTCCACAAAAGCAACTCTGCGAGTCCTAACAATATTATTATAAACTCATTCATTTTCTCCTTCATGTATTTCTCCCATGGTAAATAGCACAGCTCAGAAAGAAACTTTTCTGATCATTAGCCACTTTAAACACCATAAATTAAGCAAAAAACTATTTTGGTACTGATTTTATTACACAATGAAGCAAAACAAGATCCAAAATCTTACAAATTTTGGTTCTTTAGGCCAAAATCAAATTCTTGATCATAGATGATTGCATATGAAGGGGTAGTTTGGCCAAATAAAATGGCCAAACATCATTCTCATTAAATTAAACAGAGGCATCAGACGGGACACAGAATAAAAAACAAATAAGGTACTTTTCAGACTAAATGAAAAATAATAGCACCAGAGACATAATATATAAATGAGGATATATTAAATTAAAAATCCAGATCTTAAAACCACCGATGTAGTTATGTTCTAGAAGCAGGAGCAAAACAAATAGAAGGATAATATATGCCAAGTAATCGCATAAATGTACAAACAGGAGCATGAATAATATTGAATTTAAAGGCTGGTAGTAAACTGTCCAAGTCTCTCAGATGATTACTTTTATCTCATGGCCCCCCAAAAAAATTTATATATAACCCGCCAGAAAATAAGAATGGACGTAGCCCCAACTGTGAATATGAATAGAAACTGACTGCTGGAGTTTTCCAACAAAAAAATAAAAATAAAAATGTGTTGTTTCTTACAGTATTCCTTCCCCTGCAGTGGGAAGTGTTAACAACAGCAGAAAGAATTACAACAAAAATTGACCGTGCGAACATCCTTGAGCAAATCAAAGGGAAAAGGATGACTAGAAAACTCCAATGGATTTTTTCTTTAAAGGTCAAAATCCCCCAGATACATTTGTCCAGGGATTTTCTTAAACCAATAATGAAAAGCATACATATCACTCCTATGTCAGAACTAAAATTTTCCCACCACAAATCATAAACAAACAATCAACACTGTGAACACAACAGAAAAGTTACAAAAGAATGCAATTCATCACCTACACAAAAATATTGAATACACATTTTTAAGTTTTAACAGAACCAACATGAAAAATGCTCTCATAGTTTTCTCGCCTCTATAACACCCAGGGACGGACCTAACCTGGGCCCAGTGGGGGCGTCCGCCCCCACTGGAACTTTTTTATTTTCATTTCACCCCTATGGTTATGTTAAAATTATAACAATGCCCTCACAAAATATTTGCTAAAAACCCCATATATAAACTCGCCCCCACTAAGTTTTGGGTCTTCAGACTCACCCCCTCACTCTCACAATTTCGAACTCTCTAGGCCTCTGCCCAGTGGTAGCCCTAACCCATCGATGACTCACTCTCTCTCGTAAAGATCATAATTGTTGGCAACATAATCTCTTTGATTGTTGAAATTTCTTCTAAATTTATTTATTTATTTGTTTTTTTAAGGGTTTTCAGTTTGATTTTGTTACAAGTAGATGAGATGAACATTGGAAACCAAGTGGGTTTCCCAGAGAAGGATTGACGTTCATCAGTTCATGGGTTTGGGGATTTTCTTTTTCAGTAATTTTCATGGGTTTGGAGAATTGGGGGGTTGCTATCAGCCTGCTCTGGTTCTGTGATTCATGCTTGGGTTTGGATTTTTTTTTCCCGATAATTTTCATGGGTTTAGGGTCGTTGACTTCTTGTAGTATTCTGGTTCACGTTATGGGACTATTGGAGTTGGCTTTTGAAGGACATGCCTTGTTAATGGAGATGTATTTGCCTTTTTCTTCTTTTTTTTTTTTTAAAAAAAAATTATGAAAGAACATTCAGAACTGATCGTCTTTATTTATTATGATAGTTGAATTTTTTTATTTTATGGTTGTTCAAGGTCGCTTTTCTGGTTCCGTCACGGATAACACCTAAATAAAGCATATAAAGCCTCATATTTTCTCAGCCATCAAAGAAAGCATGATAGGAAAAATAGTCTTCTTCTCACGTTCAAAACAAATGAAAATAGAAAATTGAGAAAAATATTAATTTACCTTTTTGCAGATACTCTCAGCAAGAGCAAACAAAGAATGAACACAAACACAGAAAAGAGGGAACCGCAAAACACACCTCTCTGTCTTTAGAGCCCAAAACATTTTGTCCAAATTAATGAAAATCGAAATTCAAACGCAATTATTTTTTCTCTCAAACAGAACATGAAAGAGAAATTAATAATCGAAGTCCCTCAGACCAAAATACAACTGGAAAACCCACCTCTCTTTCGTCAAAATCCAAACACTTTTTCGTTTAAGAAATCGAAATTTTTATTTCAGACATTTTCTCAGCGACCCAATAAAGAAAAACCTTATAAAAAAAAACCTTACTAAAATAAAAAATAAAAAAAGCAACAAAACAACAATAATTCAAGAAACTTACCTCTCTCTACCTTCAAAGTCCAAGAAATTCTCTCCAAAGGAAGCTTCAATTCCCACATGAACACCGTTGTCTTCTTGAATTTCTTTCTCTGTCCTCACCACGCCCTCAGTCGCGTCCTTCGCTAAACAATCGAGCGAGACAGATCCAATAGACCCAGAATTGACAGAACCTACCCTCAACCTCGAACTTGCTCTTGAATTAGGATTTGGCACACAGCTTTCTTTGTGTTTCTGTCTTTTCGAATTGGCACTGGTCGCGATAACTCTAGACTTCTGGAGTCGTCGACTTCGGAGCTGGAGATGGGAGCCACCGGAAGCCGCCACTGTCGGCGCTGATTTCTGGAGTCGCTGCAAAGCTAGGGTTTTGGCTCGGGTTCGGACGCCGATAGACCGAGAGACCTCCATGAGGGCGACCTCGGCGCCTGTCCTTGACTTCCTCCCGTATTTACCCATCTATAAGCTTCTCTGGTGATGCTTAGCTCATATGGAGAGAGAGAGATGGAAGAAGGAAAAATGTAAGAGAGAATGTGATGAGAGAGAGAACACGGGTGGATGAGAGAGAAGGAGAAAGGGTGCTGGTTCCTATTTTTGTTAGAGCGAAAAGGGACAGTTTTCAGTTGGTGGTTAGAGAGAGAGAGAGGGGGAGAGAAAGAGAAGAAAGGGAAAGGGGATTCCTGCAATTTGTACTGCCTTTTGTGGAAGAAAGGGAAAGAAGAAAGGAAAGTAGGGTTGGGGTTTCAGTGTACCGTACTTCCAATTTCACACCCTATATATGGAGTTTTTTTGTTTTTTTTTGTTGCACAATGGTGGATTGATTTTTCAAATAATTCACTAATTTACTTTGCTTATAAAGGTATTTGAATTCCCACCTTTCAAATATAAAAATTATTTGGAAGTCTAGATTTACTGGATTATACATAAGAATGTAATTTATTGGTGTAGCATGATAGGTTGCTGTGGTTGTGTTGAAAACAACAAAACGACTTTTAAACAAATAATGAATTTGATAAGAGTTACATTTGATTTGATTGCATAATATAAGAGTTATATTATTTAGTATTGAATCTATATGGATTTGTTATTAATATGATTTTGGACTCCATGACCTAATCCGAAAAGGATAAAAGAAAAATTATTAAAATATTGTAATGTCAAAGGAGATTAACAAAGAATAATTAAGAAAAAAAGAGAGAAATCGGAGAAGAAAAATAAAACATGAACAAAAAATAGTAGAAAAGTAAATATTGAACTTTTTATTAAAGAAAAAAAAATATAGAAAGGGAAAAGAAGACTAAAATAATGATAAAAAAAATATTTTAACAATATATAAATATTATACATTATAACATAAGAAAATATATTTATAGTGTATTATATATTATATAATATCGAATCGGATTATTATCGGAGCAGATCAACCATAATTTATATCATGTTTGTTTAACTAAGATTATCTGATTCGGATCACTAACGGGTTATTGAATTGAATGTTTCAACCTATATTCTAATTATTGACTCAGATTCAGATCAAAATTCGATTCATTGACAAGTCTATTTGCAGGTAAGATAAGATTGCGTACAACTCTTTATAGACGTCGCAATGGTGGGAGCCTTGTGCACTAGGTTTGTCCCTTTTAGTACGATAGGTTACAAAAATAAATAAAAAACACTATAGCTTTCACTGGTTTAATAAATTTTAAAAAAAAAAAATTATAGATAACTCATGCCTTAACGGAATTGTAATTCTTTGTACAACAAGGAATTAGGTTTTGGACTTAAACTCTATAAATAGATACTTATTTCGTGCACTCTTCAATGTAAATGTGTTATATGAAAATTACATGTAATTTATTATTGTATAAGTATTGCATTGTCAATATAATGTCTTGCATTATCTATTTAAATTAGAGAGTGGATGATACCGAACTCGAAAATGTACCGGCGAGGATCCAAATCCCTAGCTCTAGTTGGGTGCCAAGCAATGTAATGAAATTCCTCGTCTATCAGAGGATTTTGCTGTTAGGAAGCAGACCAATTGTACATTGGATGATCATTATCCTCCTTGAATGTAAAACTTATTTTAGAGGTAATTAAATTCCTTCCGAAAAATTTTGAAAGGTAAATTCCCTCTGATTTTTACCGGGAAAAGAGAAGAATAGCTAAATAAACAATAACCTTATACGAAAAATCTGACTTTTGTCACTAAAAATTCTACAACATCTTGGAGTATTTTGTCACATGGTACTCCTATCATACAAATCTCAAAATACCCCGAGGTATTGTATAAGCAAACGTGACTGCATTTATAACTCAATAATCTGCATGGAAAAAGAGGAAGAATACAAACTGATAACCTCTCACAAAGATTTGATCAAAATACCCAAGAGTATGGTAGAATTTATCTTTCTATCACCAATCTAAATGATTCCATTTTTGTGGGTTGCAAAAGAATACCTTTGGTCTCACTTCATTTTAGATCAAGCTTTAAGAGACATGATTAGATATTCTCCACATCATTCAACAGGCACATTAAAGTTTCAACAAATTTATCCTGTGACCTTAAACAGTGAAATTTAGATTCAAATGCTCTCAGCACTTAGTATGAACATTGGGTATCAGAAGAAAAGTGGAGTGAAAAAGCATATAAAGATTAGAGGCATTGAGAATGTTTGGTAATACAGCTACCTATCTAATAGATAAAACAGAACACATCAATAGAATTATAATGGTGGCTACAACACCTTTTAACATAGGAATCCCTCAATTTATATTCCTTAAAAAGAATTCAGTGGACAAATAACCATAAAAGTAGGAGAGATGGCCAAAAAGGAGACACAAAGTCAATATCGAAAACTGGTGACACAAGAAAGATAAGAACCCATATTCAACTAAATTCATAGGTTTTTAGACTTTTACACTTTGTTGCCACATCATATAGATCAAACAAAATCAATATCGAAAACTTGCCAATATCCAAAAGCAGGCTACTGTTTTTTTTTTTTTTTCTCACTCAGTCATAAATAATAAAATGGGACCACTAACATGATCAAGTCATTTGCTTAGCCAAAACGAAAACATGCACTGTATAACTGGTCACAACATTATACTAAAAAAATTGCACATAAAAAAAAGAAAAGACAACTGGAAAATATAAGCCAACTGTGAGATAAAAGCCAGAGGAAATCTTTTACATTCAAATAAGACATGATACACAACCTGTGCGAGAGAGAGAGAGAGAGATTTTCTATTTAGGGTTAGCTATTCTCATTTCTATATTCTCGTAAATATGAACAAAAGAAAGAAAGAAAGAAAAAAAAAACCTATGTTCATGCATAAAATGAATGGGAAGCCTTCCATCTGATGACATGCGATTAGACATATTTGATATATTTAAACAGTGCAATTTCGCAGCCTACTGTATACGAGATTTCCATGTATCTATAATTAGAAGCATTCTGCAGTTCAATGTAACAGTGCCATGAGCTTATATAACATCTTTTCCTTTTATACATGGTAACCATGAACTTCTATAATATTATCAAGATAACAATGGAACTAACTCAAGAAACTGTACAGGAATTAAATAAAATCCACCATTAATAGCTAAGATGAAGTAAAGAATGTCGGGTATCCCAAGTATGAAATGATTTCTGGAAGTGCTTCCAGAGATAGCATTTCTGGAGAGTCCTTACAATGGTTTTAGCGCGTGGAGTTGGTACCTTCTTGATCTTGTGAAGTATCATCTGCGAAAATTGAAGCAGCTGAACCATCTTCTGGATCCAGTAAAGCATCCTCACTTGACAAGACTGTACCAGAGGAAACATCTTCCAGATCATCAGAAACATCCTCTTCAGACAGTTCAGCTTCTAGCCTCCATACTAAAGTATGCCCAACGAACGGCTGTACAATCTCAAACTTGTGTTCTGATGTGTGCTGCTGATTAAATCGACCAGTAAGCTTGGAGGAAGCATTATAGCACCCTTCACATAGGTCAAAACCTATTTTCTCAACACAGTCACCAATAATTGGACACATCTGCATAAAAAGTAAGGGTTTTGTAAATTTAACTAGTTCTAGGAAAAAGGACGGCGAAATTTACATTGGATCTGCAGGGTGCTGTAATCTAGTACTCGAACTAAGTATTTTAGAAATGGCAGCAGAGACATCAGAAAAGTGTTTGTTTTGCGGAGTTTTGAGGTTAAACTATGAATTCAAATTCCAGCAGAGGTTCATCCTATCAAAGTACTTCATGAGTTCCTGTTTGGATATGTTTCCTCCAACTTCCACCATTGTACAACTATCTTCATCCTTCCTCAATTTTTTGTTTCTCTCCCAAGCTTCATTCTAAATAACAAGGAATTAGGAGAGAACTGTTTTAGTGAAAATGGTATTTCATTGATACTGAGAATGATATACACGTACACAACTTATAGGCTATACAAGGCACTAAAAAAGGAACAGAATAACTATACACCTGATTTTCCTTATTTACTGAGTTGACTTGGCCTATATTTAAACATAAAATACAGCTAGGCAATCCCTAAAAATCAAAAATAAATCTCAGCCAAATATTCTCCTTTCCAACACTCCTCCTCAAGCTGGTTTGAAGATATCTTCCATAGCCAGCTTACCCGTTAGTTTCTCAAATTGTTTCTTGGACAAACCCTTTGTAAAAACATCTGCAATCTGCTCATCAATTGGTATATAGGTCATACAAATCTACCCGTTCTCTATTTTCTCCTTGATGAAGTGCTTGTCTACCTCAACATGCTTGGTTCTGTCGTGAAGATCAGGATTATGTGCTATTGAGATTGCTGCTTTGTTATCACAGTATGCCTTTATCAGAGAAGAACTTGAGACCTTCAGGTCGTCTAAGATTCTCTTAACCCACAACACCTCACAAATTCCATGGGCAATTGATCTAAATTCAGCTTCAGCATTGTTTCTTGCCACCACATTTTGCTTTTTACTACGCCAAGTAACAAGGTTTCCTCCAACAAAAGTACAGTAGCCAAAGATTGACCTTCTATCGGTTATACTCCCAGCCCAGTTTGCATTTGTATATACTTCAATTTGCAGGTGACTGTGCTTTTCAAACAGCAGGCTCTTCCCTAGTGATCCCTTTAAGTACCTTAGGAATTTGTATACAGTCTTGAAGTGTTCTGGACTTGGTGAGTGCATAAATTGGCTTACCATGCTCACTGCAAAAGCTATATTTGGGCAGGTCAATCTACCAACTAGCCTTTGATATTGTTCCATGTTCTTCAAATCTTCGGGTTTAGCAGATTGGAGCTTCAAATTAGGTTCAATTGGTGTCTCTGCTGCCTTGCAACTGAGTAGGCCTGTCTCTCTAAGAAGATCTAGCACATATTTTCGTTGAGACACGAAGATGCCCTTTTTAGACCTGGCAAACTCCATTCCAAGAAAATACTTTAAGGCTCCCAAGTCCTTGATCTCAAAGTCATCAGCAAGAACTCTCTTGAGTCTTTTGAGCTCAACACGATCATCACCTATTAATATTATATCATCAGCATGAACAATCAAAATAGCAATCTTTCCTTCTTTTGAGTGCTTATAGGACATAGTGTGATCTGCCTGACTTTGTGTATATCTGTGGCCCTTTACAGCTTTCCCAAATCGCTCAAACCATGCTCTGGGAGATTGTTTGAGGCCATACAGGGATTTTCTTAGTCTACACACTTTCCCTTCACCAAGACATTCTTCAAACCCCGGTGGTAGGCTCATAAAGACTTCCTCTTCCAAATCCTCGTTTAAGAATGTGTTTTTTACATCTAGTTGATGTAAAGGTCAGTCAAGACTAACTGCTAAGGATAGTAAGACACGGATTGAATTAATCTTTGTAGCTGGAGCAAAAGTCTCCTGGTAATCAATACCGTGTGTCTGCGTAAATCCTTTTGCCACTAAACGTGCCTTGTACCTTTCTATACTTCCATCAACTCTACACTTAACTGTAAACACCCATTTGCATCCTACCGTTTTCTTCTCCCTTGGTTAGTTAACTATCTCCCAAGTCCCATTCTTTTTCAGTGCAGTCATCTCTTCCAAAACTGCCAATTTCCAATCCGGATTATCTAAGGCTTCCTGAATGGTTCTCAAGATAAACAGATGGGAGATTGATTTTTGAGGTAAAAGCTTTATGAGACTTGGAAAGCCTATGGTAAGACACATATTTAGCAATAGGATGTTTTATACATGTTCGGACTCCCTTTCTAAGTGCTATAGGAACATTAAGATCGAAAGCAGTAGGAGTGAAATTTGACAAAGAAGGATTAGAGTTACCTGAAGTAGTAGATGAACCATCGCTCGGAGATAGTGGTTGGTCTTATGCTAGAGTTGTAGGCAAGTCTTTATTTTTTTGATGAGTACTCCTTCTAGTGTAAACACGGAGCTCTGAGGTAGGATTAATGTGATTATGTCTTAGTATTTCTCCCCTTATTTGTGAGTCATCTAAGTTTGGCAATGGTAGGCTAGTATTTCCCTTTTTTTCATTATTGTGACTACCAATTTCTTGACTATTAGAGGTGGAAGGATCAAGAATAGGTACAAGAAAGAAGGTATTAGGCAGAGGAACAGCTGTTTCCCAAAACTGAGCTTCATTATTCTCTATCTCCCCTTGAAGACAGTTTTGTCCAAAGTAAGGTTGACTTTCCACAAACAATACATCCATACTCACAAAAGTTTTTTTTGTTTTAGGATTATAGCACTTATATCCCCTTTTATTTGGCGCGATAAATACACATTTTTCTGTCCTAGGATCAAGTTTGGATCGAAGCCTACTAGGTATGTGAACAAACAAAGTGCACCCAAAAATTTTCAAAGGTAAGTCAGAGAAAAGTTGATATTCAGGGAAGAAGTTTTTGAAACACTATAAAGGTGTAATATATTTTAAAATACAAGCAGGCATTCTATTTATCAAATAATATGCTGTCAAAATAACATCTCCTTATAGATATTTTGGCACATGCATTGAGAACATAATGGCACGTGCAACTTCAAGTAAATGTCTATTTTTTCTCTCAGCAATACCATTTTGTTGAAGAGTATCACTACAAGTAGATTGATGTTGAATCTCCTTTTCCTTTAAAAAATTTCCCAAAAATTGATTGAAATACTCAGTTCCATTATCAGAATGAATTATTCTTATTTATGTTTGAAATTAGTTTTCAACCATAATATAAAAAATTTTGAACAAATTTTCAACTTCAGATTTATCATTCATCAAATATACCCAACATAGCCAAGTGTGATCATCTATGAAAGTTACAAACCATTTTTTTTCAGAGGATGTGGTGATTTTCGAAGGACCCCAAACGTCACTATGAATCGAATAAAATGGTTTTGAGGCACAATATGGTTTTGAACTGTAAGTAGTACGATGGCTCTTTGATAAATGACAACTTTCACATTGAAAAGATGAACAATCAACATTATTATTGCTGATAACAATCTACATTTTTATTGATGTTGGAAAGGAGAATATTCGGCTGAGATTTATTGTTGATCTCTAGGGATTGCCTAACTGTATTTTATGTTTAAATATAGGCATAGTCAACTCTGTAAATTAGAAAAATTAGGTGTATAGTTATTTTGTTCCTTTTTTAATGCCTTGTATAGCCTATAAGTTGTGTAAGTGTATATCATTCTCGGTATCAATGAAATACCATTTTCACTATAACAATTCTCTCATAATTCCTTCGTTGTTTAGATGGTATCAGAGCTGGAATTTTATTTCCTACTCTTTTTTGCATTTGGAAAAAATTACCAGGACTTATTCCTTGGCAAACTCCACATTTTTTTTCCCTCTCAAATCAACACCCTAGCTTCTCACGATGTTTGAAGTCTCATCTGAAGTCTCTTCTAAGCCTACTGAAAACCGTGGTCCCAATTCTGATTCACACTTTGTTCAAATAACCACTATACGCCTTAATAGAGACAATTTTCTGCGCTGGTCTCAATCAATGCGTATGTATATTCAAGGGAGAAGAAAGATTGGGTACTTGACTGGTGATACAAAGGCACCTGATTTGAAGGATAAGACTTATGCCACTTGGGATGCAAAAAATTCCATGGTTATGACTTGGCTTGTTAATTCCATGGATGAAGACATCGCCTCTAACTATATATGTTATCCAACTGCCAAGGAACTCTGGGATAATATTCAACAGATGTATTCTGACCTCGGCAATCAATCCCAAGTGTATGAATTGCAACTACAGTTTGGAGAAATTCGACAAAGGGGAGACAACGTCACCAAATACTTCAATATTTTGAAAAGGTTGTGGCAGGATCTAGATATTTTCAATAACTATGAATGGAAATCTCCAAATGATTGCAATCACCACAAGAAGACAGTGGAAAATGATCGCGTCTACAAATTTCTCGTCGGCCTGAACTGTAGAATTTGATGAAGTAAGGGGAAGGACCATTGGTCGTGGTCCTCTTCCTTCACTTGGAGAGGTATTTGCTGAGGTTCGGGGGGAGGAAAGTTGTCGTAGTGCTATGCCTGAAAAAAAGGGGGTTGGGGCATCGATTAAAAATTCTGCCCTAGTTGCTGCCAATGCAAATGCGAGCAGAACTTCCAATAGCCAGCACAGAGCCGAGGACAAACCTCGGATATGGTGTGATTTCTGCATCAAACCCCGCCAAACACGTGAGACATACTAGAAGATTCATGGCAAACCCGCCAACTGGAAGAGCAGCAAGCTTGGAGACAGATTTGCTCATGCAAATGAGGCTGATGTTGGTCCCTTCAGTAAAGAGCGGATGGATCATCTTCTGAAGCTGCTGAAATCCAATCCAGAGTCTGGTATTCCTAGTGTTTCTATGGCTCAAACAGGTAGCAACTCTAGTGCTTTCTCTTGTCATTCTAGTCCTACACCTTGGATCATTGATTTGGGTGCTTCTGATCACATGACAAATCTCTCTCATGTATTTCATTCTTATTCGCCTTGTTCTGGTGATAAAAAAGTTAGAATTGCAGATGAAAAAATTTCATCTATTGCAGGAAAAGGTTCTATCAAAATTTCTGAAAAAATCACCCTAAAACCCGTCCTTCATGTCCCTAATCTTGCCTGTAATCTCTTATCTGTGAGTCAACTCTCTAAAGATTCTAATTGTCGTGTTACCTTTTTTTACTCTCACTGTGATTTTCAGGACCTGAACACGGGGATGATGATTGGCAGTGCTAGAATGGTGGACAATCTCTACTATTTTGATGACAAATTCCTCCGTAATAACCAAGCTCAAGGCTTTAGTACTAGTATTAGTTATCTCTCTGTCCGTGAACAAATAATGATTTGGCATCTTAAACTAGGACATCCTAGTTTTTCTTATTTGAAGTATCTATTTCCAAAATTTATCATGCTACAGGTCATTGCAAACTCATCCAAAATGTATGCCAATGGAAGAGGAAAGAAGGAAATGACACTTGTTTGACATATACATCCTTCGTTTCATTTTTTCTAATAGCCAGTAAGATTACATGTACGTTTGGGATTTTTGTTAATGCCCATAATTTTCAATTTTTAAAACATGTCAAAACATATAATAGAGGTTCAAACTTCGTACAATGCTTTCAACCAAGCCAAGGAGCCAAACATTGAGATCCCAAATCTTGTTAGGCAGCTTGTTGCCTGTAAGCAATCCTAGAGGATCTATTACGGCAATATTGAATATGTGATCTTTGACTATGTTTTGTTACATAAAAGGACAGAAAAAAAAAATCATTTTTGTTCAGTGAAAGTAGTATTGTTCGTCTAAATGGATCCAGTACTAAAAAGAACAAAACCACTTAAGAGAGTCATCACATCTAGGTTATTTGTAGCTATCAGGTTGTCAAGAATCATTCATTTGAGATTAGTTTTTCCTAATACAAGAATCATCAAGCAACTCTGGCACATTTTTTAAGAATGGATCTGGCACTAAGAAAAAATTGAAAGAATAATGACATTACCTCTCAAAAATCACAACCAACGTCAATATGAACCTTGGGGCCTTGGCCAGACCGCCAGGATGAGAAAATATTGCTAAGTATTGATGATGACCGGACAGCATGCTGCTGAGCTTGTGTTGAACCTAAATATGAAGTGCAATGGAAGTCAGAGCACACTCAAGTTGGCATGATAACAAAGATGCATATCCATATTGGATACCGGTAATTCTCAAATACTCGTGGATACATGTCCAGTGATTCCTAAACAAGCAAATGGCAAACAATTTGTTTGAACTTCTTGAACTTGAGATAGAACATTTCTAATGTAGTAAACAGAGTACAAGTGTGGGTAAAAACAATTCTAAATACTTGGAATGGTGCTTAATTAACAAGAAGTGTGATATGATAAGGAGAAAAATGTGTCGAAAAATGTATCAGAATATATCTACATATATATACCTTTACGTGTGTGTGTGTGTATTGTTTGCATGTAACTTCTTCTGTACAACCTATGCCACCTAAACTCAAGTAGGGATCCAAATTAAACTCATAAGATCAATACCTGAAATTGGATTGTGAGGTGAGCAATTCTAGTCAACAATCATTTGCCAACATCGTTCCTAAGCCTAAGTAAAGAGGGAATGAAGTACAATAAAGCATTTAGGACTCACATGTTGCTGGGCTTCCATATTGACAATCAGCTTGTTTGAGTAAAGCCTCCTTCCTTGCTGCATATTCTTCAGAAAACTGCTCTTCCAAGAAATGATCAAAGACTAAACAAACTTTTGGCAACCCGTTTGGATGCAAGCTTGGACAAATTTGACACCTACACAACTCACCACCTGGATTGATGATGCAGATTTCACAATATACTGCAAAAGGGAAGACAATAACACAAGAATTTCTTTAATATATTTCTTCCAACTTAAATGTTCAACATGGCTATCTAAAGTTGTAAGGTTTACCATGGCCACAATTAAGAACTGTGGGTCGATAGAGTAGCTGCTTGCATATAGCACACAGAAGATCAGTAATAAGCACCTGATTGCAAGTTCCATGCACAAGCTTATTTCCATGCATACTATTTTCTTGGGCAGTTGCATTTCCAGTGGCTTCACAGCTTGACAATGCATGACCAGTAAACGTATGATCTTTATCAGGCACAATAATTTTGGATGAATCCTTGATTAAGGAAGGTTCCCCTTCTCCAGAAGAAGATGATTCTAAATACAATTTATTTTGTGAAGTGGTAGAATGTGCAGAAAATCCCCCCACGTTATTGGACTCTTCGCTAGGATGTGATACAGATAAATGATCATCCAACTGAGGTGAGGAGTACCCAATTTTCTTTTCTTCCTCTGGAACAACCATAATAAACAGAATGTTGTTAGATTATACAAGATAAAATGCACTAAGCGACGATTCCAGCACAAGTCTATTAATGCATGCTTAAACATTGGCACATTATAGTGACATAAAAGAGCAGAACTTTAAGGTAAAATGGGAAATAGACCATTGTTTTATTAAGTAGATTAACTGAGCACTTTCAAGCTTCAACCAAAATACCATCTAAACAAAAGCTTTCAATTTTCACCCTCCTCAATGCAATTTTTACCTTGCCCACCCTGTTTTTATGAAACATTTGTTCTCTTATCTCTCTAAAGTTATTCTCTATTGACCCTCCTTTTAACCATTGTCTAAGAATTATGTTCATTTACCTGTTAATGTTCAAATTCTATAGGTTGTAAATCTAACCCAGTTATTTTTTATTAGATTCTTTATCTGTGCGCGTCTAGCATAGCACGAAAACCCTGTCCATTTTCACTTCATCTGGTCATCAATGTGATGCCCCCTTCCTATTTCTCAAAACATTTGAAGTTGATGCAACCCATCTCTTAGGAGAATGGCCCTATCATTTTCTTGAATATTCTCAAGATTCATATTTTAAGGGTCTGATAAAGTTTTATGCTGGCTGCCAACTCTTTAACACAACTATACTCCTTTTTCAAACTTATGACTAACTATGTAAGGAAAACAAACTAAGCTCAGTACAGATGGAATTCCAAATAAAAAAATTAAAAAATAAAAGAATAGAAAGGAAAACAAAACAAAACAAATGAAGGTTGCTCAGACTTGAGTTCAAGAGATATATGCAAGTTCACAAATACTAAAGCATCTAAAATATATTCAAAGAATAAATGTAGATATAAGTAATATTTATTAGAAAAAAAGAATCAACCATCTCACCGCTCACTTGTCTTTCCCTTCTTTTATAGTATGATGGGTACAACTTCAGAAGCAATAAATGCAGCAAATGGCAGATACTGGGGAAATGATTATATGGTTGCCGACAAACTGGACAGTGTGATTCCTGCCAAGTATTCATAGCTTTGTAGACACACCAGAAGCATGAAATGTGGCCACAGGCTGCAAAAAAGAGAAAAAATGGTCTAGAACCTAATGAAGAAATAGCTACAAATTCTTACTCTTTGTAATGCCTACTTACCTAAGACAACTGGCTTGTAGAAGAGATCCCTGCCAAAATAAATAAATAAGAAGAAGAAGAAGAAGAAAAATCTTTCAAACCAGTTATCGATCAAAGCAGAAAAATCAAATGTAAGTTGTGGATTCTTGATATGTGATAACTATATATATAAGGTAGCAATAAACTCTATGAAGAGATGACTCAGATGACAGGAAGTTTTCAGTAATAAAGAGCTTCTTCTCGGGCATTTGAATGATTATATTAATGATATTAAGTGCAATGTCAAGCAACATCTCCACATAGTGAGCATGTCTGATATATAGATGTATGATGGACTGTGGAGAGACAAGTAATAGTAGAATGAAAAGAACTCCGTCCTTCATGATAACCAAGAGATGAACCATTAGATGAGCTGAGGTGCTCTAGTCGTGTGTGACAACACAATGGCTGCACCAGCATGATGGAGCAACATGGTTAAGGTTAAAGATTTCACAAGGATAATGGTTCATTTGAATGAGCAGGGCAGGTGCATTGTGTTGAGAAAGATCTTATGGCTTGTGACTTTATACACACACACACACATATATATGGACTCCATCAATCAGAATGGCAAAGGAAAATTTGAAAGCCAACTAAGATAATTGTAGCAATGTTCTGCCAAGTTGAATATAGTATTGCAAATTTGTAGTCTAAGCCTCTTTAAGTTTTCTTACTTCCATTCCACATCAATCTGTAGGAATTTTTCGACTATAACAAACCAAATATATCCTCTGCAACATACATTATACACGTGAAATAAGCCACTGATTTGCAGAGTTTTTCAGACATAAATATACCCATGTCCTCTTAACAAAATTCACTTGCTTCACTAAAATTGTCTCGTTGTGAATTTCATTTTGAAAATTGCTTACACGAGTAACACCACAACCTTGTAATACTATCATTTATTTCTAGAACATTTAGAAATTAACCCCTTTAATCCCTTTAATTTAACAGCAAACCAATAGAAGAGTATATGTGTGTGTATGTACACATATATAGATCAGGAGCCTCCAATATGTATATATTTTCGGTAAATAGCCTCCATATTTATCTTGAAATTAGTAATTTCATTGTTCATGAAAACAGATTAAAATTGCAGCAATCTGAAATAAATATATAAAGCAAACACTAAGATTGATAAGGACATGTACAGAAATAAATATCTAAATCAATAATAAAATAGATAGATAACTTGAAAATGAGGTGCTTGAAGACTCACAGGCATACGCAACACTGGAACTCATCAGCAAATTCATCAGTAAATTCATCAGTTTCTATCGCAGCAGACTGTGTGTGTTGAATTTCCATTTGTGTGTTACGTAATATGTTTGTCTATCTATGTCTCTGTCTATATAGATACTCAGAGAGAGAGATGCGTGAACAGAAATACTCGTTAAAATAGCTCAGACCGATGAGTTTGTGGGTTGGGCTGGAGAGGCTGCATTTGAGTCTGCTACCTGAAGCCCAGCCCAGAAAGAGCTTGAAGGAATCAAGCCCAGCCCATTTTGTGGGATGCTATTGTTAATGTTATCTCATTTGAAATAATTAATTTTCACTATCAATGGATACTTTGGAGTCTCGGATGATTTGCAAACTCCGTGTCCACCTAATCGTCTGCAAACCAAATAAATCATCCAAGTCTTGGTTTTTTTCGTCGACTGGGCCACCCTATGTAGGTTACGAAATAATTAATTACAACAATAACAAGTCTTTTTTTCAATTATTTTGCATTGAGTAATGATAGAGAGTCCGAATCAGACTAGGCCGAAAATAGTTTTATGCGAGTGAAGTGGTGGATCCCATCACATGACATCATGTGATGGGGTCCACCACCCCACTCGCATAAAAAAAAAATCAGACTAATCCGATTGGCCTCCAAATCATTATTCTTTCGCATTAGTTACATTGATCTTATTTTTCTATTCCGTTCAATCTCAGTTTATTGGTTAGCCAATTCACAAGTTATCATATCTTTTTTCATTAATTCTTACTAACTCTGATGAAGCAGAAATCATCGCACGATCCGGGTCAACGTTAACCTACAGACTACATGGTCAAGTCAGAAATCGGAAGGGCTTAAGAAGTTGTAAAGGCACGTAGAGGTTATTAATTACCTACTTGGAATATGGATCGTTTATGTATTTATAACAGTCGGATGAAAATGTATCCGAGTAGGAGATTAACCCTTCACAAGACATACAATTTGAGTCAAATACCCTATCAAATGTCCCATGTTCATGAGGGTTGATTGTCGAACCTTAGGAATACTTTAATCAGCCCGTTGGGCAGTAACCCATACTCATGTGCAAGAGAAAACGGATCCCGGCTAGTCATCGAGTCTCAAAGTCGAAACTACCAGACCCAGTCATTGACCAGCCAAACTCTGGGCAGCCGACCCTTGGTCGGCCTGCCTTGGGTGGCCGACCATGATCCCGGCCAGCCCTGGGTTGGTATATAAGAACCTAAATGTAAACCCAATTTATATAGTTAAAAATTATTATTTCTCGAAAGAATTGAACATTAACTAACAAGCTTTAATAAGTATCACCCCAACAATTATGCTAATGACTCATTTGGTTAAAAAACTTTAATTAATAAACCTTCATAACACAGTTCTTAATAAAGACATGCGACAAACTTTACGAGACTTACTCATCATTTGCTAAAAAATTTCTTGACGAAGTGTGCCCCAATGGGGTTGATTGATAATGCTCTCAGAATTAACTCATTTGACATTTTTTTTAAAGATCCTCTGTACGAGGTGTGCCCCAAAGGGATCAATTGACAATGTTCTTAGAATTAATTCATATCGCCTTTTCATTTAAATGCTCTCTGAACAATGCGTACCCCAATGAGGTTGATTAACAATATTCTCGAAATTAATTCATTTTGCATTTTTCATTAAAGACTCTCTGAATGAGTTGTGCCCCAATGGGGTTAATTGACAATATTCTCAAAATTAATTCAACCCAACTTTTTCATTAAAATTCCTCTGAACGAGGTGTGCCTCAATGGAGTTCGTTGACAATGCTCTTGGAATTAATTCATCCCACCTTTTTCATTAAAGACCTTCTGAATGAGGTGTGCCCCAATGGGGTCGATTGTTCATTTTCTGTTTTGATTATACCAACAAACTTCAAAACAAAAAGGACTTTTATTGATATTCAAGTAGCAATAGAGGTTATTTGAAAAAGTCTTTGAGCTATTGCTCTAAAGCACGACATTAAACTAAATTCTAGCTAAAACTAATAAAGTAAATGCAACTATGAAAAATCTTACTGATAATATTTCTTCAGATGTTCGGCATTCCAATGATGGGGCAACTGTTTCCCTTCCACTATTTCTAACCAGTATGCCCCGTGTTGTTGAGTTTGTAAGGGCCCTCCTAGTTGGGAGCTAGTTTCTCGATGCCTGGAGGTTTGGTCACCTGAGTTTCTTCACGGAGAACTAGGTTTCCATGTTGAAAACTCCTTTACTTGACTAGGGCGTTGTAGTACCGGAACATGGCTTTTGGATATGCCCCCACCGGGTCTATCTTCTGGCATCTTCTTCTCTTTCAGGGAAGTGGTGTAATACTCCCGGATAGTAGTTTGATCTCCTTTTTTTCTATCCTTCTTTTTATTATCATCTCCTTTTTCTTTCTACACGTTTAGAGCATCCTTAGCATTCATGTATTTTTGGGCCTTCATGAGTAGGTTTGACATGCTTTATGGTGGGTGTTAAGAGATTGAGTATAAGAACTTAGAGGGTTGCAAGCCTCCCATTAACGCAGTAACGGCTACCTTATCGTCTAAAGCATAGACCTGCAACATCTCTCTGTTAATTGGCTCAATTCTTCAGTGTAATCTCGCAGTGATTCTCCATTACTCTGTTTTAAGTTCAGGAGATAGGTTGCAGGTTTCCTATGTCTACGGGCTGCAATGAAATTGCTCACAAACAACCGGCTCAATTCTTTGAAATAATGTACTGAAGCAGGTTTCAAACTATTGAACCATGCTTGGGCAGAACTTTTTAAAGTAGTGAAAAAAGTTCTACACATGATCTCATTTGGTACTCCTTGGAGGTACATTAGAGCCTTGTAGGTTTCAAGATGGTCTAGTGGGTCATTGATCCCGTCAAAGTTTTCAAGGGTTGGCATCTTGAACTTGTTGGGTAAAGGACAACTCATTACTCCGAAGGTAAAAGGGAGATTGGTTTGTTGGACAAGAATCTCCACTGTAGCATGACCTTTCCCCTTCATGGCATGGGCCATACTTTCAACCTTAGCATCTCCATGTCATAATAAGTAGTTTCCCTTACCTGTCCCGAATCTCTATGAGTACGAGCTCTTTTAGATGGAATTCGGTGAATGAGATTAGCCCCAACTCACTCACTTCTCACATGACTTTGGGCAACGTCGTCTGCCAGAATCCCACTATCTCGCATAACATAGTTCCCTTTTGGATTGACTGGGTTGAGGTGACTCCGTGATGGCACCGGTGTTACAGGGGGAAGGCCTTGCAAAATATTCGCATTTTGTTGAAGTGCCTGGATCAAACTCTGATTCAAGTTCTGAATATGGTGTTTCAACGTTGCGACACGCTCTTGGTCATTTGGGGATCCGACACGTACTCCAGGCAAGTCTTCATGACCAGGGGGCTGCATGCCTCATTCTCCCACTCGGGGACTCTGACACTCTCAAACCCTTGGGACAACATCTTCACGAACTGGAAGGTTGTGGCTGGCAAGGGGTTTTACCCGGCTGGGGGATTATAACCCACATGAGGATCTAAACCGATAGGCATGTTTGTGACCTGTTGGAATATCCTGGCCGACTAGAGGATTGTGACCAACAAGAGGATCCTGACCGGCTAGAGGGTTGTGGCCAGTAAGAAGGTCAGGACCTACTCCAATCTCTAGCCCAGATTATAGGTGCATCATGTTTTGTGTAGAACAATCAAATTCATGATCGTTCTTACAGATGGCGCCAACTGATGAAGCAGAAATCGTCGCACGATCCCGGTCAACGCTAACCTAAAAAAGACAAGAGAATGATAACCGGAAGGACATCGGCGTGGTGTCGGCCGACTACACTCCGACGGTCAAGTCATAATCAGAAAAGTTTCAGAAGTTATAAAGACAGTAAAAGGTATTAATTGCCTGCCTAAATATGGAGCGCCCCTGTATTTATAGCAGTTGGATGAGAATGTATCCGAGTAGGAGACTAACCTTTCAGTTTCCTAGTCTATCTGGAGATAAAAAAGTTGTGCTCAATATTCACCTTTCATCCACGTCACGCGAATCACAATCGCCCACGTCACATGACATACAATTTGAGTCAAATACCCCATCAAACTCTATCCACATTAATTTTGATATTCCACTTCCTCTACCATATCCCGAACATGTCACCCTTTCTAACCAACCTAATTAATTATCTTCTAAAAAAAGGATTTTATTTCCAATTGGTTCTACTTTAACTATCTCATGAATGTGTACAAAAAAAAAAAAAATTATCTCACAAATGTATTCATTTATAATTCATCTAAGTGCTCACACTCGCATATGTTATTTTCTAACTTTCCAATATTCTTTTCCATAGAGTACCGCTTGTCAAATAAATGTTCATACAAATTATTTAATTTGGAATGAAAGGGAGGATGAAATTTTTCTGTGTATAACTAAAAAAATCAGGATATGCCAACTTCAAATTTGAAATTCCATTTAGATTGTTGTTTCAATATCTTTATTGATTATGTCATAATTAGTCGATCGAATCGGATAAAACAATGAATTTTTGCTTATACGTTAAATCAACTTCAAAATTAGCATATGCTGTGAGTGAATTGTTAAATATGTGAAGGGTATTTTAGTTAGAAATAATGAAACCATGATTTTAAAATACCAGAGTATCTATAAGGAATAAAAATGCCTCTTGCAACCTAAAAGAGTACGAAACAAAAGGGAACTTAATTAGGAGGGATTTTACACTAATGGGGGGTACGTACCTCTGGTTCCATCATCACGCACGGTGATGATGAACCTCGAGTACATTCCTTCGAGGTAGTGTATAATTTTTTACATATTTTCAAAATAGTGTATAATTTTTCCTTGATTGAGAGTGACTAATTAGAAAATGTTTTTTCGTCTTGTTGTAGCGACTAATTAATAGAAAAAATATTAGACTCACATAATATTGGATGTGGTGTAACAATAGATTCGAAATTCTTTGAGAGAGAGATTTCAAAATTTTATTTTTTATTTTTCATTTATTTTCTTGGATGTAGTGTAACAATAGATTCCAAATTCTCTGAGAGAGAGATTTCAAAAATGTATTTCTTATTTTTCATTTATTTTCTTTGATAACGTGTAACCCTTTCAGCTTTGCAAAGTACAGGGACTACAAATTAAATTTCCGACATGTGTAGCCACCTGCAAACTCATTTTTTCAATGTTGTACTCTTTTAAGTTTATATTGTTATCATTCTCATGTGTCATTGTTAGAAGGGACACTGTATATGCCCTATAATTGATTATGGAGTGCTCTAAGAAGTTCGGCACCATCACCAACACCGTCAAAAAAAAAAAAAATCAAATGCACACTTCACCCATTTAGTTTTTTCATTTTTCACAAATGCTTTCGAAGTCTCATGGTTTTGGGACTTGGGAATAAAGTGCATAAAAGATAACTTTTCTTTTTTTATTTTTGGCAAATAAAAGAGGAATTTCAAGGATAACAAATTTATCATCCCATCCATGTTATTTCCTAGGATGTTTTGGGTAAGTATTTTTTTTATTTTTTTGATCAATTAATACGATACGAAGATTACCAACAGATGTTAATTGAATGGATGATATCATGTGAACACAGATGTTAATTAAATTATTACAATTTTCTCATTTTAGAAAGAGTCATGCAATAGTTGCCACAGCACCTAATTAACTAAAAGTTAAGAGCGGAAACTAATCACGGTGATTGTCATTTGTCATCATCCTCCTCGTCATTTTTGTTTTTATTTACATGAATTATTTTTAATTATTTATTTCTATGTAAGTTTTGTCCGGGTTTTTTATCTTTTTACTTTCTAATCAAACAATTCTCTTTCTTTAATAATTCTACCTACATTGGATATGTATATTATTTATCTTATCTCTTTTAATTACTCCTATCATCAAACCTAGTTGAAACTATCAACGACCTCTAATGCAATAAAACCTAATATTGCATCAAAGAGATTTTATGGTTTTGACCCTTTTCCAAAATTGATGTCTGTGAATAAGAGTGCTATAATAGTGTCTTATGGATGCTGTCCACAATTGCATGACAATCTACCTTTAACAGTCGCTCCACTGTTGCTAGAAATAAATAACAGGAATTAAATATTTTTGTGTAATAAATATTCTATATTTTCATCCATCAATATGTCATTCTAGTTTTAAAATATTTACATTAGTGTCATCAACAAATAAATAAAATTATATGGTGACCATGAAGTGGTTCTTCAATTTAAATTTTTTTATATATTCTATAAAAAAAGGGCACACAATGGACCATAAAATAATTTTAATAATCTTGATTCCTAATTGAATTAAAGAACATGTTTTTCTTTTAAAATTATAGTGTTATTTGTTTGTTGATAGCACTAATGTAAATATCTTAAGACTTGGAAGGGCATATTACTAGATAAAAAAGTACGACATTTATTACACAAACCATTTAATTCCTAGTGGAATGGTAGTTTAATGTTCTTCAAGTTATTAGGCAAAAGGGCCAAAAAAACCTATGTGCTTTTAAAAAGATGCAATAAACCTCTCTATGCTATATTTTGGACCATATTACACCCTCACATTTGCAAAAGTGAGCAAATAACCCCCTCTTGCACACATTATCATTTTCTATGACCATTTTACCCTTTTATTATTATAAAAAATAAAGAAAAATTGAGAGAAGATAATTTTTTTTTATATTAAGTTGTATCAATTTCCGGGAAAATAAAATAAAAATGCACAATTATATAATAAAAAAATTCAAAATTTTTTTTTGTTTTCCAAAAATTTTTCCATTAGAAAGAGAGGGATTTTTTTACATTAACTTTTTCTTTACCTTAATAAAAAAAAGAGGAGATTTTTTCCCTGAAAAAAAAAACTAAATATGCGCAATAATAATAATTTCTAGATTTTTTTTTATTTTTTCAAAAATTGTTTTATTTTCATAAATTCTCTCTATTTCTAATGAAAAAAGCTCCACAAACAATTTCCAAAAAAAAAAATTTTAATTTTTTTATTAAGTAATTGTGCATATTTAATTATTTCCAGAATTTTTTTTTGGGAAAAAACTCCTTTTTTTAATTAAAGTAAAAAAAAGCCTTGATATAAAAAAACCCTTCTTTCTAATAGAAAATTGTCCAGAAAATAAAAAAAAAACCAAAATTTTTATTATGTAATTGTGCATTTTTTTTTTCCAGAGATTTTTTTTCTCAAAAAAAAACTCCTCTTTTTAAAACTTAATATAAAAAAACCTCTCATTTCTTTATTGTTCTTTATTTTTTATAATAAGAAAAGGATAAAATGATCATAGAAAATAATAATATGTGCAAGAGGGGGTAATTTGCCACTTTTGCAAATGTGAGAGTGTGATATGATACAAAATATAACATAGGGAGGTTTCTTACACTTTTTTAAAAGCACAGGGAGATTTTTGACCATTTTACCAAGTTATTAATATAAATCAATCACAACAATTAAATGCTTTTGTGTAATAAATCTTCTACTTTTTCGTCAAACAATATGCCCTTTTAGTTTTAATATATACAATAGTTACATCAACAAACAAATAAAACTATAGTTATCATAAAATATTTTTAATAATAATATTTTTATATTAGTCTATATACTTATTATAATCATTTCCTATATAATTTTTTGTAATTTGTAATTAATTAGTATATAAAAATACTTCATGAATCTTGGTTCTTAATTGAATTAAAGAACATATATTTTTTTTTAAGTTGAAGAATTATTTTACCATCACCCTAATTTTATTTGTTTGTTGATAATACGAAGGGTTCTTTTGGTTAGACGAAATTATTGTAGAAACTGAAAGCGAAAGAAAAGTGAAGTGAATGAAAGGAAAGTTTAATTTCCCGCATGCATTTGGTTAGCGTGAATTTTTTTATAGAAAAGTTGTGAAAAAATCTTATTTTGTTAGTTTGGATAGCAGGAAAGTAAAAAGAAAATGATTCAACTTACCAAAATTACCCTTATGATTTCAAATACTAGAAAAATAAATGAATTTGTGTTTGATCAATACCCCATTGTTTATATTCATTTTAAAATAATTTACATTTGAAAAAAAGGCTTCATAACATTATATATATATATATGAAGAAAGAAAGTGCTCTTTATATTTGAAAATAATACCAAAATACACATCAATGCCTTAATACATCTTTTTATATTGGACTTCTAATCTTGTTAGTAAACTGGTCTTCATAAACCTCCTCTCACCTAACATCAATAGCTACACTAGAAAAATAATTAAATTAATAGGACTATAATAAGAAAATAAATATAAAAGAACAACATTAACGAGAAACTAAAAATTTTAGTGTGTTTTATACGGGAAACATTTTGAGGAAAAACAGGCGGTTACAAGAATCTTAATTTTTCTAAAAAATTATATTTCACGCTATGGTAAATACATTAAAATTAGGAAGTCATATTGTTTGGTGAAAAAGTAAGACATTTATTACACAAAATATTTAATTATTTTGATTTCTACCGATCATTGTAGTGACTTTGGAGGGGAGTCGTTTCAGCGAGTGAATGAACAATGGGCCTGTCTTACTGTTGTGGGCTCCGAGCCCAAGTAATATATGTTCCAGTGTAGTGGGCTAACATGCCAAGGCATTTCATCTGCGTCTGGCCTAGGAGGCCCACTGGGGGTGCTTCCTCCTCTTTTTTAATTATCACACATTAAGACATTTCTTTAATTTCCCAAAAAAAAAAAAAAAAATTCATTTAGAAAATGATTGTGGCGGATCCACCCAGTCTTGTTGATCTTGGTCGGCTTATTGCGATTCACCTGTAAAACTTTTTCACTAGAAAATGGAAGAGGTTGTAAAGTGACATTGTGCCAGCGGAAACATGCATGCAACCATTTGAATAGAGTCCTTAAAATCATTCAACTAACGAAAGAGAGAATAAATAAAAATAGTGATCATGATCGTAATAACCACATCAAGAAGTTAGTTTCATCATTTAAATGAGCAGATAATCATCTGCCATGCATCGTATATGTCATGGTGTCAAAGTAAGAGAGAGAGAGTATTAGAGATGTACTTTTTAGTGGGGGCGATGTTTGGTTGCTCAATTTATTGAATGAGAAATGCCAATTAATGTAATGACTTTAAAACTATAAAGTATGGACACTTTACGGAGAGTACCATACCTATGTCGGACACTCAAACACTTTTCAGATGTGTTGGACACTTCGTAAAAATGTCCTGACATTTTTCTTTTTAGAACACTTTTATGATACTCCTTGAACACGTGTCGGACACTTTGTAGCAGTGATGTATATTCAAGTATATAAAAAAAAAATTAAATGCAACTAAGTTATGATTAAAAATCTAGCTAAATATAGATAGTCGACTAAATATGTTTGGTTCTTTAATCTAATGGTAAATTAAAGTATTTTTATATTGTAATTTTTTTTTTTTTTTTTGTTGAATAATCAATATATATTAATATATTATATTATTATTTTAAAATAACAATAGTAGTCTTATAGAGTCCAGATATTTCAACCGGTCTCTGAAATTGGCAACCCTAATCCACATGACTCTTCTATCCTATTGGATACCGTATAATTTAGTTCACGCCTTCTTCATCTCTTAAATTGCAGAATTAATGAAGCATTGCTGTCAACTGTGAATGTGTTAGAGGGGACAGTTGGAAAACATAAATTACTGGGCCAATCAAAGGCCAGCATTTATTAATTACTCAAGAGAAAGTTAAGAGTTAGGTCATAGTACTGGACCAGCCATGTGGTGTAATGCAATACGTACACAAAGCTCTTCTGTCACTATATATACGTACACTTCCCATGCACCTTGATTTGTTACACTATCTATACTCTCTCAGCTTTGCTTATATATCCCTCTCTTGGGTTGGGTTGTCTCTAGTAGATTTCTTGTTGTTTCTTTGTTGAAGCTACAATGTGGGTGTTGGGTCGTTGTGTTGTGGTTGTTGTTTTGCTTGGTTTGCTTGTTGGTGGTGAAGTTGTTGCAGATCATGTCAATGGAGATGAAGATGATAAGCACTTACTTGGAGGAGGTCTAGGGCGTGGAATTTTTAAAAAAGGGTTTAAGCATGGGAGGTTTGCTAGAGGAGGAGGGCTTGGTGGAGGGTTTGGTGGTGGTGGTGGCGGCGGCCTCGGTGGTGGTGCTGGCGGCGGTCTAGGTGGTGGTGGTGGTCTAGGTGGCGGCGGCGGTTTAGGTGGCGGCGGCGGTCTTGGTGGTGGTGCAGGTGGAGGTTTAGGTGGTGGTGGCGGTCTAGGTGGTGGTGCTGGTGGCGGCCTAGGTGGTGGTGCTGGTGGCGGTCTAGGTGGTGGTGCTGGAGGTGGTTTAGGTGGTGGTGGTGGTATAGGTGGTGGTGCTGGTGGCGGTCTAGGTGGTGGTGCTGGAGGTGGTTTAGGTGGTGGTGGTGGTATAGGTGGGGGTGCTGGTGGTGGTGTAGGTGGGGGTGCTGGTGGTGGTGCTGGTGGCGGTCTAGGTGGTGGTGCTGGAGGTGGTTTAGGTGGTGGTGGTGGTATAGGTGGGGGTGCTGGTGGTGGTGTAGGTGGGGGTGCTGGTGGTGGTTTAGGTGGGGGTGCTGGTGGCGGTCTAGGTGGGGGTGCAGGTGGCGGTATAGGTGGTGCTACTGGTCTAGGTGGAGGTGCTGGTGCTGGTGGGGGTCTAGGTGGCGGTGCAGGTGGTGGGTTAGGACATGGTGGAGGCGTAGGAGGTGGTGCAGGTGGTGGGTTAGGACATGGTGGGGGAATAGGTGGTGGTGCAGGTGGTGGGCTTGGCCATGGTGGCGGATTAGGAGGTGGTGCAGGTGGAGGAGCTGGTGGTGGAGGTGGGCTTGGTGGTGGTGCTGGTGCAGGTGGGGGAGTTGGTGGTGGGGCTGGTGCAGGTGGGGGAGTTGGTGGGGGAGCAGGTGGAGGAGGTGGTCTTGGCGGAGGTGGCGGTGCAGGTGTGGGAGGTGGGTTTGGAGCAGGAGGAGGTTTTGGTGTAGGTGGTGGAATTGGTGTTGGCGGCGGAGTTGGAGGTGGAGGTGGAGGTGGAGTTGGTATTGGAGGTGATGATGATGGTCTTGGAGGTGGTGATGCTGGAGCTGGCGGTGGTAACTAAGCTGCATTCTACTATATATAAATATATATATATATATGCTTCTTCTTGCATTAGCAGCTGAAGTACTACTCGTCTGTAGTAGTAGTAGATGATTAATGACTGGTTTGTTGATTTGGGAGCTACTCCTGTTTTGTAGTAAATTTCTTTCACCACCATATTTAGATTATATAGCAAGCAAAAGCAATGCTCACTGAAAATTACAATTTGTTATCATTCTACTACTATATATGTTTGTTTATTTAGTACTGTGAACTGGTGTGTCAGTTTTTGTTTTTGAATTGGAAAATGATGTGTTAATGGAAAAACAAATCGAATTAGTGAGTCGAATCACTCAAGATCGAGTCGAACATGAATTCACCCAATGCCTTTGGCTGATTCAACTCACTAGTTCTGTTTGTTCTTTCTTTCTTTTTGGTAGCTTCTGAAACTGTAATAGTGAAAGATTTTCTAGATCAGGCTTGTTTGGTGTGTTCAATGGGTTTGTTCTTCATTTCTGTTTTTATTTTTATGTGTTTTTGTAAACAAATAATAGTTACTAAAGTAATTCGTCAATGCCTGCCATAAAATATACTACAAAAAGCTAGAGCGGGAAAACAAGGAAAACTACCCAATTGTGGGGGATTTTGAAGGTAATATTGCAAAACTATTAAGATGCACACAATATCTACACATTTCCACCAATTTCCAAATAAATAAATACAAAAATGTGAACTTTCAGTGTTTTTAGTTCTCACAAGAAGTGATACATCAATGCATCAATAATGATACATATAATGCACTGAAAGTGTTACAAGTGAAGAATATAAAATTAAATAGATAACAATTTAATAAAAGTAAATCTGTTATAAGGTGATCTCTCATGACAAGTGTCATGAGCTTTTTGTCCTCTTGAAAGAGAATTATACCGTGAAAATTTTGTGTCCAATTCATTTACGAATTACAAAAGATTGTCAAACTTTTACCCACTCTTTCTTTTAACTTCTTTTGATCAAATTATAATACTAACTTTGATTGTCTTCTATAATTTTAATTTATAATATTTTGAGCTGATATTTCTTTTACAGTTATATCACTCTATTATTGGCTTCCTGATTATGGCCCTGTTTAGCAGAATTTTTGGTTCGGCTTTTACGCAGAAGAAAAAGAGAAGTAGAAGCTAAATCAGAAAGTTGGTACCCTCCGACTTTCTTTAAACGCTCTTTTTGGACTCCAAATCTCTTCTACCTTACCAATCTAAATATCCTTCAAAACAATTTTTGAATTTGAAAAACCAAAAGTTGCTTTTCAAAAGCCAATCCAAATAGGACCAATAATATATATATATATATACAAAAAATGTTAATTTAAAAGAGAGGGATGCGTCATAATAGCATAGCATTACTCGTTTAATAATAGTTAAACATGCAATGACACAAGTTTCCGAGCAACTGTCCCTCCTCCTACTCCCATGACTTTTGTATCTCACCCTAATTTCTCAATGCAAATTCAAAGAAGAAAAGTCTTCAATATATATATATATCTATATATTTATTTATTTATATATATATTTTGGGTTAGGCAACTAATACAAAACACACTCACACATAAGCCCACAATGTTCCACTCGGATCCAAACTGCTCGCTGGCCTCCTCTAGCTAATTTACACTTTTACAAAGGGAACAAATGCAAAAAAAATAATAATAATAATAATAATTAAAAAAAAAATCATCATATCTTATATAATTGGTGGTTGGAGCAATTATACTAACTTTACTCTGTTATAATTATTGAGTCGTATCTCATGACTTTTTTTGTGTCAGTTGTCTCAGTTAATGTGTTTGACCAGACAAATGCAATAATCCATAGTTCACTGCCTACTGTACAATAATTTTTGAAGGACAAGAACAAAGTGAGCTTAGATATGATCATATACATATATCAAACAAAAAACAGTATAAGTATATATATACATGGACTCATTCATCTTAATTTCATGATCAATTCATATATCTTTCTTCAATATATATCAATTGTACAATACCAAATCAATCGCCATAGATGTAACATATAGATGATCACTTTCAAGTAGAAAATCAGAGCTTATTGTTTAATTTACAATCAAAAGATCGAAGAACATAAAGAGAAGATATTAATTAACGCCGACACTGATGTAGCAGCAACGCATGGATGCATGGTTATGGTGGCGGGGGAGGCGGCGGCGACCACCACGATGACGATGGTGACAATATTGTTACTGCTTACCTGTTGGAAATGGGATTTGGACCGCTAGGAACTTCATGAGCAGCGGCTTCAAACTGTCGATTTGTAGTGGTGGTAGTAGTTTTTTTAGTTTGTTGTGGATACAACTTCATGGTGGATTGGTGGACCGTGGGTGAGTTTAGAAGAACTCGTCCAAGGGATGATGAGGAAGCCATGGATGTGCTTGACAGGTCCAGAGGACGACCTAGGATGAGAGGAACAATGAAGAGTAGCACAAGAAGTAGCAACAGAGCTTGTGACTTTATAGAGATTTCAAGAACTGTTTTGCTAGGTTTTTCCATGGAATTAATGGGAACCAAGAAAAATCACAGGAGATTAATATCCATAAACCAGTTGGACCACCAAGTTCAAGATCAAGAACAAAAAGGTGGATTATATACAATATGAAATGGAAAGGAAGATTTGAAGTTCAAGCCACATTTGTTGATATATGCTTGGACTTGCATTCTTAGACGATGATATATATATATATATAACATGTTGTGACCTATATATATACTAAAGTTACCACAATACCCATTTTCTTATTTTGAATTACAATGATATGCCCGCATTTGATTTGACTAATTAAATTACGGCCAGCTGGTTCACACTTTTGTGTGGAAACAAACTTAAGCTGAAGTATCAAATGTGACTTAGCAATTAATATATAATTATATACACACACACGTAACAGACACACATTGTCAAACACGACTTGTGTTACTTCTTTTAATGTGACAAAAAAATAATTAATAGATAACTGGTTTACTTGGATCATGGTAGATTTGACACGCAAATGCATGCTTGAATATATATATATATACACACACATGTACACACACAATTCTAATTCATTGGTCACTCTATGTGGAGTACTCATAGTCACCTCCTTAATTTTGCAATTATATTAGTCATACTGTCCAAAATCTAAAGAACCCTTTATCATGGCTACTATGCTCATCTAGAAAAAGAAAGAATCTGTAAAGATAAAGCAAAGTGATAGCAGAACGTAGGGCAGAGTACATGTACATTTTTCTTGCTTGAGAAAAATTTTCATCTTCTTTGACTTGTCCAACCCTTATATATATATATATATATATATATTAAAATTCACAAAAGAAAAGAAGAATAACCTCTCCTTGTGAATTGTACTCCAGGGTTTGTCTCCATTATCGGTTGCATATGTCCCCACTACCTTTGATAAGCAGCTTATAATGAAATTCATGATGCGCACAATAATATGGTAGCTAGCTTTCCATTGATTGACTTTTCATCTTAGTAGCTCATATGCTTTTTAATTCTGTTATCCATGTAAATGTTATGTGAAACATGTTCTCGTAATATCAGACGACTCCAATTAATTAAGCTAATTACCGGGGAGAGAGAAAAAAAAATAATTGAGCTTCTAAATGAAAATTGTTTTCTGATAGTATTTGATCTAATTAATCAAGGTTATATAAAGCTACCATTTCTTGGAACTTTCGGATCAACACCAATCTTTGTGCTTAGTTAATTGTTTACGGATTGATAAATTAATATGGGCAGGCAGGTTTGAATGGCTGTTCATCGTGCTAAAATTGCTGAGAAAAATTGAAAAGTATGACTATTTATATTGATGGACGTGTATGTTATCAATTTCAGTGCACGAGTGATCTTGTATATATACAACACAAACAAAGCCTCGATCCATTAGATCAACAAGCCAACGATGTGATATATATAATCAAATCATACTTGGATTGATAGATTGTGAACCCAAGAAGATCATCCAACAAAACACAGGCGTGTTTCACGCCTTCATGTTTGTGGATGTAGGGCTAATGCAATTTCTTGACGAAGAACCCCTTTTGACATTTATATATCCCGTGATTTTGAAATATGGAAAAAAGTGAATATGTACGTGCATATATATATATATGCATGCATGGAAAAACGGTCATTTCCACATAAACCTTTCACATTAAGCTAGCTACAATTATTTAACTTAATTTGTCTTTTGCCTCTCTTTTCTTTGTTCAAAATCCATTTCCCATCTGAAAATTAAGGACTTTTGCGTGAGCATGACAGTATCAGCCATTGTCTATGGGGACCTAATCAGGTCATATATATATATATATGCATAAATATATATTATTGGATTAATAATGTGTACACAAGAGAGAGAGAGAGAGGGGGGCAAGGCGCTCGCGCAATCTTTTATATATGCAACAAGGATAAAGATGGCAGTGCATAAAAATAAAGTCCAGAGATATCTAAACAAATACTATAATGTTGCTTTTTCTGGTTTGCTTTTAAATCTGAAGATATAGCTCCAAGCCTCCAACAGATATATATATATATATATGTTATCAGAGCAGTGGTTAATGGAACTGAACAAGTCTGTTGACTGTGTCCCCATAAATTGCTTAGGCAATTAGTCACATAAGCAATTTGAGCAAGTCATCTAATTTTAAAACAGTACGATTATAGGAAGCCACAAAACTAATAAGAGAAATGATTATTTCTCCAAAATTAAAGTTTGAAGACAAACAGGAAGCCGAATTCAGACCGTGTGTATGTCGAGACTATGACGTTTCAACTCATAAAGAGGGTGTTGTGGTGTGGACCTACCACACGGCTTGGGCCGTTTCGCCCCAAGTAACAAAACTCATATGTCCAAGCCTCTTTAGTTAGCTGGATTTTCTTTAAAGCCTTCATGTTGAGGGATTAATTAATTTGAACAAACATTATAGTATTAATTTTGGGGTAAGGGAGTGACTTCAATACTCCTATGTCCAGACTCCATTATGCACTGGACTTCGTCACTCACTCACCTATCATGGCTTATAACTCCTTAACTATTTTTTATATTAGGGTAATAACTAATCCCCATGGAACCTCCCCTGGCCTAGGGAGTTTTTTTTGTTATCAAATCGAATCTTGCTGCAATACTTTTTATGCATGATACATTGATACTTCTATATATTTTATGAGTCATGCTATACTTTGATGATTCGTTTTTGTCTCACAACAAGTGATAGATAAGGATAGTCTCTCTCCTTTCAAGTATTTAGATGAACAATGAATACATCAGTGTAGAAATATTGATTCCGTTTTTCTTTTCTTTTTTTTTTAAAAATCATTTTTCATATTTTATTGGACTAATTACATAAACCTCACTTAACAATTACTGAATTACATAAAATTCCTCTTACAATTATAATTTTTTTTTTTTGCAAGAAATTAACCCCATCAACTAACCAAAGAGTTACTTTAAATGAACAATTACAAAAATACCTCCAAGTTATGCAAGTAGTCCAATTGTGTGAATTTCACTAAAAAAGTACTTGTTGTTTTAATAATAAAATTTTAACTTATATTTCTCGATCTGTTACATGCATCACCATACTTTTAATTAAAAAAATAAAAAATAAAATTCATAGTTATGAGTGCAACTATATCAATGTGGTAAATTACAAAAGATAATATGGTATATCTTGTAAAATTAAGTTATACTTTGCATCAATAATCTATTATAAAGTTTTCATTCTTCTTTTTTCAACCATGAGAACAAATGCACACACATATTTACATATATATGGTACAATAAAATTAGACTAGTGTAAAATTAATGGTTATTTTATGTCATTCAATTAGTTTTTGTAATTAAGATTTATTTTTGTTGATCTAATTGTTTGGCCAAATGTCCATCTCATATACTTATATATACACACATTCTATAAAATAAAAAATATAATATAAATATTATAAAATGGTATATAATATACTTATTTTTGTATGCTTTTATTTAATTAAAAGTATGGTGATGCATGTAATAAAAAATATAAGTTCAAATCTTATTATTCAAGAAAGAAAAAACAGAAATTTTTAGCTAAATTAACACAATTGGACGAATTGCATAAAATTTCCTTGACTTGGGAGTATTTTAATAATTATCTCTTTAAAGTAACTCCCTTGGTTGGTTAGGGGTTTTTTGTCCAAAAAAAAATCATACAAGGGGTTCTTTACAAATCGGTAATTTTCAATGTTTTTATTTTATTTTATGCAATTCGCCTCATTTTATTTGTACGGTAAATTTCACAATCATCATTGCCTTAATTTACTAGGATCACCACAGTATAATACTAGTAAGTATGGTTTTGTAATTTCATTGTGTGTATATATATATATATAAATACTTATATAATGAATTAGATTACTTGTTCAAATTTATAATCAAAATCAAACTCAGATGTTAATATTTAAAATCTCCTGGATCAACAAAGATTCGAAGTGAGACTGATTTGTTAATTGGTTCTATTAGATTTTTTTTTTCAAATATGATTTTAATTTTATATTCATATCTTAATTATAGTAATTATGTTATATCAAATTATCTAAAAGATTCAACTATTTTAATGTTCATCATTGTAACTTTAAATATTCTTTTGAACATTTTATTACTTTTAGTTTTTGTATTTTGCATCTGATAAAAAAAAAGTTTTAATTATTGTAACATCTTTCTTTTGCCTTTTCCTTTTCTCAATTATTTTTTCATAAGTCATAAGGTTTTGCTTCTAAATATGAAATTTTTTTTGCCTTTTCCTTTTATAAATTATTTTTTCACACGTCATAAAGTTTTGCTTCTAAATTTGAATTTTTTATTTTTTGATATGTTATAATTAAATACCTATACAATTTAATCACTATACCATTTAATTTTAAAACTGCTTTGTTCATATCATTCTAAGATTTTTTTTCCCCTTTTTATTTTATTTTATTTTTGTTGAGGGATTTGTGTTTTCCATTTACATAGACGTGAAAATTGAAATACGACGACGTAGAGCCTCGTTTGCCCTTTTATTTTTCTCTTATAGTAAAGTCGATCTCCATTTACATATCGGAGGACTTGAGTCCGTGGGACCGTGACAACGAAAATACGACGCCGTAAAACAGCTTTTGGTTTCTTCTCAACCTCACTTCCCCTTCCCCGATTGTCCCCCTTCAAACCCAGATCAGTCATCAAATCTCTCTCTCCCTCTCTCTCTCACACACACGCAATGGGTTCTTGCATCTGCGGCAGTGTCCGCCTGTTATTTGTCCTAGCGCTGCTCTGTTTACAATCTAGGGTTTATCTTCTATCTCTCTACACACACATATATATGTAAAACACAATATGCATATTTGTGTCAACTCTTTCTCTCTCTTAATACACGATAAGATTGCTGATCCATTGATCTTAATGTTGAATTGTTTGATTTCTGTATAGGCCGATGACACTGGCTCGGTTTTCTTCCTCGATAGTTCAATTCACCAATATCTTCGTCCTCATTCATCCGATGCTATAGCTGAGGTAACTTCGTGTATTTTCACTTTTTATAATTTTATTTATATTTATATTTTAATCTTTTCTCTGTCCCAATTCAAGTGTTTCCTTATGAATTGTATTCTTTGTTGAATCTATGACTTTTCTAGTATAAAATTATTTTCTATAAAAATAAGAAAGGAGGGATATATTGGAGGATCTCTGATCCAGTCTTGTTTACACAAGATTCAGCTAATTATTCTTCCGTCATGTCTGGAGAGAGTACGAAAATTTAGATTGCAAGTCTTTAAAATAATTACGCAATTTGAATTCTTTTGTTAGGTTCCAATTCGGTCATGTCTACATAGAGTGCTCACTGGCTAATTCGTTGCTTTAAGTGCTCCAGCATTGTCGATGAAAGAATTAATCTTACAAGTGATAGATCTTCCATCTTTCGTTTGTCGTAGCATTATGCTTAACAGGCTCCGTCGCCCCGTTTTGAGTCGAACTGTTGAAGATATTATTTTTACTCTTCCTTTTCTCAGCTCTCTGCTCCTGTTTGTAGCTCTTTTATTCTCCATATTATTTTGGGAGATAAGGCTCTTGTGCTGCCCTGTCCGTTTTGAATTTCAGTTCTTTAAATAAATGGGAAAGGCTCAATACCAATCTCCGGTCATCTTAGGTGATTTATGGGAAATAAATAATCAATTCAAATTCCAAATTGTCTCATCCTTAGATTAAAAATCATATGAGATCTTGTTTTCAAACTACGGTAATATACTATTGATTCCTAACATTATACTGGTTTTGAGATAAAAATTTTACTCAAGATTGAAACTTTGATGCAGTGAGATGTTGGTCGCCGGCTTATTTATCTATCCTTATAAAAATTAGCTGAGTAAGGTTCTTACTGCATTGATAATCTGTACTTCAAAATAGAGCTTGTTATCCATTACATAAGGTCCTTAAC
The DNA here is from genome assembly GCA_026545225.1 of Cornus controversa. NCBI lineage: Eukaryota > Viridiplantae > Streptophyta > Magnoliopsida > Cornales > Cornaceae > Cornus > Cornus controversa. The sequence continues at coordinate 39,950,148 of CM048854.1, forward strand.
CAAAAATTTCTGTAAAGTGTGTATATATATAAGAGAGGAAGGGATAGTGGTAGATCGGCTAATTGTTCTCGGATAGCACCCCTTCCATCCCTTGGATAGATAGAGAACCTATCACTAAAATACCCCTAGAGGGGGATAAGGCTAAGCTGAGCGGAAAGGGTTTTCCATGAGATGGGAAATGAAAACTATTAGCCCCACACAAGGTTTGTGAATAAGTGATTGTCTGACAATGAGCAAAGTCATGTTATACTGTTGAATAAGAAGCCTTCCATTTTCTATTTCTATTTATAGAAAAGTCGTGTGCTTGGGAGTCCCTGATGATTAAATAAGCTGTTTGGTAGCAGCAAGGACCTCTAGCTACCAGTAAATTGGAGAGGCTCATTCTCGTATTTGCACACAATTTGGATAATTGCTCTTTTACCAAATTAAGCCACATGGCATCTACAATAACTAAAAAATTCTCCATCTGATCTTATTATTTCAATATTTTTATGTTATGAAGTAATAATATCTATTTATATTTGTTTTGTTGGTTTTTCCATGAAGAAATTCTTTACTTTAACTTTGATTAAGTACCCTCTGGTTTGTGCTGAGAAAATGTATTGTAGGACAATAGATAGAAATTAAAATTTGAATATTTGATGTCTTATTGTTTGGACTTTTTAAAGAAGAAAGGATAAAATCCACAGAAAATGGATATATTTTATTTATTTCGCCTAATTGATTATTTCAAATCAATGATGACATACAACATAGGAGATGAGCTTGAATCATTTTCCTGTTTATGAGAAGTATGGGAAACGGAGTGGAAATTATTGCTTATGCCTCTTCTATTGCTTTGTATCATGTAAGAAAATGAAAAGCATGCCGGGATTGCTTCAATATTCGAGTATGTACTGTTAGATGTCAGTTTGTTTTTGCTGCATTTGAATATAACTGTTCAATGAATTCATGACATTTTGATCTGTTACTATTGAATGGCCTCCATTGGAGGAGATAGAATCTTGTGTTCAAATGTTATGGATTAAAAAAAAGCTTTTTTTTTATGCCCTTGTAAGGTTAACATGGCTAATTTAAGAATAACATGGTGTTTGCTAGTACATATTCAAGCTGGACTTCATAGAATTTCCAACGATTCTATTCGTACGATGTACTATTTTAGGAAGTGTTCAACATGTTGACAAACTTTTCCTATGTCGTTATCCTTTGGTTGTAGAAGGGATGCTAAACATGGTGTAATTGTCTGAGTCGTTTGACTGCTTGATTTATCTTGAATTCTGCAGAGTGGTTCAATGGTGCTCCCTGAAGTTGGTGCTGCTGTGTCAGTCTTGCTTGGTTTTGCACCACCTGCCACACTCTCAGCTGCTAGTTCATTGAAGGTAAGAAAAAATAACATAAATGATGGAAAATAACTTGTTTACCCTCTTGTTTCTGCTGTTGGAAATCTTTTTCTCAGTATAGTCAATAATAGTATTATTGTTTTTGCAGCTGAATGAGGTGCTCATGCCTAATCCATTTGATAGGCCTCGCTCTGTTTTCATGCTAGAAGTCAAAGGAGTGGAAGGTGCATGAACTTGAATCCAAAATGCATCATCAACTGCAACTTGTAATGTTTCTTTATATATTTAAAAGTTTTCACGAAAATGTTCTGATAATGCAGATTCTCAACACATGATTGATTCTTTTAGAGATTTATTCGGTAGTGCCCTTAAGAGAAAGGTTATTTTTGGTTCAAATAAAGCTGACATTCAACTTCCAGGTACATGAATTTTGTAATACTTGTGCAATTGGTACACCTTGTTATGAGAACATGACCTTGTTACATCTTTCTTCTTTTTTTATTTTATTATTTTTCTCCTAAAACACTTATTTATTTATCTTTTGCAGATGAAGGTGAAGTATCTGTGGTCTCTTTGAATAGACCCTTAAGTTTTGATTCTGAAGTAGAATGCACCGACAAAGAGTTAAAGGATTTTGTAAGTTATGACTATAGTTGTTTTCCTTTAGAGCTCATTTTCATGCTTTGTTATCTCGTGCTGGCCAATTATATTCAAATATGTGATGCATCATTTGTTTATGTATTCAGGCATCTTGGTTGGATGGTTCATATGTTACTAACACCTTGGAATCATTGAATGGAGAGTTGACCATCCCCTTGAGTAATGGTGCCCACTTGAATCTTCATATGTCAAAGGTCTCCATCTGGATTTTAGCATGTTCTTTCTTGCCATATAATTTTGTTTTTGTAGATTTATCATTTATAAGGACATGTCAAGCATTATCTGTTTTTCTCATTTCCATATATTTAATTGGAAGAGTTTCCTTTTAATATGCAGAAAGCTGACCGAGATTTTACAGTAAGTCTCGTATCTCTCATCCGAAATATTGTAAGGGCAATGGAGATGCATCAAGATTTGTCCGGAAGTATGCGCAGTCCAGCTGAGTTAGTGACAGGAAGTTTTGATGGCATTGAGGTGATAAAATCTATTTCTCTCTGCTTTTTTTTTTTTTTTTTTTTCATAAATTGAAATATATTCATTCATAAAAAAAATTTAACAATTAGCCTTAGAAAACGTTTCAAGTAAAACCAAGATGCAATTATATTGTTTTATTTAGTGAACTGTTTATGTAGCAAGGACAAGGGCTACATTAGAAATAACAAAATGAATCCCAAAAATGAAAAATGCCATATGCAGTGGTGGTTTGTTTCGTTCGTATGAAGTTGAGTTCCTCTTTTAGGTGTACTGCACTTGTTTGGATTTTGACCAGTCAGATTATCAGTTGCTACCTCAGTCAATAATGGAGTGATGATAAACCTCTATATTGAATGCTTTCGTTTTTTTTTTTGTTTTTATTGCCTTATTCTACTTGAGTTGAGTTTCAGTTACCCATGTGCAATGAAAAGGGAAAAAAATTGGAACCATTATTTATATATGGTTCGTTGTTTCTTCTTGTAGATATCTCAGATAATAGAAGCTCTAGAGTGCCTATGGTTATAGATATTCATGTGATGAAATGCTACATGGTTAAATTAAAATTCTATATTACATGTTATTCTTTAGGTTGATAAATAAAATTTATATTTGACATTTTTGTGGCGTTATTAAAGGTTCTATATTATTGAAGAGAAGTTTGAAGGATTGGCATAGAAGTACTTCTTTCTGCTCTAAAAGAGCAATTTAATGTCATGTAAACAATTGGTTGTTTTGATGCTCTTACATCTATTTTGGCATTTTTATGATATAATCTTCCTGAGATGTTCCAGTATCATTATATATTTTCTGTAAATCCCAATATGGCTTTTAAACTAGTTTGGTTCAGATATATACTTTTCTTGCTTTTGTCTGATTGCATTTTCTGCCTCTGTTTCTGTCCATTGCACTGTAACATTTTCCTGTGATTTACCTCTGTTTCTGTCCATGGCACTCCAATGTTATGTTACTTCCTGGTTAAAACAAGCAAGATTTTCCAATGCTGGCAAATTTATTTTAGATAAATATATTGAAACATGAATATAATAAATGGGCTACAGCAAAAGCATCATGTCCTTTTCAATTAGCTTTTATAAAGTACATTTCTTTCATTTGAAATTAGAAGTGGGATCAAAATTTTTGCTGCCAAAGCATTGAAGAGTACTTCCACAGAGCTAATTGAATGATGCCTCTGCTAAATAGTGTATGCATGCACAAACAATATAAATGCTAAACATGAAGTGGAATTATGTCACAGGCTTTGCAAAATGAATATGGAAGTGAAGGTGTTGCTCAGCAAGGATTGGAATTATTCCATGCTTCAATTTCCAAGATATTTAATTCCTTGCAGGCAGCATACAAAGGTCAGTTTTTTTTATCTTGGATGTTATGACTCAGCTGCTCCAATTGGACTTCTTTGTAAACCAAATTTTCAATTGGCCGAATTGACCTGATTAGTCAGTGTGAATGCTATACATTTTTTTTCCTTACATCATAACCAGTGGCTATGTTTGTGACATAAATTTTGGAGAACTTTTAACTGGGCTCGCTACTTGAAGTCTTGAACATAGATTGTTTTATTTGGGCAAATCCCTTTTTAATTAACAACCAGTGTTCTTTTGGATTCTGTAGCCTACATTATATCTACAAACTTTTGAATTATTAGTACTTAGTTTATTGCGCTTATTGAAAATCCTATGCATTGTTTCCCAATCATAAATCCAGTTTTATGTATAAATTGAGCAGGCGAAATTGTTGGAGTCATCCTATTTAATGGAACACCATCTTCAGAGTCAGAAATGATGTTGAATGCTGTGTTTACCTCGCGTCCATCTCCACGTTGGCTGGAGGAAAAAGGAGTCTCAACTAATATAACCACTATTATAGAAGTGATGTTGGTTAGACGAACCATTGCATGGATAACAGGAATCATTCTTCTCATTGCCACTCTCCTAGGGGTGAGTAATCATCAATTAAGGCCTTTTTCCTTGTTTTATGTTTCAGTTGACTTGTCAAAATAAGTGGGCTTGGCAATGCATGCTTTGGATGCAACTAAATGAGGTTGACTAAACTAATGTATGTCTAGGTCAATACATTCTTGGCATTTATTGGAGCATTTATTTTTTTTGGTACTCTACGAAATTTCATCAACTTGCAGATGCCAATGTCATTCCCACTTGGCTTTAAACAAAATTTAGTTTCATGGAAGACCATTTAGGCATTTCATTTGGGAGAAATGATATGCATTTGTTTATTGATTTGACAGGGTAAGAATTATTTATTTATTTTTTGACAAGTCAATGAGATAAATATAGCTTTGATTTACTTGTATTAGTTGTTTTGGATGTACCTGTAAATATCATGTATGTTTCTACATGTGATGTCAACGAAGCGATACTAATTGTTTGTGATGACCCAATTCGATGCACACTTAATCCTAACTGATTGGTGTTGAATTTTGCAATTTGTTTATGCCCATGTTCTTTGTTAAGTATTATGCTATCATGTAGTTTCTCGATGATGGGGGCCATTTTCTTTATTGTTTTCCTCTTTCCAATTTGTTATCTTCAACGTGAATCAAGTCACTTTTTATTGAACTAACAGTTCTAAATCCCTTTATTATCAAAACTCGTTTGTGTGCTCTGTTGACTCTTGTTTGGCAGTATGATAATATTGGGCCTTTAACTGTACTAGAGTCCATTGATACCTTTTATACAATGGTTGTGCTTTAGATAGGTAAAACCAGTCCACTAAAGGACTCCCCATGATTTGGAGTTGCTCCGCTGGGGTGCTGGTCGTAGCCTTTTTGTTCTTTTGACTAGCCCCGGCGGCAGGCATCAAGGGTCCTAGATTATATGCTGCTGCAGAAGCGGAATTGAAGGGGTTGGTTGGAAGGTAAGGATAGCATGATTGACTGGTTGTACAATGGCTGTTCCTTACATAGGTAAAACCAATTCACTAAAGGAGCGTAGGATACAGACTGGGATCTTGCATAATGACCATGTCCTTTGTCAAGTATTATGCTATCATGTCTTTTCTCGTTGCTGGGGGCCATTTTCTTTAATGTCTTCCTCTTTCCAATTTGTTATCTTCAACATGAATCAAGTCACTTTTTATTGGTGAACTCAACGGTTCTAAATCCCTTTATTGTCAAAACTCATTTACGTGCTCTATTGACTCTTGTTTGGCAGTATGATAATACTGGGCCTTTAACTGTACTAGAGTCCATTGATACCTTTTATACAATGGTTGTTCTTTAGATAGGTAAAACCAATCCACTAAAGGAGCGTAGGATGCAGACTATGCAGTTTATGGTATGCATTATGTATTATTTTGAAATTTGGTTGGATTTCAAGGCTAGGCCACTTAGGATCTTGCATAATGAAGTTTGTATGCATTCTTGACTCTTATTTTATGTCTTCCAAGATTTCCATTCAGTTTATTTTAGATTCTGTATGTTTGCCATACTGGTGGCAAATGGGTCCTATTTTGGTCAACTTAATTGTTATCAAGTCTTTTTTAGTCTTTTGTTGGTTTAGATGAATAGATGATTCAAAATCTTTATTTTTTAAATTTTAAAATCAAAGTAGCATTATTATAAACCTTTGTACTCTTTTGAATATAATGGAGATCAATTTAAAACTATGGAGAAGCTTTTGAAGCTCGTGTGAATATTTATGATGCAATTCTAACATTAAGTGTGATATGTAAGTGATTTTAGGAGTGCATTCTACATTCTTCTTTTCTCCTTCTTTTCTTTGCTTTTTAACACTAGGTTTTTACAAGTAGACCTTGTTACCTTTGTGCCAGCTCTAGAAATTCAACCTTAGCAACCCAAACGAATCAAGAACAGCAAAAGTTTCTGTTTACACATCCTGTTCACCGCAAAAGTCACTATCATGCAGAGCTACCACTTTCCATGGTCTTAATCACTACTGATTTTAAAAAAATAATACAATGGAATCAAAGCATTTTCATAAATTATTAAGAAATAGTTTTATAATTAGATCGTTCTATTTAAGTTGGAAAGTGTATCCAATTCATGTGATAATTCAAGCTGTGAACCAGAGAGTTCATTATAATTTTTGAAATACCAGGAAGGAAATCATTTTGTACAGACTGTTCAAAAAGAAAGAAAATTTTGTACATAGAAAAAAACTATTAATTGGGGGACACCATATTGTCAAACCATCAATGTTAAGACCTTTGCCTAGAATAACACTTGATATGGTTATGCTTGATTTCAAACTCAAAAATAACATTAAACTTGATTGTATGCATAAACTCTTAGCGGAAATAATCTAACCTACCATCATATTATTGATCTCAATAGCAACACAAAATTCGAACTATGTAAATTAGCTTTTTTTGTTTTCAGTGTTGATATATATCTATCTGTCATTGAGTTTTCTTTGTTTTCAGATCTTAACAACCAGTTTTGGTTGGTATTTGTGTCGCTCGATTAAAGCTTTGCAATGGTGTATAAGCTAAACCTTAAACGAATCACTATCATCACTTTTTATGCCACGGTATAAGATTGTGATAATTTAAAAGTGGACTGGAGGTTTACATTTACACCTCAAGCTTGTGCTATTTCTATTAAATAAATTCGCAAGATTTGGTAGAATTTAGGTTTCACATCATAAATAGTAAGACTTGAAAGAAAACTGTATGAGTTTCTCAAAACATATCAGATTTTCAATTCAATGGATTTTTGGGTGAAATTTAGTTTGAATTTAGAGTATTCAAATTGTGAATTATAGGATTTTAATGACTATTTGCTATGTTTACATTGGATTATTTTATAATAAACATAGGAATTCTTTTTGTGTCTTGTATATAAATACTGCTGATGAAAATGTGGTTAAATGTTCAGATATGTCTGTGATTTACATGTTTTGGGATCTGAAGTCTCCTATTTGGTGGATCACACCCACTGTTGAAAGCTGTGAATATATAATTTCGTTCTTTGTGCTGTTGTTTCCATGCAGATTCACTACCTTATGAATATGCCATTAACAAGGGACACACTTCTATATTCTAACGTCAAGCTTGACTAAGAGTTTATAGAAGATATCTGTTCGAGCTTTGAACTGCAGCAAGAGGTCCAGGTTGGCATCAAACCTGATTCTAGTTCAATAATTCGTGCGTGTGTGTGTGTTTATTACATTGTTATGTGAAATATATTTATAATTACGTGGTTTGGACAAGTTGGTGTTGCTAATCTGTGTATTACTTACTCTCTTTAGGTATCGGTAGCTGAATGGATGGGGAATCTGATACAAAGAGACTTAAGTGATGTGAAACTTGAACTTCTCTGTTTATTATATGATAAAGTGTGGGTTCTGAGCAGTAGAGGGTGGGAATGAAGTCAGGAGCTAAGGTGGTCTGTCATTGTATGTATTTGGTTGCCTAGTGCTTGAATTATTTTTTCTTTTCCAAACTGGAATAATAAAAATCTAGGAATTTCAACTTCATTTTTTCAAAACTGGAGTTTAGTTATAAACATATGATATAACTCCTGATACTATAATCACATTTATTTTGTATCCCCGACTATAGTTTCCTTCGTTTGAAATTTAAGATGTTGCTGCCGAATGAGCACTGTTTAACACAGATTTCAATAAGCATTTGCTATTGCATGCAAAACTGCTCTTGGATATTTTTTTAAAAGAGTTTAAAAGGGCCTATTGCTGATACAATGATAAAAGGTTGGGATGAATGTAACAGTTTGTACATAATAAACACCACATGAATGCTCAAATTGCCACAAACAGTTTATCTTATCTACTCTTAACACTGGCATTTAAAATTTCAATTTAATACTTTCAAAAATTAGTGTGTAATAGTGCTTTTAAAAGGCTTACTGCATTCCTTTCTTTCATTAACAATTCACTAGATATCACTTTTTTCAAGTTTGTGCAGTCATTTGCAGCTTTCACCTTATTACAAATTTTTTTTTTTGGCTACCAAAAAGGAAGAGTGAACAAGATATACAGTGAAATATAATAGATTATGGATGACATGAAGTTTAAAAGGCTACTGGAATTTTGTGAAACAACCCTTACTTACCTACACAAAAAGAAAGAAATAAATAACTTCAAGCATTATGAGACGATAACCTTGTGCTACGTCAGCTCTGGAGGTGAAGGCAACAAAATAAATAAATAAATTCAAGCATTCTGAGATAGTAAAAATAATTATGCAAAAATCTTATAAGGAGATAGCATTAAGAATAAATAAATAAATAAACATCAGCAGGCACAATGTTTCTTCTTCTGTAATAATATTATAAGAACTGTTTATAGTGTATATGGACACGTGTGAATGTCTAACTACAGTACCAGTAACATTCTCTGAACCCAAGGAATTAATCTTTTATCAACTGCACAAGTCCATATATAAAATATTAATAATAAAAAAACGACAATAATTATCCAAACCATTCGACAAGAAATGTTCATAATGTAACAAATAACTTATGATCAATTTTTACAATTTCAACAATTATATTAGTTAGAAAACTAAAATGGGTGATATTATATATTTTTAGATATTATTTATGATAATATATAGTATAATGTTTTATGATAATATATATATATATATATATATATATATATATTACATTTAAGCATTTTGTTTGAATATTTCATTCAAAAAAAATTATAATTAACGGTCAAAAATACTTAAAAAACTAATTTTACGATTCAAAATATCTATGTTTATCTACGATCTAAAATCTCTTTTTATTGTCGATCTAACGGTCACAATTCACCTACTACATTTACATCTAAATTCATATACACATTCACCTACCCTCATACCTATAAAATGATTAACTCCAACAATTTTTTTTATGTCGTAGGCACGAGCAATACGTGTGTGTGTCTAATGTGTTCAAGTAGTTTAACTAATAAAAATTTCAAAAGAACAAGACACAACACACACTTATGTATATAATAATAATAATAATAATAATAATAATTTAAACTTATTTTACTCATATTATTATTAAAAAATAAGAGCAAACACACACTTATTACTGACAAACATATTCCTATTGGAACTCAAACTTTCAAATCATACCATTCGGGTAGAGGTGCTGTCGTCATATTATCTTTATTTATTTCACTAATTTGGAACTTATAATTTGATGAATATTATTTCTTTTTAAAACTTTATGTTATTTTTTATTAAGCGATAAATGTTTTAAAAATTGAAAAACTATCTGCCCCTTTTTAAACGCAGAAACCTCTCTACATTTTTAATGTATATTTTTTTATATGATGCTATTTAAAGGAATAGAAAGTTGTGTAAAATATAAAAAATATTCCAATCACGTGTATTGCACTAATGCACCCGCTCTTATATATTCTTTACTCACGAATATGGACGTGTATTTTATTTTCGGAGAAAAATACCATAATGCCCCTAATTCCACCTTACTAAAATTTTCCTCTCCTCTCTCCCTCCAAATAAGAATGACCCAGAAGCTTCCCCCAAACAGTCACTAATCGCTCGTACAGAAGCTATCGGGAAGGTCTCTCTCTCACTAAACCCCCAAATCTCTCTCTCTCACGAAACCTAGAAGCTCCCTCTTCCTCCTCAACCATGGACTCTCGAGGACGTCGTTCTATTCCTTACACGTAAGTGACTCTGTATATCTGTATAATATATATTTTATGATAGTGTATATATGAACATTATATATGTATGTGAATCTATTTGTGTGTTTAATCATTGTTTATATGTGTGTGTGAAGCTCAATGGGATCACAAGGAAGAAACTAAATACCGTGCAAAGTTCTGTTGCTGGCTCGCGTCGTTGATCTGTATCGCGACGTTGACGTGGGCTATAAGGAGTTTCTTCTTCCGAGCTAGGGTATGTGACTTCCTTTGGAAACCTGACGTTTACTTCATTATTGGTTTCCTGTATCACAATAAATGTTCAGTTATTTGGTGATTGGATATTATAGCTACAATAAATATGTTGATTGTTCAATTGGCTAAGATATGGTTGGACATCTCATGATCCATAATTAGATCATAGAACGTTAGCTATTAGATTTTGTAGAAAATTACTTAAAAACTATTTAATTATTGAGCTTGTGTTTGCTGCTAAAAGTGCTAGTGTTGTTAACTTAGGCCATGGAAAGACTAGGCTTCTTGTTAATAATTTCTGTCACATCAGTCTCTGAACTGATTTCAGCTTTAGTTATGCCAATTTCAAAATTGGGTCCTTGTATGGGTTTCCTTCTTGGAATTCTTCCTTCATGGCTCCTCTTTTCAGATTTGTTCATCTAAGAAGCCTTAAAGGCCAGCATGAAGTTCCTAAATTCCAAGTCCTAAAACTTTTTTTTTTTCATTTCCAAGTTAAACCTATTATGGGTCAACTTAACATATTATATTTTCAGTAAGATCAAATGACACTTGTTTCTTGCCCTCTTGAATAGTCAATGGATATCTCGACCGACTCTTTCAACAGTTATGATGGCCTTGAGAGCTCGACCATAATGACCTTTTAGGCTCATAAAATAGGGACACATTTCTGTCATCTTTTTCCAGTTATACCTTAGGAGTATGTCTCTATACCAAGCAAGTGTTGTCCAATCAGTGAACGAATAACCTCGGTTTGACGTTGTCCTTGCATTCAGCTTCCTAAGTTGAAAGGTACTGAAAAGGTAAAAAAAAAAAAAGCTAAAAAGAATGTGGATTGAAGTGAAGAGAATGTGGATGGTTTTCCTGTCTTCTGGTACGTGTCTTCTAGAATTACCTTCTTTCTGTTGTAATTGTATCCTGTTTGTCTCTAGAATGAGGTACCCCTATGAGATCTGAACCTAATGAAACCTAACTTCTTGTTATTTTTGAACTGCTCCACTTGTTGCATATTTTAGAATTTCCTTTTTGAAGAAATTGGCCGATGCCAGAGTTTTGTTGTCCTTGGACGAGCTATCAACATCAGTGGTTTACTCATTATGTTTACTAAGCTCCCTTGGCAATGTTGGCCTAAACAAAGGGCCTGATTCATGCTAGGTGGCATCGTGTGCCAAGTGGCAAGACACCCCCTCCCCAAACCCAAGCGTATTTAGGGTGCAAGCTACTGACATTTTATTTTTTCTACATAATATTCAACTAAATATACATTTTAGATGGGTGCACATGGGTTTTGATACAGACCAGTAACGAGACACCTTGGGGGGATGCGCCACTAAATGGTTGGCGTGCATCTTCAGCTCCTCGATCATACTGGCTGCGTAAGTAATTTTAATTTTATCCACAAATGCTATAAGATTCTACAAGATGTTGGTTATACTAGTCTGTGCAGCTTTTGATTTTTCTTTTTTTTTTTTTTTTTTACTTTTTACTTAATGTGGCAGCTCCTCCAGGTGATTCAAATGGGTACCTGATAGTACATTGTTTTGGTGGTATATACCGGCAGCGGAATGAGGTTTGTGTCTTACTTCTTCATACCAGATGATTTAATGCATTAAAGGTTTTAATAACTGATAAGTACATTGGTGCCTTGTAAAATGATTGCTGGTACCAGTGTTAGTTCGAGTAGAAATGATAAACACTTGTAACGAGTAACGCTTGCAATAAATAAATAACTAATTGTAAAGTATATGTTGACTCTCATGTGATTTGTTTTTTGAATAATTATTAGTGGCAAATAAACCTTGATATAGAACTTTCAATTAGATGACAATGGGATGTCGTCGTGTCGATGAGTTGCCATCACTAATAATTATCTGAATTCTAGTTGTGTTTTAAACTTAGTGAGAGGATTAAGTATCATTGGGGGAAAATAATGAATTAAGTCCATTCTGGGTGTCCAATGAAAATCGAACTTTTATGTGGTTCTTATATGAGGATTTAAGTCTTGGTAGGATATATGATTGAGAGTCAAAATACTAATTATTATAACTTTCATGAGAGTTATTTAATTTATTCTGGGGGGAAAAGATTGTACACCCCTTGTAATGCGATCAAGGGGTGTACAATCAGATGGTTGTGGATGATTTTGGGTGTTGGACTAAATGTTTTTGTGCTTAAATTTGGGGGTGTGACAATTTGTCTCTTACTTCCTCATACTAGATGATTTAATGTATTAAAGGATTTAATAATTGATAAGTACATTGCCGTCTTGTGAAATAAAGATTAAATAGCCGTTACAAATTTTAGTTTGCCTTTATTTCATTGAGTTTTTAGTGCTGCATGTTTAGTAGGGTAATCAAATATTTTCTTGGAATCCCAGATATCCGATGCAGTCCTTGCTGCTCGAATTTTGAATGCAACCCTTGTTCTTCCAAGATTGGGTTCAGAGTTCAAATTCTGTTTGATATACAATGTGGAGCATTTTATAAAGTCATTGCGGTATGATGTAAAGATTGTTGCAGACATACCTGAAAGGAACATAACAGAGCCTTACAAGGTAGAAATAATAACATCACATATACCTTTTGGAGTTTTTAACTGAGTCTTTTAACATTATCATGTTGCCTCAGGTTCGTCCTCCAAAAACTGTGCGCGTAGGCTGGATCACCAAGGCTGCATTGCCTAAACTGAGGAAAAATAGAGTAATTTTAATCAGTCACCTTAGAATTGCAAGGAGGACGCTGAGTTGCAAAGGCTACGGTGCAGGGTATCCTTTGATGCTCTAAAATTTACTCCAGCTATTACCAGACTCGGTGATGAAGTAGTGGATACACTGCATAGAGCGGGCTATTTCATTGCAGTGCATGTCCACATCGAGTCCGACGCATCAATATTGTCTCCGACTGAGGTAAATCTCATTCTGTAGTCTCTATTTTTATTGTTGTGTTGTTTGGCCTTATCTTAGTCTTTATTTTTAATGGTGGTCTGCTTTCTCCAGCACTGCCCTCTCTCTTCACCACAGTTCTGTCCACAATCAGCGTTGCCATATCTATAAAAATTAGTCTTTATTTTTAATGGAATGTATGTATTTATGTATAGAGTATTGCTAAAGTTGTATCGGCCTAGGCTGATAGATACAGACAAGGGTGGGATCTGGGGTGGGTCCCACCCCTGGCTGTGTCTATCAGCTTGTGGCCGATTCGGCCTAGAAAGGATATTCCTTGTGTATATATGTAGTTGTGTGTGCTTATATATATGTATATCTATTTTTGTGTATATGTTTGAATATATGTATATATGCATATTGTTTATGTTAATTGGTGGTTGTATTTGAATTCCGAGTAGATTTGGAATTTGAAATTTATACTTCTACTTCAAAATTCAAATCACGGAATTAGTGAATTTGGAATTATAATTCAATTTCAATTCAATGTCCATGTTGAACAACCAAATGGTGGAATTGGAACTTCAATTTCAATTCTGAGGTCCCAATCCGGCGCTCCCAAATAGACTCTTTATAGATTTCGGAGTTCTATGTGGAGGTATTGGTTGGAATCCAGGGAAGAGCTTGACTTTTGAAATTACATATACCTATGTCAATTTATACATATATATACACTAGTTCATGGATCAGTTTTGGGTTGCATATCCTATATAAAAATAACATAATAATGTTGTTGGTGGTTTTGGTAAACTGATGCAGTGTTTGGTGGTACGTGTTGCTAAACTGGGTCACTTTTGAAGTATATTTTGATATCCTTTACGGCAAAAATAGGATTGTAAACCTTAATTTTTACTATCAAATATGATGTGGAGTAGTGGTGATGATGTGGTGAAGGGATAGAAATTACTGTGGCGGTGGTAGAGGAATTTTCTATGATATAGATACCATAAAAATTACTATCATAGGAGAGGTCATCGTACAACATTTTTTGGTTTAAATGGTCAATTAATAAGGTTAATGAGATATTTTTTGTCAGTTTGCTTCACATAAGGGCAATTTTTAGATTTCATATTTACTCATTTGACTCACCTAATGGTCAACTAACAAGAGGGGAGGCCAGGCTTACGTCATAGAAACCTCAGGGGAGGTTCACCTCTTTTTTTTCTTTTTTTCTTTTTTCCTTTCTTTTTTTGTTTTCGTTTTGAGAAATTTAAACCCTTGGTGATTCGCCAAACCTCAAGGAGTGTCCAAATAATTTCTTTACAAAAATAATGTGTTTTGTAAGGTGGGGTATGCCTCTCCTATGGTTGTACATATATTTTTGGTATTAATATGATTTGTTTTACTTGCCAAAAAACATTAATATAATGGGTAAATTACACTCACAACCCTTGAGGTTTGCCCTAATTACATACGGTGGTTGAAAATGTCTTTAATTACATCGACCTCCTTCATTGACGTTAAGCAACTTACGTTAAATTTGAGTGGTGAAAGGTCATGTTTGCCCTTCATTTTTTAATTAAAAAATCTGATTTTGAAGTGACCTTATTACCCTTAAAGATAACAAGGAAAAAAAAGACCCTCTCTCTCTCTTATTCACCTGTTCTATCACCCACCTCCACCCATTGCAGCCTCTGCACCATAACCACCAAATACAGTAACCCAACCCACACCTATTAAACCCATATCTCTCTACCTCCATCCTCGCTACCCATCAAAATACAGTAACACCTTTATTTTTTCTTTTACTAAGTTAAAATACAGTAACACTCTCTTAAACTCATTTCAGACTGCAGGATTGCAACCCCTCTATCCCTATATATACACGTACAGTTGGTTGGACCCTCTCTCCATGGCATGGCAACCAAACCCAGTTCGGACCTTCTTGAATGTCAAATCTTTAATGACCAAAAACTGAATCCATCATCCACATTCCTTCTTTTGTCCCTTCAATTCTCTGTTTTGTAGCCTTTGTTGGATCTGTTTTTTCTTTCTGATTTGAGGTTAATGATTAGGATTTCATGCAATAAAGAAACCTCATATGGATTTTGTTTGATTTGGGCAACATGGCTAGCTTACTAATTTAGAATGATTCCTTGGATGAGGAAAAGTAGATAAGATTTTGGATTCTATGTTGTTGAATATGGAAGGTTTTTGATTCTTATCCACCACCACTCGCCGTGTCTCTCTCTCTCCACTGATAACCCCAATCTCCACTACTGGTCACCTCTTATCTCTTTCCACCCACCACATCCAGCCCTTTCCCAGTTCATCTGGTTCCCCTGGTGGTTTGGTGCCTTGAGAGGTTGCGAGTTAAAATTAAAGTCAAGGAAAAAGTTTTATAAGGTCGCGGTTCATTCTAAAATAGAAAATAGATTCGATAGAATTCAAAAATGAATTCTTTTTTATCAAATTAGAAATGATTTTCCAATATTTTTCCATATTGATTCAAAAAGAGTTTCATTTTTGAATGAAGTTCTATGAAACAGTTGTTCTTATTAGTTTATAGTTTACCCAAGAGTTGTTCAACGGATCTGTTGATTGGAATCACGGGATGGATAGGGGAGGCATACAATGTCTCTGTTTTGGTGATGTACACGTGGGTCTCTTATTAACACATTTGCATTTATTCAGTTTCACGTGCTTCCTTTATATCCTCATCTTGGATTTTGTTCTCTGTTTTTTAAGTTGTCTTTGGGTTCTTAGATTTTGTAGATTGTTTTGATCGTCTTTGTTTGTTTCTTTGCTCTTGTGACATTCCTTTCTTAATGAAAAGCTGATTTACTATTATTAAATAAGTGCATGTCTAGAACAGTGGGAGAATTATTTGCATGCTTGACATTTCGATTGTTCTGGTTGCAGGTTAGTGTGGTGTTAAGTGCCACAGGATTTGGCACTTCAACCAGCATGTTCCTCACTGGTGGCGAGGGAGTTAAAATTAAGCTTTACAGCACCGAGACTCTTTTATTACAACCTCAGTATTCTAACTCGTTCCTCCACCCATCATCATCATCATCTCTCCTCCGAGAGCCATTGGAGAGCAACCATATGTGTTCGCGGGGACAACGCTGATCAGGTATTTTGCAAGTACTCTGCAAAAACACTGCAAAAACATATTTTCAGTAAAAATTCTCCGCGGCCCACTGAAACTAGTGTTAACAATGAATTGTTTAATTGCATGCCCTTCCCCCTCCCTTAACATCTCTTTAAGCCCTCTATTTGAGGGCTCTATTTGGATGTAATGTCCTCCTAAAACCATCGAACATTCAGTGTCCAACCAAATCGCAAATATACTCATAATCTACTAATACAAAAACCTTAGACCTCAATCAAATTATATAATCTAAGGCAGATCTATACCAAATTGAAAAGTGAAAAGTGTTTCTCGTCAAGGAAAGGTTCAGGGTCAAGAAGTTGACGAGTAACGCTTTTCAATTTGGTATAGAACTGTCTTGGATTATATAATTTGTCTGAGGTATGAGGTTTTTGTATTAGTGGATTATGAGTATATTTGCGATTTGGTTGGACACCGAATGTTGGATGGTTTTAAGAGGAAATTACATCCAAATAGAGCCCTTAAAGAGATGTTAAGGTAGGGGAAAGGGTATGCAATTAGACAATTCATTGTTAACACTAATTTCAGTGGCCGAGGTCTTTTTACTGAAAATCATTTTCAGACTATTTTTGCAAAGTGGTTGTAACACACCTTGATGAGCGCTGTCACTGTGAACACATATGACTGCTACCCAATGGTTTTAGATGATAATGATGGGTGGAGGAACGAGTTAGAATACTACTGAGGTTGTAATAAAGGAGTCCCGGCTTAATTTTGGTGTTACCTGTATCTTACTTGTTATATAGTGTTATTTTCCACTGCCTACTTTAGAGTTCCCTCCACATGTACTCTGGTCTATTTTTGGAGAACCACATTTGCGTCTGACTATGACATATTAGGTCATTGTCAAAAGATGAAGATTGACAAAAAAGAAGATTCAAGTGGATCCTGTCTCATCAATCCACTTCTAATGACATTCCAAGTCACAACGTGAGGAGGAGACTCAGAGAGATGATTTTTTACTCTTGAAATTACATTCAATTCAAATATTATAAACAACATTGGCTGAGGAGGAGTGAATTCTGTCTTCTTATTTAAAATTTTCTGCAATCGCATAAATATTAAATACAAGCATATAAGAAAAATTAGCAGATACTTCCAGTCTGTCCACACACAGTTACTAACAATGGAGTTCACGCAGAACCCACCCTTTCTCAATACTCACAAAATGGCTGACTCCCAATGCACACCAAGTGACTAAACTTTTACAAGTTCACAAAGAACTTGTTCAGACGCACATGGAGTCTTTCTGGCGATTTATAGAAGCTTAACAATTAAAATGAAGTAATAATTTTCTTCCAGCACACTGCGTTTCACAACTCTTGGCTCTAAAATATAAACTTTCAGCTCTTCTCTACTTGACTTGCTCTTATTCTCTGCATATTGTAGCCTTTATATATATAGAATGTATAGAACTTCATATTCAAACTAGCCGTTAGGAGAAATGCAGATTTTCCTTGACAATCTAGTTAGCTGCAATAAGAATCAACATTCAGCAGAAATATGTCTCAAACAAATCTTTGTACAAAAAGAACAAAACCATTTTTATAGGCCTCAACCAAGTCTAATCTGGCTAATCCACTAATATGATTATATGATCACGACATTGCTTCCTTTTATTAAGGGAGCCCATCAATGTTGGGTGCTTGGTTTGGCAATGCAAAGTTCACCTTAAATTTGATTCCAGAGGGGTAATGAACCAGAACCAACAATCAATCCTTCTTCTATTTAAGGTGCAGGTAAGTTTATTTCGATTGTAAAATTGGCGATTGAATCTTGTCAAAATTTCCCTTTTTCTTTTAAAAGAAATAAAACTATCAATGTCATTACATAAGAAATTTTATTGTCTTTCAAAAGCAATAAATCATTCCAAAGAAAAACAAAGGAAAAAAAAAAATTGATGGTTAGACCTAAACTTTTACAGTCATTAGTCTAATAAAAATTGCCCCTCCACCATCTCTTCTAAGAAGTTTTCCTCACACTTGACTAATAAAAATAGCATCCTTATAAGTCAATACATTAATTCTATTGAAAAAAAGGAAAATTATAAAGTATTCCAGATAATTCCTATCATATGTGTTGTACAAACGTGAAAACATGCTATGCACGCACGACAGTGATTACTCCGAGGTACTTTATAATTTCTCAAAAAAGTGTCACATATTGATAAATGTTCAATGCTCTAATGCCTAAGATGAGCAAGCCCAAGCAATGAAGGGATGACCTCATTGTTTATGGCATATTCCTCGAATTTTTTCCCCAAAGTTAAGCATCAATCCCTAATTGTTGCTTTTGCCTAGAAAACGACGCATCATGCACCAACTTTTGCATTCATATATACCTATCTGATTGGACAGAGTCTCCACACTTTAACAGAATATGGGCATTTCAAGTTTACATGATCAATCGATTCCCCTCGAAGCCACACCTCAAACAAATATCAGATTCCACAACCCTCCAATGAATTGATTGCCTGAGATATGTCAACTTGAGATATAAAGGGCATAAGAGAATATGCTTGCAATGACTTTTCATGTTAATACTTTCATTACCCAACATCTCATGGCTGGGATGCTTTCCGCTCTAGAATCAGAACGGATGATTTATCATATCGAACGAATTTCAACACTTATACGTGTGAGCACTCACACGTGTGTGAGCTGGGATTCGTCCAATGCAATACAACACATGATCCCAATTCACATCTCATAGAAATAAAAGTTAAGCCATCTTTCAATCTATCATCATTTAATTATTATTATTATTTTGTATCTTTGGTGAAGTTCTCATATATCAAAGACCTGAATAAAGCCCTTAATCAACTTCAGAATTGGAATTGGAGGTCCTTAAATTCCAATTTCAAAGCGTTGATTCGATACTCTTAAATGCAACATTCAAAGACAAAGTAAATACAGGCTGGGATTGCCGTGAGCTGGCCTTGCAAACTTTTATTTTTTATTTTTATGCATATATATTTGTAAAATTTTACAAAATACTCTCCAAAAATTTCTCTTTTCTAAAAATCTCTTTAATTCTCTGTTTCTTTTCTCTTTTACTCTTCTTCTAATTCCTTTATTTTCCTCCAAAAAATTTTGTATTTCCCTTCTCTCATTTTCCCTTCTCCTTTTGTTTTTGTCATCTCTTCTTAAAAAATTCTCTTCTTACACTCATATATGATGTATGCGCTGTAACCTTTTTTTCTAATGTGTATTCTATAATTTTGGATTTTTTCTTATTGTATTTTCTATCCTAATCATTTATAATTTTCATTCCTTTTCTCCCTATGTTGTGAGAACTTACACACAGAAAAGGAAAGATTTCTAGAAGTTACTTTTTCTTCCCCTCGTGCAAAAAGTGTGTTATGACGGAGGACGGTAATTTACTGTTACTTCTACTTTCATAGTAAAATGTGAAAGGTTAAGCGGCTCATTTTGACAAAGTGAATGTAATGGGTGTGTGAGTGTGTTTTTTTTTTTTGTCAAAGTTAAAAATTTGCAAGCAATGTGTTAAAACAATAAAGTTAACGAAGTACATGAATCAGTATCGGTTCTGGGCCTAGGCGAAGCCTCCAATTTTGAAGGGTTTCTAAATTTTAATCAAATCCAATATTACTATTCGACTTCATTTTAAAATAAACTCAATATTACTGGACCTCATTTTTAGAAACAAAAATTTATTATTTATCGTCCATTTAACCAAACCCAATACTACTGGGCCTCAATTATTTAAAAAAAATATTACTAATTAAATATCCAATTTGTCTCTTTGGATTTGCTTTGCGTTTTTTTTTTTTTTTTTTTCTTTCTTCTTTCTTCACGGTTCGTTCTCTCCCATTTTCTTCTTCTTTACAGCCAAATAGCAACAAACAACGACTATTTCCTGTAAAGGTTGTGGTTCACCAAAGTCCAATTCGTCTCCTAGGTAAGTTTCTCTCTCATTTCTAGTTCTATACTTTTAATCTTCGATGCATCATCTATTTCACTTTCACTCCAAAATTGGAAGTCTCTTATTGTATCATGCCCCATGGGCAAAAATTGTTTTTGCTAGCAAAAATCATCTCTTTGTTTAGGTACAAGTGATTGGAAAATTACAAATAAAATTAGTATGTTTGATTTTTCATAACTGTATATATCACCTTTTGTGGAAACTTTTCTTTCGGAACCATATTCCGGCAAATATTCATAATTTCAAAGAACAAAATTAAAATTAATAATAATCTTGCATTCAAATTCATTTTTAAAAGGGAACGAATTAACGAAATATTGTAGTTTTTCTACAAAAGCATATGAGTATTAAATATTATATTTATTTTCTCGTGTTGTCTTTATGATTCATCTTTTGTCTTATCTAATACACAACTAAACATTATTTTTCTTTATTTCTTTTTTTGCCCGGTACAATTTCAATCTTGCTCAACATTCAATGATTGAATATAATTAATTATTTAAGTGTTGTCATAAAAGATTTGACATTTATTCTTTTTTTATTTTGCATCTCTTATTAGATCTTTTAGTTGTTTATATATTGCCGGCGAGATGAGATAATTAGAATTCTCCGATTCAGTTGTGGACTGTCTTGTTTAGTCAGCTTGTGCTTTCATGGGTTAGTAATTAAAAGTATAACTATTTAAAGATATTATAGGTACAGAAAATTATTCAAGTGGTTACTGTCAAACAATTAGATGCACACACCTAAAAGTAATAAACACAATGTTTTTAGAGAAAGAGAAAATGTATTGTAAGAGGTGGATTCGAGGATCCCTTTTATTCATAATTTCATGAATATTTATACAAGTTGGAATTCAAATCCTTTTAGAACTTGAATTCTCTTATTTACAACTAACTTTTCTCTTAAGGAGTTTAAATTCCTTTTTGAGTTGTAGGTCTGCATTTGATTTGGGCTTTTCAGCCTTAAGATGTGACGATTTGGCTCTTCACAATTATCGACCCAGCCTTTTGGGCCTCCTACTGATACATGGGCTCAAGCCGATGTAGGCTTGGTCCGTTTTTTGTATCAATTTAGCTCATTGGACCTAGTGATAATTTTGCCCCTACAGATATATTTTTGGTTATTTGTTGTTTTTCATGTAGCCTATGTTACTTTTTTTTTTTTTGGCCTTGATTTTTTTAATTTGTTATTATATTGAAATTCCCTTATAAAATATTATATAGGTGCATATTTCCTCTCTTAGCAAACTTGTGTGAAAGAAAATTTTGAGATGTGTACTAGAAATATGAATTCGAGCATGAAAAAAAAAAAAAAAAAAGAATTTCAACATAAATATATTTTTATATATTTATCGTCTCATTTTAATAAAAAAATTACGCTATTATAAAATTTATGTTCACGTGAAACCATATGTATAAGGGATTTTACATTTGAAAGTTACCCCTAGGCCCTAATTTTGTGAATCTCGGGCTTGAACGACGGAGAGTGTTGCCTTTTCGTATTGTTGAGTTAAATAAGAATAACTCATTCAAATATTTTGTGGGATTTTGATATAATTATGGAGAAAGCAAAAATATAAATATACTTTCTGTTAGACAATAAGGTACTCCTTAAAAAATCATCGGCTAACATTTATCGAGACTGAAACCTATGATGGATTTAGCGATATCAAAACTGACCCGCATTTTCTGATGCCACGTATTGGATAAAATACTGTGATTATTATCGGACAGTGAGAACGCGAAACAAAAAATTCCAATATCGTATGTTAGCATGTAATTGAGCGGAAGCAAGTCCACTGTTACTTCTCCGGCGAAGTGGAAGGACACAGTCGGGAGGCTAACTGTGTCCAGAAACGACATCATAATCGACGGAGGCAGATTCTGAGCTTTCTGAACAAATGAATCACGCAACAGTTCATACACCGGTTTGGGCAATCGAGTCACGTGGGTCCCCGAGTCGACAACAACCCCTCCGCTGCCATCCTCCTCCAATTCGAATATTGACGGTGGGATCGGGAGCAACTGGTCACTGACGCTGATCCCAGTCAGTCCAACATAGAAGAGCATTTGGGTTTTATTGTTCCGAATCATGGGCGAGATGACCGAGTCACTGGGTGTAGACTAGTTGAAATCGAGGGTAGAGGACGAGGTGGAATAACGGTTGACAAGACAGTAGGAGAAGGATGAGGCTTTGACTTGGGAAACAAGCGAAATCAAGTCACCGCCGAGTGCGAGCAAGCCAGGTTCAGGTTCAGGTTCAGGCTCAGGCTCGATCATCGGTGTTTTGGAAACCATATGACATCCAATTGCGATGTTGTAGAGAGAGCTGTAGCGGCCAAATGTTAGCGTTTCTAGGATCAAATGGCCCGAAGAGGACGACCCGTCCAAGTAAACGATGTCGTAAACGCATTGATCTGCCACACAGCTTCTGCTCACTCCTGGAAGATAGCTGCACTCTTGCGCATCGCACTGTAGCATTCGGTAGGAACGCGACATAACATATCTGGGTTAAAGCTACCTTTTACATAACATTTGACCCAAGATATCTTGTCACTGCCGCTATCCAGTATCATGTAGACGTACTGGGGTTTCGGTTGGCCAATTCCGACCCGCACCAAGTTGTAAATGGGAAACTTGGTCATTGTTTTACCCGATATAATCACCGGTGACTCTACCAATTCTGGTTGAATTGAGGATTGCCGGTTGATAGTAACTTTGATTTTATGATTGATAAATCTGACTTGTAATCTTCTTTGTATTTGTATTTGTATTGGCCCGATCGCAATAAAAAAATTGCAGGATACAACTCAAAAGACAATGAAGAATTTGGTGGCTCCGGAAGGTATTGACTGGAATTTGAGGCTGCTGATAAGAATTGAATTACTTCTACGCTGCGTTGAATCGCATCTGATACGTTGAGAACATTGTATGATCAGCCACCACATACATAAAACCAAATGATAATAGAGGGACAGAGTCAAAACAAACAAAATATGAAGCAACGACATTCCGCACACTTTTAAGTGAAACTAGTGATTGCAAGTGGGAATGGAGGTTAGGGTTTTGTACAAGAGAGAGCGCAGGAATTCGTTAAATCTCAAGTAAGAGACAGCACAGCAATTGGTTTAATTTGTACAAGTGCCCAATCTATTTATTTATTTATTTTGCTAAAGTCATGACCTAACTACTTTGAATCATGTAAAATTCATTGGAGGTCCGCCAAACAACTATCAAATTACCTAAATTCATGAGTCAGTTTGTGGACCCACCGAATTACCAAGGCCTATATAACCAGCCCAATCCCACACACCCAAATTGGGCCGGCGCAACGCAAGCCCAAGCACGCCAATCCAAGACAACGCAAGCCCTCAACAAACAAGGTAAAATCAACCCGACAATCTCACATTCGCCACTTGCTGAGTAATCATGATCACAGCCCACCTGATTCAAGGAATAGTAAGACCTGAACAAGCCCAGGCAGACAAAGGAAGAGATGACCTGAAATATCAATACGACAGGACAAAAAGAGAAAAGAACTATAAATAGGGGAAGAGGGGTGGGAATTTGGGGTGCTGGAGTAGGAGGAATAAAAAGAAAGTAAAGATCATAAATCTGTATTGATCCAAACTCAGTAAAATTTCAATATCGAATCCAGTCAATTTAGATAGTAACTTGAGTGCAGTGTATAGAAATTTCCCAAACATTTTTGAGCATCTACACAGTTCTGTTTATTAAACGAACGGGACGTTTCGAGAAGGCATTTCTCAATACAAAATTGAAATGATAAAAGCCCAACGAAGCAAACAAAGCACAAAACCCAAAGGTAGACAACTTTATACATTAACAATAGCAAGCAAGTCTGCCAAGGAAAGGCCATGACAGTGAAGCGCTTCCCAATAATATCAGTAGCAACACGAGCAGGATCAGAACTGATTCCATGGTGAAGAGACGCATTTCTAATTTACCAAATCTTCCAAACAGTGATAGAATTGTTTCTTTTTTTTAGTCTTTACACTCTTATATCATATGGTTTTTGATAATTTACATGTGCACCACGAATAAGATATGAACAAATAAAGGTTTTGGGTATGTTTGGCATTTTTTGTTTTTATTTCTTTTTTTATTTTTGTTTTGACACTGTAAAAACTAAACATGTTTGTTGCCCCTCTTGTGTTTTGAATAGTGTTAAAATGTTTCAAAATTTTTGGCCGAAATTGAAAACACCATTTTAGTGTTGTTATTGTGTTATGACTACTGTGAAATGTGGGCCTATCCTCATCCCCGCCCCCCTGCAACCATGCAGGTTTTTCCTCACCTCGCAACCACCTCAAAATCATTTACTATATTATTCTCTGTTATTGAGCACATCATAACCACCCCCACATCCTATGGTAATGGAACCTTGACAATAACAAAGAATCCATGTAGCCATAATTTTGTTCAAGATTTGCTCATCATTTGAGAGAAATTATAGTTTATAAGAGTTTTTTGTAACTGTTTGATTGCATCTTTTCCTTATTATGATTCCTACTTTTCTTTTGGTGTTCAAATGAGGTGTTCTTTTAATTCTTTTTTGCAGTTCATAGTATATTTTACGTGCTATGGATTCGGGTTTCAATTGATATGATTTGAGCTGCAGTTCAGATACTTTCTAATTGCCACATTTGGTTGTAAGCAAATGATATCGACAAAGTACATATCTGCAACTGTTAAAAAAAAAAAATGAGGAAGGGAAGTTTATCAAGGGGGACAATAACCTTATCTGCAAGTGAAGGCAGCAAAAAAAAAAATTCCAGCATTCTGAGATACTAAAAAAAAAAAAAGTATGCAAGCAAAACATATATTACTAAAAATAAAGTATGCAAAATATTTATAAAGAGAGAGCATTAAGAATAAATAAATAAATATTAATCATAGGCACAATTTTTCTTCTTCTGTAACAATATTTCAAGAACTGCCTAGAGCATACTAATCAAAAGGGCTAGCACAAAGAGAGCAGTTTCCTATGATTTAAGGGCTAGCAAAAAGAGAGCACTTTCCTATGATTTGGATGAATATCTTCACTTGTCACCAGGATTGTGGGGCGATATTTGACACGCCAAGGATTCGTATAAAAAGACTAGGTGGGAGCTGCTTGTGAGGCCTACTGGAAATTGTATTGAGTATTAGACGCCTAACAGCTTCTTCGAAACCAGCTGTTTGTTATTTTCCCCCCATCAATTAAAAGATAGTACGTTTCTCCTGTTACTTGGATGAAGTTCTTGAAATAGAAATAGTGAGGATTGGCACTTGTCACCAGGATTGAGTGGCGATATTTGACACAAACATTCAGGCCAAGGATTCGTATAGAAAGACTCATGTGGGAGCCTCTTGTGAGGACCACTGGAAATCGTATTGAGCATCATACGCCTAATGGCTTCTTCAAAACCAGCAGTGTGTCCTTTTTCCCGATCAATTAAGATACGTGCAAGCACCTTTCTGTCAGGCGTAAGTGTGGTCATAGAGCGGTATATCCGATGGCCTAGGAGAGTATTGGCAAATTCGCTGGGTCCATCGTATATTGCCATGAAAGGCATGAAAGTGCGGGAATAAAGAGAAATCAAATAATCAATAGCAGGACCTGCCAAGCTCTGTGGATCCACCGTGCTATGGTTCTCAAGGCGTGGGAACATGGTCCGAAAAGGTTTCACGAATCGCTCACCGCCAAAGGATTCGCCAGCTGTGAGGTATATCCTGGTAGAATTGTCAAATCCCATTGCACGTAAGATAAGGCCAACCTGCAGAGAAGAAGTGCAGAATATCAGAATCTAAAGAATGTCAATGATTTTAGCAATGATGGCTGGCTGGAAAAGATCAGTAATTTTTTGTCACACTACTGATAATAGTCATGGAATTGGACATAAACCATAAATCAACTTGGTATTTCAGATACTAACATCCAAATTTGCAGAGACCTAGTCCCTAGCTGAACATCACGGTATTATACATAGACAACTATATATGACCTCAATTACGCAAGTGATTGGAGCAAAAGATTAACAATGTTGACAGATCTGCTTTTTCCTTATAATGTCTCAATATTCATTGAACCCATTCTAATGGCAGAGATGCCAAGGTGAACATTCAATCTATTCTTTGCTTTCTCTGGAATATGTTCGGTGAATTCTCTTTTCCTCAACCACTAGAGATTCTAAATTAATTTATTGTTGAGTGGCCTAGCCTAGTGGTACGTCCTCACCTTCCAAAGGGTTCAAGTCCACATAGGGGCAAAGTGGGTGTGTAAGTTTCTTGCCAATATATATGTTCTTTGGCTTTCTTTGTTGAATTGCTCAAAAGGTTTTTGTTCCACCCTCCCAACTTGATGATAAAATTTGATCTTTCAATCCTTTTAGACTCTTTCTCCTGTATATTGTATTATATGAAACTCTTTCCACCCTGATTAAGGGTTAACATTAGCCAAGATGCAAGATAAAGGATTTGGCTTGTATAATTGCTCAATGAAAGAAGTTAATAGGCGATGTACTCCAAAATATATGCATCCTCAATCCTCACAAGGTCACTTCCACCTATTGTGCTCATTTAGCTTGAAGTAAGAGAGAACATACAGCATTTATTCCATAGCTGTGACACAGGCAGTGACCAGTAGGTTCAATTTAATGCGACCAACATATGTTCGACATTGCCTGAGACCTAATCCCACAAGTTTTAAAGTATGAGAAGTAAAAGGTTATGGAAAGAATGATGTCTAGCATTTCTCTTAGGTTGGAAAGAAACGTTAGAATTTATCTCAATGTGCAAGGAACATGTAAAACAAGGCCAAACTGGCCACAATACAATAAACATGCTCAAAATCCTAATTCCATAATTTCTATGTGCAAGAGGAGGTCCATGACTTACTAGTATTGGACCTCCTCCACAGGGAAGAAAGGTAAACACAACCACAATACAATAAACATGCTCAAAATCTTAATTCCATAATCTTTTATTTTCTATGTGCTTTTGAGTACACGGTATGTTGTGTGGTTCATATTAAAAAGTAGCAACCAATTGAACCATGAGTTGAACCTTATTGCAGAGTAAGAGCATTATGTCAGAATTGTCCAGTGCAAAAATGGCCACTGAAGCGAATTCTAGAATGTAATGCTCACAATGGAGGAGAGGGAGCGAGCTTCTTTAGATAGGAAATGCCAGGCTCCTATATAGAAAGGATATGAGGTAAAACCATAGAAATAAAAAACACAAAATTGTGCATTAACCTGTTGCAGTCAAAAGGAAAAGTTATCCACTAAATTGATGGTAAAAAAAGTACCATTGCTACCTTATCAGGGTGAAAGACATCCAATAATACGTGTATGTGTTAATGATTTCAACAAATTTGGACCAAAACAACCAAATTTAATTGAATTGAGAATAAAATCCCCTTAAATTTTCAGCAGGTTTGCAGTATGACACCCTAGTAATTTCATGTCTTACAGGCAATTGCACATCAGAGAGTGTGGCATGGTACCATGATGACTGTAACACTAAAGATTGCATAATACTCATCTAGAAGCTTGGAAACATCTTGCATAACCTTGCTGAGCTCAACCAAGAGGAATAAATTGAATTTAATCAAACAAAAGAAAGGAATACAATGAAAAGAAAAGGAAAAGATTACCTCTTCTGGAGTTAGTGGGCAATTTTCAATGGCCCTTCCATCTTTCTTCTCTGTAAAGCTTCCATTTGCATATTTCTTCAGCGTTGAGCACCTGCATAAATTTCACATCAAACATATAACTTCCTTAAATATTAGTGAGATCTTGCTCTTTTACTTTGAATATAATTTTTTTTTTATCCTCAGTTTGGTGGGTGCACCTTTTTAAGTTAAAATATAAAGTAGCAGTGAATGTACAAGGTGTACTTCCAAGCCAAAAGTAGTGTACCTCATGTAGACCCACAAACCCTAACTGGAGGTGTTCACTGACATTTAACTCTAACTTACATTAATTTAAGAATGCAGCTCTCTTTTCCTCCTTAGGAGCTAAGTGGGTGCTTATTTTCAACTCCGAAGTATTTCGTAATATGGTTATGCTTTAAGTTGTTTGGGTCTAAGATCCAACACTACCACCGGAGGATCGAAAAAGTGGCCTAATGAACAACAAAGCCTAGGAACCAAGGTTAGCACTCTTCTACCTCCCCAAGTAAAAAGTCGGGCAAGGCTTCAAACGGACAAAGTGAGTATGTTTATTATTTTTCATGAAAAAGAAAAAGAACAACAAAGACCAGGGCACAGTCGCTAATCCTGGTACAATTCTGTGTAGCATGGATATGGACATGGACACGATAATACGGTAAGTCTTAAAAGAACAAGACAATGACATGAAAATATACAACAACCAAATAATAATATAATATCTATTATTATATATAAAAAAACTAATTTTTGCCACTTTTATCCATAATAACCATGAATGTAATCACTAAATTTGGGGCTTAGGGAAGGATGGATGTTGTTTTCGTTTCTAATAACTTTATTTTATTTTTCTATTAACACATAATATCTTTTAAAATTTATAATAACATTAGACTACCATTTTTTTTAATCTACCCCACTGTGTCATGAAAGTGTCCAAAATGTGTCCCCCTATGTCCTAACCATGTCCAACAATATTTTATTTTCAAACTCCAGGTCACTCTATAGCCATGTCGAACACGTGTCCAGCTCTATATCACACGTGTCTGACACCGCCACGACACCCTAGAGGAGTGTCCATGCTTTCTAGATACCATTTTTCATCTTTTTAGTACATATGAATTGCATCTGCATCCTACTTATTTAAAAAAAAAAATTGAATTGCATCTGCCTCCACAAATTTGCACTATAAATGAATTGAGAATTGCAAATGACTCTTGATAGACAAAACAAAATTGACCCATTCATCCCATCCTCTGAAGAAAACCATTTTAATTTATTTTCACCAAATCCTCTCACTTGCATGCACACAGAATTGGAATTATTTAATCATGTTAAGAAAAATAGACAACTTACTCAGCAATAGCCTGCTTCTCCATCCCAACATGAAGATCTATTACAATGACGAAACCTTGTTGAAAAAGTTTATGGAATGCATTGGTACATAATGTCATAATATGTTGCTTAAATGAGAGGGCGCCATAATTAACTCTACACCTCAACCTTTGGTATTCAGGGTTGTCAATCTCTCCTACCAAGCTATGAGAAAATGGGGTGAGATAGATAGCACCATGTTCTCTCATCTTCTCCAAAGCAACTGTTGTATACCAATTGACTGGAGCGTCTCTCGGAGGGCAGAGCTGAGTAAATACAATTTTTTTTATAAAAAAAAAAAAAAATTCATGAAGAAATCAAAACAAACTTTCCCTAAATAATTAAACAAATGCAATTAAGCATGATGTTATTGTACCTGGTGAGCTTTAATATTCTGTGTCTCAGGAATTCTTCTCACGATCCGTACATCAAAACTCAACGAGTTGATAAAATTCTCAACATCATATATACCTTGGAATCCACTAAGCATAAGCATAAAGATTATAATTTGTACATACCATATAATAAGATTGAATTACAATCTTCAATATACAGCTAAAAAACAATTAATCTACTAAATTGGAGACAGATTTCTTTCCTAAATATCATGTGAGAGATTGAAATCTTCATAATGGCAGCTCAGATCATATAATAATTGAAATGTGAAACTATAGCAGCATAGTGTTACAAATTTGAAGAGAACTAACACAACGTCATTTGAACAACCAAAAAGAAGAAAAGAATCAGGAACAAACAAAACTAATATGGAATGAAATAATTAAAAAAGAATTCAAAATTTTAATATTAGAAGTGATATGGTGTATAATAGAATAAAATGGAAAAAGAGAATTCATGTGGCCGACCCCGTTCAAGTGGAAAAAAGGCAAGGATGATTAAGAATCAGAAGAACAAAAAACATAACCAAATAGTTTCAAACAAACCCTTAATTTTATGATTTCTCAAATGATAGAGAAATTGAAGGATATAAATTATACTGTATTGGAAAGACTAGACATAGAAATGGAGTAGGGATAATCATAGAGAAAAATTTAAAGATGATGTAATAACAGTTATTAGAAAAGAAGATAAGATCATACTAGTAAAACTTGTATTAGGAGGTAATATAGTTAATATAATTAGTGCGTACGCACCACAAGTAGGACTAGATGACAATGTTAAGACACTTTTTTGGG
Source organism: Cornus controversa (assembly GCA_026545225.1). Classification (NCBI taxonomy): domain Eukaryota; kingdom Viridiplantae; phylum Streptophyta; class Magnoliopsida; order Cornales; family Cornaceae; genus Cornus; species Cornus controversa. The sequence goes on from CM048854.1 coordinate 39,980,744, forward strand.
AACATATAGACGAGTTGATGCAAGGGATACCCGAAGGAGAAAAAGTGTATATAGGAGGAGACTTTAATGGCCATGTAGGAGAAGAGAGTGGAGGATATGAAATGGTACATGGTGGGCATGGATTTGGAGATAGAAATTAGGCCGGGGAGACTATCTTAGATTTTGCGGTAGCATATAATCTTATAATTAGAAATACATTTTCTATAAAGAGAGATGAACACTTAATAACCTTTAAAAGTGGTTCAAATGTTAGCCAAATTGATTTCTTTTTAACTAGAAAGGTAGATAGACTAACAAGCAAAGATTGTAAGGTTATTCCTGGAGAGAGTCTAACCAAACAACATAGGCTTCTTGTTTTAGATGTATATATAAAAGGAGAAAAAGAACCATAAACCCAAGGACTAGGTGGTGGAATTTAAGAGGGGAGAAAATTGATTTATTTAAAAATAAAATGTTAAAAGAAGCAACATGGAATGTAGAAGATGAAACAAACTTAATGTGAAATAAGATGGCTACATATATAAAAAGAGTAGCAAAAGAAGTTCTAGGATAATCAAAAGAAACGGGACCGTCATTTAAAGAAACATGGTGGTGGAATGAAGAAGTTCAGAAAATCGTAAAAACAAAACGAGAATGCTATAAACTTTGGCAAAAAACTAGGAATAGTGAAACCTTTAACCAATATAAAAAAGTAAATAAAGAAATTAAGCAAGTAGTAAGTGGAGCAAAGCATAGGGCATATGACGATTTCTATTCTAAACTAGGTACAAAAGATGGAGAGAAGAATATATATAAACTTGCCAAGCTAAGGGAGAGAAAAACTAGAGATTTTAGCCATATTAAGTGTATTAAGAGTGAAGATTAACGGGTTTTAGTAAAAGACAATGAAATTAAAGAAAGATGGAAATGCTATTTTGAGAAATTGTTAAATGAAAATCATATAAGAAGTTTAGGCTTAGAGGAAAATGTTAGAGATATTATATTTTTCCGTAGGGTCAAGGAGTGGGAGGTTAGGAATGCCTTAAAGAAGATGAAATCGAGGAGGGCTTTAGGACCAGATTGCATTCTTATAGAGGTGTGGAAGTGTCTAGGAGAAGTTGGCTTGCCTTGGTTAACAAAATTGTTTAATAAAATTCTAACAACTAGGAGGATGCCGGATGAATGGCGCCAAAGTTTTCTTGTACCTATATATAAAAATAAGAGGACATATAAAATTGTAATAATTATCGTGGTATTAAATTAATGAGTCACATTATGAAACTTTGGTAGAGAGTGATTGAACAATGCCTAAGACGAGAAACAAAAGTGTCGGAGAATCAACTTGGATTCATGCCGGGTAGGTCAACGACGGAGGCAATTCACTTGCTGAGGAGACTAATGGAAAGATATAGAGAGAAGAAGAGAGATCTCCATATTATTTTTATTGACTTGGAGAAAGCCTATGATAGGGTACCTAGAGACCTAATATGGAGGGTTTTAGAAAAGAAAAGAGTCACAAAGGGATACATCGACACAATAAAGGACATGTATGATGAGTGTGTAACTATAGTTAGAACACCTATAGGGAAAACAAGCGAATTCCCAATCACTGTAGGCTTACACCAAGGGTCAGCATTAAGTCCATATCTTTTTGCTTTAGTGATGGATGAGTTGACAAGACACATCCAAGATGATATCCCGTGGTGTATGTTGTTTGCTGATAATATTGTTTTAGTTGATGAAACTAGAGGAGTTAATGCCAAATTGGAAGTTTGGAGAGAAGCTATAGAACTAAAAGAGTTTAAGATAAGTTGAAATAAAACTAAATATATGGAGTGTAACTTTAGTAAATCTAGAAGGACAAATGAGGATGTAGTGAGGATTGAAAATCAAGAGGTTCAAAAAAGTGAACATTTTCGCTATTTAGGCTCAATTATTCAAAATGAGGGAGAAATTGGAGATGACGTTAATCATAGAATCAAGACAGGATGGGTTAAATGGAGGGGTGCATCTAGTATATTGTGTGATAGGCGTGTCCCCTTGCGATTGAAAGGGGAGTTTTATCGAACAACCATTAGACCAGCCATACTTTATGGTACCGAATGTTGGGCAGCTAGGCAACAACATTTGCACAAAATGAGTGTTGCAGAAATGCGAATGTTGAGATGGATGCGCAAGAAGACTAGAAATGATAGAATTAGAACTGAACACATTAGGGAGATGGTTGGAGTAGCACTAATTGGAGATAAAATGAGGGAGAATCGGTTAAGATGGTTTGGACATGTGCAAAGAAGACCTCTTACTGCGCCGATCAGGAAAAGTGACATAGTCCAAATTGAGGGCAATGCTAGAGGAAGAGGAAGACCAAAGCTAACATAGGTAGAGTTAGTAAAGAAAGATATGGTAGGATGTGGATTAACTGAGGAAATGACCTTAAATAGAGCGGAATGGAAACATCGGATTCATGTAGCCGACCCCAAGTAATTGGGAAAAGGCTTGGTTGTTGTTTGTTTGTTGTTATATAAGTAGTTCATGCCCCTATATAAAAATAAGTCAACCATCAAAGGCAAGAACCCACTAACCTTACCAGTTTGCCTAATAAAAATAGCCTCCTCATAAGCCAATCCTATTGGAAAAAGATCACATACTGATAAATGGTCAATGTTCTAGTGTCTAAGATGAGAAAGCCCAATCAATGAAGGGATGACCTCATTATAGCATATCCAGTTCTGCAACCCAAGGAGAAATATAAATATTCCGCTAACTTTTCCCCAAAGATACCATCAATCCCCAATTGGCAATTTTGCCTAGAAAATGAGGCATCATGCACCAGTTTTTGCATCCACATGGGGTGATTTTGGACATTCCACAACTGGAAAAAGCTTTCAAGTTAATGCTCTTGATTTATTTCATTGTTCAATCAAACTCCTATATTCATTAGTTTCATATCTCACAAATACTTAAGACTCAACTTTAAAAAAAATCGAACAATGCAAACCAACATATGCAGCATGAGAGTAGGCAGGCAATCCTAAAAACAAATAATAAAACATAATGAATTAAAGCTGCATAACTGTTGGAAAAGCTACCCGTCATCATGCCAGGAGGAGTTCACATCCAACTCGGGAAGCACAAGCGTAGCATTCATTATTCGTGCAACAAGAACCGCATCAGAAATCTAGACCATTAGACAAATAGAAGTTATTATATATCAAAACCATTTAAAACACGCAGCACCAAAAATAAATAAACGAAAAAAATAAAAATGCTTGCTAAAAAGTATAGCCGACTTTAGCTCATTAGTAAATCAATGTGGAATTTTCATAAATTCATCTTCAGATATATGAAGCAAAATATTAGCCACAAGAAAGCAAGCTTGACATTAGATTACAGTAGTCTCTCTGTACAAAAAAGAAAGAAGAATCATTGATATATAAGAATTAGCTATGAGAAGGAAAACTTGACTTTAAATAATGGTGCAAAACAAATGCACTACAAGAAGGAGAACTTGACATTCGACAATGGCACAAAATAAATCCTCACTCCAGTGAGGAAAGCGAAGTACATCAATAAACACACACACACAAATGTCAAATATACACACACGTATACATATATATGTATAAAATACAATCAATTCCTCTGTGTGTGTGTATCATATGTGCACACACAGATAGAGAGACATGTATGAATGTGTATGTGTATGCATGTAGCCAAGGAGCAATCTGAAGGATTTACTACACATTAAGTTTCAATTAATGCTAAAAGTAGGAATTGCTTCCCTATTAGTGGGGTGTCTTGTCTTCTTGGCAGAGTTTTGATGTGCATTTGATATGAGGAAACTAGTGAATGTAGAAATTAAATGCTACAGAAGCAGTGCTGCTCTTACTAAAAGTTCTCTGAACACATGGTGGCAACTAAAAATGGTGTTTTTATGAAAAGCACAAGAATGATCTAACAAAGGAACTGATGCCCACTTCATGCTCCCAGTTTTGCACTTCCTCTACATTTACCGTCATGTCCTCATCACGCTATTTTCTTGTATTTACTATTATGTCATCTTATATATTTGATTCAAATTGCTCCTAGCATTATTGTAATTCCCTTATTACCACCTGAATTCTATTTTCATTGTTTGTACGGATTCATTGAACAAAGAATTTTGAGGTACTTTTCCACAATGATTTTCAATTAAAAATGAACAAGAATAGAAACAATTTTCTATATACACTGAAAATTATTCATAATTATGAGTAGATTACACACAATTTTATAATTGATCTCACGGGTGGGTAACTAATGGGTTGTTTCTAAGATCTTTTATATTTAATTCCTGATATGTTCATAACTACTCTGACGCTACAGGTCAATGATTGTATAAAAAAGAAAAAAAAGAAAGAAACAACAACAACATATATTTTCTAAAAGAATCTGGATTGCAAACTTAAATCACATGCCTTATGTGGGTTGCAAACTTAAATCACATGTCTTTCAAATATGAGAGCTAAAATACAGATAACAGAGTGGAGAGACTAGGAGAGTTCAAAAGCTTTTCCAATTATTTTCTTCAATTATTATTCATCTTCAAGGTCTAATCCCTTTTTCTTAAACAGTAAAGCCCATTTATAGGATTAAGAAAACCTTAAAGAATTCATAGATACCTTTGAAACAAATTTTACCTAACCTATAGTAGCCTAAAACAAATATCTATAATAAGTTCAATTACACATCCTGATAAAAATTAAAGCAATATTATTTAAAATATCCAAATAAACTAATAATTTAAGATATATCAATTGACAAATGATATGATCAGTAGGGGACCAGAGAGATTAGCTAAGAGCCACAAATTTGGAAAAAAAAAAAGAAGAAAATTTTATAAAATATAGCCTGTGCAGAGAGTGTTTATTAGTTAAAAGAAAGCATCAGCTACAAACCGCGCTGCGATGCTGATACAGACCACCGATACAATGAACAAGCAGATACCCATTGCTTTCTTTTGGAGGATCTGCCAAAGTGAAAATAAAGTTTAAGATCAAAGATTATACCAAAAATGTGCAAGTTATCAACATAATGCCAATATAAATTCCAATCAAAACTATGTACCAGGCCAATAAGATCGTGGATATTTTGACCGCATCCAACCATCAAAGTGACCGCCACTCCAACGTAAATATAAATCAGTCTGCTCAAATTAGTCAAAAGTTAAATATGTTTGATTATGTTGATGGGTTGTAGCTCAGGTTATGTATTTGATTCTGGGTCAGATCATTCTTATAATGGACCATGTGATATAGATTGTGAATACAACATTCATTTTACAGGCCAAAATAGTCAATAGATTGAATTTAAATGTCACATGCTTAGCCATTTTACCATCAAATTCTAAATGGATGTCCAACAGAGAGGGGCAGCTTGCACAATTTTAGAAAAGATCAGAGGAGTTCTTTGACTGAAACAGGAGTTATTTGCAAGAGCATATGATATGGTGGGGTTTCATGCAATAAATAAATAAGGGTGTTACACAATAAATTTTCTTTCCATTGTTTAATCTTTTTATTATTTATACCGCCAAAATTCATTCAAAAACTCCAAGCAACTTATAGAATTCGTTTTCTCAAAAATACATAAATAAATAAATACTAAATTTTCCATTCGAATCCCGAATTTCCTAACATTCTGAGATCATTTTTAACTTCAAAAGCAAGTCAACCATAACAGCGTGAGCACAGAGCACCGCCATAGTAGCTTTTTCCTAATTCAAGTAACCGCGCACTCCACCTTACCAGAAAAGAAAAAAAAGAACAACTAAACATGCCCACAAGTTTTTTTTCAAAATTTGAAAACCATAAGCTGACCTTTGGATCAAGCTTTGAATGAAGCTGGGATGGAAAGATGGGTTGCTTGTAACTCTTCGTTAAGATTATGCAGATCACCCCAATTGCAATGGATAAGCCTATAGACACTCCCTTCGCTCCTGCACTTCTACAATTCGAAGTTTCAGATAGTCAGATTTAGATTCAAAATGGTTTCAGATACTCATATATAAGAATAAAACATATACGGGTAAAGGAAATGGGTAGAAGATTTAGTTTGATTTCAAAGTGTTGCAATATTACATCTTGATGTTAAGTTCTCAATTTAGTTTATTGCATCATCGATTTAAAATGCACTAAGGCTCTGTTTGGATAGACACAAGAGAAAAGAGAGGATAACATTAGTTTTAGAGAGAAAAGAAAGGAGAGGAGAGGATAGCAACAAACTATATTCATGTTTGGATGAATAGGAAAGAAAAGAAAGGAGATGATAGCATTTTTGTTTGGATAAGATAGAGGAGAGAAAGGATAACGACTAAATTACTATCATATCCTTTTATATTTATGGGACATGAGTGGAATAACAATTTTCTCTTTCTAATTATTTATGACAGTTTCGGAATTATGAAAGTATTACTTAAACACTATCATTTCCCCCATAATCTTCTCATTTTTGAGAGGATAGGATATAAGGGATAAGGAGGGATCCTTTCTTTTCTTTTAATGAAGTCTATCCAAACACAACGTGGCCTATCCTTTCCTTTTTTTCTCTCCTTATCCTTCCAAATCCCTCAATCCAAACGGAGCCTAAATGTTCTTTTAATGGATCTTGTATTTGTGACTTATGTAACACAATACATGGCTCACGAATGAGTGATGAAAAATTGTTGTGCAAGTGATTTAAGGTAGTTGTTGTGTTAAGTGATGAAGTTATTGCACAATCCATCTAAGATAGTTGTTGCATAAGTGATAAAAAATTATTGCATTAGCACAAGACATTGATTGTGGTGACCTTGTGGGCAGGTGTATTATGGGTAGGTGCGAGAGACACTGGTAGGCTAGCACCCTAGCCACACTGCAATTCTAGGGGGAGGGGGGTAAAGGTGAATTGCTTATATGTGCGATTCTATCTCCAAATGGTACGAGGTCTTTTGAGGTAAAACTCAAGAACATAATTGTGCGGGATCAAATCTAAAGTAGACAATATCATAACTCGTGGAACGCATCATGACAAATGGTATCGGAGTCGGCGTCCAGTCAAAGGTGTGCCTATGGGCCGTGACAAATCAATGTAAAGTTGTTGTGTTGGCATAGGACACCACATTGGTGTTTGGATTGCACACACTATTGGCACACATCCATGGGCGAAGAATGACTGGGCCGTGACAAATCAATGTAAAGTTGTTGTGTTGGCATAGGACACCACATTGGTGTTTGGATTGCACACACTATTGGCACACATCCATGGGCGAAGAATGACTTTATTTACTTCAATACTTTGGTTACACATTTTTTCTCTCTCTACTCATCTCTCTTTCTACAATTATCTCTCTCTTTTCTCTAGTAACTCTCTTCTTAACCTCATCTCTATTTATAAAATTTTTAAATCCAATTCCTTGTTGGACAAGGATTACAATTACTTCAAAACCAAATCTAGCAATAAATTACTGATTCAATTAGAACTCTAAGATAGAAACCCAATTATAACAGGAATATATGAACCATGAATTCTTAACAAGTAGCAACATGAAGTTGTTGCATAAGTAATGTTAAGTTATTGCTTTGGCATAGGACATCATAGTAGCAATATGAAGTTGTTGCACAAGCGATGTAAAGTTGTTGTATTAGGACAAATAAAACGATATAAAATTGTTGTGTAAATAATTTAAAATTATTGTGTTGGGACACAACAAACGAGTTATTGCGTAAATCATGTAAAGTTATTGTGTTGGCACAAGACATCACAGGAGCTTGAGTTGGCATAGGACATCACAGGAATGATATGAAGTTTTTGCACAAGCGAGGTAAAGTTGTGTTGGCCCAGGACATCACATGAGCAATGACACGTATTTTTTACATATACATACCGCATCGTATTCATTGGTGAGAAATCGCCGGTCTCCTTCGCCGTTCTGCGATCTCCAATGTTGATATCTGGTTCTATCATCAACTCAACGCCGATACGAGAGATGAGATATAGAATATAATAAGAGACGTAAACTGAGAGAGAAAAACGCTTACTTGAACAGTCCTTTCGTGTGCAAGAGCTGCTGAATGAGAAGAGAGAGGACACGTCAGTTTTAAGAGGCAATTATAACAATAAGTAATTAGGGAGTTCAATAATTCGTGCAAGTCAAAAGTCCAAATTCAGTTGGGTCTCTTGTTAATGATAAGCTTTATACCGCATTTAGGAGACTAGAACCCAACTAATCCTTTGGATTGGGGTGACAAATGGACGGATTTGAATGATTATTAAACGGGTTTATTGATCCGTATGTTAAGTGAATTGGGTATTGAATGAACAAGTCAATTCATATCTTTTTCACGAGTTGAAGTATATTTTTAAAAAAATTCTCTATCTAAATTCACAATTTCAATTTCTCTCTTTAAAAATCATAATATAAATTTTCTCTCTATTAATTGAGCAGGGGCAAAGACAATTTCAAAAATGAATTTTTTTGTTCTCCGTTAATCAATATTGTTACATTAAAAACTCAATATTTATTGAATGTGAAATATTAAAGTAAGCATAAACTACATCAAGAAAACTAAAATTTTACATGAATTGTAAACTCAAACCTTTCCATTTAAGATTTCATTTTTGAAAGATATTGAAAGTTTTAATTTTACACTGTATGTGTGTGTATATAAAATGTATTTGGTCCAAGATAATTTTAGAATCAATCTGCATATACATATATCTATATATATAATGTATTTGGTCTAAGATAATTTTAAAATCAATACAATAAGAAAGTAATCATTAGACATAACCATTAATGTAACATGATCCTTTAAGGCTCCCACCTCAAAAGTTGTGTCCAACTTTTTTTTTATCCACTACAAGAAGGTTCTTCTTTTAAATTAACTTGAAACTGTATATTTATTTAACTTGTAGAAAAAAGTTATGAAATAAAAATTTATAAAAGAATATAAAAATTGAAGGAAAAATTTAGATATAAGAACAAAGTATTAAATATTATGACAGTCGTCACATGAACCATTCGATTTGGTAAGTCATATAAGAGAGTTTAATAGAAAGAATTGCATAAATGAAAAATAAGGTTATGAAAAGTTGAACTAACATATTAGTTATGCATATGGTGTATCTAATTGTAGGATGAGAATCAAACAACTTGTAATGTTTCTTTATATATTTAAAAGTTTTCACAAAATTGTTCTATAATGCATATTCTCAACACATGATTGATCCCTTAAGAGAGAGGTTATTTTTGGTTCAAATAAAGCTGACATTCAACTTCCAGGTACATGAATTTTGTAATACTTGTGCAATTGGTACACCTTGATATGAGAACATGACCTTGTTACATATTTCTTCTTTTCTTATTTTATTAATTTTCTCCTAAAGCACTTATTTATTTATTTATCTTTTGCAGATGAAGGTGAACTATCTGTGATCTCTTTGAATAGAATCTTAAGTTTTGATTCTGAAGCAGAATGCAGCGACAAAGAGCTAAAGGATTTTGTAAGTTATGACTATAGCTGTTTTCCTTTAGAGCTCATTTCCGTGCTTTGTTATCTCATGCTGGCCAATTCTAATCAAATATGTGATGCATCATTTGTTTATATATTCAGGCATCTTGGTTGGATGGTTGATATGTTACTAACACATGTTCTTTCTTGCCATATAATTATGTTTTTGTAGATTTATCATTCATAAGGACATGTCAAATCATTATCTGTTTCTCTCATTTTCATAAATTTAATTGGAAGAGTTTCCTTTTAATATGCAGAAAGCTGACGGAGATTTTACAGTAAGTCTTGTATCTCTCATCCGCAATATTGTAAGGGCAATGGAGATGCATCAAGATTTGTCCGGAAGTATGCGCAGTCCAGCTGAGTTAGTGACGGGAAGTTTTGATGGCATTGAGGTGATAAAATCTATTTCTCTTTGCTTTTTTTTTTTTTTTTTCATAAATTGAAAATATATTCATTCATAAAAAAAATTAACAATTAGCATTAGAAAACGTTTCAAGTAAAACTAAGATGCAATTTTATTGTTTTATTTTAGTGAACTGTTTATGTAGCAAGGACAAGGGCTGCAGTACAAATAACAAAATGAATCCCAAAAATGAAAAATGCCATATGCAGTGGTAGTTTGTTTTGTTCGTATGAAGTTGAGTTTCTCTTTTAGGCATACTGCACTTGTTTTGATTTTGACCAGTCAGATTATCAGTTGCTACCTCAGTCAATAATGGAGTGATGATAAACCTCTATATTGAATGTTTTTGTTTTTTTATTTTTTATTTTTATTATTATTTTTTTTTTTGGGTTTTATTGCCTTATTCTGCTTGAGTAGTATTGACAGAATCATATATTCCCAAAATTATGAATTGCACCAAATCAAGGATTTCTTATTTTTAGCCATCTGTTACAATATTATTTTTTTCTTTATATGTAAATTTCCATACTTAGTTTCATTGTACACCTATATATTTTGTAAAGTTGAATACAGAAAATATACTGAATTATTCAAACACTTCTCCCTTCTCTCTTAACATGGTATCAGAGCAAGAAAAAATAGATCTTGCAACCCTCTCTTCCCCTTATCTTCTTCATCCCTCAGATTCACTAAGCTTAATCCTTGTCAATGAACTTCTAACCGGCGACAACTATCCCAAATGGCAAAAAGCTATGACACGGGCTCTCAATGCCAAAAACAAACTTAGTTTTGTTGATGGTACTCTCAAAACCCCTGAGCCTAACACACCCGCATACACCCAATGGAATCAAACAAAGGATATGGTTCTTACCTGGATCCTCAATTCTATCAGCCCCTCTTTTGCCAATTCTCTTGAATACCATACCAACCCACGTGATGTTTGGGTTGATCTTTCCTCCCGTTTTTGTCATAGCAATAATGCCTGAATTTACCAACTCAAACGGGTCCTTTCTTCCCTACAACAAACCACCAATTCAGTTCATGATTATTACAACCAAATAAAACAAATTTGGGATGAACTCGGTCACCTCCAACAGAGCACTGACCTCAAAGCTTTACAGCAGCAAGCCGATGATGAAAGGGTGTTCCAGTTCCTCCTCGGCCTCAACGATTCCTTTGTTTCCCTTCGCACTCAAATCTTGGCCATGGATCCACTTCCACCCATAAGCAAAGTATTCTCTATTCTGTTTCAGGAAGAGCAACAAAGGATGCTCCATATTCGACCACCTTCATCAGAAACCATGGCCATGGCAGTCCGACATGGTGGGCGTCCAAAACCTCTCTTTAAATGCACGGCTTGCGGCAAAGAAGGACATACCCGAGATCGTTGTTGGACCCTAGTAGGTTATCCTCCTGGTCGCACCCCGAGATCCAAGACCCAACCCTCCATTCTCGGTCAGCCTCCCTCGAGCATCAACCAAATCGCTGTGACTCCGTCAGCCTCGAGTCCGGTTCCTGGCTTGTCACTGGAGTTATACCAGAAGCTCCTCGGCTTGCTCGCACCCTCTCCATCTCCGATCGAGTCCTCCTCAGTCAGCTTTGTTGGTAACCTCTTCTCCCCTCAACTTGATTTTCTCTTTAATCGACGCCTCCATTGGGTGGTAGACAGTGGTGCGAGCCACCACATCTGCCACCACAAAGATGCTTTCACCAATCTACAAACCTTAGCCACCCCTCATTCCATTCGGCTCCCCACGGGTCAGGATATCCCAGCCGAGGGTCTCGGAACTTGCATTCTCTCATCATCTCTTATCCTAACTCAAGTTTATTTTGTCCCTCTTTTAACCTTTAATTTATTATCTGTTTCTCAAATTGTCTTTCAAAATTCTTGCATTATTACTTTTTCTTTTAATAATTGCTTATTTCAGGACCCACAGTCGATGAAGCTGATTGGAGCGGGTGAACTATGTAATGGGCTTTACGTGTACCGTCCCGAACCCCCTCTGGTTTTTGCTGCTCAATCCACTGCTAATAAGACTCTATGGCATCAACGCCTCGGTTTTCCCTCTAGTTTTACTATTCCTAATGTTTTAGATTCCCCTTGTATTCTTTCTGACTCGTTCTAAGCACACAAGATTGCCTTTTCCAAATTTTGCTACTAAAAGTGTTTTTGCTTTTAATCAGATTTTTTGTGATATTTGGGGTGGATATCATACTTCTTCTTTATGTGAAGCCCATTATTTTCTTACAGTAGTAGATGATTATTCCCACACTACTTGGATATATTTAATGCGTTTTAAATCTGAAGCTTACACTCATTTAACGCATTTTTTTGCTCTTGTCAAAAATTAATTTAACACCAATATTAAAATCATTAGAACTGACAATGGACAAGAATTTCTCTCTAATCATTTTCAAAGCTATCTTCTTGACCATAGCATTATTCATGAACGTACCTGTGTTTAAACTCCTCAACAAAATGGCGTTGCGGAGCGTAAACACCGGCACCTTCTTAATATTGCCCATAGTTTACGTTTTCAAGCACACTTGCCCCTTCCTTTCTGGGGTGATTGTGTTCTCACCGCTGCATATCTCATCAATCGCACTCCTAGTCGTACTCTCCAAAATAAATCACCCTTTGAGGTTCTCTTCCACAAAACACCCAATTATGACCACCTTCGTGTGTTTGGGTGCCTCTGTTATGCCCAAACTCTTAGTGCTCATCGTGATAAATTTTCTCCCCGTGCTACTAAATGTGTCTTTCTTGGCTACCCCAGCACCCACAAAGCATACAAACTCTACAACCTTGATACACGGTCCATTTTTTATTCTTGTGACGTCACCTTCCATGAACAACAATTCCCTTTTCAGTATAAACCTGACACCCCCTCATCTCCAATCATTCCTTTTCCCGTCCTTGAACCCGTCTTACCTACTTCCCAAACACCTCTTAACCCTCCTCAACTCCCACCCTCCTCATCTTCACCTTCACCCTCCCCACCTTCACCTCCACTAGTCTCTCGTCCTCATCGCCACACTACATGGCCTACATATCTCCATGACTACATATGCCCCACCTTACATACAAAGCCCACGGCATCTTCACCTGCTACAACTGCTTCAGGTAGTACTGCTCATCTTTTATCTGCCTTTCTTTCATATTCTCGTTTTTCTCCTTCACATATTACTTATTTAAATGCTCTCACCTCTTGTCTTGAACCCTCATGCTATTCTAATGCTATCCGACAACCTCATTGGCGCGAGGCAATGTCCGCTGAGCTACGAGCTCTAGAAGATAACTCCACACTTGGACTCTCGAGCATCTCCCACCTAGTAAGAAACCCATTGGTTGTAAATGGGTTTTCAAAACCAAACTCAAAGCCGATGGATCCATAGAAAGGTACAAAGCCCGACTGGTTGCCAAGGGCTACACTCAAGTTGAAGGTTTTGACTATCATGAGACTTTTGCTCCAGTTGCCAAAATGACCACTGTCCGCTGCTTATTGGCAATCGCTGCTAAAAAAAATTGGATCATTCATCAGCTTGACGTCAACAATGCTTTCTTGCACGACAATCTTGATGAAGAAGTCTACATGATCCCACCACCCGGCTATTGCACTAAGGGGGAGACCCGTGTTTGTCGACTCAGAAAGTCCTTATATGGTCTCAAACAAACCTCCCGTAACTGGTTTTCAAACTAACTACTGTGCTTCTTGATGCAGGTTTTCGTCAATCTCAGGCCGATCACTCCTTATTCACTCTTATCACTCACACCAGTATCACTATTGTTCTTGTATATGTTGACGACATCTTAGTTGCTGGAAATGCTCTTCCCTAAATTGCATTCTTCAAGAACCTTCTCTCCACTCACTTCAAAAACAAGGATCTTGGCTCTCTCAAGTTCTTTTTTGGTCTTGAAGTTGCACGTTCTTCTGCAGGTATTTTTCTGAATCAACGTAAATATACTCTTGATATACATTCTGACAGTGGTCAACTTGGTGCCCGGACCGCACCTTTTCCAATGGAACAACATTTGAAGCTCTCCACTGAATATGGGTCTCTACTTCCTGATCCTAGCATTTATCGTCGTCTGGTTGGTCGTCTCATTTACTTGACCATCACTCGACCTGACATTGTTTATGCCGTCAACATTCTCAGTCAGTTTATGCATGCCCCTCGTGTTCCTTATATGACCGTTGCTACTCGTGTTCTTCATTACATCAAAGGGAGTCTCGGCCAAGGCAATTTTTTCTCTTCCTCCAGCACCACACAAGTTACAGCTTATACTGATTCTGATTGGGCCAGCTGTCCCACCACACGCCGTTCCACCTCAAGTTATTTCATCCAGCTAGGTACCAGTCCGATCTCGTGGCGTACAAAAAAATAGACTACCATTGCTCGCTCTTCTACTGAAGCTGAATACCGTGCCATGGCTGTCACCACCTGTGAACTCACTTGGCTAAAACAACTTCTCACTGATCTTGGCATCCCTCATCCCGAGCCTTTCAATCTCTACTGTGACAATCAGTCTGCACTTCATATTGCCCACAATCCAGTGTTCCATGAACGTACTAAACACATTGAGATCGATTGTCACCTCATTCGTGATAAAATTCGCTCTGGTCTCCTCAAAGCAGTTCACACTTCTTCCCATGAGCAAATTGCAGATATCTTCACCAAAGCTTTAGGCCAAGACCTTTTCCATCATTTCTCATGCAAGTTGGGCATTACAGATCTTCATGCGCCAACTTGAGGGAGAGTATTGACAGAATCATATATTCCCAAAATTATGAATTGCACCAAATCAGGGATTTCTTATTTTTAGGCATCTGTTACAATATTATTTTTTTCTTTATATGTAAATTTTCATACTTAGTTTCATTGTACACCTATATATTTTGTAAAGTTGAATACATAAAATATACTGAATTATTCAAACACTTCTCCCTTCTCTCTTAACATTTATTCAAACACTTCTCCCTTCTCTCTTCACAAGTAGAGTTTCAGTTACCCATGTGCAATGAAAAGGGAAAAAAATTGGAACCATTATTTATATATGGTTCGTTGTTTCTTCTTGTAGATATTTCTGATAATTGGTTGTTTTGCTGCTCTTACATCTATTTTGGCCTAGGAAGCACGGATACTTCTACAAGAGTAACGTACCCGTATCGGATACTTATCGGATACCGATACTCCTCAGATACTCGCGGATACGTGTCCGATACTTCCTAAACGTATCCATAATTTTAAAATATATATTTTTATTTCTAACACGTATCCGATACTTCTTAGATACTTTGACCATATATCCGATACTTTTCAAATACTTCACAACACATTTCTAACAAGTTTTGAACATTAAAATGTACAATAATATCATAGTATAATTGTTAAGAAAAGTTTAAATTTATTTAAACAAGAACTATTGAGATATATATCATAATTTAATATAAAATATATCTATGCAAATTATGCAATATGATTCGTAACTCTTATTTTGTTTGTTAATCAATATATTTTATAAAAAAAAACGTTAATAATTCTATTTTTTGTATATATAAAAATATAATTTGTTATTTTTATATTGCCGTATCCTGCCGTACCCGTATCCTAATTTTTTAAAATTTGTCGTATCGTCGTATCCGTATCGTATTGTACCCGTGTCCCGTATCTGTATCCATGCTTCCTAGATTTTGGCATTTTTATGATATAATCTTCCTGAGATGTTCTAGCAGCATCATTATGTATTTTCTATAAATCCCAATATGGCTTTTAAACTAGTTTGGTTCAGATATATACTTTTCTTGCTTTTGTCTGATTGCATGTTCTGCCTTTGTTTGTGTCCATTGCACTGTAACATTTTCCTTTGATTTACCTCTGTTTTTGTCATGGAACTTAGGGGTGGAAATTCGTGTCGTGTTCATGTCATGTCGATCTATAAGTATTCTATTAAATAGCTCAACTGTAATCTAATCCATTTAATAATCGTGTCAGAGACCTTCAACACTAACCCTACCTGTTATTAAACATGATATCTGTGTTGACCCAGGTAACCCGTTTAATAAACCTGTCCTATAATGACACGACTTGTTTAATAACATTTTTAATCCATTTAACTTATATCATATGAGTATCTTAACCTCTAAATTTTTTTTTGTAGATCATATAAAAATAAAATACATATCAATACATAAATCCTAAAATCAAACTATATTATAAATTTTGTATCTATATATAAACTTAAACATTTTAAGGTGATTCAACAACTGGGAATACACCATAACAATCTCATCCTTGCGTTTTATGGCTACATCAGTCCTGTAAACAAACAAATAGATTACAAACAATTGCAATATATATAATTATGTATATATAAATTTGTATAAAACCATAATATATGAATAACTCATGTCGTAATCGTGTTGTAATCGTGTCACGGGTTAGACAGCTTAAACCCAAACCCAATCCCAATCCAATTTTTGCGTGTCGTGTTCGTGTCGACTCATTTATTAAAGTGTCAGCTTACCTCAAACTCAAACCCGCTTAATTCGTGTCGTGTTCGAGTCACGTTGTCGTGTCGTGTCCAATTTTGCCACCCCTAATGACACTCCAATGTTATGTTACTTCGTGGTTAAAACAAGTTGGATTTTCAAATGCTGGCTATGCAGTTTATGTTATGCATAATGTATTATTTTGAAATTTGGTTGGATTTCAAGGCTAGGCCACTTAGGATCTTGCATAATGAAGTTTGTATGCATTATTGACTCTTATTTTATGTCTTCCAAGATTTCCATTCAGTTTATTTTAGATTCTGTATGTTTGCCATACTGGTGGCAAATGGGTCCTATTTTGGTCAACTTAACTGTTATCAAGTCATTTTTAGTCTTTTGTTGGTTTAGATGAATATATGATTCAAAATCTTTATTTTTTAAAATTTAAAGTCAAAGTAGCATAATTATAAACCTTTGTACTATTTTGAATATAATGGAAATCAATTTAAAAAATATGGAGAAGCTTTTGAAGCTCGTGTGAATATTTATGATGCAATTCTAACATTAAGTGTGATATGTAAGTGATTTTAGGAGTGCATTCTACATTCTTCTTTTCTCCTTCTTTTCTTTACTTTTTAACACTAGGTTTTTTTACAAGTAAACCTTGTTACGTTTGTGTCAGCTCTAGAAATTCAACCTTAGCAACCCAAACGAATCAAGAACAGCAAAAGTTTTTGTTTACACATCTTATTTTGTTCACCGCAAAAGTCACTATCATGCAGAGCTACTACTTTCCATGGTCTTTATCATTACTGATTTAAAAAAAATAATACAATGGAATCAAAGCATTTTCATAAATTATTAAAAAATAGTTTTATAATTAGATCGTTCTATTTACGTTGGAAAGTGTATCCAATCCCTGTGATAATTCAAGCTGTGAACGAGAGAGTTCATTATAATTTTTGAAATACTAGGAAGGAAAACATTTTGACACTTGATATGGTTATGCTTGATTTCAAACTCAAAAATAACATTAAACTTGATTATATGCATAAACTCTGAGCGAAAATAAGCTAACCTACCATCATATAAATTGAATCGCTATCATTAAACTACGTAAATTAGCTTTTATTGTTTTCAGTGTTCATATATATCTATCTGTCATTGAGTTTTCTTTGTTTCAAATCTTAACAACCAGTTTTGGTCGGTCTTTGTGTCGCTCGATTAAAACTTTGCAATGCTGTATAAGCTGTACCTTAAACGAATCACTATCATCACTTTTTATGCCACGGGACAACATTGTGATAATTTAAAAGTGGACTGGAGGTTTACATTTACACTTCAAGCGTGCGCTATTTCTATTAAATAAATTCGCAAGATTGTTGAATAGTGGCTCGAATTAGGTGCATAAATACGCTGAAAAAGAGAAGAAAAATTGGCCGCCGAAATTGTGGACAATGGGCGCCGAATTTGTGAACGGCTGGATTGTCTCCCTCCTTGCACTCTATATATACTTGTTGTATTTTGTTTGAAAGAGTGAAGTAGCAGTGGGGTGTGCACCACAGGGTGTGCACCAGTGGCAGCAGGTGCTGGTGCAATGTAGGCATCGTCAGTGTGTGCGCTGTGTGCGCACAAATTAGCCAGTTGCAGATTCAGTGCAACAGATGTGTTGCAAATCCGGTGCAAATGATATTTGTAATATGTGTGGCAGTTTAGTGAGACAGAGAGAGTAAGGGTTTGAGAGAGAGAAAATCTGAAAGTTTGTAATATTTTCTCTATAGTGAATTATGCCTCCCGTGGACGTAGGCAATTGCCGAATCACGTAAATCTCTATGTATTTGTGTGTGTGGTGTTTTGTTTGTTAAATTTCTGGGCTCCCGACACAATAAATTGGTATCGGAGTCTTGGTTCAGAACAGTTTTGCTCACTGCTCAAAAATTCAAAGTGCTCAAACTTGAGATTTGAGACCACTGGAGGGTAGATCTCACCGATATGAGTCCAACGGAACAAACCAGAGGTCAAATGAAGGTCGGAAGAGTCTGCATGTGCCGTAAGAAGAAATCACGTGTTTCTCATGCTCCAAATGCACCTTCATGCTCCAAATGTTGATCGGAGCGTGGAATTCATGCATTTCACGTGCTCCCACGCGCCCCAGAGGTAGATGACGAATGGATTTCACGCGCCCACGCGCCAGTCACTCATCACACGCGTTTCACACGCCAGTATTATAGTTGAACTGACTTAGCGAGTCTGGACTGAGTCGACCCCCTGACTAGGCATTTGACTCTGACAACATATCATCGCCAACTCATTCACCACGTCACTGCCACGTGACTTGGCTTTTCTAAAAATTGCAATTCTGCCCCACAAATTTTAACTCTGCCCCTAAAGTTTCTGAAAATTGAAATTCGGCTCCTAAAGTTTTTAAAAATTATAATTTGGCCCCTGAAGTTTCCAAAATTGCAATTATGCCCCTAAAGTTTCCAAAATGGCATTTATGCCCCTGAAGTTTCAAAAAATTACAATTCGACCCCTAAAGTTTCTGAAAATTGCAATTTGGCTCTTGTATTTATTGAAAATTAAAATACGACCCCTAAGGTTTTTAGAAATTGCAATTCGATCTTGAAGTTTCTAGAAATTTCAATTCTGCCCCTAAAGTTTCCAAAAATTACAATTATGACCCTGAAGTTTTTGATAATTGTAATTTAGCCCTAGAAGTCCCTAAAAAATTATAATTCTGCCCCTGAACTTTCTGATTAGAATTGAAGTTTCTATTTGGGGTGGGTTCACCTATGTAGTGTGGGACTTTGAGGTTGATTTATGGTGAATGTGTTTAATTTGGGTAGTGAGGTGCCATAGTTTAAACACTGGGTATTCTTTGGTGTTTGGTTTGGACAACTTTAGCATGTGGTAATGCGAAATTTTGGATGTTCTAACTTAACAAAGTTGGTGATAGTCTTGGTGGGCTGTCATATTTGGTTTAATTGGGTTGATTTTAGAAATCAATTTGTTTTGGGCCTCTATAGTGAATTGGACTGAATTTGAAATTGGTTTGGGTCTTGTTTGAGCTGTGAGTTGGTCCAACATGGTTGATGGTTTGGGATTTCCATAGGCAAGCAGAAAAAGGTCAAGTTTAGCGATGACATTCATTGTGGCGCCTAAGGGCACATTGGAGGAGGCAACGTTGATTGGTAGTTTTTCACCAAGGTGGAGAACATTGATTGGTGGATTCCCGCCAAGTTGGAGAGTGTTCAAGATTTTCACCAAGGCGGAGATCGTTGATTGGTGAATTCTCGCTAAGGTAGAGATTGTTGAATAGTGGCTCAAATTAGGCGCATAAATGCGCCGAAAGAGAGAAGAAAAATTGAGCGCCGAAATTGTGGACAATGGGCGTCAAATTTGTGGACGGCCGGGTTGTCTCCCTCCTTGCACTCTATATATAATTGTTGTATTTTGTTTGAAAAAGTGAGGTAGCAGTGGAGTGTGCACCAGTGGCAGCAGGTGCTGGTCCAATGTAGGCACCATTAGTGTGTGCACAAATCAGTCGGTTGCAGATTCAGTGCAACAGATGTGTTGCAAATTCGGTGCAACTGATGTTTGTAATCTGTGTGGCAGTTTAGTGAGACGGAGAGAGTGAGAGTTTGAGAGAGAAAATCTGAGGGTTTGTAATATTTTCTCTATAGTGAATCCGCTGCCTCCCGTGGAGGTAGGCAATTGCCGAACCACGTAAATTTTTATGTATTTATGTGTGTGGTGTTTTGTTGTTGAATTTCTGAACTCCCGACACAACAAAGATTTGGTAGAATTTAGGTTTCACATCATAAGTAGTAAGACTTGAAAGAAAAATGTATGAGTTTCTCAAAACATATCAGATTTTCAATTCAATGAATTTTTGAGTGAAATTTAGATTGAATTTAGAGTTTTTTTTTTTTTTAACTTAGCAAGCTCCTCGCTAGAGAAAGTCGAACGCTAGACCTTTCCTATGGAAAGACTAGGAGGTACCACTCGGCCGCGACAAAGGCGAGTATTCAAATTGTGAATTATAGGATTTTAGTAACTATTTGCTACGTTTACATTGGATTATTTTATAATAAACATAAGAATTCTTTTTGTGTCTTGTCTATAAATGCTACTGACCCGTTACGGCAGAGGATTCCGGTCCTGAGAGTGGCATTCTCGAGGCTTTGAGGTGACCTAACTAGGGGTGCACACGGTACGGTTCCTCACGGTTCTTGGTGGAACCGGAACCGGAACCGTTACCAACGGTTCCTGATTTTCGGAACCGGAACCGGAACCGTTGGGGGTTGGAACCGTGAGGAACCGTACCGCGGTTCTCGGTACGGTTCCGGTTCCGAACCGCGGTTCCTTAGGATTTTATTTATTTATTTATTTTTTTTATTTATTTTTTTTTTAATGAAGCTTGAAAATACAAAATATATATATATATATTCATTAAATAAATGTGAGACCTACAATCTAAAAATGACACCCTATATATATATAATTATTATATTATATTATAGATATATATACATTACATATAATGTATATATATTATGTATAGTAATTATATTATAATATAATTATTATATATAATATATGATAATATAATTATTATACATAATATATATACATTATATATAATTATTATATGTAATGTATATATATATATATTATATATAGTTATTATATTATATATATATATACACATATTTAATATAAAACGGTTCCGGTTTCGGTTCCAAGGAACCGTTACCCCCAACGGTTCCGGTTCCGGTACGGTTCTACTGGTCCTGGAACCGGAACCGGAACCGTTGGTAACGGTTCCTAATTTTAGGAACCGGAACCGGAACCGTAGCCACGGTTCGGTACGGTTCCGGTACGGTTCCCCTCGGTTTCGGTTCCGGTTTCGGTTCCGACGGTTCTTTGTGCACCCCTAGACGTAACATGTTAGGGTTTTGTTGGACTCGAGGATAGTCTTCTCCAAGTTTTGTGGTGACCTATCATGCTGCTAGGATTTTAGGTACACAGGCAATGCTCTTTTGACTTTTCAAAGCGCTTTGTGGCCTTTCGGTTTAGCCACGTAAGTAGACACCTGTCAACCAAATTTTAGCACACTACATATTAGTATATAGCTACAATTAAAGATTTACGTGTTTGGATCAAATCTTACATGATCAATTTAAATTTAGAACAAGTATATCAAACATTAAAAATAGTTTAAAAGGGCCTGATGAAAGGATCAATGTACAGGATGAATGTAAAAATTTGTACATAATATTGCCAAGGAAAATAATTATTAGAGTGAAACAAACAACACCACATGAATGCTCAAACATTAATTTTTTTCTTTTTTTGGGCGAAAGGGTAGTAGGTTTTTTTGGTAACTAAATGAAGAAGAATTATATAACCAAAATAAGAACAATCGCGAAATTGCATGGATAGCTTAGACGCAATTATCTAATAGCTGTCACATGCCTTCGAGCAAATTTTTTTTTTTCATCTCTTTCCTCCACTACCTTCTCTCTCTTTCTTATTTTATTATAACTTTTTTTTAATAAAAACCAGGCCACCATTAATTTTCCAAATCATTCAACAATAATGTGCAAGAATATAACAAGTAAATGAAAATCATTTTTTACGATTTCAATAATTATATTCGTTAGAAAATTAAAATGAGTAATTTTACATTTTTTAGATATTATTTAAGATAATTTTTTTGTGATATGTCAAAATATTGTCAACCGTTATGAATAATATTATATTTTTTTGAAGATCTTTTGAGTCTGCTATTACGGGTACATTTTGATTTCATTCTCGATTGAATAAATTGTTCTCTCTCATCTTGAGAAAAACAATAATTTGAGAATTCAAATTAACACTTTTTTTCATTTTATTGATTTAGAAGCCGATACTAGTTGTTAGCTATTGAGTGTTGACTGTTGCCTAACCACCACAAAGAAAACTGAGTTTTCCCGCGAAAAAGAAAAGAATTCCAGAAGTTAGTTTGGCCATCAAACAAAACCTCAAGTAGGTTTTACAACTTTTGTTTTCTCACAACAAATTGTTTGCTCTCTATTATATAAAAACCCAACCCCTCCATCCTCTTCATAGTGAACCTACACCATAGAACATATCGACCCTCTCGCTGTAAAACCCTAGAAGAAAGCTTGAAGTCTTTCCGATTCATTCATCAATCGGTTGCAATCTTCACTCTCTCCAGAACCCTAGACGCAGCGACAGGTATTAATCCATATGCTTGTATATATCTACACATATATGTTCTCTCTATTTAGCAATTAATTTTTTGGTTTCATTCTAAAATTCCATATTGTTTGTTGTTTCTAATGGGATTCAGAATACTAGAATCAATTTCAGTCTCCAATCTTCATCACATTTGTTCTCTGTTCCTCTGCTCTTTCGGGTAACAGCTTCTAATCTCTGTCTAGATTTATATGTAGGTATATAATAATTATAGAGATCCCGCTCTGTTCAGAATGAGATAATGATTGCAGTCAGATTGAAGCTTTGTACCTTCATATTATTGATGCTTCAATGAAGAATAGATGGATTCCAAAGGAATGGTCCCAATCTGATTATATTTTTGGGTGACTTGTTTTGTCAATTTGAATTGATTGAGTTGTTCTTACTTCAGTGTTATTTCTTTTAGTTGGTTTGTATTTTTTGTTTGTTTTGTTGTTGTTTCAATTTGTTAGGTTTTCTGTTTTCTTGGCTGATTTGTATGAGGGGTGTGCCTCTCTTGTTTCTCTATAGTTTGTGTCTTTTAAAAAAAAATTACAAAAAAAAAGTGTCAGAATTGCAATGTGTGTGATTTGGAGAGGAAATTAGCAATTGTTGATCTTCTACCAGCAATGTTGATCATCTATAAGTGATCCAAATGAGATAAAATTAATTATACGTTGTAAATTGGAGTGATCAATGGTCCTTGATAAACTAATCTGACTGGATTAGATGATTAAAAGTTACATAATATCATTAATAGTTATTCCAGGTATTCCCCAGGATTCTCTTTTGATCCTTTTGAATCATTTTAGCCTCTTGAAAGTATCGAATTACCCCCTATATTGAGGATACAAATAAGTTAAGAAAGTTTCAGTTCATAAGCCTACTGTTTCTATTCCTTAAAAAATAATAAGCATTTGCACTGAACCACAAATGTTGTGTTCTTTCAGGACTTATGCCCCTTTAGCAATTCAATGGCACCTACTGACCTACATAATATGGTTCTGTGATGTTTTTAATATCCTTAATAATGTATGAAATTAATGAGGCAAGGATAGTCTTAAATACCAAAAATCAGTTCCTGAAATAAATAGGTAGATAAGTAAATGATTTAAATCAAATAAAGGATGCTATTATTCTTCAAGTGAGTTCCTTAAAACGTTTACATTTGGGTTCGTTTTGTGCTGCTTCGAGCTTACAACATTTTCATTTGGGTCTCAAGTTTTTCAGCTCTTCTGTCTCCAATCAGCTTCAAGTGAGTTCCTTCTTTACAATCAGCTTTGATTTATAATTATAGTAGTCAACGAGACACAAACCCATTTCCTCTAATTGCATAGTGTTATTTGCTAGCTCATAACTTTGAATGACAGTGAATTGTAGATAGAAATTCTTGAATCGTAATTAAAGGCCCTGATGTCTTGAATCACAGCATCCCAAGACAGTGGAAATTCCGGAAAGCCCATAACTGCCTTCACCAAAGCTTGGTGGCATCTAATTCAGACCATATATATACACTAGACCAGCCCCTATCAGTAGCTAATGAACAGCACTTCTAAGGATATGAGTAAAGCTTCAGCTATATATAGTAGGATCTGTAGTACTATATATGCTTGAACCACCTAATTATTTGTTAATTTAATTTACACCAAACGCAGCATTCGCATTTATTTTTAGCTGATTTTCCATAGGAAGTGACCAAGAGAGTTTTTGAGCAGAAACTGAAGGAGAAGTAATCCTGCATTGTTATTTACTTCATGGAATTCACAATACTGAGACACAAGTCACACAACTTTACTTCTATGTCCTGAATATCACATCTACTTCCTTTGAAGATTTCAAGTGAAAAATAAGCTAGTTCTTTTTTATAAAGATCAAAGTGGTATTGCATTAGTACATATAGTATATAAATCAAAGTGGAACACTTGCTAGTCCCTCCTTTATAGGCTGATCTCCTCCATGCTAGAACATTATAATGACCTTTGAAAATCATGATTAATTGCTCTTTGTAAACTATATCATGTAAAGTAGCTCAAGATGGTTCATATCCTTCCATCTAGATATCTATCTCATTTGTTTCTTTTCATATGCTAAATTAGTCTCTTATATTAAAAAAAAAAATCTTTAATTTTTTTGGAACAGTTTGATGGCCAACAATTCAAATAATGAAATTGTCACTAACGCAGCTTGAGCTTGCACTAAGAATGAAAAGCTAAATTAGACCACTTGTGAACAAGCTTGAGCTTGTTATATGCAGAAGACAAACTTAAATAAGAAAATTTTAGCTCAGGTCAAGCTCTTGTTTAATTTAACTTATCCTAATTGTGGTTAGACAATCCAATAAGCACAATCTGTCATAATCCCTGTTCCAATTTCCTAGTAGAAACGTTGCTAATTGTCATCTAAGCTTTGAAATATTGATAATGTCATTATGCACATTGAAGGGAGGAGCATCCAAGGTGTATCATATCATTTGGAAAACAAAAAACATCCTAAACTTTAAATTTATAATGGTAAAACTTTTAGATGGACAGTACAAACAATTCATAAGCCAACAATGCATCTCATTCAAAATGTAATGGTCAAGGCCAATTATACACTTTTATAGGTTTACTTTTTCCATCGCTGAAATGAACGCCCAAGTTTGACACTGCCCAGAAGCACTTCAAAGTTTTTGTACATCGGTTGTGACTAGCGTTGAAAACATCAAAGCTTAGCTCCTTTTGGCCCCATTTAATGTGGCAAAAGAAGAGAGTAAGTCCTCAAAAAGTTGACCTTGAAATGCCAATGGAAATCATCACCTGGCTTCTTCTGCCATTGGCATTTTAGGGTCAATTGTTTGAGGACTTTCTTCTTTTGTCACGAAGAGGCTCAGCTTTGATGTTTTTGATGTTAATCACAACTGATGTACAAAAACTTGGAAGTGCTTCCGGTCGGTGTCAAACTTGGGCGTTCATTTCAGCAATGGAAAAGTAAACTTGTAAAAGTGTATAATTGGTCTTGACCATTACATTTTGAATGAAATCAAAATCTATGAATAGAACAAGAATGATTATGCATTGTTGGCTTATGAATTGTTTGTACTGTCCATCTAAAAGTTTTACCATTATGAATTTAAAGTTTAGGTAGATCATGTTGTTATGTTTTTTGTTTTCCAAATGATATGATGCACCATGGATGCTCCTCCCTTCAATGTGCATAATGGCATTATCAATATTTCAAAGCTTAGCTCACCTAGATCATCGTCCCCAGATTTGCAATGAACAATCAAGTTGGGAGTTGCATTGCTTCTACTAAAGACATCGGTGACATGAACATCATATGATTCATTAATTACAAAATAACTGCTGATGCTGATGCAGTACAAGGATAGCTAATGAGCAGAATGAAGTGAAATTCATCTTCTGTCTTCTGAAATTTTTTTGTTTAAAATACTTATGTTTCTTCTTCACTCCTTAAAGTCATAAAGACATGTATCTATCTATATATAGCTAGAAATCTTTCACGGAAGTCCTTCAAGAGCCAAAGATTCTTCCACTGTGGATGGTTCTTATATGGTATAATAATTAACAATAATGCGATGAACTTCTCTTGCATTTTCAACAAATCATTATTTAGTACATATACATGCAATAATATTGCAGCATCTGCTAAAATCATTGTAGGCTTTGGATCTTTTTCATTTATGCCTGTTTGGTACAAGATGACTAGGGCTAGATACTCGGGGAATCTGCTGTGCTTATGGACCTTGACCATGAGTTTGTGACCATACATGGTTTTGATGCACCACAGCCAGTCCCCCCATACATGATTTGTGACCATACTTGTAAAAGTTTGTGACCATACATGATTTGATTGGGTCCTATCCATATTTTCTTCGGGTACATATTAAGATGTTTACATGTTATTCTCCTTGTACATAATTTTTTCCACCCTTTATGAGACTCACAGTCTGGCCATACATGCTTTTGAGAACTTGGAAAAAGAATGAAGAGGTGATGAAGACAGGTGGTTTTGATGAGGAGTTTCCTGCCACTACATTTGATTACTTGGTGGAGCATGAAAGGCTTGCAAAGGCATTTTTGGCAAAGAATGACCGACTTAGAAAATTTTGGCTGGAAAATTTTCAAAAGCAATCACATTAGATGATGGGAGAGAGAAATTTCAATCTTGATGTGTTTGGTATGGGCTTTAAATTTTTTTAGCCTTGGCAATATTGTTCCGTTGCTTCACTTCTTCCCTGTAATAATGGATGTTGTGTTAGAACTTTTGTTGTTCCACTTGAGAGATTAAAGCTGGAATATATGTTGCGGATTGGTTTGTGCTTCCTGCATTATGTTTACTTTTTCTATATTTTGAAATATGGAGTTCTGCCATCCTGCCCATCCCAGAAAATAATTGGTTGGGATGGCAGAAAAAATAGTCGCGTCCCATACACTCCCTCTCCTTCTATTTGGTTTCTGTGATAGCCGATCATAAATTATTGAGCCATCATTTTTATTTTGTCAGATGAATTGAATTATTTCCGCGGCATGGTGGGTGTGGATGATAAGCTGATACAGAAAACCACATGGAGGAAGAGAGAGTGATGAAAGCAAACAAAATATGAAGCAACAAGTTTTTTTCTACCATCCCAACACTAAATACTTCATAGAGCCATTATCATTACTCTCTTCTTCTCCATCATCTTTTAGACTATATACAGATCTCTAACCATATGTCCATCAATTAACTTGGATGGAGTCTGATACAGTAAACTAGGACTCGAGTTCTTATAGTTCAATCGATGGCTCGACTTTGAACCTATTGATTGCCAGTTTGATTCTTCCATCGACTCCAAGTAGATTTTGAGGTTTGGGAGATGAATTGAATTACTTGCCGCTTACGTTAAATCTCACTTGAAATGTTGAGGAAGCTAGTAGTGGTCCTAGTGGATTTTGATCACCCCTTTTGCGAGTGAAAAGTGGTATGTTCAGAATTTGACTTATTTCATAAAATGATCACACACTATAAGTCAATTTATGACCAACTCATTCATCATATTCAATCATAACTCCTAAGTCTAACATTTGTTACTCAGACTAAATCTTACGATGGAGTTGGTGATAACAAATGTTAGACTTGAGTTGTGGCAGTCTACCATTAGAGATTCGGTTGGATCTCATTTTTAATGATAAAGCTTTATATTGTATTAAGAACTAAATCTGAAAAAAAAAAAAAAAAGAATTGATTTTGGAATGAATAGAAATTTAAGATACTAATACTGATTTTTAAGAGTATAAAGTTTTTTGGGGTTCTAAAATTTTCATGAAAATTCAGAAAAAGAGCTGTTTGCGCTCTCTGGCTCGCACTCCCGGCGTAATTTAGCCAATGAGTCTCAGTGCATTTTAGCATTTCCTCTGAATACTTTATCTTCCCGCCACGTAAAACCCTATCGTGTGGTTCGAACTTTAACTGCAAGCACAAGATATCAGCTCAAATTATGTTTCCTTCCTCCTAAAGACACTCTCCTTCGGCAACTCCCTTTGCATCTCTCTCTCTACATACACATATATATTTATATATGTCTTCCTCTATACCTCTCAGTTTCAACCCTCATCCCTTCCACAGACAACTTCCTTCAGACCCCAATCTCACTCCATTCCCAATCTCCAAATACTCTTTCAACTCTCTCTCTAAATCTCACATTTGCTTCTCTCTCTCGTCCTCAAACAGTTCAAATTATGAGAGAGAAGAGTCCCGGTGGTTGCGCGAAGAGCAACGGTGGCTCCGCGAGGAGCAGCGGTGGCTCCGCCAAGAGTCGCGTTGGAACGCGGAGCGCGAATCGCTCCTCCGTGAAATCTCAGCCCTAGAACTCCGAATTCAAGAGTTGGAGCGCCAAAATTCGATTCAAGGAGCTTCGGTTTCAGATACAGTTGCGAATATCGCCTCGGTGTTGCAAGCGTTGAAGAAGGAGGCGGATGTGGTGAAGATGAATCGGATTGCGGAGAGTGGGTCGAGTGCATTGCCGTTGGTGATGGAGGCGGGGGAGAGTGGAGGAGTGGAGGAGGAAGTGGTTGTGAAGGAAGTTGTCAGGGTTTCGGAGAGAAAGGAGAAGGAGGTGAAGAATAAGGCGACTTTGAGGAAGGGATCAGGAGGAGATGAGGTTCAAGCGATGCAGGTCTGCTTTCTTGCAATTTTCCTTTCTCTTATGGATGTGGTCATTTCAATTGAATTTACACTCACGTTCACTATGCAGTTTATATATACATATACATATGAAGTTTTAGAAGAGTACTTCTCATTTCCAAAGTGCAAGTTGAAACATATACAGGAGATTTAACGACCGGAACATAGTTTCTCTTCTAAATTTTGTTGCTTGGGTTAGTTTCTCTTCTAAATTTTGTTGCTTGGGTATTTGGCATATTTTCCCTTTTTAATGATTAAGAAAGATAATGTTGCATTTTCTATGGATTCTGGACCTAGATTAACTTCTGCAATCGCTTGACAATATTGGTTATGTAATCACAGTTTAAATATGTCATGGAGGGAACTTGGATAGGAAAAACAGCATACCGAAATGGTCATAAGATGTGAATGCAGAACCTGAAAGGGCTGTTATTATATCGAAGCAGATGATTTTGAAATTTTCAAAACCTTGAAGAAGCTTTAATTTGATTGGAAGGAGGTCTTTTTTTAGTACCTATATATGAGGAAATGCTTTATTATTGGTGAAAATGTTGTTTTAATACCTATATATAAAAGTAAGAGGGATATGCAAACTTGTACCAATTCTCATGGTATTAAATATTAATAATTTATAATATGAAACTTCGGAAGTTAGTGATTTAGTAGCAACTAAAATATGAAACGGCAGTATTGGAAAATAAAGTTGAATTTAGTATGTAATACACAATAAAATGAGTGTAGTCAAAATATGAATGTTGAGATTGATGTGTTTATGACAATAAAGTGTAAAATTACAAATGAGTATATATGTGAAACAGTGGAACTGTGCTTTATTGTAAACAAAATGTGAGAAAACTGACTAAGATAGTTTGGTCATGTGCAGTGTAATCAATCACTGCACCAGAAAGGAAGAGTGACGCAGTGAATTTAAATTGACTAGAAGGCAAAATAAGATTCCTGTAGTTAAAACTAAATGTTGGGTCAAAGGTTTGTTGAATCGAGTTGAAAGAAGGTAGGTAGATGAATACCATTATGTCTCATTGTCTTGATTCAATAAAAGCTTGAGGGTGAAAATGCATGAGCTAATAAAAGGAATTTCCTTTATGCTTTAGTAGACAAGAGACCATGAATGGAAAAGAAGACTGAAAAGAATATATGGAATATCTAATGACAAGGAAAATTGCTTAAACATTCCTGATTGAGTTAAGTTGCGCTAGGCAGATGAAGGTCTTTAAGTCAGAAATTTTTTATGCAATACAAGCTTGAGAGGTCAAAATGTATGAAAGAAACAGATTAATTACTTTTATCCTCTGGTACACGAGATGATGAATACAAAAGAAGACTGAGGAGAAACTACCAAGTCACATGGTAAGAAAATTGCTTAAACATTCCCTTGTTACATGATTACCTATCACAAATATTAAGTGCAATTTTTAATTTTTCTTTAAGGCGGAGCATGATTATTTCCAGGCTTCTATGCTAGTTGCTACTATGTTTTTGTTTTTTTATTAAATCATTAAGTGCCTGCCCTCCTGCATGGTCAATAGGAAGTTCGAGTTTTTTCTTTCCGGATTATTGTCTATGTGCTTGTGTGTGTGTATGCATGTGTATAGTGCCTATATCCTCTGACGATTTTGTGGTAGTGTTATTCTAATGGGTGAATTCTAATTTTGATGTGTCCTGAATTAAGTGTGATTTTGGCAGGAAGCATTGCAAAAATTGGGATTTTATTCTGGTGAGGAAGATATGGAATATTCCAGCTTCTCTAGTGGGACTGAGCGTGCTGTAAAAACTTGGCAAGTAAGTTGTGAGTTCATTCTGCATGCAGAAAACTCCCAAGAATCATCAGGACGAGGGCTAATATAAATCTTCTCTCAACAAAACAGCCAATGTGAAAATGATTCAAATATTCCTTTTTTCTTATATGATTCTCTTTCCTCATGTGGTTTTGCTTATATCATCTTGCTTGATAGGCCTCATTAGGTGCCCCTGAAGATGGGATTATGACTGCAGAACTCCTAGAAAGGCTATATGTGGAACAACAAATTCTGCATTCTGGCTTGACAAAGGTGCGTTCCCATTTCTCTGTTCACAAAACATTAATACTGATTTTTTATTTTTTTTTTCATTTTCCAGTCTCAAACTTTAAATTTTGGTTCAATTTTTTTTTGTTAATCTGATCATAGATTTTCATAAATGTTGCCATTGTGAAACTAATGTTATTTAGGGATATGGCAATCTAATTTGTCACATTGTCAGCTCCTGTTTCAGACACAAATTATGGTTGTACTTTAATCCCATCAAAACCGGCTCAGCATGTTTTTGATTTGTTTCATAAAATTTGCACTATTAATGATTCTTGTAATATTGCATTGCCAGACCTATGCTAGCCCTGTCCTGGTTGGTGACATGGCCGTAATTGATCAATCATGGCTGCAGAAGCGTAATCACGTACACGGCTTAGTTATTCTCAATTGAACTGTAAACCATATTGTCATACGAGTATACGACGTATGCTAAAAGATTATTATACAATCACAAATTTATGCACAATGTTCTTCTAAAACTCATGACATAGCCTATTGAAAACAAGCAATTATATCTCTCAAAGGTAAAGCATGATTCCGAGACAGGAAAAAGAAAAAAGAAAAGGCCATACCAGTTTTGATCCTATCAATTCGTGAAATAGGAGCGATGGACTAGATATAGACCTAACATTCAACTTAATTTGCCCAAAGTATCTTATACTAAGAACCACTAATTGCAGTTGGTAACTTGGAATGAGGAAGTTTCTTTATTAATGAATTAAGCCCTGGGATGAGCCCTGGGGCTAATATTTTTTATTTGAGTTCCTAATAACATATTAGGGTTTAAGAAAAAAAAATTGTTAGGCAATAGGATTGATGAAGTGAGAGAGATCTAATACCCAAATTGCTCAGCAAGAAAATAATAGGATCTACAACTATAGAGAAAGCCAATAAAAAGTTGCAACTAATAGTCCTAATTAATAACCTAAAACAGTTGCAGTCAACAAGCCAAGTAAAGAGTCTTTCAAATGCCCAATTCCCAAGGTCCAGCACTTGTAAATAATCAAAGTGCTAAAAAATGAAGGAAGATTGTTACAAACTTCAGCCCAAATTTCATTGCTTTAGATCCAGTGAAGCCTGATGAAATAACTTGTAAGAACATTCCTACAATGGCATATGGCTACTGGAACTGAAAATTTATAGGAAAATCACCCATAGGACCTTCACCCATGCTAAAAGTTGTGCTAATGCAGCAGCATGGGTTCTTCTTGGTGTACACAAGGAGTCGAAACTTCAAGGTATGCGTCAAGATGAAGAAAAGTAAAATGGCGAATCTTTACATCCATGTTGCTATTTCCTCTCAAACACAAAAGTGATTCTCTCAGTTTATCAAAATAATCTACCTTACGACCACCCTCCAAAAAATATATATATGAGGGGCTTTGACAGTTTAGACTTCAGACTAAATGATCCTGCTTTAGGATAATCTAATCATGATATCAGATGATACAATTTTCATTAAATATCGCAAAATCTGCTACCCTGACGGGCCTGATCAAATTACTGCAGAAGCTTAAACTGATTACTGTCATGAAATCTATCAACACTAATTTTTGAAAATTCTCTAAAATACTTCAGAATTTCTCAAATGCTCTCAAATTTATTAAATTTACAAAACTGCCCCTTATCTGGAACTGATGGTCCCAACACACCCCAACATGTTTTACCTGACTCTTAAAGAACTTCAAGCCTATGATGGAAGGACTCAATCATGGACTACCAGATATCATTATCACTATCATCATCCTTGCCTTTATCCCAAACTAATGGGGTTGGGCATATGAATTCCCTTTTTCCATTCTATTTCATTGCACACAATGCCTCCTAGTATGTTGAATTTTTTAAAGTCACATTTCTAAGTACTTCATCCCAAGTTAGTTTTGGTTGGCCTCGTTGTCTCTTACTTTCTATGCAGAGAGTTTTTATCTCATTTATTCGTCCTTAATTTGTTTTTTAAGTTTTCAACGGGATGCGACAAGATTTGATTTGGAACTAAAGTTATTTTTTCAATAAAAAGAAATGCTTATTGTTTGAAATCATTATCTTGTCTGTTTCTACTTTCTAGTAATCAGGGGGGTAGACTTTATTTTACACCCCCAGACCTTGTGTGATTTTACTGTTCAGGTGTGTATAATATCCATTTGAACTAATTCCTCTAGATCATGCTCTGTGTTTCTCTCACCTAATTATATTATGAGCCAATGACCTGATAAGGCTCATGTTATGTTTATTGGTAGTTAGAGTATTTCAAATATCTAATGTAAACTGCTAAAATATCTTGAATTGTGCAGTTCAAGAAATTCATAATGTGTCTTTTGTTATTAGGAGGGTATAAATGGAGCTGCATTTGCTTCCATAGCAGAATTATCAGAAATTCAGCAGATGGTTGTCAAAGAAGAGGGAGTTGCAGAAGTTGATTTATCTGAAAGGCGAGTATATCTTCTTGGAGAGAATAGGTGGGAAGACCCCTCTAGGCTTACTGGCGGTAACAAACAGGTTGGTGGAGTCAAGGAAAAGGATGCTACAACAAAATGTCTTTCCTGTCGTGGAGAGGGCCGGTTATTATGTACAGGTACGTATCTTTTATTGTTATGCTAGATTAGACAGTCAACATATTTATATAGACATGTTTACTTCATTGTAGCTCTTCGCCATTGGTAGTTGTTAGTAATGCCATCGCACTTTCCTTTTTTTATTGTTATGTCATTTTGTTTGCATAATAGAATACAATATTATGGTATCACATCAATGCCTCTCTGCGCTGACTGGATTAACATTCATTTTGACTACAAAACGGGATGGAATAAGAAATAATTTTATTTTATTGAAATCACCTCTCACTAACAGGAGAGAACTCCAAATTTTCTTTTTGGTAGGTAAGTGACACACACCCATAATTGTTCCATTAGTTACCTTCCATTTGGAAGGAGGAGGAGATATTAATTTGAATGAGCCTTGGTGGTAAAAAAAAAAAAAAACTCTGAATTCTTCTCACGTTTTTCCATATATCAAGAATCTTATAAAAATGAAGAGGATTACTTAACCTATTTTTTCTTGCCTTCACAACAGAACAAAGGTGGTAATAAAGTTTAGAACATTAAAAAAACATTTATTATCAAATGGAATTAGAATATAAATTGTTTTCGTGATAAGGGTTATAGCTAATGCTGTGGGAATAAATTTTGGTCGGGCTAAAAGTAAGGTTTTCAAGAATAGGCTTTGTCATTATGGATCTCAAATTAACCTAAAATAATTCATAGGATTGATTAGATTCAACCAATTGATCTGGTGGTTGAGCCACGTGGCAGACCCTCTTTACAAAGCAGTGCCTGGTCTGGTTCTAAACCTCTAATCCTTAGGAACAACTCGTCTGAGACATTATTTCTAAATTTGAACTTGGAATTGTGAGGCCAGATTGGACCCTACAAATATCCATCCATATGATCAGGTATTATGAATTTTGAATTATGTTGCTAATCCAAATGCTACGGGTGATTTCAGTGTCTAATCAACTGGGTGAAGTGCTTTCATTTTTCAGTATGAATTTGAACTAAATATGGGTCAATATACTAACCCAGATCTTTGGAGTTGATAAATATATCATATAGTTTATCCATAAGTATGCCATGATGGCTTCATAACATGATCCTAGGAAGTGTCATTATTAAATGTTATGACAACCAACGGTTGTCATTTAAAACCATCTGCTGCTAATGCATATAGTTCTTGCAGAATGTGATGGGACGGGTGAGCCAAATATCGAAGAACAGGTTTGAGATCATTTGACTTCCATTAATTTTGCTTTTGTAATTCTTATCTATGGCTTTAAGCCTTTCTTCTTACATTTGAGTTATGTGGTGCAGTTTATGGAATGGGTAGATGAAGGATCTAAATGTCCATATTGTGAAGGCCTGGGATACACAATATGCGATGAATGTGAAGGAAAAGCAGTAGCTTAAGTATTACACATAGATATATATTCACTCACCTTAATTGTGTTAATTTATATATCATTCATTATTAATAGTGATGTATCATGCTGTATACAAATTGGAAATTTTAACCATTTTACGGCCAGAATAATGGAATACACCTTACCTTAGACGTCTTCTTGATTTGGGAACAATAGCCAGGCTTTCGAACCGTGTTATATTGAGAGGGATGTCCATGAAATGCCTTTTGATTTGTCTATTATTAATCTCTCATAACTCACCAGTAACTGAGTGCGGAATCTGTTATTCAGTATAAGTAGGCAAAATGACATGGCTGCCAGTCATCTTCATTTCCACTGTGAATGTGATGAAGGTTTTACTTGTCCAAAATCAAAGTGTTTGGTTGTTAATTCTAATAACATGATCAAAGAAAGAAATTTGACTCATTGTGACCTCTTGTGGTGGTTCTTAGTAAATATGGATTTATATGCCGATGGATATGTCTTGTCAGTGTGTTTTACAGTATCTTTTTCTATTCTTATTAATGTTTCATATACAGAATGATTCTTTCTTCCAATGGTATTCTACAAGGAGATTCCCTCTTTCAATACTTATTTCATACTCTATGCTGAAGCTTTGCCACTTTAGTAAAAGCCTAACAGATCAATGCGGGATTTGGTGTGTATATTGTGGTAGTAATGCTCATCTGATTTAAACCTCTTTGCCGATGATAGCTTTCGAGTCCTCAAAATCAGTATTTATTGGAAGTGATAATACAAGCTTTTATAAATGCATTTAGTGAGTCCTAGCACTGCTATAGGCTGAGTTCATGCCCATCAGGTTCTCCGAATCTCTCTCCATGATCAATTTGGTAAATATAAACTTGAATGTTGTAAAGAAGACGAAAGCTATCTTCAATAGTTGGTGGAGATGGAGAAGGTTCAAAGCAAGTGTGAGGTATATGGAGAAGGTTCATCTAATTAAAAATTGTACTCGGCTTTTTATTAATCAATTTCACCTATCAGATAAATGGTCCTCCACTTCAAACTTCCTACTGATATAGCACAATCAGGATTCCGGAGTCATTGTTTTCCTGTGTTTAAATCCTAAACTCTTCACAGTTGCAACATGTCCCCAAGACCACCATTCTGTCCTTGGATATGCAGAGTCCATGTGTAAATGCAATGACACCCCCCAATAATCTTACTTTTTTCTTTAGCAATACGGGGGGGCAACACTATAATATTTACCGGAGGAGAAAAAAAAAAAGGCACTATAAAAGCATTAAAAATTAAAATTGCCTCTCTACCATAGAATTAAAATTTGCAGGTAACAAACACAAACCTTCCAAAAGGTAAGGGCCAAGGTTCAAGCAACCTTGCCCCACATAGGAAAGAGTTGAGAGTTCTCATCTCATCTTGCAATATACATAAACAAATTTAAGAAATAACAATATTTTGTGTTCGTCTGCACTAATGCTGCAATTCCAAGGAGCAGGAGAATCTTTTATTGTGCTAAAACTCAAACCAAACAACCCTTCCTTCTATTTCCCTCTCCGTAGCTAATATGAAACAAATCATCTATGACCAAGAGTGCCTCTTCCATGTAAATGGTGAAGTTTCTTCTGATCTTTTTTGTTTTTAAAGATTTGTCTTCGGTTTACCAGCAGCAGCAATACGCCTTGTTACTGACCGCATGGTCACAAATTCCTCTGCAGCAGAAGGGTGTATGCCCACCTACAGTAAAAGTCAAGACAGTTTAACAGGATGCCATGAACATTGAAACGAGACTACATAATAAATAAACTAAGCAGATCACGTTAATAGTTGAAGGCACGAGGCAAAGAAAGAAGAACTGTTGGCAATTGAGCACCACTCTGATGGTAAGGGAAAAGAGTACATAGAAAAGGATATCAAATATTAATGAAACGTTTTTTAAAATATGAGCACTATGGTTAACATATGCTGAAGAAGCTGTGTGGTTGAATACATGGATTTCATTTTATAGGCTCTTCTGTGTCCATTCCCTTACACCATCTAGTTCCATCATATTCAAGCGTAAGAATATAGACCCCTACTAAATTGTGAGAGAGTCGGTCATGGGAGAATCTCCATTTAAAAGCAAAAAATGGATGGGAGCTGAATAGAACTTCACAAAAGCTAAAATGAGGTAGCAATTCCTATAAGAAAGAAGAGCTCTACACCTAATCCTTAAAATACAAACAATATTTCATAGGATGTGCCTGAAATCCCTTTTTCACTTTGACTAGTGCATGCTTGCTACATTAATCCATATTGTTGGCCATACAAGCTTCCCAGCTACGCTGGACAGGCTTAAGCTGAGTGTGCTTCAGCACATCTCTGATGTCTATTTATTTAAATAAAAATCCAGGAGTGCCAAGACTTGATTTCAAAACAATCTGGATCTAGCATGTTAAACACTCAACAAAGCCTTTCTTGAATTGAAAGCCAAAGAAGAACCAATTTCCAACTCAATGTAGCCCAGTGCAGTTATGTCAGTGCAAGCCCACCTTTACACTACCCCCTTTATATCAATAAATCTCCAACAAGTATCTCCAGACCCAGAAAAGATAGGATCAGACGTTCTTATCAATATATATATGTGTTTGTGTATGTGTGTTAGCTGAGATGCTAGATTAATAAAACAAGATACAGGTGGTGGGAATATCTAGTATTATGACAAAACTAAAGCGTGAGGCCCAGCTTACCGTGCTGTCAAATTGTGCTTTAGTTGCTCCACACTTGAGCGCAATAGCAATTCCCTGCGAAGGATATCCCAAGAAGTATCAGGAAAAGCAAATATAAAGAACAAAAACTAAATCAGTGTTGGTCAGTATTGTAGTGTACACGCAAAGAAATCTTAGTTGAGAGTCCCCACCAACATCCCCAAAAATAAAATAAAATAAAAAGCAGTAAGGTCAAAGGTGTATGCCACTGGAGATAATTTAGATACTCCATAATGGAGCCCATTAAAACAAAAAAAAAAAAATACAAAATGATTGAGATGGATGAGTAGGGGATACACCCAAAATAATAATAATAATAAAAAAAAAAATTTGCATTGAAATCATGAGAGTTTAAAACTTGAAACAAATTTAGATCAGATGAGTAGAAGTCTTCAAAAAGCTTCGGCCATGTGCAACATATATCAATAAATGCTTCAATATGGGAAACGTATTTGGTTTAAGTTGAAAGATAACAAAAGGACAAGAAAGAAGTCAAAAGAACATATGAGAAAAACCAAGATTGTTTTAGACTATAGTTTTACATAAGAGTGGACTGGAGAAAACAGGTTCACGTAGTCATGAGCTGAGCTGAGAACGGACTTAAATATATTATTATCCTCTATTATAACATATCATGTAACTTCTTACTTTTTCACAATGGACTCTGATGAATCCATAATAGGGCAAGATAAAATGCATTCAAATATATAAGCATCTATATCAGACATATTCTATTGAAAGCTTCACACAGATGCAAATATACCTGCATTATCTCAGGTGCATCAGGCCCGGACATGGATGCTCCAATAACTTTATCTGTCTCAGCATCGACAACAAGCTTCATAATGGTTTTCTCTTGACGTCTATAGACACAATATAAGGTGTCAAATAGCAGTTTAAAGACGAGCATACTTCAAAAAGTTGCCAGTGTAGCAAGAATCGCACATCTCCAATGTCAGTTAAGAAAACGAAACATAAATTCAAAACAATTCAGGCAAAGTCATCTCCGTGTAATTGGGACATAAATAAGACTCAATTAAATATTAAACTATGAAGAGCCACTGATGGTTTGTCCAATATCCAAAAATAAGCAGAACTGTGGTCAAGGCCCCAGTTAGTACAGTGGTACTTGAAGAGAGAACTAAATCTGTACTTCTTGCTCTATACAGCAATCTTCATCTTTCCATTCATCTCTTTTATAAAAATTAACCATTTCATATGCCAAGAAGACTGAATAGAGTGAAGAGGGGAAGGACGGAGCAGCCATCTTTCCTATCAAACAAACCATCAAGGACATGCTTTCTGTGTGCTAAAAGCCAAGATGTTAATTGACTCACAAGACCTGAAGTTGGATAATGTGGCCGGAGGGGGGGGGGGGGGAAGTGTTTGGACAGACTTTATCAAGGGAGAGCTTTCTAAAATTGTTCCAAGTGCAGAAACAACTTTAAAACATAAGAAATAAGTGGTCAAATTATTCCCCTCTTCCTTATACATAACAAAGACATGACTATAGAGTGTGTTATGTCCTCTAAAGCAATCACATATCCTGCATTAACTTTTGCAGCTCACCATCCAATCATGTACTTGAATTTTGGTGGCTGTTTTTGAGGACCATAACCACATAACAAATGGGGAGTTATCGCAGTAACAACTTGATTTTTGTACAAAAAGACTTGAAAAAAGGCTGGCAAGAAAAAGAACCATTGGGAAGGAGAGTTCAAACTCAAAGGTCTGGAAAGAGGGAACAACATACACATTATTAAGAGTTTCAAGAAAAGACACTTCTCCACTTAATAATATCCTAATCATACTAAGTTTAACATTTGGCAGGACAAAGTAACATATGACATAAAAGAAAAGATGTTGAGAATAGCAAAAACTACTTGCAATTGTAAAATGCAAATGGAATGTCCCAATTACACAAGGGTACAATAAGGTTAGTGACCTTATCTCTGTGTATCCTAAAAAAGAAACATATTTTACCGTTAATGCTGTCAAAATTCCGAAAAAAAAAATAGGTATCTAAATTCAGCTGTACTACTTTTTCGCTATAGCTACAGATGCAAATCATCTTAATTTCTTATATATTTATAATATATGACTAATAAGCATTCATCTGGTGAGATGCTGCCCATGGGGATATAAAGGGGGAAAAAACAAGATATCAGCTTATATCAGAATCAGTGTTTAAATTCCTTCGTTATTTATTTTTTTTGAAATTTCTCTTCATAAGCAAGCAGTATGGTCAAGCTCACACTGAGACTTGAATCAGGTTTGTGATAAACCCTCAATTGCTTTAAGTGCTGAATCAGCAGAATTTTGAAATGAAGAGGTTCTCTAACCCTCACTATAAATGACTTAAGATTGAATTATTACACCAGAAACGGCAAGCTGTTTCACTGTAAGCCTATAAATTCTTTAACAAAACTAGATACCCAAACACATACCCAGAGATGGAGTTCTTCATTGGATTAAAAGTCGATGTGAAAATCGAAATATCACCCTTTGCTTGCTCTATAGCTTGTTCTTCACTGAGTCCAACTACTGAAAGGGGCGGTATGCTGTCAACAAACAGTAAACACATAAATTAATAATAAACAGAATACAAATAAATGTTAAATGGAAGTCTCCATTATCACAAAAAAATTACAATTTTCAGCATGATAATTAGTTGGTAGTTAAAAGATAAAAATTGACAGCACTATTATGACAATAGTATTTTCCGCAACATAATATTAGCTGTATGAAATGTGATGTACACTGCTGCCTGTCAGTGTACAACATAGAGCGAGTTGTGGAACACCATTGAAGTCCAAAATATTGACATAATACATAAGAATGAAAACAACTCAAAAAGGTGCCACAGTGAGACATGATGCAAGGAATCTAACATGAGAAAGGAAATGAAAAAAGGGAAAGGATAGAGTCCCCTGTGACGCAAGCAACTTCACCCAAAGATATAACAAAATTCCTTTCTCAAAAGGGAACAAAAAATAATGCACCTACCAAAAACAAAACTCAGTTTTGTTCCTGCTTTCAATGGCAGATTTCTAAAATCAATAAATTGATTATTAACTAACTTTCTCTATCACACTCTTCAAATGGAACAACTTATTGATCAAATGATCGAGTCAAATCCAAAGAACATCCAAGTTGGAGCTTCCTTCCACCTATTAATCAAATCAAAACATTTCCACTTCCCATAGCCCAACATGGTTGGACGCAAGCTAAAATCAACCCATCATCAGTTATAAACGCACACAAAATATAAGGGAAAAAATACATGAGAAAAGATGACCATAAAACAATACAGACACGCACTTGTTGCCCCCCGCCCAACCACAAAAAGAAAAAGGAAAAATGGTGCAACCAAGAAAAGGAAAGAAAGCAAAACTAGAAGCAAGCACGTAAAAGATGCAACAGGAGACAAAGCAACCCATTCCAAGATCAGCCTCATGGTTCAACTGGATTGGTGCTTGTGCACAGAGAGAGAGAGAGAGAGAGAGAGAGAGAGAGAGACCAGTCTCATATTATTGTATCATCACATAACCAAACCTATCTTTGAGGATTAAAATTTTTAAATAGGAATTATGGATAAAAAATTGTGAATACATAAACTATTGTAAGCCAAAAAAGATATGTCAGATTCGAGTACAAACTCTGAATCCAGATCAAAAACTCATATCCTAGAAGGGGTATAAATGAGATAAATGTGATTTCATCACAATCTCTAACATTAAAACTATCTTCAATATTAAAAATTTACTACATTGATGTAGAATTCGGACATAAAGAAGAGGCACGTGTTAGAAGGGGGAAAACTGGTACCAGAACACAGCGCAAGGTATATTGCTGTAGTCGGGTTTGCAAGGCTGCCCACCAAAAACAGTTTTCTGCAGGCATTACAAAAGAATTGAAAGCATAAATTTGCTGATAATAAAGTAAGAAGACCAATTCCATAACGATAGTTAATGAAGATCCAGATTAAACACATACTGAGAAGCATGTTCCCTCCATCAACGCCACAGGAGTAAGATTCATTCGATTTGTAACGTCTCCAATGGCCCATATGCTAGGTACATTGGTCCGCGAGTAATCATCGACCTGCAAGAGTAGGAAATGTTGCGGAACCTCAAAAACATTATAAACTTGCGAAGATTGAAACAACCTTTTCACGATAATATATACAATTTTGCTGCATTGCTACTGAACAGTTGTGATATATTAATAACCTCGTTAAGCAAACAAACCCAAAAAAATCAACAAGGAAATCAAAGACAATGTAAAGAACCCTAACTTGACGTTCTGTAACACGACCTAGCCTCAAATAATCTCACACTGATTATTTACCCAAACCCTACAATGTTTTCAAACACTGAAAATGAATATCAATTTGCCTGAAGAGGCTCATGATTCCAGCTGCAACACTAAAAGTGCAATAGTGCTTTATCAAGCCACACAACTATGATAAGAAATCATGAGCTTTTAAGCCCTTTATACATATCAAAGAAGGTCAATCGCCATAAGACTAAATAAACAAGGCATCAAGTACTTTCATGGACCTCTTTCAACCAAAAGGCCAGAATACGCCACAACTCCCACAACACACTGCACAGAAAGTGGATAGCAGATGCCAAAACACTAAAGTCAGATTGCCCAAAGCTTTACACAACTTAATGGAGAACCTACAAGACCTACAGAGGCCATTGATGCCTTCCGTACCTTGTTGTGCCTCCTTCAAAATAATGACAGTTCCATTTTCAAGCACTAGACCACCACCGAACATCATTTTTAAATGAACCAAACTGGAAACCAAGATTTGCAGGAACATGGCACAGCAAATGGACAAAATTTAGCATCCACACAAGTTGAACAGCTCCATTTAAATTGGAATAGATGTAGCTAGAAGACATAAACGAATAAAGAACTGACGCTCAATTCAACATAGCTTATTTTAAGTAAAAATCACAAGTAAAACAGCAAAGACAAGGATCTGAAGAAGAATGCAGTGTGAAACAATAGCTGTTGTGCTCAAATAATGAAAAATAGGAATATTTAACACAACCCCCCCACCCCAAGGGATAAAGGTTCTGCCAAGGAAAAAAGATGAACCAAATTGTTGATGTTAACGTGGCAACTTCACAAAAAATAATGAAATCTGGGTTTCTAATATGAAATTGCAAAGTCAAATTATATACACAGAAGGCAAGCATGTGTAAGAGAGAGAAAGAGAGGAGGGAAAAAATAAAAGATCAAGTGGTAGCCTAGTTGTCAATTACCACCAGCCAATAAAATTGCATGTTAGGAGATCAAGAACAGCACAGCCAATCTACAATTGTTGGTAATTACCATGTCAATAATTGAGTGACA
Organism: Cornus controversa; assembly: GCA_026545225.1. Classification (NCBI taxonomy): domain Eukaryota; kingdom Viridiplantae; phylum Streptophyta; class Magnoliopsida; order Cornales; family Cornaceae; genus Cornus; species Cornus controversa. Next base: position 40,023,696 of record CM048854.1, read on the forward strand.
CCCCATCTACTAGAAAAAATTTCACCCAAACCCAAATATAACCTAAATCCAACTGTTCTGAACAGTGAAACACTTAAACCCGTTTTAGATTGATCCAGATGTCCCATCTTCCCCTTGGTCATATTTCAGAATACCCCTTATACATATACATAACAATTAACAACAACAAATGGAAAAAGAGCCGAGGAAAAGGCTATTAACCTTCACGGCTCCTATCTTGTCCAGCTCAACACCTACAGCTTCCAAGTTCAACCTCTTTGTGTTTGGAATCCGGCCTGTAATTAACAAAATAAAAAATTCACCATTTTGAAAATTTTGATGCCACTGTGCATATAAATATATAAAGAAATCATCACAATGTTGATTGGAAAATCTCCATGGTTTACATACAGGAATATCACAAAATTAACTTTCCCTCCACAAAGCACGAAGTCCACAAAAAACCAAAAATGGAAACAGTTTAACCATCACACTACTTTTATGGATCAATATTTCTGTATCCTTAAAGTCCACTTATTTCTCTCACTCTAAGCATCCCATATAAGACAGAAAAGTATCAACCCATGCTTGTTTTGACCTCTTCCATGCAGGCCCGCTTTGCCTACATTGCAACAACTACAATCAGGCATGGCATAATTCCATGAGCCAACCTAAGGAGTCCTCTCAATTCTCTCGGAGGTGGGGGGAGTGGGGATTTACATGAAGCATCTCAAGAAACTAAATGACTGACTCTAAGGCAAACATTTAAAGAATCACCACATCATGTGAAGTTGAGCAGTAACACAATGGTTAGTTTTATTAATTATGTTGCTTTTAAAACAAAATTTAGTCCAAGTCATTAGGATACAGAGCAAACATTAAAAAAAAAAAAAACAATTCTGGTTAGATAAGAGTCAAACAGATGCAATCTGCATGCCTCTATACATCATGCAAGCTCAAAACAAATATGAAATATCAATGAAATTTTAAATTCTTTACTTCTATATGTTAAAAATACAACAGGTCTGAAATTACCAGTCGCAAAGAGAACAACATCGGCCGTCAGTTCTTCACCATGGTCTGTGAGAACTTTTATTCCATTTTCTGTTTTAACCAACTGAATAACCAAAATCAACATTAAACTTGGTGAACTACAAAAACATTAAAAGATATTCATGAACGGATAACCTACAAATTACAAAATCTAGAAACAAATGCTGTGGGGAAGTCAATAAAAGTACCTCTGTCAAGGTTGTCCTTGGATGCAGATTAATTCCCCTTGCTTCCAGATTTCTTGCAACTACTGCTCTCATTTCGTCATCAAAACCCCTTCAATAGAAGATTTACAGGGTAACAACATGAAACTACTGGATTAGAAATAGAAAGTTATGCTGACCAAGAAATTCCTTTAAAAAACCAGCTTCTTGAAAAAAGAGAGCATATACAACATATACAATAAGACAAACTTATCTACATCACAGCAAATGGAAGCACCCAGTAAAGATAAGAGGGTCTCTCAGGTATACTTCCTTTTTCTTCTTTTTTTTTTTTTTTCCTAACAAGGCATCTGCAAGTTTGGGAATACATACTATTCAGTTCGGAGGATGTAGAAGGAATCAACAGGAGGGAATGCCACCTAAACAATGGGTACACTAGATTCCTGTCCTTAACAAAGAGATGATCATCCTCCCAGCTAACAGGCATGTCAAACATTGACACTCTAGAAATTCACTATGCGTATTACTGTTGTCCAAACACAAAATCTTAGCCCTCTTTTTTTCTTTTCTTTTTTTGTGTCAACCATTTTGGTGGAGTTTCACCTGCCCAGGGTTAATTATGTTTTGTGGTTGAAATAAATTCAGACATACTATCTATTGTTTTATATTCTAACCAAATAAAAAAAAGGATGGCTTTGACTTGCACTAGACATAATGCCCCAGTAATTTGGTTAAATAGAATTCAGAAAACATAGGAACACAGCCTCAAACGAAACGATAGTATGAGAAGTCCATATGGATTGAATGATGATTTAGAAGATTGTAACTGAAACTTGTGATAATAACCACATCAATAGTTGGTTAAAATCCTATGACTGCTGCCATATAACAGTCTTCTAATTCCTATTTTATTAGATTATACTGAATTTGCTTGATACTACTCTTGCATTATTTCCCATCAAACCCTAATGCCTGATCCAGGTTCAAGACAATTGGTATATAGATATGCTTCAGAGATTTCGAATTTAATGACAGACAGAAAAAGGGGTATTAGATATAATTTATGGCCTTTGATATGCATCTATGTCAAAATTTTATACCACATAGCTTCACACTGGAGGAATAGTAGAAGAACCACAAAAAAGGTTGAGTTGAAGCAGTTCCATGGTAATTTCAAGACAAAACGTGTGACATTGCAAGAGAAGGGCTAACTAGTAAGTCTGTAACAATGCAATGACAAGTTTCAGTTTTTCCCTTTTTTACATCCTATTTATCACATATAATCGATATGGTCTTATTTAAGAAATAAAATTTATGTTTTCACTTGGAACTTTATAATATAATGCATCTGATGTGATTAGGGCTGTCGAAATGTACAACAAAAATTAAAATGACAAAAGATAAAGGTTTACATCCTAGAAGCATCATTTTGTAGACCAAACTGCCGAACAGTCCAAAGGTCAAAACATAATTCAAACTAAAACCTTAATGGAAGTTCCTTTCTGAAAAATAGATCCACTGTAGCACCCATTCCACGCCATATTGAAGCAAACTCTACAGCAATGTACCTAAAAAACAGAAGAAAATTCGTATCAAAGTCTGGCAGAATTATTATAATAATTCTGCATGTTAAGCAGAATTATTATAAACACATTAAAAAGATGCATACCCGCCCCCAAGTATCACAACACGCCTGGGTAACTCTTCCAAGCTCAAAGCCTCATCAGAGGTTATAGCCAACTCCTAAAATGTGAAAAGGGAGAAATATAGAGTTGTAAGATAGAGAGAAGAAAAAATAAATATGATGATTATATTGTAAATCAAGTAGGTTAATGGCAGAACTTGTTTCAAGTTATTCAGGGTATATATACTTTTCCATCACATTTAAACAAATCGGAATACCAACCTGTCCTGGAATAGCTGGACGTTGAGCCCTACTGCCAGTTGCAATCAATATGTGCTTTGCCGAATAGCACAATTTAGTGCCATCAAGTTGTGTCACCTCAACTTCATTAGGACCAACTATCTTTCCCTCTCCTTCATACATTTTAACCCCAGCATTGGAAAGTAATCGCTTATATATTCCATTTAACCTGACTATTTCTTCTGTCTGCAATATTGTAAAAAAGATTTTTATAAAAAAAGAAAGATAAAAGAAGAAGAAGAAAAGACAACAAATTATATACAAAACTCTGTGCTTTTCTATTTCAATTAATTAGCATGACTTAACAAATAAGTAATGAATAATATCTAAGATGAGTTTAAATGGAAAAAGTGCAGAAATTATCGAACCAAAAAGTCTTGAAGCCTACGTGAAGGTACTTATTAAAAAAAAAAATTGAAGCCTACATGAAGGTATATATTGTTCGTCACTATAGAAGTACTGTACAGAGGGAAATACTAAGTGTCTGTGCAAACAATGCCAAAGGTTAGACCTGTATCCAGTCCACCCTCCATGAACCCTCAGTTGATGGGAACCAAACTGAGTAATGACCCTTTATAGAACTACAGATTTTCCATTAAAAAGAATCCATACAGACACCTTTAGAAGAAAAAGATTCGATATGAAACTGAGACTGTTAAACTCCTAAACATTACAGAGTTCATCTAAGAGTTTTAAATAGCTTAACTGCTTAAGTGAAGTAATCCTACCAATTACTGCAACTAAATGTCCAAATATTTTTCAGAACCACCAATTTGGTAGTTCCTTCCCAAACAAAATGGCCAAGCAATTCGGCCATGAAAGCTAAAGCCCAGTGCCACAGTGATGTTAAGAGTACCCCATTGCAAAGTGATGTTAAGAGTACCCCATTGCAATCGTGTAGGGCAAGAGAATTTCTCCTAATATAAGTTATAATAATATTGTGCTATCCTCTTTTCAGTAACAGTTATAACTTCTTTTAAGTCTTATCTATCATTTTTCGCACTCTATTTCTCTGTCACTCATCCAAAGTAGCAGAGAACTCTTAACCACTTTTTATCCCACGGGCATTAATGCGACATTCCTTGCCCATTATTCATTGCATCTAGGTTGTTATACATATCCAATAGAAAGTGTTGACCAGAACTTTTTTCCTTTCATGAGAAATAGAATTTACTGAGAGAAAGAAGGATATACAAAGAAGGATGTGAATCATTCATATCTCACCAATAAATCAAGACACAAGAACAATAAAAAGCACAAGGAAAATAGAACTATGGAAGGGCACAACCACCTCTGACCCCAAACTATCAATGGGATAATAATGATCCCTATAATTAGAAGAAGCAACCCCTCTCCTGGCAAGTAAATCTGCACTATCATTAATCAAACTACAGATCCAAAAAATCTCTGCCTCTGAAGAATCATAGAAATCTAAAAACTCCCTCGTTGGGTGGTTATAACACCATGGACCTGTACATCCCATTCTCACCCATCCCATCATGGCATCCAAACCATCCTCAATCATGCAATGATTCAAGTTCAGAAAAGAATCGTTCCTTAGGCCCACCAAGAGCGACAATTCTTGGCCTGACTGAAACAGAACTTTAGCAAACAGATTGGAACCTTTACAGTCATGTTTAGTCCACTTTTCTTGCAATTTTTTCTAGCTTGAAATAACAACTGGAATCAAGACTATATTTGACAAATGGCTTCACCCGAGATTGATTCTTGACTTTTTCCAAAGTAAGTTCTACATTCCTATCATCACAAGAATAACAGATAAATAGATAAGTCACTAGTCTGCCATTTTGGGACACCAGCAACCACTATTTGCTTGTTGTATCTACATCTGTTTCATTCCTTTCATAACATTTCCTTTCAGAATGAGGCTATTGTGATATTCACATGAGACCTGAACAACAAGATTCATAATTCAAACCGATACATCATGAAAACAAACACAACTTAATACTAACCTTTTTATGCAGAAGTTTTTTCCAATTGAAATTGATTCTCTCATTCAATTCCCACCCAAAATTCCTGGCATCCTACAAAATTAAAGCCAGACATACATAAAACAATGTCAGATCACAATATAAACTAAATTTATAACAATTATGGCATTCTATTGCAAAAACATAAGTACCAGTTTGAACTAAATTCCAAACCTGTACAACAATACAAACTAAAATGCAACTAAAATAGGGATGACGACTAAAAACCCTCAACTTTTTCTAAAGTCCACCACATCTTTTCTTGGGATGTTCGAGTAGGTTCTATTGCATTGTTTATCCCAACATGTATGGCACTGGAATCCTCTCCAAACAAGACATATTTAAATGATAGGAATATGTTGGTCGCATTGTTTGATACAATTAGGAATGGTTGAGCAGTTTTAAGGCTTTGCTTCTTTCAACTATAAAAACTTTTACCACCTGGTTATCACCGATTTTTGAAATATAAAAGGGTTTTATTTAGTATATGTCCCATCAATATGGGATGCTAGGAGTGCCAACTAGGTATAGACCTAATCTCCAGATTTATTCACACAAAAAGCTTCCACCGAAACAGAATTCAAAATTTTGAAATCCAACTCAAAAATGTAGATAACAAAGACTACAATAAAAATCAATCCTCCAGGCCATGCCAAAAGCTTCCAATCTTTGGCACATTGTGAACATCAGCTATGGAAATAGAATTAATGAAGTTTTATGACAATTTAGCTAATTTCAACTTTTAATTAGTGATATACATGTGTAAAGATAGAGGCAGACTAGCACGTGGAAGAAGACTCTCATTAGAGAGGGTGTTCTTATTTCAAAACCTTCTTCCTTCATCTGATAAAAATATCTTCAACATTTAAAATGAGAAAAAGTGACCACAACTTTTCTTTTTTTTTTGACAAGTGACCAAATAGAATTAAAAGTTTCAACCAAAATGTTCATTAAATCATTCACTAATGTATATGATAATGTCACCTCAAGCTCAGGCCCAAAGGATGCACCATAGACCAAAATCTTTTTGGGAACACAACCACGAATGACACACCTGCAAGACATAAAAAAATTAATCACTAAGGAATTTCACTCTCAGTTCATTACTAATTTCATATATAATAAATAGAATCACCACTCTGGAAGTCACTCTCAAGCTTGCCACATTCATTATAATCTACTAGATAGACAGCAGTCATTAGCACAAACTACAATATGCAAGATATACAATACAAACTGAGCAATTCTTATCCATTTGGGCTATCAGTCAATGGATATTTATACTATTTCAACAAAAGGCAGTGGAGGACTCTCATATGCAATTGATTGACATTTTGTAACTAAGCCACGTCATTTTGCCAGAAGAATTTAGAAAGGTGATCCACATATTCCCCTTGTGCAGGAAAATAATCATGTTGAATTTTTTTGCCATATTGCTACAATCAATGACTGCTCCCTTTAACTTCAAACTCATGATTGTACCACTATTCAAAATTTTAATGCTCAACTATAATTATAGCATTTTATTTAGTAAATTATCATGTTTCTTTTCCTTTTGAAGGAAAAAATCGCCAAAACGTTCTATACATTTCATAATATCAATTTCTTTCCATCGAGCATAAACAAAATTTCCCCTCTCATTTACATTTTCGTACCTTCTTGTTTAGTTGTTATATCTTTCTTTTCCAATTATTCTCTAGCAAAATCATGACTGCACAAAATGCATGCATGCCAGGGTTGTCAAAAACATGATTTGAGCAAAAATATTTATCTTCTCCATTCATTCAGGGTTAATAAAGTTTGGGGTCTAGAAGATAGGCCTGGATAAAGTGGACAGGATTTAGAACCATGCTAGTTTGTTTTGAATGGAGATTCACTATTGTTGAGAAATAAGCCCCCAATCATGAACCACCAAATATTACGATGTAATGATAAGTAAACAAGCACGAAGAAATTTGCAAGAACACACCAAGAATTATACGTGGTTCGGCAAAACAAGCCTATGTCCATGGAGAGCCCGATTTCACTATATAGATTGTAACAATAAAAGTTAAGAATTATATCAAGAGTACGCTCAACTCTCAACCCTTAACCCTTGTACACCCAATCTCACTCAAAAGGAAATCACAAGTTCTAAACAAGAATTCTCTCTCTAAGTGTCCTCTCAAAAACAATGAGAGTGTTGCCTCTTCTCTTCTCACTCTTTTCAACCTATAACATAGGTAACTATTTATAGAGCCCAAAACCCAATTCCTTGGTAGACTAGGATTACAATTCCTTAGAGCCAAGACTTGCCTAACAAGTATTTTCATTCCTTGAGACCAAGACTTGCCTACTAAGAAATTACCTAATAAGATACAACTCTATAATAGAAACCTAATCACAATAGGAATTTGAGCCAACCTTTTTTTTTTGATAAATAGGAATTTGAGCCAACCTAACAATTATTGATGCCAATTCTATATCTTATATGCCACAATAATTAGTAATTATTGCAACCTAGGCACAATCAATAACCAGATTAATAATATTTTCATTTTAAAACCACACAAGATTTGAACAATGAATAGAGAAAAGAGATATATCACAACCCCATATATTTTTTTTCCCCTTTTATCCTGGCAAATAACACACACTCGTTGACCCCTACAGGGGGCTTGATCCCCCGACCTACCACTTTGCGAGGTAAAGCAAATATCACTGGGCTACAACTCTAGTCACATATACTGTACCCAAAACGTAATTTGCTAACAACAATTTCTAGTTAAGTGCTCTAGAATTTGAGAAGCAATCCCAATTTTATTTTCGGCAAATTAAATAAACTTGTACTTCAACCTTTTTTATATAATTTTTCAACAACTATTCTTTATACTTCTTCAATTTCATTCTCATGAATGATCAAATGTTCATTTAAAGGAAAATGGTCAAAGCCTAAGTACACAATTATGCAACAGAGCAACAGTGGCAAAGAAGCCTGACTAAAAGGCAAAGAGTCGAGAAAATCAAGAAAACCTCATTCATTAGTAGGATTTCTTGCTGCAAATCAAATAACTAAAACTACTACTTTTAACCTCCACAAAAGGAGCAAAAATTTTAAAAGAGTCTTCTGTTCGATTCACATCATAGCACTCACTGATGAATTTTTCCGAACACCCTTACTTCCTTCGGTCCGACTTACCACTCAACCAACAAAGAAACATAAACAGACCCGACATCATCCAACATCCCAAGACACTGGCAACATCCGGCTGCTATATAAAATAACCATTCAGCATAAGCCACTCTATGCTAATAAAAGAATATAAATCAGACACTTCATATCTTACCCATCTCAAAGTAACCACAATTAGTAAAATATTCAACTAGATACTTCATAAGAGGTGAAACTCCCCAAATACGGTGTAGATGTTAAGACTGATAAAAAAGGTAAAAAAAAAGGAGGTCACTACAAAAGACTTACGTTCCGCCAATTCCTCCAATGACTTCTGAACTGATTGGATGAAATGGAAGTTCACAGACCCCAACCTTGCAACATCAATTTCAAATTCTTCAGTAAAATAAAATAGCTGACAAATAGTGTTGTGATTCAAAGAAAAAAAAAAAACCAGCATGAGTTATTACAAAGGATTTATTAAAATTTATACTTAACACAATCGAAACAGATTAAAGCATTAAGAGAGTACACTGACTACAGATGGCACATCAATATCTCCAAAACAAAAAGAAAATGAAAGATATCAATTTGTTAACCATTAATGCAAATTAGATTGAATGAAAATTGACCATTCTGAATATTGAACTTTTTAATAATAAATTGAGCTCTGCATTTTAATTAAATAAAAATAGTGCTTTAAACTTAACCAACATTTCCAGTGGCTTAAGAAAGAAAACTAAAATGGGACTAAAATTAAAACAAGATTTTTTCTATCTTGGTCATGCTAACCGCTAATCACCAAATTCACCACCAAATTGCAATGGCAATAGTGTTATCCTGTGGCTTTTCAGTTTTTTTTTTCCCAGCTACATTTTTTTCTTTCAAGCTCATTCGAAGCATGCATTAAGCACCACACTCAGGTTTGAGTCTCAATAATGCCAAAGATTAGGTCTATTAACTGTACCTAGTCTACTCATTCGAGCACCCTTGATTATAGGGGACACAAAGGGTAATGGCCTAAACAATTGTATAAATTTAAAGAGCCTATGCAAGTGCATTTGAAGAAAATAATTTTTCTCATACACTAGGAATATTAGTTTCACCACTAAGTGAGGACATATACCCATCCCAGCACCCTCAATTAACGGGGACACACTGGCATAAAGAAACTTCGCAACTGCATTTGAAGAAAACTCTCAAAGTATAATTTTCTCATCTATATTAGTTTCACCACTAGGTGATGGTATTGCACAGGAAAAATAAATAAATAAATGAGCACATTAATATTTGAAATTAAGACAAAAATTCAAAAGCATCACAAAATCCACATGCTTTATATTTTAACCCATATTTTTCTGAATTTGGATCAGGCATGACGCCAGAGAGACCAGGTTCAAGAAAAAAAAAAATAGGCTATGAATATGTAGCTTGGGATACAGATCATTATTAACATAAAGGTATAGCATACATTGGCCCACCATTGTACACATACACACGCTATATATAAAAATTGTGGGTGTGTTACCTTAGCTCCAGATTGAGCAGCAAATCTGGCGGCACGGACACCACCGCTTCCGGCACCGATCACAAACAAATCGAATTCATAGTGCGCCTCTTCTCCGGATGAATTGGTCACTTCCCCATCGATTAGCATCTTCCTGGCCATGATTATCAAACTAAACCAACAAAACACATAAAGTATTAGCAAAACACACAATAAAAAGCACACAGATATATTTTCCATTTATCTGCTGAGAAAACTTTAAACGAGAAAATAAACATTTCGGATTGATGTTATTGAACACTGAAATCAATTAACTCAAATAGTTTCCAATATCTCAGCTGGAATGAAGTTATAATATTCGAATTTTCAAGACCTGATTGCTCAAAACTCAAGCAAATTGAATCGTTCTCTCTGATAAGCAAGCCGTATCAATTTCTTTACAATATTTTCAACACAGATTCTCAGTAAAAAAAAAACGAGAGAAGAATCAAAATCAAATGGAATTGACTTTTGAGTTTACCTCTCTAAACTTGAAGATCACGAAGATTGTATAGAGTGACCGATAAGGTTTTTCTAAATCTTCTTTGTTTTTCCTTCTAGGGTTCTGAAAAGAGCAAAGAGAGTGGTTGACGAGCGTGAACTAGAACGGGCTTGTATGTTTGTTTATATATATCGAAGATGTATAAATTATAATTAATTAGAAATAAAGACAGATATATATATATATATATATATATATATATATATATATATATATATTTGATGAATTGACTAGTAATATTTTTTGTTAAAAAGGTGGTCTGGTCTACAATGGGGGATTTGAAAGGAAGATGAGATGTTCGTACGAAGGACTTGGCCTTCGGGTCTTTCACGCTGTATTCAAAATGCATGACATTTGGGTGGTCATCTACATGTCCAGATCTATATTTCACGCTTTACGCATCTGAAAAAAACTACTGACACTATTTACCGGAAAATACATAAACCACTCACACTTCAGTGTATAAAAAAAAAAACCTTTTGGTTTATCACGTCAGGTGGTATAAAAATACATCATTAGAGTAAAGTGGCGCCATATGTTTGTTATAAAATTAACATGTTTGCTTGGCTATATTGATTTGTTATATCGGTTATAACTAATAAATTATCGTCCAAGCTGAACCAAAAATGTTTAAACTAATAATAAATTAAATAAGTGTTGTATCATTCTTTTTTTTTCTATCTTGAATTCATAACAAATAATATATAGATACATACAAATAAACTAATAGAGTAATAATATGTTGCAGCAATAATTACAATAACACTTTTTTTGTTTTACTAAATTTGAATTTTTAAAAATAAATTAAAAAGTTATTAGATTTTAAAAAGGTAGTGAGTAATTTATTTTGCAAATCAACTTTAATAACCATAGATAATCATAAATAGAATTTTTGTAAAAAACTTCTAGGCGGATTTAGGACCCGTTGGTAATCGTTTATGTTTAGTGTTTATTATTTAAGTATTTATATAAACCGTGTTTATGTTACGATTTTGTTTATCCATAAACATGAGTGTTGTTTGATAACGAAAAAACGACTGACTTATTTTAAAAATCATAAACAGAAAAATATGTTTGTTAATCATAAACTGTTTTTTTTTTTATAAAAAAAAAAAATCAATACAATAAACTGCATAAAAAGTCAAGTTTATGCTACAACAAATCTATACAACAATAATAGAGCAAAAAAATGCCTAAAAAAAATAAATAATATTGGGTTACATATATATCTACACACTGCAAATGATACTATAAAACTAGAATGACCCACACAGAAGGCCCTAACAAGTTTGGGAATGCGCACGATTCGATTCTTTTCAGTTATTGGGAGAACCGAAACCAGAACCGTTCCCAACGGTTCTTTAATTTTGACACCGGAATAAATAAGTTCGGTTCAATTCGGTTATTATATGAGTTGTATTTAACCTTATAATAGTTATAATAACTTCATTGTTTAAAATTTTTTACATAACAAAATGTTATTATAAATATAAATATATATATATAGATATATATTCAACGGTTTCAGTTCTTGTTCCAAAGCTTGGAACCAGAATCGTAGTGAACGGTTCTTAAAATTTAGAGCCGGAACCGAAACCATAATGAACGGTTCGGTTCGGTCCAATTTGTATGGACTGAGAAGAGGGATTTGGAGGGCATACTCTTTCTCTTGAACTTCTTATGCTATTACTTTCTTTTTTATTTTTTTTTATTTTTATTTTTCTTTCAACACTGAAAATGAATGAATGATATGAGTACAAAATATCATTCTTGTTTCTTTGATAAGGAGATGATTGAGACTTAAATGTTTTTTTTCATCAAATAAGGTTTTTTTTTTTTAGCATGGGTGTCCCTAAGTAACTATCTCTTTAATTCAGTCCACACTTGATAATTCTAATATTTTTATCGTTGTATCAAACAATAGCCTTTTATAATTTTTTTTCTTTCATTTTCTCACTTTTAGTTTTAATTTTTAATTAAAATAATATAATCACCATTTTAGATAAAAAAGAAAAAAAAAGTTTTTTTTTAATAAGCATAAACAATAAACATTATTTTGGTGTTTAAGATTTGAAATCTCATGAACAGTGTTGTTTTAAAAGCGTTTTGACAATTTATAAACAAAACAAAAATGATCAAATATGTTTATCGTAAAAAATTATTTTTATAAACAATAAATATTAAACTTAAACGATTACCAAACGAGCTCTTAATTTTCCTGTACAATATTGATAAACCATAGATGAGTAGTTGAGAGTGCCAAGTATATGTACATGTAAAGAAGTTTAAGAAAAATTCTTAGTAATAAGTTAAAAATTATAATTGAAAATGTATTGGTACACCATATTAGCATTAATTTAATGGGGTTTTTAATCACAATTAAAAGAATATATTTTTATAATAAAAAAATAGATAATTAAGAAAAAAGGTTTTCTAAGGGCAAGGCCAAGCCAAGTATCTGTTTTGTGTGTGTGTGTGTGTATATATATATATAGTTACTTTTTGTATAGTTAATGCAAGACACTGGTAAAAATTGATGGCATGTAAAGGAAGAGGGGCTGATTCTGATTTATTGCACTTATAAGCAATAATTTTATTTATTTATTAGTATGTACTAGTTATATATATAAGTTTGAGCTGTAATAGGCTGTCGAATTTGGATCAAGCGAACACTAGTAAATTTATAATAGGGGATTGTGGCCCACAACAACTGTGGTGGCTTTGAAACAAGAGTCCAGATCATTTTCGTATAAGTTTTTTTATGAATTCAGACAAACGGAGAAGACGTTTTGAGTAGTGGTTTGAATGCGTACACATAATTATGATCACGATGTGAATGAATTGTATAGTTTGTATGGTGGAAGAGACCAAGAAATTTACTTCTCTTTTTTAAAAAGTTGGTGTTTTAGATGATAGTGACAGGACAATATATGACTTTACATGTGCTTAGCCACCTTCACATTTACAATCAAACTCCCTTAAATTTGGCGGTCAAAACAAAATTCACTCGTTTTCATAGTTTTACCATTCCATGATGGTTTGCACACTAAAAGTCTTATCTTTTAGCTTTTACCAAGTCACGGTCACATATTTTATGGAAAAAAATAAATAACTCCCAATTGGTTAACTTTACGAGAACAATTCTTACTTCGTAAATTATGCATGTTTTAGCCTCTTAACAGGTGTAGGGTTAAGTTGTGAACTCATAGCATAATTTTGAATACACGTTCAAATAAATTGATTCTATCAACCAACTATACTAACACTCAAAAAATTACATATTTTATATACTACTAAACACATAGTTAAGTTGTGAACTCATGTAACAACGGAAATTTAAACATATGTTCAAATAAGTTTATTCTACCAACCAACTATACTAACATTCAAAAAATCACATATCTTATGTACCACTAAGCGCATCTACCATGTCTTAGCTAAAAACCTCTTTAGCGAATCAAACCAACAAATATTGCTCTAACGACTTGGCCAAAATTTGAGTCTCACATGTAACATAGCTATTTGTTTCGTTTAATCAAACTAACACTCATCATTAGTTACTTTAGTTTTTTTTATCATGTTTTTATTTTCAAAGAATTCGAAAAAAACATAAAATGGTTAGAAAATCCATTTAACTATTTAGTATTTTACTATTCTCTAAAAACAAAGTTAAAAAGAGACTCAATTGAAAGAGCAATCATTTTAATTGTGAATTGTTTTATGTTTTCTCAATCTTTAAAAGAACTCTGCAGGCAAGAGAGTGCATGTGTTATTTGTTAGGATTAAAAAAAAAAAAAAACTATATAGGTCCAATTAGCCTATTAGAATTGAATTGAGCTAATTTTGGTCAAAACTGTAATACTACCAATCTGTTACGAAGTTGACAGGGGTACCATATATATCTGACGCTAGCTCTTGCAATAAGTTAAAGAATAAGATGGTCAAAGACTTTGACATTCAGGTCACAAAGAAAAGAAATGCAGAAAGTGAAACAAAGTCTAGAACATTTTGTGGAAGACTAGAGATGAATTGCAATACAAAAGATATCAATATGTGGACCGACAGGCATGCCCTTTACGTGGTCAATTAAGAACTAATGAGAAAAAAGTTTGACACGTTTCCGGTCTTTCTTTAAACACATAACTTATTAAAATATAATAAAAATAAAATATATGGTACTAGATTTATTTAATACTATAGCATTAATTAGGTATGACATAGGAGAGTAAATGGTGGTTTCAGCATTTGAGGGTGTTATGGTTGTGACTTTCACAATGATCAATTGGGGAAAAATACTAGCAAAATGTTGTGTTTGTTTGGAGAGTTTTTTTGGGTGATTGAAACGAGTTTCAATTAAAAGTCATTTTTAAAAAAATTATAGTGTTTGATAAAATAAAAAAAATGAACTTCTAATGAAAGTCAAAATTTTAAAAAGTTCGTTGGAAGGAAGCAGAAAAAACTTGTTTTTGAAATGAAGTCATAATTATTTTATGTAACAAATTTTATAAACAATTTTGCTTCCTTTTATTTCATGAAATTTGTCTATTGAGAGTAATTATTAATTATAAATTTGTCAAGTTAAAAATGTGTTAATTGTAGAATGAGTTTCAAAAAATGCATCCACCAAACAACTTATTTTATTAGAAGAATAAAATACAACATTTTTTTAGAAATGATTTCTTAGTTTTTTAGAGTTTTCTATAAGAGATTTGTTAGCAACAGTCGCATTGCAAATATGATTGGGCCACTTGTCCTGTGCACGTGTGTATTGTTTTTTTCTTTAACCATCACAATTATCCACATCTCTCCTCTTACAATATCTCAGGAGAATTGATGATGTGACATTTTCGGTAGGTTTAAACCTTCTAAATCTTGAATTATTTACATTAATTTTTATAAGAAAGCAAAAGAAACGGCCATAGCATTTCAGAACAATTAATGTTGTGCTATCACTCCTTTATTCAATTCGCAACCATGCTAATTCAATTTTGATTTAGAGAAAATAAAAAGAAAAAGAAAAGTATTTGTTTTGTTAATATATTATTTCATAGCCGTATTCCTGCCGTGTCGTGTCCTGTTTTTTTTAAATTTACTGTGTCGTCGTGTCCGTGTTGTATCGTACACGTGTTCCGTGTCCATGTTTCTTAACTAAGAGGTTAACTATGATAGATAGCCTTGGATGTCATATAATCGGAGATTTTTTTTTTTTTGATAAATTATTGTTCAATTAATGAAAATTCTTGTAACCAGTCTCATTTATATGAGATTAAAGCGAAGATAATTATAATGTTGCTAGCAAATACTTCAATCCTAACATAAAAAAAAGTGAAAAACAAGCAATATATCTATACGGAAAAGTCTAAAAGCCCCCGACATGGGACACCGACGCAAAGAACACCCACCTCTCTCTCTCTCTGTCGGTGTAGCATGTCAGGAGTGTATAGCATTATTCAGATAGGAGAGAGCTATAATGAGATATATGAACACACCCAATATCCGATTCAATCGTTGATAAAAAATGGAATTGATTTGGTTCGATTATGGGAGTTGATAGATTAATTAAATTTTTAACAATTTACAAGTAAAAAAGACAAGTAAAATAAACTGAATCTTAATTCTATATTATATGTATGTATTTATTAATCTTCATTTTTGTTAATTTTTTTTTTTTTATCTCTCTTTGTCTCATCTAAACCCTTCTTGACATGTGTGAAACATATTTACGAAATAATACTTTCGTTCTTGTTAATATATTGTATCATGGACATTATATTTGTTTTTCACTTTATCTATATATATATATATATATATGCCCCTATATGTATAGGTGCAACTTGAGGGAGTTCGATGGATTGAAAGATCAAAACGAGCTCAACGCAATACGTTAAATCCTCAATCCTCAACTAAAGTCCGAATCCAATCTAACATCCAACAGTATGAGTCTCGGATTAGGCTCAGATTGCTTCGGGTTGGTCTTTAGCTTTATTTGCTACGGATTGGTCTCAAGTTGTTGTTGAAGGTTCGATTAATTGAATTTCTACATTAAACCTAAATCTCTAACTTCATCACAAGTTAAGTTAACCAATAGACAACAAAATTTTGCAAACCACAGCATTCGACCTGTTTTCATCAACTCACTTGCACTTTTGATTGCAAAGCTATCTTCCAGGCTAGAAAACTTCTCAATTATTTCTTCAATAAATAAGTTATATTTTTCTTCCCGAATATACTGTAATGCTTGATTTATTAATTTTTGTGTTTTTCTTTCTTCCTTACAAGCGGATAACAAGTCCCACGCAACCATGCAGAGATGCTTGGTCAACATAGAAGCCAAATCACCTTATTATTATAGCAACTTCTGTTCTGTAGGCATCAATCAAGTGTGTTTATTCTGGTTTCACATTTTGGCAAATGTCAAAGAAATACCCAAAAAAGAAAAAAGAAAACCTGTTCATCGGCTTTTACTAATGTTTCAACCTATTCACTGAAATCTTCCTTCATGAGACAATAAACATCTTTTAAGTAGACGAGGAAAAAATATCGTGTCACATTTCACTCTACAATAAAGTAACAAAAGCAAAATTTTGTTGACAAGAATACAGCTTGCGCTGATTATGTGGAAGAAGAGTAGAGCCTAGTGTGAATGTCCAACCCGGAAGAAGTGTGTTCGAGTTATGGAGTTCAAAACTTAAGGGTTAAAACAAACACATAAACCTGTCATCAGAATTGCAAGTGTAAAAATTTATCAGCCTCTCTTTGGATCTCTTTAAAGTTCATTAATGATGTTGGCTGTCCTTATCTATGGCAGTTAACAATGAATACACAATAAGGGAGTTCTAACTTCCAAAGAATGCTTAAACCTGCCCTCAGTCCGGCAGCATAATATAATGCAACAAGACGTCGATTTGTAGAGAGCCACCCCAACATTCAATAACGGACCTACTGATATCTCTCCAGCGCTTTTAAGTGGATTCCAAGACACTTTTCAAAGAAATAATGATTAACCAACACAAAAACAAAAGTACTGATAATAACAAATCAAAACCTTAAGAAACAAAAAGTACAAACTGAATCAGATTTAACGTATTAATAAATACACAAGCTATTTGAAATTAAATATTATCACTGAAAAAAAAGAGCCTTCTGCTCTTCAAAATATGAAGTAATTACAAATTCCATATGGTATCATACAGTGGAAGTGCAGGCAGCTCCTTTTGGGGCATGAGTACACTTCCTCCCAACTATATATTTAGTGTAACCTGATCTTCATTGGATTGATAAGAAAGAGGAAGACAAAACACTCAGAATCTAATAACAGCTTGTAGTCACAATCGTTTCAGTCTCGTTTTCCTATTTCATTTTGCTACAAGTTTTCCATCATACAAAGACAACAATCAAACAACACAATGCTACAAGAACCACAGCAAATTCAATTCCAAGCTCCTATGAGCAATTTTCCCGTGGCTAATGATAGTGTGCTGCTCACATTTCTGTCATTGAAATTTGGCATAAATGCTTCCCACAATTTTCTGAAATGTTCCCCAAGTATTCAAGCATGTTCATATTTCAATGCAACAGTCCTGCCGAACCCAATTTTTCACGACATAAATGACTTAGTTGGCCTAAAGATACACTAGCAATATGCTCCGGATTTTGGCTTACCAAGAAAAAATAGAAAGATATGTTCTAGATTTTGGTGTTACAAGTCACAACCTAACCTCTCTAATTTCATTATACTTACTAATCAGTAACATCCATTTGCTGCGCCCAGATTTAAGGATTTGGACTATATTGATACAAATGAAGCAATGAATGAATTTTAAAATGATCTTCTGTGCAAAATCTCCTGTATCTAACTTTGAACAGCTACGTTACAGCCAGACTTTTATTACCTGTCTCTGGAAGAAGACTTCCTTCAAACCTCTTTCAGCATTTTCCTTCCACTGAAAAAGGGTTTGAGGAAGCAAACAAACATTTAATAAACAAAGCTCTACAGCGATCAAGAACTTACATGTCATAGTCAGCATGCACATTGAAAGACAGAATTGCCAAAGCAGCGTGTTTTTGTAGTGATCATTCTAACACCTGACTCATTGTGAGAAGATCTTGCAATGTGAGGAGATACGTCGATTCTGTCCATTATGTTGATCTTAGGGGCCTCAAGAATAGCCTTAGGCAAGGATAAGGCATATTGCATACCCCAAATTGCAAGTGGCCTCATATATAATAGGGACCGGAAGTGCCCATCAATGGTCCATCCCTCTGGAGTCTGAAATGAGTATCTGTATGTAGCAGATAAATAAATTAATACAAAAAGATATATCTCCGGAAAGATTTATTTACAAGCAAACCAAATTAAGGAATAAAAGAACCCTAACAAGTAACCATTCCAAACTATCGAAAACTATTTATGTATCACATCCGACTAAGGCATTTTTGACAAGTGAATGATGAAAATAACAATGTGAGCAGTTCAAGTCACTTTGACATGAAAGGTGTGCACTGCAAAACTTAAAGAACAAAGTTATAGCATTGAGGACATGCATCTAATAACTATTTTCAACAATTTCAAGTGAATTTAGAACGGAAACTCATCTGCATTTGTTATTATATGGATGGTTTATCTTTACTCTTTCTTTTTTTCCTATTTTACATCCCGTTTTATCCAAGGTGATAGCCTTAATTAAACGACATATTATCATATCCTTCCTTAGTAACTCTACCCACGTAACTTTGGTCTTCTTCTTTCCCAAGCATACCCTAAATGTGGACCACGTCACTCTTTCTAACTGGTGTACTTAGTGGTCTTCTTCGCACATGACTAAACCATCTTAATCGACTTTCATTTTATCTCCAATTACACGAATGTGTTCATTTCTAATTCTATCATTTCTTGTCTTCCCGCACATCCATCTTAGCATTCACATTTCCGCCATACTCACTGTGTATATGTTGTTTCTTAGTTGCCCAACTTTTGTCAATAAAGAACAATTGGTCTAATAGTTGTTTTATAGAACTTTCCTTTCAATTTTAGAGGGGTACAGCGATCTCACAAAATAGTAGATGCACTCCATCCTTCATTTTACCCACCATGTCTTGATTCTATTATTGATATCATCTCCATTTTCTCCTTAATTATGAATAATTGAGCCTAAATAACAGAAATGTTCATTTTTTTGTACCTCATACTCCTTAATCTTCAATACATCTCTATTTGTATTTCTAAATTTACTAAAGTTACATTTCATATGTTCAGTTTTATTCCTACTTGTCTTAAACCCTTTTAATTCTAGAGTTTCTCTCCAAACCTCCAATTTAGCACTCACTCCTCTAATTTCATCATTAAAACAATATCATCAACAAATAACACACATTGTGTAATCTCATTCTAAATATGTCTCGTCTATTCATCCATAACTAAGAGAAAAAGATATTGGCTTAATGCTAACCCTTGATGTAAACCTATGGTAATTGAAAATTCACTTATTTCCTCCACAATCGTCCTAACTATAGTTACACATCCATCATACATGTCCTTTATTGCATCAATCCCTTGTGACTCCTTAATGTTCTAAAACCTCTATCATAGGCTTTCTCTAACTCAATATAAACCATATTAAGATCTTTCTTGTATCTTTCCATTAGTCTCCCAAAGTAAATAACCTTCATTGTAGACCTCCCCGGCATGAATCCAAATTGTTTTTCCAACATAACAGCTTCCCGTCTTAATCGTTGTGCAATCACTCTCTCACAAAGTTTAATAGTATGACTCATTAATTTAATACCAAGATAATTATTACAACTTTGTATGTCCCCTTATTTTTATATATAGGTTTAAAATACTTTTGCGCCACTCATCAGCCATTCTCTTAGTTGTTATTTTATTAAATAATTTTGTTAGCCAAGACACCTCACCATTCCCTAAACACTTCCAAAATACCATATTATCCTGTTCTTACAAAACTGTAACGAATGATGAATATTCTGTTTCCCCCAACCCCAACACCTCCCAACAATAGAGGCACATATGACAATCAAATCAATATTTAAGAGAAATCCATGACAATTAGCACACAAGTATATTTAAATAAATGTTCATAGAAAAAATTTCTTAAACTTAAATTCTCTCTTTAGATGTTTTTGGGGAGGGAGCTCTTCCCTGCATCTTTAAAGTCTTTAAGATACTTCTCTGCCAGTAAAATAATCAGTCAATTAGGTGGGAAGATTTTTTTTTTTTTTTTTCTAGTCAAGGATTCATCGTCTGAACACGAGTCAAAATTTTAAGACAAAATATACAGAATATACTAAAAAGGGTATTTCACAAACTTGGACATTTTGTCCTATTTACACTAGTTCACTTGCACCAAGGTCTCGAGGAAAATTTTCAGTTGGCTCAACAAGTCCCTCAGTTAGCATGAAGGCAGATTCCAAGGAAGAAGGATGCATCATGCACCAAACAAAACTGTCATTTCCATGTTCGTTTAGGATCAGTGTTAATATCTTTCTAAAATCATCACTAATTAATGAACCATGCTAATAGAGCTCAACTTTTACCGTGCTCGCAACTTGCCTGAAGTTCTCTTAAATTTCAGCATTGTCACATTACAAGGCTGATAAATAATTTAATTGCCAATAACACAGCCATATAAGATACACCTTGGTATTAGGAGCATTTGATCATATAATCAAAAAAGCAAGTATTACGACCCATGAGAAGATATTATGGTCCTTTGGCTTATTAGGTAAAGTGGTGAAAGAAATATTACGATTGTAAAATTCTTTTTACCACTCCTACATATTCTATGAATTATACGGTTCTAGGAAGCGAATTTGAGTTCTCTTATGTTACTAACTTACCATACTGGGTAGGAAGACTGCTAAGAGGCCTCTAGTTGTTTTTAGGATTTTATGTCGCTTATGACTAACCTATTATGTGTATAACTGAATCAAACCTTAGAGATGAAAGAATATTTGCTCTCAATTTTCTGTTGCTAGTGGAGTTGTAAAAATTTTGAGTTTTCAAGGTAAGAAGTTGTTTCGAACCTAAGAATAGCCACTTTGCGCAAATAAAGGTTTGATTTGTAACCAATCTGCCCATCCCAGGCCCCAGCATCCTAGATTACGGGGACCACATTGGGTAATATTTACTTTTATCTCTTCCTAATTTTCTTTCCTCTTGTCTCCTTTTGAATATCTTATCCCATTCCCCCCTTTCTCTCTTCTTTATGTAACCCTATCTCTTTCTTCGCTTCTATCATCTCTCTCTCTCTCTCCCTCCCTCCCTCCCTCCCCCTCTCTCTCTCTCTGAATTTTCATTTTAAAAATCCCCAGTGAACTCATTCTGCATCTGATACTCCAATTACAAAATCTAATGAAGGACAGAATCACAAGCAAGGACCTGTTCACTGTTACAGATCTGTTTAAGTATTCCAACATGTACTATTGTGCCAGTACTTCCGCATGTGTACATGTGGTCTCCAATCCATTAATAAAGACTGGATACAAACCTAACTTTGACATCAATTGCACAAAGTGGCTGCTCTAAAGATTCAAACTAATGTTATCACACTTGAGAGCCCGAGCATTTTACTGGTACCAAGCAATTTTCTGTATAAATATCACTTGATGGAACAATTTTATTTCTCAAGTTTGATGAGCCTACAGAAATTACGACATTAGAATTGGATTTTTGCAACTATTATAATAGAAAAATTCTGACAGTTTTTAGGGGGAAGAGAGAGAGAGAGATGCAATGTTTCTGAACAAAATTGCACAATCATTTGAACACAACTCAACTTAACCTTTCCCGAACTATTTGAGGTTAGCTACCTGAATATTGTTTCGCCATTCTGCTCTATCTAAAGTCATAACCTCATTCAAACACAATCATTTGAGTAGAGGGAAAGTTATTGGTGCGGATTTACCAATCATCAATCATTGATGAAGTGAAAAGAATCAGCTCAACCAGGTTCTCTCACTCCTCCAATAAAATAGAACTCTAGTATGATGCTTACGAAAATGACTTCACCTTCATGTGTTGTTAACAGGTTTTCAAGATTTTTTTTCTAGGATCATCCCTTTCAAATACAGAATGCCTAGAAAAAATGTATTCTAGTTTTTAAAGCTAAGGACAATGAATCGTCCAAGGAACAGAGTTCTATGGAATATATTTAGTTTTCAAAATACTTAAATCATCTTCATTGCACAACTTTGCTGGATAATTCCAATAAAAAAATTCAAGAGAAAGAAACACCAAAGAAGATTCTGCATATAACTACTTAATTGGGTTAGTTTTAAAAAATCATATGCATATAACTTACCCATATCCCTCCTCTGACCAGCCAGCAATGAATATGCCTTCAGCTGTAGTAAAAGCCTGTTCCTCCATCCCAGCAAGGATCATGTTTGCTGCGACAGCATAGGTAACTCCAGTCCATATTTCACGTGACTGCATGCAAGTCTCATCCACCTTCCCATTGGGATGCATACCGTTTACAGCACCCATCCTACCTCCCCTAACTTTCATAACATTGAAATCATAGATTTTCTGGAGAGCACTTCGGATCTTAAAATCATCGAAAAGATCAGGCAAGCCTGAGGATGCCGTATACCATTGGCCAGCCAGTTGATCAGCTTGGATTGATCTACTGTTACTGCTTGACCCACTGTCATAGTTGAAGTAAGTACCATTCCAAAGTTTTACCTCAAATACTGATCTGGCTCTCAAAAATTTAGTTTTGCATCTTTCAGCAAAGGCATTGTCACCCAGTTGAAGGGCCATTGCTGCTGCAGCTTGAAGTGCAGCAAGCCACAAACAACCACAGTAAGCACTTATACCATGAACAGTCCAAGCATCATATGTCTGATCCGGAAATCCATCATTCTCAATGAGATCATCATTATCCCGATCAAAGCGGTCCATGTACTCAATTGCAGCACAAACAGCAGGCCATACGTCTGCTCCAAATGACAAATCCCCTGTTGCAGTAAAATCTCTATACACCTGAAGAACAAATTTCGGGTTCAGATCCTTCCATTTACTTGTATCATGTATATTATATGCATTCATTTCATGCCATGGGTCATGAGTTCCCAGATCATGAGGAACAGCTCCTCTAACCTTGCGGATTCCCCAATTTCCCTCTGCCAGAAATTTCACTTTTCTTACATCCTCACATAAGACGGCTTTTGCAAAGTCACGCTGAATACTGAGTTCGATTTTGGGGAAGAGTTCAAGAAGGGCAAAAGATGCATAGAAGTGCACATCATATGTGCACCACATAATATACTCCACACCTTCCAAGTACAGAAACCTACCCACATCATTGCTATCATTCTGTGCGTCAATTGATGAATAGGAATGTCTAGAATTCTTACAATCTCTTCTCTGAGAAAACACTGACCCGTTGTTACCAGAAGTAAGAGTTGTTTCATCAACACCACTTAAAATACTTTCAGCAGTACTATCAAGACCATCAATCGTGGAATGTTGAACAAGAGTACTTTGTCTGCAGTCAACTTTCTCTTCAGTTACTTTAAAATTTTTGTTCTCTACTATCACTGATTGATGCTCATTAATCCCCATATTTTCAGCAGGCAATGGAGAATCTGCATGGTAAGATCAAGCAGCCATGATGTTATTGCCAATTTTTTAGACAAACATGTGAAGAAGATAGGAGATATAACTACAATTATCTATATGTATTTGCGTAAGTGAGCTCCCCTCTTTTCTCCCCCCTCCGTATGGATGTACATTGTGCATTATTAAAACACAAATCACTTTGTCACACATGAAGGATAAATTGGTTACTGCAAACAAGTACATTTTCCTAACTCATTCATCCACTCCTATCAGATGATTCCCACTTCCCTCCAAATCCTCGTGGCAAATAAAAATAAAATGGAGCAATTGAGGGAGATGTAAAGTGAGGACAGAGGAGCTTGTGCATATGTGTAACCTAAATTACTCAGTACTTTGCATCTCCAGATGCAACTTGGGAACCATATATCTTTAGTTTCTAATATATAGTAGTCTCACAAAAATAGCTGCAACAAGACATTCCATCTCCCCTCTACTTCATCATTATGAACAATAAGATTTGAAACCCCATCCCACCCCCTCCAATGCGCTCACCACCATGAAAGAGAAGTATGGCCAGGACCATGCAAATTCACCAACTATTTGTCCAATAAAAGTGTGAGATGAAGGATGGAAATGGTGTACATATAAGATGCAGTTTCAGAAGCATATTGTTTATCTGCAGTTGATAAGGATGTGAAGAACTAGGGAACTAAGTTTTGAAGGGTACCTATCCAAACTGTTCCTCCAGAAACCAAAAAGTACAGCTCGTTAAACAGTGTAAATTTGTACCTGCAAACATCATACAAATGTTATAGATCAATCATAGGAGATGTGTTAAGCTCCAAAAAAAATTTTTTATGGGAACTCTCAGCATCATGGCAGGCCCTTTTTTCCAATATGAATTGATTAGCACAAGAGTAATGATAGGAATAGTGAAAGTTATCACCGAATTGGAAAAGTGAATCACTCTCATCCTTAGTGCAAGTGGGACCCACACTTTCACAATCCAATGGATGGACATCCTCTTCACTACACACTCGGTGATAACTTTTCACTATCCCTATCATTACTCTTAGCACAATAGCAAATTCCTTCAAAAGAAACATCTATAAGCATATTGCCTAGGTTACATGGACACAACAAGAGGTCAAGGGTAAATATGCATTTCATGACTGAGTTCTAGTGTGGGATACTTAATGTTGATTGTTATGCCCAAGAAAATGAAAATCTGACAAAGAGACAGAATTTTTCTGTTGATGTCTGGGTATTTGTTTCATGTAGCTTGGCAAGGAAATTTTGAGTCATGGGTATGGGACCCTCTTCATGTAAGACCTCATGCAATTTGGGGTCCTCGTTTTGGTCAACCAGCTATGGCCACTGAATATCAATAAGAGTCTATACTGTAAAATCTATTTTCGACTTATTCTGGTGTTTATCAGTGGTAGTATACAATCAGGACAGGAGAAAATGTTGGCCACTAGCAAGTGGTACCTAATATAACAACTTCCTACAGAAGATGTGATAACACTATGAGAATCATGTTTCAGATTTCAATGTATGAAGCATATGAGGGATGTCCAGCATGAGTAAAGAAATGCAAAAACAGGATCTGTCTATGACGTGCCACTGCATTTTCCTCTGTCAGTGTGTCTTTGTGTAACCTTATGAAAAAATAAAGGATAAATGAATGGCATGTGCAATAATCCGCACTAAGATTCTGAAGCTTGAGCCTTAGCAAGTTTGAGCCAAAATTTTGAGCTTCAAGGGTTTCCCAGAGCCTTACTATATGAACATTTATTAGAGGAGTGTAACCGTTCAACCATATTTACCATTCTGGTAGCTTGTCATCTCTCAGAATAGGGTTTTGCCATTTCTCAATGTCTTCTTCCCACCGCTTATAATCTGATAAAAATTTCAAAAAAAAAGAGGAGGATATAAAATTGAGCAATCATAAACAAACACATACATCAACCTTTTCATAATACTCAAAACGTATATAAATGTGAGATTGATAATCAAGCAAATCCAGACCATGTTTACGTACTTGTTAATGCATTGTGCACCAAGTTGAGAGCCGCTCTGTCAGAAGTGCCAAAGTATTTTGTGTACCTCCTATAACAAATAAAACAAGCCAATAGAATATTCATCAAACTGCTAAGAGAATATTCACTAAAAAGTGAACAACTGCTGAAACAGATATTCCAATGTTGTATTAAGAGAATGCCATCAGATATGTTTCTTTGCAATATAGGTACCATAGAGAAATATATGAAAGAGAAGTAGAGAACCAAAAGACATGATCCTTAGTGATTAATGAACTACCAATATGTTAACATATTTTCTTTTTGGGATCTGATAATGTGATGCATATGTGCCTTAGTCCTTAACAAGGTTTTTTTTTTTTTAAGATAAAAAAAAAAAAAGAAAAGAAAAAGAAAACGTGAAGCATGTGTATAGCTTTAAATTTAACCTTTTGCGTTAAAAGAAAGTGTGACTATTATTTTTTTTAAAATGTCAACCAGAACCAACACACCATGGTATAAAACAATTTCTGGCATAAGTAAACATAATACCACGAGCAGGTACGATTCATAATATGGCTCCAGAATTAAGTGCAGGTATAGAAGTTAAATTTATCTACACATACTTGACCGCGCACAAGCAAAAAAGGAAAATTTTAAAAAGTTAACAGAAGTTACCTGTGATATGATTTTCCCTTCAAAAATTTAACTTTCGGGGATGACCATGCAAGAGAAAATGCAACAGTGCATTTTCCATGAGGTTCAACCCAAGTGGAAGCAGAAACCGCAGCACAAAGTGTCTCTCCAGGTGATGAAGGCATGCTAGGTCCAGTATTGAAGTTCTCCCGATCAAAATGCCCATCCTTAAGACACATAAACACAAGTCAACAAAAATAAAGCTATGCATAAACCTTTTACTTGGACACTTGAAATGCTTAAGAAGGAAATTGTTGTGCCATGAGGAAGAGTATCATAGAATTAGATAACTAGGACCATTTTAGTTGCTAATACAAAGTTCCAAAAATGTCCAATGCTACAGAAAAGACATATACTAGGGTGTCCAAAACAGCAGCAAAAGTAATGTTGAAGCAGCAAGTGTAGAAAAGGTCTATAGAAACCTGGATGGTTGAAACCATTACCTTCACCATTTTACCCCACATATCTTTCGCAGTAATGCAGCTTCCTTCAGACAGCCCAAAACAAGGCTGAACAGTCACGCTTACATTCTGAGTTTCACATGCAGCTATGGCAAAAGTAACAGGAGGGTTCCCTTTCGCGGTCCTGAACACATGCATTATCGTCAGAACTAGTAGTACTCCATTCAAAAGTTTATATTTTCAAATATATGATTCCAAGCCCCACATAAAATATATATTTTGGTTCAAGTATACATAAATATTAAAAAAAAGAAAATTTTGGTCAGAGACATGATAAAGTGAACAGGTAACATACGACATGTTGGAAAGGGGGCCAGGTGGGCAAAGTATGTACTGTATGTGGTAAAGAAGATATACAAATACTCTCAAAACAAATATACTTGGCATCTTAATATCTATATCTATGCATATATAAAAGGGTGGACAAAAGAAACAAGAACCATGTATATAGAAAAAGTAATTTCTCAGTTGAAGTTCACAAGATCCTGTTAACTAAAAGAACATAGAATCATGGTTTCAGGATAGGAAACATCATTATTGTCAGCCTAGAACGTTTGCCAGGCTAATAATTACACATCCAACTATTGTGAATCACTGCACGTCCAATACAAAACAATCCACAGATCACTTTCAATCAAACTTGAATCTATCTTAGTTTGCATTTGGGAGATTGGAAGTGAGGAGAATCAAATGGAATTGGCCTACTCTTTAAATCCATACTCTATGAAAGATGGTCCAACACCACCATAAAGTCTAACTATTTGTACAGCACTGGTGGACACTCTAGAGCTTACAGTACATTGGCTCTTGATCCTAGAAGCATCTTATATCTTCTTTGTGACTTCAACGAGGAGATCAAGACTGCATACTAAATGAGACAGCAATTACTGGGTTGCTCCAACTTTTGACGATCTAATTCTAACCCATTTTTTTGGGATGCCAGACAATTTGGTCTTCAAGAGGTTGCACCTTGGTGCGATGGCAAGTGCCTTCGCCCAAAAGCGATAGGTCTCGGGTTCGAGACTTGGTAGCAGCCTCTCCAAAAAATGGGGGTAAGGCTAACCGACATCTACCTCTCCCAGACCCCGCTCAAGTGGGAGCCTTGTGTGCTAGGTACGACCTTTTTTAGACAATTTGGTCTTCAAATTTGATGGCCTAAATCAGGATTTCACAATCCTCCATCAGCCCTATCAAGTCCTTTGGGAAAAATTAGGATTTGTCCAGCTTTACATGCCCATAGGAGGAGGCCACATCCTAATATCACATATCCATTTTATTTTCAACGAGGGTTACGTTGGGAAATTCAAGCCCATCTTGTATTGGCTCAAGATATGTATAAAATAACATATATAGATCTCACTCATAAAGAGAGGGATACAGATCCAGTAACCAAAGCACATTCAACTCTATCATACAAAAGGAACACTACGCTTGGCTGGATCCAAAGCTGAAACATCTTAACTTCATGAGCCCAAGCCTTGCTTGACTAAAATAATCGTAATCAGAACAGTTAAATGGTGCTATATTTGGCAAACAATAATTAATCAAGAGGCCCATTGGTTTGCAGCACCTTATCCCCTAGGCATTTAGTTTTGGAACATATTATCTAGGATATGGCCAAGCCAAGCCAAGCCTTACTAACAAGACTGTGAACCTGCAAAAAGCCATTAAGTGATGCTAAGTCTGTCAACGGTTTATTATTTGTGGCCCTTTATCCTTTTGGCATTTACATGTACATGTTCAACTATACTGATGACAACATTATACCAGTCTTTTACAACAGAAGAATTCATATAAACAGCAACACATGAACACCTCAAAAATATGTAATACATCGGACATGCCACATGCAAGGAAAAAAGATGTGCATCCACAGGAAGAGAGAAATGCATTTTTAGTTCATAGGGTTCCTGAACAGCTTGGGCTCCACTCACCTTAGGCTCCTCTCATGTTTGCTTAGTTAGTTAAAGGAGCTGAGCTCAAGCTTAACTGTCAGGTTCATTACAGAAAAGAGCAAAGCCCAAAAAATGTCCGCCTCAACTTACATGGGCTTGTGTACACACAACCATAAAGCCTTCAAGCCCATATGTCCAATAAAAGTCCACATCTAACACCTTTGACATGAAATCTTATAAGCCCAGTCTCACCCTAATAAGGCCCACTAATAAACCCAATCCACACCCATAATATTCAAACTCTTACACACTCATAATCTCCAAAAAATTACATCCGAATACTTTGCCTCTGTTATCTCCCATCCCTCTCTAATTTCAGACGTCTCTATGTTCTCTCTCATTCCCTTGTCTCATACGTCTCTCTCCTCACTCAAATCTCCCTCGTCTCTCAGTAGCAAATGTCTATATGACAAATATCATGGTGTGGAGACAATATCTGAAGATCTCACACTCTCACTTTGATGTCAGTTAACTACTGCACATTGCGATTGAATTGCCAATAAATGCCCACTCCACAGAAAGGATTGGATCAACTCAGACCGGAAGCCAAGATCATTTTGATTCAGGATCGACAATTTCATCAGGTATGTAGATATTATGTGTGTGTGTCTAATATCTGAATCTGTATTAATATACATATATATACATACATACGGATCTTTATTTTTTAACCTGCATATAATATGTGCATGTGTGTATCTGTGTGACCCTGTGATCGTATATTATAAATATAAGCAAACTATGATGAACCAAATTGAGCACGAAGCATGGCCGAACAATGCAGAGCCAAACTCAAATTTGGCTATGCCAAGCTCGTCTAGACAGGAGCCGAGTAAGGACGTACCACCTTATCGAGCCAAGCCCGAACAATCCAAAGCTTGGCTTGACTCATTTGCAACCTACCAGTTAACCAAAAGTTTCCTAGGATACCCTTCTGAATAGTTACTTTATATCACAGTAGTTGAAGTAAGTTCAGGTTTCCGTGTTTGGCATACTATTGTAGGCACTTCATCTAGCACTACGTGGATATGATGATAATATGGTAATGTGACTTCAGCAGTGTCATAGCATTTCAAGATTACACAACTCTAAACACCAATACACACAACTGCACCCAGCATAGGTGCCATGATTCTACTCCCCCCCCCGGCGGCTGCACCTCTCTTTCTCACAAACACACACAGACAGATAGAGAGACACATGCAGTAAATGTTTAATGATTTTTAATATATTAGTTGAAATGTTCACCAATGTGAGTTCATACACAATATATCAACCTGAGTACCATCATCACATCAATCAAGGCCAATATCAGAAGGAATAAATTTTTTGTTTGAAACGCATAATTAGTGCATAGAAAATGGTTTAAACTGAATTTTAAGGCACCCATGTACATCCATTTTCTGACATAAAGCAGCAGATTAATGCTCAAGGTACTAAATTTTTGCTGAACCATTCTTCCCTCCAAACATGCAAGGAGATATCTTCTCCTTATAACTCAGGTGTCATAATATTAATGTGACATGAGTCCTTTATAATAATTTTAAAAGTTTAAACAAATAAAAAAGAAAGAAAGAAAGGAAAACCACAATTGGTTAATCCATTCCTACATGGGTCAAACTGATTCCAAATCAATTTCACTCATTTTAACATGATCCAATAATAGTATGAGAAGTCAGCTGTAAGGAGAGAGTCTCTCGTTACAAGAATAGAGGCAAGAATTCTCAGTTTTTGCTGCAGGATGCACGTCAGATGGTCATGAAATCGCATTTTTTTAAATAAAAAAAAATGCCTCAAGGAGGAAATCTTGGTTCTAATGCTCTCACGTTTGGCAATTTAGGCAAGAATTCAAGGTACTAGCATTGATCTTCCAAATTTTATGGCTAAGTTCCCAAGTCCAACATATAACATTTATCTATTTTTTTCTCTATCAGACTCCAAAAATATGCGCACACACATTAACCTTGGACTAGACCTGAATTTTTATTTCAAATAAATTTTTTTTGGCATCTAGTGGTTATTTTTACTTTTTTCTTTCTTCTTTAGTTTTCTGTATTTGAAATTTAGTTTCATTTTAACAGGCTGCATAATCTATTATCAAAGCAATTCCCCTCCAGAGTTGACCAATACAGAAGCAATTGTGTATTTTCTTCATTAGATCGAATTGAAGTTAATTTATTTATTTGCTGCTAATTATATTTTTCTTTTTTTGCATTACTTTAATTATGAAGAATAGAAATTTCGTAGTTGGTTGATACCATCCCTTCACTTACACCTAAAAAACACAGCAATTACTCAAGAATACTTTGCAAACCAACTGTCATATATAATTAAGGTTTCATGACTTACTTGTGATGTAGAAGTACACCAGAGACTCCATCTTCGCCTCTATTAAAAAAAATGGTGAAGAAAAGTTAATATTATAATCTAAGCATATAGAATTATAAATAAAACAAAAAACAGCTAAATATACTCACATGAATGGTTCATTCACATGATCTCCGGTTAGGTGTGAGATGCCTCCAATTGAATTCTATGCAAAATAAACAATGATGACTGAATATATAAGAGCTCATAGTCCATCTTTTCTTGCTTGAAACAATGAAACAAAAGCTTTGGCAGCAAACCAAGCTTACCGCCCATGTAAAAAGAAGGTTAACTTTTGCTCTTTCCTTCCCAGTATTTACTAGCTATAACAGAAACAAGCCACAGGTTTGTGAGCAAATCATAGAACAAAGATCCTTCTAATAATTCTTGCATTAATACCATCAATATATATATGCAAGTATATCCAACCAGGAGATAAAAATTAATCATTCTTTTAAAAGAGTACTTTTTTAGAGCAGTAATTAAGGTCATCAGACTACAGAATCATTTATTACTCATTTATTTATTGGTAGGCCGGACTACAGATACTGGATGAATTAATAGTGTGGTAAGGAGGTTCGAATGCTAAACTTTTAGGTCAAGAACTCAAATACTCAAGAAAAACAAGTGATACATCCATATTAATGGTTCTTGCTTATTACAAAAAGTTGCATTCATAAATTTTATGAATAAATAATTTTTTGTTGGAAAAGAAAGAATGAACTCCTACCACTGCCCCATTTAGAAGGAAACTATATCAATTAAGTCGAAAAAGAAGCATCACACTGACACTTACTGATGCGGGACAGGTAGGGGCGCTTCGATATAAAAATATATTGAGAGGAAAAGAGAGAATGAGAGAGGAGAATAAGGGAGAAGAAGAAGAAGCAAGAGGAGGAAGAAGTATGTAATCTCAATAATATTCAATATTCAATCATCGAAAAGTCCCTTTCACAATGCATGAACTAACATATAAATAGGCAGCAAGGAAAACCCTAATCAAATCCTACTACCAAAAATAAAACCCAAAAGTATAAAATAACGAAAATATCCCTAAAATAAAAACATTACTAATATAATAATAATATAAAATAAAAATTAACCATAATTATCTATCTTTGCCCCTTCTCCAGAAATAGAGGCGAAGCACGTGCAACTCGTTCATGCGAATCATAGCTCATCCTACATCACTTACATAGGATCTTGGAAGGAATAATCCAGTAGCAAGTAGCAACCAGAACAAAAATACTCAAGTAGAAAGCAACCCATAACAGACAATTACAACCATGTTGTAAAAATCTGATGAGCAACAATTTAAGCAAGAGTCCAAGCAAATTTGTTATTCTGCACTTGCTATTTCCAATGTCACTAACTATTTCTAATGTCACTGACTCATCCTCCCCATTTTTTGTGCCCGATTTGTTATTCTAGCAAAGAATCTAAGAGAACCCATCCATTAGCCGTCCAACACCTAACTTGATGTCTCAACTGTAAGAACTTCTGGATCTGAATCAGAATTAAGTCGATGCAGAACATTTCTTTAGCATCAAAAGAATATAAGTTGAAACTCCTACCGCCTAAGTCATTTCATCTGACTGACAAATAAATGGCGAAAACCCGCTGAACTATTAGTTCCTTATAAGAATTCATATGGAGGAAAAAAAAAAGCACTATAACTAACAACGATATTTGATATTAGAAGTTAGGGGTCATTGCTTGGTATAGTGGAAAAAACTTGGAACAGTCGAGCATGATAGTGTAAATAATGTTATTGATTAACTTTATAGCCAATCTGCCCCTTCCAACATCCTCAATTAACAAGGACCAACACTGGGTAATGCACATATTTCATATTAGAAGTTAAATTTCCATACCGTGTAAACAAAAACAGCAGCAGGAAGACTGCTATCTCGATAATTATGCGGTACAAATGGTGATATTTGCCGACAAGACACTTTTAGCTCTGGATCTGGTTCACCTGAAAGTAAAGAGTAACATTGTTAAAAGAACATAATGTGGGAAATATCTGTATGTTAAGTAGAATTTAGTCCAAAGTAGAATAATACCATTATATATATATATATATATATATATATATAAAGAAAATAATACCATCATATATTGTCCATGCCCTTGGAAATAGTGCATGATATGTCGAATGCTGACCACTCAAATTCCAGCCCCATGATGATATACCCTGATCGCTAGATTTCCTGTAAGAAATGAAATTAAACTAAGATAAAAATCTGCATCACAATACAGTTCATAGAACTTTTAACTTCAACACTAAAGAAGAGAAAGCTTGCCGTTTAGACATCCCTAATTTTAATTAGTTTACTTGTGTAGTTATGTTGCACAAGTAATGTTCTTTATGAGACATCCCCCTAATGAAGCCATTACAGGTATTCGCCAGCCAAGTCAGCACAGATGAATTAATGATGGTAAAAAATAAAAAACAGCTATATCCTAAGATCCTAAAACAAGTCATGTACCCCAATTTTGGTTACAGCTCCCTAAAATTCCTAGTCCACTCAAACCCAACCCCTCCAAACAAAAAACAACAATAATGATGATGATGGTGGTGTTGCTGGCGGAGACAACAATGATACATCTTCCATTTGATGTTTGTAATGTTAAATAGAATTCAATATACTTTGCAATTTAGATGAGCCAACAGAGCCCAAATGTTTCAATGAACTTCATTCTCTCAACAAGAACAAGCAGAGTTCAATTGTATATCATTATTCCTTTCAAGTTCATCTAATTATGCAGACAATTTAAAGTTTATTGCATTTTTTCACTCAGCTTACATTAGTTCAAGATTTGGCCAAAATGGATGACTTCTTCATATGGGAACCACAAGTGTCCAAAGGATGACATCTGAGATTCTGAGTAAGATATGTAGGACTAGATTTTAAAAGTGATGACAAAATCTAATGTAATGTTTTTCCTGTAACCTAAGATAACTATATATTGTGTGACCTAAGATGACTAACAGTTTTTTTTGTTTTTGTTTTTCCTTCGTGTGTGTTGGTTTGTGGTGGGGTGGGGTGGGGTGGTTGTTATTCACAATTGTCAAATACGTTAATTCAGTAATTCACAGATTTCATTTTAAACGCAGAAGTAGTCTTCATGAACACTAAATCACTACCTTCTAATTGGAGATTCGACCCACAATCAATTCTTTGGATATGTCAGCTTAACCAATAGGCTACAGGGATTTCTTTTGATCAATGAGTACATCACATCTTATTGATTCATTCTGAGTTATATAAACACAAAAAACCATTCAGCCATATGCATATGCATGCTGCTTTAGATACATTCTGGACCACATGTTTAGTTTCCACTCTCACACTATCTCTCACTTCACACTCGCTACCCTTTGTGTGATTAATCTATGAAGTAGAAAAGCTCATATACTCAACAAAACACAATTTCTCTAGTGTGTTGTACCAAGACCTAAACCACAATATCAAAAACTATTGGAAGGAGTTGAAACAGCTTGGATACTCAACCTACTAAAAAATCATCAGCAGCCTAAAAAAAAGAGTCAGAAGCATATACGAAGAGTTGCACCAAATTCACCCAAGCTATTGCTGCAAATGGTTATGTTCTTATTACGACTTTAAATGGACAATCTCCTGTTGAAATGCTAGAATTTGAAATGAAATTTCTCTCTCATACAAATGAATTGTATCTCAATGAATCATATATCATTCATCAATTCAGCAAAGCCTCTACACATCATTATGAAAAAATAAATCTAAAAGACGCATATGGTCACTTCAGAAAATTACAATTGAAATGTTGTAAGATATTTACTTACCCTAACCCTTCATGTTGGCCTGGGGCTAAAACTGATGCATAATTTTTATTTCCTCCATCTCGAGATATGAAAATCTGTAGCACCAAAATAATGAATGAAATAATAAAACGTGATACTTTGCCAGGCACAAGAAAATCGCTATACTTTACATCTCAAAAGTGTAGAATTTGTGATTTATACAATCAGATAGCATTTTGAAAATTTTTCTATTACTTGGATCTAAAATAAAATAATAAGAAGGAACCAAAACGTTTTTTGGAGAACAGTGCAAGTCTCATACAGTATTTACTTCCACATCATACCGAGTAATAATGCCTTTAGAGCAACCTAAATGATAGCACCGAACTGTTTCATGTCACCACAACCATCGAATTTCTTTGCCTCTGGGGATACATTTTGACATGGCAACTCAGTTGGGTATGCAGTAAACAGAAAACTAAATTTCTAAACAGTTGGATTTCTTTTAAAGACACTTATTTGATACATATATGTACCACGGGTTTGTCATCCCTCAAGATTTCATAAAGAAGAACAAATAAAGACAGTGTGCACCAAATAACCATAATAAAAAGAAAATCCCATAAGTCCAATTGATCAATGGAAATCCTTTCACACCAATTTTTTTATGTCCTATTCAGACTAAATATATGGGATAAGGGCAAGGATGATGACAATGGTGACTATCAGACTCTATGTTTGGCCCATAATGGACATTTGGGCTCCACATAACTCTTAATGATCTACTAGGTTGAGGTCTTAAGCTTATCCTAAAAAATATTTTGATTTTAGTATCCTAGTCAAGATAGGATATGTTTACAGTTAGGCATGAGATTATTCCCTAGAAACAATCACTTTAAGTGTGCAGCACATGGGGCTCATAGCTGATTATAACCGTTTTCATGCTTGTATGAGTGGATTTATATTACTTATTTTTCCCATCAATATACATCAATTCTTTTCATAATCTCAACCCACGTACATTGGCCACAAGTGATATGTACCCCCCTCAAACTCAGAAATTGGATATACTGAGTTCAAAAATATTATTTTTAACATTCTACACAATTCAAAAGAGATATTTTGTGTCATTATCTCAGTATTTACCTTGTTTCACAACATAATAGCGGATGAATGAGATGATAGTATGATACCAAGATTTTTCATACAAATAACATATGCATTAAAACATTCTTTACACACACACATTCTTATTGTAATTCTGCCCCAAAATCTGGACCAAAATTCCAAAATCTTTTTGGAAGTTCCAACTTTTACATGATAAGGTTACATAAGCAAAAGTTTACTGTTGGAGGCAAGTTTCAGTCAATGAACTATTGTACATATCTTGGACAATATTTTGGAAACACAACAGAAATGGAGCAAAGATTATCAATACAATCTTCAGTTTTTGTTTCAAGCTCAATAAACGATGACACTTGAATAAAGCAATTTGAAAAAATATCATCAACTTCTGCAAATTGAAATGAAATACAATAGCATGAAGGTATCTGAAAACACATACTCACAGAAAACAAATTATGTGAAGAGCACATATGTGTTTTCTTAAGCTAAATAATAAACAACTAGCAGATGATGAGTTGAAGGGCAGAGCTTTACAGAGAATTGATTGGCCATGACAGGAGAAGCCTCACATGTTCCCGGAATAATTTGCCAATGCCTGAACTCGCCTCTAAAACCTCTAGATATGCTGCCACTTCTGTGAGTAAAAAGATTAATCCCCCCATCAGATGCAGAAAAGTAATAGAGAAACAGCCGCTATCTCATAGATTATCCACTACTTACCCCATCCCCCCAAGTGGAACCCCTTGGGATGCTGATGGCTTGCAACTCTCTCGAGTGAAAGGATCAATAGGTGCTTTCTGCACAGATCAGGGAGGAAGAGTTCAAATTTAAGTAACAGGGCATAAAAAACAGATGTGGTTTCAATTTCCAATTACTTCTTCTCGAGCATCAAAAAACACTTGTCCTCATATGCTTCTAAGTTTTTAAGAAAATAGAAAGAATATTCCTTAAAATAAGGAAAAAAAAAGACTAAATATGAATAAAGTTGAGAGAGTCACCCTTCCATGTGAGGCTTCTTCCCTTACATATGACCACAATCGTATGCCAAGTCGAACCTATATTTAAAAATCAAACATCAATCACCAAATGAGAAATGAGGAGCGAAAAATGTGGACATGCAGGACCTTTGTCTCCTTTTGTGCAAGAAAATGGATTCATCAAGAAAGGATGGTTACCATTTTTATTGCTTCCATAAATGTAACACTGAACTCCTTAAGAATACTAGCATCGCTATTTAATTTTCTTCTCCAAGCTTGTTCTGGAGGGGCAGCACTATCAAAATCAAGCTTCAGACAAAGTTTGAGGAACAAGAATTAGTTCAAGTAAACAAAGAAAATTACTGATAAAAACTATTAATGAGTATAAATAAGATTTCACTACAAGTAATGCCTCATTCATGAGGCACACAATAATCCACCCCACCAACCATATCCAATATCTTGTTTGTAGACATCGGATGGCGTTCATAAAGTTATGGCCTATGTAATCCAAAACAACAACTGACCTCTTGAACCTGTTGAAGCTTGATTTCAAGTTCAAACCCACCAAGGAACACAAACAACAAGTACAATGACACTTACCCTAAAGAACAACTTCACAGCAGATACATGCCAACATTTTTGTGATAATTTTGAAGATGTTTTGAACTTAATACCTGTTATTTATAAAACAATTTTCAATGACCAACATTCGAAAGCAGATAACAAGTTCAACTTAGCAAATACAAGTTTTACCAATTATAGTTTTCAGAAATTGTGTGATAGGCGTATCCCCTTGCGATTGAAAGGGGAGTTTTATCGAACAACTATTAAACCAGCCATACTTTATGGTACCGAATGTTGGGCAGCTAAGCAACAACATATGCATAAAGTGAGTGTTGTAGAAATGCGAATGTTGAGATGGATGTGCGAAAAACTAGAAAGGATAGAATTAGAAATGAACACATTCGGGAGATGGTTGGAGCAACACCAATTGGAGATAAAATGAGAGAGAATCGGTTAAGATGATTTGGACATGTGCAAAGAAGACCCTTAACTGCGCTGGTCAGAAAAAGTGACATAGTCCAAATTGTGGGCAATGCTAGGAGAAGAGGAAGACCAAAGCTAACATGGGTAGAATTAGTAAAGAAAGAAATGATAGCATGTGGATTAACTGACGAGATGACGTTAAATAGAGAGGAATGGAAATATCGGATTCATGTAACCGACCCCAAGTAATTGGAAAAAGGCTTGGTTGTTGTTGTATAGTTTTGAGAAATGGCACGCGTGCAATATGTACAAACTTTAATCCGTTTAAGACTACAAATTAACCTGGGTCCTATACTGAATTTGAGAAACACAGAAAAGAAGTTGCAATACTTGAGAGTAGCAAAAGCAAAATTCGAATACATTTGCACAAATTTCATCTACAACACCGTTCATGGTTACAAGGTTCAAATAATCTATGCTCAAATTACTCAAACTGATGGCTGATGAAGTTTTGAAAGCTAAAAGGTTGTGATTGCAAGATCTTCCAAAAGTTCTTTCAAAACTGCACAAATTGGCTCAATTAACTATTCCATGCTACAATTAGCTCACTTATAGAAGGGCAAAAAAAGTGTGGCCACTCATCCATTGAACATAAAATATTGATAATCAAACACCCCACACATTTCACATTACCAGCATATGTAATGAACTCGTAATTAAAAAAATTAAAAAAATCTGCTTAAATAGAACTTTGTACTCCTATATTCTTTATCGTGATACAATTCTTTTGCAGTGCCCTGTTTAGTTTCAAAGTTGAGACAATATATATAATTTCAATAAAAAAGAAAGCAACTTTTCTGTGTAAAAATGTATTGTATCAAACAATATGATAATTCTGCAACTACAAGCTGAAATGTAGAGAAGCTTACCAACTGCAATGTTGTCCGATTGATATACTCTTCAGGAGGCCATGAACTCCTTCTACAATGAAATATATTCCCGCTAACCATGTCGACTAATTGTATAAACCCCAACGACTCAAATAAAACGTATACCCGTATCTATAAAATCCAAAAGTGTCAGAACCATGAATCAACAATTCTTCACAGTCCCAAACTCATCCAAAACCCAACCGGAGTTAGAGAATTCCTATAAAAACCTAACTACTCCAAATATATGTTATATATGTGTATATATGAACCAACACAGGAGTGCCTTAAGTTCCAAACAACGATCAAAGTTTACATCAAAAGCCAAAACAAATATCTCCTTTTCAACGATCTTAGACTTTAATCCAGTAAAAAGCAAACCTTTGAAGCATGCTCATAAATCTTTCTCGCTCTAAAATTCTCTCTCTCTCTCTAAAAGTGCCAATCAACTATCACAATCCTTGAAGCAAAAACCTCCAAAACTCCGCCAATCTTCGAAAAGCTACAAAAATAAAACAAAATCTCACCGATGGACCACTAGAACCTCAAAAACTAGGGTATGAAGCACCAATCAGCTGGATCAAAGTATACAGAAACAGACTCCACCGAACCACTGATATACGATTTGATTAATATGGAATCGAAATTCAGAAAAAATAAAGAAATGATTCGATTTGTTTTTTCGTTCTCTCTCTTTCAGTTTCGCAACGTCGATTAGGAGCTGGTCGTGGCGAGCAGAGAAGCGTCCTCCTGAAACTCGGCCCCTGCAGTCGCCAGGTGTTGCAAATTCACGCAAGTCCGACTCTTTTTTTAAGATTCCGCTGTATATATTTCTCTATATCTATATATCTTACATAGAGAGAGAAAATGTAACTTTTTCTAGAGAGATAGTGAAAAGCTCGCCCGTCGTCCGTGTTGGACTCCTGCGAATTGATGAGTGGCAGGTTGGCTGTTGTAACTCGTTACGGAGATGAGAGGAAATGAGGGACCCAATTGTGGAATCGACGGCTTAGATTAGATGATCAGGGTGCTGCTGGGTTTGTTGAGATGGGGCATACTGTATTGTGGTCTTAAGTTAGTGGGGCCCACGTGCGTCAGTGATATTTCTAATAGAGCTATCCATTTTTGACCATCTGATCCACCGACTGGACACAGAACAGAAGTTAAAGTCTTAGATATGGTTATATATATATAATATGTGTGTGTGTGCATATATACAGAGAGAGAGAGAGAGAGAGAATGTGTTTTTTCGCACGAGCGCATTGACGGAGGGTACGCGTGACGCTTAAGAATCAATGGGCTTCTAGTTGGTTACCTTGTTATAGTTTGAAAAGTACGCAACAAGATACGAAAATTTGATAATTACCCAACGAATAAATGCCGCCATAGCATAATTTTGTTATTGAAAATCTCACACACGTTTAACCGGATCAATCCAATCACTCAAACTAATACAAAAAAATTCATACAGGTATTACCGAACCCGAACGAACAGTGAAATAAGCTATTCATATGTGAGAAAATGAGAGTGGAATAAATGTTTGAATTCTATTTTTACTATCAAATAAATGAAAATAATTTAATTTTTTTATTCAGTGAAAAATTTTATCATGACTATCATTACTCTAATTAATATGTTAGAGATAAATCTAACCAATTATTAAAAGTTTAAAATAATCTTAGAAAATATGTTTGAAAAAATTATTATATCAATTACATGATTTTGGTCAATCACAAAAAAACAGTCAAAAAGTTAAAAAAAAATTAACACATTTGATTATATATCTTTTTGTAATTGACCAAGAGAATATAATAATTTTTCGTATATTTGAGTTGGACTTGTATATTTGTGTCACGCGAGATTTAAGGTTGAACAAAGGTTTTATATCTTCGAGAACTTGCTGTAAATACTCTAATAAAATAAAAAAGAAGAGAAGTTTTACCAACTTTTAGAAATATCATTCACAGAAAAAAAAATAAAAATAAAACATGAAAATATCCTCAGTGGGAAAGTTTACAATAATTCTTCATTCGTTTTGTTTCGTTTTTTTCTTTTTTTAACTTTTTAAGGGACATAAATTATTCCTTTTAACGTTGATATTTTTTTCCTAGTTCATGTTGAAATAATCTAAACGTCTACTCAAATAAGATTGATATGCAAATATTCGACGTGTTAAAACATAAAAAATCACATCACTGTCTACGTAGTGCGAAATGGTAGTGTCACTTGTTATGTCAATTAAAGCAGAACTGTATTCGTTTTAAAGATCAAGTTTATCACAAAAGCATAGCATTATAAAAGTGTTTTTCTTTTCTTTTTGTTTTAAAGACAAGACAAATAGCACTGTAAACTTCAATGGATTGATATTATATGCTGAATAAGATGTTCCTATTATGTTTTTTTTTTTAAATAATTATAGGAGTCGACTAGTAGTATTATTTTTGTTGTGAGACCAACGGAAAATCTAATTTACAGTAAAGACAATCTAAACGGAACACGAGTTGACAAGCGGCCACTAAAAAACGTAGTCGTGTAAGCTTGAAGTATTGTGGCCTTTAACCTTCAATGACCAAATGATAATGCCAAAAAAATGTAATTGGTCAAAAATTTGAGGCAAAAGTGCAAAAAAAAAAAAAAAAAATTGAAGTTTTCTCGATGTGCAAAAATATTCTCTTAAGTTTACGTATTACAAAAATTGACAACTTGATCTCCTAACAAAACTATAATAACACATATATTATTTTCTACGATCGTTATGCCATTTTTCTCTATAAATATAGTGTTTTTAAAAAATTTTAAAAATAATTTACATAAAAATTTTAAATAATAAGTTTAGAAACATAAAATAAAAAATAAAAGATTAAATTTCTTTATTTAAGTTTTTTTTAAAAATAAATGTGTCATCGTCTAAAACGATGTGTCGCAGGTTTCAGACTTGGTAGCAACCTCTTCAAAAATGGAAGTAAAACTTGCTAACATCCACCTCTCTTAGACCCCGCTCAAGCAAGCTTTGTACATTGAGTGCGATCTTTTTTTTAATTAGTATAGTGATTTCTAAATGAATTTAAAAAAATAGTTTGATAAAATTCTATTGGCCTTTTTACTTTTTATGTTTACTATAGATACCAAATAAAAAAAAACATATTTTCAATGTTAATTTTATCAAACTCTTTTTTTTAAATATATATATATATTTAGAAAACACTATTGACTATAATAGTAGAGAAAAGTGTATATATGTTAGTTATATTTAAAAAAAAAAAAATCTTATATGAAGTTCTATTAGCCTTTTATTTTTTTATATTTCTAAACTTATTATTAATTTGAAAATTTTATCTAATTACTTTTTATTTTTTGAATTTTTAAAAAATACTATATTTATATAGAGAATGACATAATAGTCATAATAAAGGTTATGTATGTCATTATAATTTTGTTAATGGTCAATTTGTGCACTTTTGTAAGAAGAAAGACTGATTTGTTCCAAAAAAATCATTTAAGGGGTGTTTTTGTATAACGAGAAAATTTCAAAATTTTTTTTTTTCTTCGTACTTTTGCCAAAATTTGACAAGTTACATGAAGACGTAGGATTTTGACACATGTTCACTTTAGGCGAGAGATTGATATTAAGTTTGGATTTAGTATGTTGAGTGAGTTTAGTCTCCTCTAAATTACAC
Source organism: Cornus controversa (assembly GCA_026545225.1). Taxonomy (NCBI): domain Eukaryota; kingdom Viridiplantae; phylum Streptophyta; class Magnoliopsida; order Cornales; family Cornaceae; genus Cornus; species Cornus controversa. The sequence goes on from CM048854.1 coordinate 40,066,577, forward strand.
TATACATGAGCGTTTTTATGTCATTACGAGAGAGTGACGGAACAAGAATGTGTGCAAAGTTCAAGAGCGACACTAATTTAAAAGAATTATATGACTGAGAGTGTCGTATCACCATTTGATTAGAAGTAAATATATATTTTTTCCTTTAATTGATTGAAAAATTAAGGCAAAAAAAACAAATTTGTCAAAGATATTAAAAATTAAGGTCTAACTAGTTTTCCTCCTATTCAGAGTACTATTACATACACAAGCTATAACAAGTGGATCATTATTGAAAGATCAAAAAAGAAAAAGAAAACCTATAAATTACATCTATGCGTAACTTATAAGAGGTTACTTACCCAAAAATACCTACAAGGGAATGAATCTAGTCATTACTGATTGCTGTTAAACACCATGTTCAACATCAATTTGTTTTTTTTGATTTAAAAGAGAGAATAAAAAACATAGAAACATGTATTTAAGTTTTTTCAGTGAAAAAACAAATATTAAATTAAGTTGAGCTCATTAAAATCTTCATTTGAGCTAGTTTTACAATGTCAAAGTAGACTATTTAAAATTCACAAAAGGATGCTTTTAGAATTAGTTTACAAATAAGGATTTATTTTTACAAAGATCGAGTCTCTAAAGTGAAATAAAAGAATTTGATTCTTAATCACAAATATCAAACATAATATTCCGAGAAATTAATTTGTTAAATACAAAGGACCTTTTCTCTCCTTGGCTTTTTGAGAGTGATGACTCATGATCCATTATTGATAAACCAATCAGGACAACTCAATTCAAGTCTTATTTGAGCTGGTAATCGGAAGAAGTGTTGTTTTCAGAAAATCTTAAAGATTGAGACGTTGATTCATATACAGTGAATCAAGAAGTGGGTTCTAGAGAGAAAAAAAAAGTAGTGGTGCGAGAGAACATCACCTTCATAAAAGTGGAAGAAAGATGAAATTGATGAATTTGGTAGCACGTGCATGGTGCTGTGTACACAATGGCAATAGTCAAAAACACAATCAAGCTTGGAAAAGAGTTTGTGGAAGTACTTGCTCACTTTCTTTCCCTTGATTTATAGTTACATTATAAGAAGCAAGCACGATTATTTCAAAAATCTCTTGTAGTAGTAAGATATTGATACGGATATGTTTAAGATATGATTGATTAAGTGTTCGATACTTTTGAGAAGTATTTATTTTTTTTAAATATCAGATACAGCTATAATACGATCATGATACGTTTTTGATAAATTTATATATTTTTTTTGTCTTAAAAGGCGGGTCAAATTGTAATATTAAAAAGTTTATATGTTAAAAGATGACAGTCATATTATAATAAAAAAAATTAGAAGTCCTAAACAATAGATTAATAGTCTAAATGAATGAATGTTGATGTTGTAAATTAAAAAATAAATCATAATGCTTATTACCTAAATGATAGAATGAATAAATTTATATTTTACATAAAATCTTTAAATACATTTATTGTATTGTTGAAGAATAAAAGTTAATTTTATATATATATATATATATATATATATATATACTTGTCATGTCTGTATCCTATTTTTTTGAAATTTGTCGTATCGCCATGTCCTTATCTTATCGTACCCGTGTTTCATATCCGTATTCGTGCTTCCTAGATTACAACCTATAGTTATTTGTGTTCACAAAGTCTTATTTATTTAGTGTTTGCTTAAATATAATTAAGAGCAATGCTACACGTCATGAAATTATTTCATGAATTTATATCATGAATGATGTGGCAGGTAACGTGGAGAGTTAGTATTGGTGGAATTCCCCCATACACAAAGTCTCATGATATTATCACTAAATCCCACCAATACTAACTCTCCACGTTACCTATCACATCATTCATGATACAAATTCATGAAATGATTTCATGACGTTTAGCATTTCTCTATAATTAATTAGAATCTTGTTCAAAGGATGATTCATACTTTTTTCTTGTCATATGGTGAAGTCACTTGTTTTGGAATGAGAGAAAATTCCCTTTTAGTGTTTGTTTGAATTTGCTTTTTAAAACGTTGTTTTATCTTTTTTTTTGGACTTAAGAGCTATTTTGAATGGTATCTGACTAATTTTTTTGAATTGAGAGTGCAAACAAACGGTTCTGTATCTTAAAACAAAAAACTCTTCAACCACTTCTTAAACACTAACGTATAAGCTAAATGAAAGTGATACAAATTTTTTTTTTCTTTCAAGTTATGTCAAATAAACTCGTAAAGTAAAAGAGAGTAGAGTAGGGCATAATTGTGTCATACACAATCTGCCACACCATCTGCCTATGTGATGCCATGTTGCAACCCTATATGTTGAGCATTTTTTTTAATTTTCTGAGTACCATGCCTTGTTAATAAAGACTCCTGATTTCTCTTGATAATAAAAAATGATAATTTATTACTAATCGAAATATTATAATCTCGGTATCTTGAGAGTACCCAACACCTGTTTCCTGTGATGCCATGTTAGCCAACACATGATCAAGGTGGCAATCAAATGAATTTTGAGAAATGTGTGAATAAAATGTTTCATGTTGATATGCTAGCCTCTAATAATTGAGCAATAATAGTTGCAATTTTGAGCTACAACTTGGACACGATTCCAATGTATTGTCTCATCATGAAAGATCATTTCAACATCATTAAAAGAAAAAGAAAATCATATGGAGAGACAATTTCTTAGAATTAAAAGAAACGGTGATATATATATATATATATATATATATATATGCACGTATGATGATTCGTGGTGCTGACTAATGCATGGCGGTGCACGCACAAAAAATTTAAAGAGATCATAAAGAGAAAAGTGATGAACACATTGTCTTAAATGAAAAATGCTAAACATCATCGATATAATTCATAAATTTGTATCTCGAATTAGGTGGCTGATTATTTGACATTACGTGATTAATTATTTGACAACTTTCTATATTTTAAAAATAATTATTTTGAAAGAATACAGATAATGAAAAAGAGAAAAAATACCAAACTTATCATTATAAAATCTAAATCTTAACATAACTCAATAACTTAGAATTCAAATTAAATTTTATACCCGTATCTTTTTTCGAAAGATCTTTTCCATCAAATCTTCAAAGAATTGAGACAAGAAACTAAATTTTTTTTCCTATAATTTCTTTAACATAAGCTTGAAACTCTTTTTCTTGAATAAAAACTCTAATTTTCTCCACTATCTATCTGTGTGAATAATTAAATAAACACATAATGTACTTAAAGTTTCTTATAATTTTTTTTTATTTGGTATTTTTGATTAAAGTTGAATTTTAAAGAAAAACTTGGTAAAGATGGAGAGAAGTTAAGAGAGTGTAAAAGAGAATATATATATATATATATATATATATATATATATATATATAAAAGAAAAAAATTAGAGAGAGAAATCCAATTTGATTACTGCCTTACTTCCTCTTTTAATGAGATTCATTTACTTTAATAAAATATCAAAACTTGTGAAAAGTGTAATATGTATTAAAGTAGAGGATGTTTATATCTTTTTGATATTGTCATGTCATATTCGAAATATACATTCAAAATTTGTAGCGCTGCTGTATCTTAAAGTTATCTTTTCAAATGATATATCACTAAAATATGCAAAATATTTTAGTCAATTTTTACAATGTAGTAGTGAGTTTTGCAAAAATTCTGTTTTTAGCACATAGATCCATTTATAATAGCAATGAATATCTTTTCTTTTGATTTGTAAATTATCAAAACTCAGAAGGACGTTTATGTTTAATGCACGTTCGAGTTATCCTTTTCCCTTGTAAATTTGTAATTTCTTTTTATTTGTTTTAAAGTCAAAAACAGAAAAAAGTTGGTGTAGTCAAAGTGTAATTTTTAATAGAAAATACTTCTTTAAACTGTTTTAATAAGATTTAATTCTTGAAAATATATTCAACTAAACAAGAGTAACAAGTCATTTCTGACCTAGAAAATATATCAAACTTCCTATATATATATATACACACACGTGGAAAAAGTATTGAATACTCTAGAGTATCATACTCCCAAGCACCTCCGACCAATAAAAATTCTTCATTCTTTCTTGATAATAAAAAATAACAATACGTTATTAGTCGAAGGTGATTGGAGGTAAGGTACTTGGGAGTATTCAAGAATTTCTCATATATATTGAGATAATATTTGTAATTTAATGTAGAAGCATCCACATTAGTATATATGCACATTTTGTAGAACTAATTGATACATTTTGTATCTATTACATTCATAATAAATCTCGAGATCATTCTCAATTCAGTGATTAAATAAAAATAACTCAGAATTCTTGTCAAGAGCACGATATCTTGATAACATTATTAAAAATAAGATCTCTTTGAATAACAAAGAGGGTCATTTTGAAAATATTGTAGCATAACAAGGGTCATAAAAACCAAAAGAACGAACAATCAAGAATAAGATCTATTTGAATAACAAGGGTCATTTTGAAAACATTATAGCATAACAAGGGTCATAAAAGCCAAAAGAAGGAACAATCAAGACTCCAAAATAGTCAGCCTTTGCAACTCTGTAAATGTCACTCACTCTCTCTCTCTCTCTCTTTCAAGACCCTCTATCTTCCACGAAGAACTCACTTTTGTCAAACAAAACTACAAAATAGGGGTCCTAGTCATTACCACCGCCAGGCCAAACTTTAAACACAAAATTATATATAAATACAGGCAAAGAGAAAAAGTACTATATAGTTAACATGCTTAAATTTGTTTTTTTGTGATTGTCTTGATATATCAAAAAGTCAACACCCTTGTGCAAGTATAATGCATTATTTACATAGGTAACTAGTTAAGTGACTTTATTAAAGACAAGCTAACATGAAACCAAATTTGATGATAGCATGAAGTTAGAATGAGCCTGATTAGGATTAAGCTATGAGTTTGAATTGTTTTAGGGCCAAGCCGAATTTGCATGAGCAAATGTTTTACAATAGAATTTTATTGCTATTTTAGATAGCAAGGGCTTTAATTTTTGAATGTTGAGGCCGAAGCTTTTGGACTCATATAGTCATATTACTATATTAGTGTATGAATATTCTCATTCAGCTATTTAATTAGGGCTGGCCTCCAAATTTTATTTTTTAAATCATTTGCACATAATGGGCTGAACGTGGATTGAGGAATCTAGTCCTACCGAAACTTGGGTTGGTGTTAAATTGCTTGTGTTTAACCTAGACAGAACAAAGCCCAGCCCACCTTACGCAACTTGCCTCAAGACACTTATAATTACGTTATTTAAAATATACCAACGCACTATAACACATCGGGGTGGTGGCGCAGTTGGCTAGCGCGTAGGTCTCATAGCTTCTGAGTTATCCTGAGGTCGAGAGTTCGAGCCTCTCTCACCCCACAGTTCTTTTTCCTGAATGTGATTTGGAATCTTTGATTGAATCATACTCTTAATTAGAGGGTAACCCCACAGTTCTTTTTCCTGGATGTGATTTGGATATAATGCTCCCCATTTGTACAGTTTTGCTTGTATCAATCTTTGATTGAATCATACTCTTAATTTAGAGGGTATTAGTGAATGAATTTGAACAATTTATTCTAAAAAAGATGAAGACATATTAGGTTTGTGGTTTTTAGTAAAAAGGTTGCAGCCTATCTGATATGAGATTTACTTTTATGGGATTTTAGACTTCAATTTTGAACTCACAAAAGGAAATCAATTGTAGAAGAACTATACAACTCATAAAAAACAATCTATAAGATATATTTGAATATAAGTGTTAGATTCCAAGTAAAGACGCAGGTGCAATAGAGAAATTCACTTCCATTAATCATAATATACAATTAAAAATAATATTTGCTTGACATTAATGAATGAATAAAAACTATAACATCAGACTTGGAACATCAAACTAAAATAAGAATGAATAAATTGAATAATAAATAATCCCCAGCTAGCTCTTTCTTTCACAGCTTTGCTTTGTGTTGCCCATCAAATACCATAGCTAGTTAGCAGCATAAGGTGAGACCAGACTCTCCACATATATAACCCATTCAAACCAGTCATCATTCCTAACCTTGAGATTCTTCGATGTCTTGTCATGGAAATTGTACCTTATGAGTTTCCTTCCATCCACAACAACTATAACTTCTCCATTCCTTGTAAAGCATATGGGCACCATGTAGTCACAATACCCAATATCTCTCCCCCTTAGAACATTCATCTTCTTCCAAGAACCCTTCACACCATATTCCTTCATCTCCCAAATCTCAACTTCAACACCATACCCATAGCAAACCAAAGAAAGACAACCTTGTGAAACTCCCAAGCTATGAAATGAGATGTTCCTGTCACGAATCTCCGGTTGTGGAAGCTCAAAAAATTCCTCTTTCGCCATATCAAGTGAAAGAATCATGTCACGTCCACCGCGAGTTGCTCGCCAGTGAAGAGCCCCATTCAAGAATGTTCCAGACTCGTCCAAGATGGTAATACTTTCATGGAAGCCTTGGATCATCCTCCAAGTGTTGCGTTTTACACTGAAAACTTGGACTTTGATTTGATCATAGGCAGTAGCACAAGCACTTGCTCTTACAACTTTGTAATCATCACTAGAGGAATCATAACCAAGCCCATAGAGGGACACAATATCAGATGAAAAGCTTGGTTTTGGTAGTTCCCTGGATTGTCTGCTTGATGGGTTCCATAACATCATGACATCCAAGGCACGATAGGCTAAGCAAATTAAGCCATTGCAAGAACCCACTATCTGAACACCTTGTTGTGGGGCTTTAGATGGCAAGCCAAGATTTACTATAGCACCACCATCATCATCAACAACGTGATCAACATCATCACATGATGATGGTGATTCATAGTCCAAGGAATAAAAGGGGAACAAAGTGAATAGTCTATGGTGGTCCATGTTAGGATCGGAATTGGCTCGGTTGAGATGCATTTTAACGAAGTAAGGGTCGGATATCAAAGAAAGCCATGGCTTGCAAACACATTTGAATCGATTCAGAGATTTGGCAGGGAGTCTCGAGAGTATGTCGAACAGGACGTCTTGTGGGAGGTTGGACATGGCTCAATCCTTTGATATTTAGGAGTTACTAGCTTGCTGTCAATATTTTGTTTAACCCTTAATGTAGCAGTATATATAGAGACACAATCACACAAGAAAGAAGACTTTCCGTGGAAGGTACATTGTATTTTGGTGATGAATTGAATGTCTAACTGGGCGTCGACGACTGAAGATGACCGTGACTAGCTTGTCAAGCAAGTAGTAATATACAAACATATATTTGTATTAAATTCATTTGGAAAGTGGCAATTTCCTTTGTTGAAGTGTTGAAGCCTACGTTGTTTCAGTTCACTGCATGTGGTTTAATTTGTGGTTGCGGGCCGGAGTTGTTTATAGAACATGTCAATTAATAGACTGGACTTGAGAGTCGAGACCTGGTGTCCATATATGACGTGGTCAATTTTGATGACACAAAAAACCTTTGGAACTTTCGGCATTTAGTAGACAGAGTCTTGTGGGACCCACAATAGAAATTGAACACGGTTCTAACTACGTAGCTCACGGCGGAAATTACAAATAAATTATTATTATTATTTTTCATTTTATAGAATGATCAAATCGTATCACTGAATTTTTATATAGCAGCTTTAATTTGATTTGATTTTCTTACAAAATAAAAGCAGGATTTTTATTTTTATAAAATTACAAAACAGAGGCTAAACTAACAGTGTTACCATTTAGTCTTGTAGAATTCAATAAAATTACTTATTTAAATCTTTTCTGGGTTTTAAATTATCTTGAGAAAACAAAAAATAAAAAAATTGCAGCAAAAAAGAACGAAATTCCCCACTATATAGTTTTGACGAATTCAAGAAAATATGGTATAAAGACAGTAATGTAGAAAATTAAGGCATCAACATTTTTTTCTTCTTTTTGTTGGAAACTTGACTCCAGGGGATGTATATTCCTCAAATCATGATATGTCCTAGTCTACTCTTTATAAGATGAGCAGAGGAAGAGTTCACATTAAGTCTTCTTAACAGAGAGACAAGGTCCAATTCTCTTCCTCTCATATATATATATATATATAACGCGTTATAAAACTTCAAATTTTAAAAAGAAAAGATTAAGGTGTTGTTTGGAATAGCTTTCTCCTTCTGAATTTTTTTTAATTTAAAAGGACTTTGAAAATACTTTTAATAAAAGAAATTTAAAAGAAAAAAGTTATTTGTAGATGTATTTTTTGAAATTCCTTTAACAATTAACACAATTTTAACTTGACAAAATTATCCTTAATAATTACTCTCAATAGGCAAGTTTCACAAAATAAAAAATAAAAAAGAGGTAAAATTGTCTATAAAATTTGTTACTTAAAATAATTCTGTCTTTTTTTCAAAAATAAGTTTTTCTAATTTCATTTGAACAAACTTTTTAAGATTCGACTTTCATTAAAAGTATTTTTTCCTTATTTCACCTAACACTAACATTTTTTTAAAAATGACTTCTTGGACTTAAAATCCCATTTTAATCCCTCATAAAGCTCCCCAAACAGGCCCCTTAATTCTTGTGTCAAATTTTGAAATTTCATTGTACCAATTTGCTCTTCTAATGAATGTTAACACAAGAGCGGATGCTTATGTAATTATGTCAAATTTCAAAAAATGTCAATATAATTTGTGTGCAAGAGAGCACGAATATCAAATTAGATAGTCATAAGGCGTGAAGAAGAGTCAAGGTAAAAATCTTCTTGATTGAAAATAGTAAAATTAGGCCAAATTAGAGATATCATTGTTATCATTCCTTTATGTTTTGGGAGATTAATTTTATATCAATTCGTGATCTGAAATGATTTATGCAAAAATCTGCGGAAGCATCCTCTCCCAAGTTCCCAACATTAAACACCTTAGTGAAATCAGCTGTCACAGGTAACAACCAATTTAATGGTACTTATTATTATTATTGCCAATGAAATGTTATATATAATCAAATAAAAACAATTAAAACTCCAAAACTGCTTATTTTTCATTAATTTATTTATTATTTTATTGTGTTTACATTTTTTTTTAAATAAAAATAATCAAAGATATCTAGTCCAATAATATAACCTCCTCATTTTTAAAGAAGAGGGCACTTACCTAATAAAAAAAAACTGAAAATATTTGTTAAGTGCAAGTGAATGCATGAACCAATTCAAAAATTAAAAAAGATTGAAGGTGAGGTTTTTTTTTATACCCACCAAATGACAATTCCAGTAACATATATATATATATATATATATATATATATATATATATATTTGTTTATATATATTTTCTTCTTCTTCTTGGAATTTTGAGGCGGTTGATAGATAGGCTAGTAGATTTGCAAAGGAATTAAGCCGTCCCTTGACTGTTTGAAAAAGAAGAGTTCACATCTAAGTCTTCTGGATTAAAAAGTAAGAGAGAGAGACATGGTCCAAGTCACTTCATCATATGTAACGCGTTAACAAAATTCAAAAATTTTAAAAGAGAAGATTAAATTCTTCTTGTCAAATTTAATTTTCCAACAGATTTTTGGTCCACAAAAGTTAACATATATATAATTTTTACCTATATATTGTTTATATATAATTTGAAATTTAATTTTACCAAATTTGCCCTTGTAATGCATGTAATAAATCATACTTTAGGGGCAAAATAGTAAAGTAATATACTTCATAATTCTGTTGAATGAAAGTGTTTGATATGAAAGGAAAGGCATTGGATGGAAGTATTTGACCGTCACAATGCAATTTTTTAACCAAATGTTCATGTATTTATGTCAAACCTCAATAAATGTTAATTTAATTTGCAACCAGAAATCACTAAAGTCAAATTAGATAGTGTAAAGAAGATCCTAGCTAAAAATCTTCTTGATTGAAAAAATGAAAATGAGAGATTAAAATTTTATCAATTCGTGATCTGATTTACACAAATAATCCAATGGTTGCTTTTTTTTTTTTTTTTTTTCTCAACAATGCAATTTATCAGTAGCATTTCTGACTAATGAAAATATACAATCACATAATAAAAATTAAAACTCCAAAACTAATTATTTTTCATTAATTTATTTGTTATTTCCATTATGTTTACATTCTTTTCAACTTTTCGCTATAGGAGGCTTTTATCAGAAGCGTTTCTGACTAATGAAAATATTTGCTAGAGTGCAAGTGAATAAACAAACCAATTCAAAAATATGTAAAAAGGTTGAAGACAAATATTATATATATATTTTTGACATATATTTAATATTTGATACCCAATGACAAGCCAAAGAACATAAAAAGAAAAAGAAGTTATAATTGATTTCTCTAGACTATTAATTAAAACGCTAGACAGTTTTTAGGTGTATCATCATTTATGTTATATAGGCAAAATGGTTCAAAACTTTCCATTTGTTTTAAAAAGATGCAAGAAACTCCATTATATTATATTTTATATCATATCATATTTTCACATTTGCAAAAGTGAGCAAATTACCTTCTTTTGCACATATTCTCCTTTTCTATGACCATTTTACTCTTTCCATTATTATAAAAAATAAAGAACAATAGAGAAAAGATATGTTTTTTATATTAAGTTTTTTGAACCTAAATAAAAAAAAAGAGAAGTTTTTTTTCCCGAGAAAAAAAACTAAAAATGCACAATTACATAATAAAAATTTTTGAATTTTATTTTTGTTTTTCGGAAAATTTTTCATTAGAAAGAGCGGTTTGTTTTATCAAGTTTTTTTTTTCTTTTTTTTTACCTTAATAGAAAATCCAGGAAAAAAAATTCCAGAAATAATTTTTGGAGAAAAAAAACTAAATATGCACAATTACTTAATAAAAATTTTTGATTTTTTTTTGTTTTCCGAAAATTATTTCCGGAACTTTTTCCATTAGAAAGAGAGAGAAAATTTATGAAAATAAAATAATTTTTAAAAAAACAAAAAAAATTTGGAAATTATTATTATTGTCGATATTTAGTTTTTTTTCTTTGAAAATAATTTCTGGAATTTTTTTACAAAAAAATTGCTTTTTTTTTTTATTGAGGTAAAGATAAACTTAATATAAAAAAACCCTTCTCTTGGAAAAATTTCCGGAACACAAAAAAAAAGTCAAAATTTTTTATTATGTAATTGTGCATTTTTAGTTTTTTTTTTATTAAGGTGAAAAAAAATTAATATAAAAAACTCCTCTACTCTCTATTTTTAATAATAATAAAAGGGTAAAATGATCATAGAAAAAAAGAATATGTGTAAAAGAGGATAAATTGCTTACTTTTGCAAATGTGAGGGTGCGATATGATCCAAAATATAGTTTAGAGGAGTTTCTTGCACTTTTTTAAAATCACAGAGTATATCACAAATCATTGTTAAATTAGTTTACTAATCGTGCTTAATAGAATTTTATTTGCCCCCCTCCAGAGTACAATTTCCATGGCAAAAGTTGATAGGATATAGTTTTCTCTAGGGTTGCACACGGTACAGTTTCTTATGGTTCTTAGTGAAACCATAACTGTTCTTAACAGTTCCTTAATTTTGGAACCAGAACCATTGAGTTTGGTTTCGGTTCCTCAACGGTTTTTTGTCAAATTTTTTATTTATTTTAAACATTGGTAAGATACACACTAATACTTGTGCAACCCTAGTTATAATAATAGATTAGAGGCTAGTATTTATTTATATATCTTATATTATATAAATATACAGAACATTAGAACTTAGAAGTTAAATGTATTTATCTATATGTTATATATTTTACAATTTATATATAAATAAAACACTAGAATTTAGAAGTTATTAGTATTTATTTTTATATTATATATTTTATACTTTATATATTATATATTTATATAGAACACTAGTACTTAGAAGCTATTATTATTCATTTATATTTTATATTATATATATATATATATATTTTTTTTTCTAACGGTTCCGGTTTCTTGACTTGGAACAGAAACCAGAACCGTAGTGAACAGTTCCTAAAATTTGAAACCAGAATCGGAACCGTAATTAATGGTTCGGTACATTTTCGATTTTGATTCCACTAATTCTTTGTACACTCCTAATTTTTACCATTTGCAAATGACAATTACTAATAGAAAATGAGCATTGGAGTGGGACCACATGAATTTCACTCCCATGCATTCAACGGATGCAATGGATTGGATTTTTATTTCGGTCCTCACAATAAAATCCCTACTTTTTCACCATTTGTAGCTTCTAACTATTTTAGAATTTTTGCCGGGATTAAAAAATAACTAAATAAATAAAATAAATATCACGCATGTATTGTGTGCAATATCTATTCTTCCCCAAATTTGGATTTAAACTTAAAAGAAAAATTAAATATAGGGGCAGTTATATATATATATATATATATATATATATATATATATATATATCTTTTCTTTTTGAAACTCCCACACTTATGATGCTCTTATGAAAAAGGTGGAGAAAGTATTACCTTATTTTGGTCTTCCATATATATATATATATATTTGTATATATATTTTCTTCTTCTTCTTGGAACTTTGAGGCGGTTGACAGATAGGCTAGTAGATTTGCGGAGGAATTAAGCTCCCTTGACTGTTTGAAAAAGAAAGAGTTCACATCTAAAGTCTTCTGGATTAAAAATTAAGAGAGAGACATGGTCCAAGTCTCTTCAGTATATGTAACGCGTTAAGAAAGTTTAAATTTAAAAAAGAGAAGATTAAATTCTTCTTGTCAAATTTAGTTTTCCAACGGATTTTTGATCCACAAAAGTCAACATATATATATATATATTGACTTTGGTTATACCAATTTTGTCCTTGTAATGCATGTAATACATCATACTTTACGGGCAAAATAGTAAAGTAATATACTTCAGTATTCTGTTGAATGAAAGTGTTTGATATGAAAGGCATTGGATGGAAATATTTGACCACACAATGCAATTTTTTAACCAGAGGAAATAGAAAAATGATAGAGTTTACGACTATACAAAATCGAGAAAAAAATGACTTTTACGTGGCAATATTTTAATAGTACTCTTCAAATCTTTCATCACATATTAAATATATTATATTTTTTTTAGACAAAAGTACCCTTTCACCCATTTTCTTCACCTCTCTCTCTATATTATTAGTAACTCCAGATAAGGATATTTTCTAATCAATGGGTAGTTTGTCCCCTGTTTTGTATTATAAAAAAAATAAAAATCGTTTTATTGCCACCTAAAAATTCAGATGCATTAGAGTGAATGAATATTTTGTCTCTCTATTGTCTTCAACTAATATTATACTTATATGGTTACTCTTAAAAAAATTTATATATGATTACTATGACTTGAAGAAGAGAGAGAATATTTTGAAAACGGGTTATGCGGCGGTGGATTTTAATAGAGTTAAATTTAGGATAGTAGGATTCAATTGAATTTAAGCGAAGTAGAGAAAAGAAAAAATAATCACAAGTAATAAGAGAGAAGATTTTGTATGAATAAGGTTGTGCTTGAAGATGAGAGGATGAGTTTGGATGTGACGAGGGTTGTTTAAAAATTTAAAGATATTTTAGTCTAAAAGATTTTATGTTTTCAATGTCCTACAAAAACTCAACTACTTTAATGCCACATCATGAATCGATTGAGTGTCGGGTTAAAAAACTCACTTGATGTAGCATTACTCAAAGCGCTTTTGACGAATAAAAATATTTGCTAAAGTGCAAGTGAATAAATAGACCAATTCAAAAATATAAAAAGGTTGAAGACAAATATTATTATTTTTTGATATATATTTAATATTTGATACCCAATGACAAGCCAAAGAATATAAAAAGAAGAAGAATATCATTCTTAACATATTTGAATGTGAGTCGATTAACGAGTGTAAACTTCTGTAGTATATCTCGAAAGTATTAACACTATCAAAAAATTGCCACACCCCTTCTATCAACGACTTCCATAAATTTGAAACAAGTGGTGTGACAGGAGCAATCCTTGAGGACACAACTGAGGCATTAGTAGTTAGTGTTTGGCTAGTGGAATTCTTAGAAGAAAAAAAATTAGTACATGCATGCATACTCCATATTGTAATAAACCATCTCTAAAATACACCAACATATTTCTCTAACTTACCTTATACTTTCATATCCAACTGTTGTGGGATTGCATTCTCTAAATGCATAGACTTCTGCAATTGCTTTGTTAATTCTAAGTAAATTTGTTAATGCATCTTGCCCATTCAAAGGCAATAATCGCGTCTTATCGGGTTGAACACTGTACTTAAGTGTTAATGCACTGTCAAAAACTTCAAACACCTCATAAAACTTTTTTAACAAATTGATCATACACAATATGTTGATCAATAGGAAAATCATTAATTAAACCACCTTCATATCTCAAAGATTAATCAACACATGCTATAATCTTTCCTCCAATATGGAAATAGCAAAATAAACTTTTATAAAAGACAAACTCCATTGTCGAGCCCATGATGAATTACCATTAGCATTAGAATATATGTGTTCATGTGAACTAAAAATAATCAAAGTTTGCAAAATTTTATGAATAATTTTAATACCTTTAGTATGATGAAAGAAAAGGCCAAAATTTTGTAATATTATTTTTTAATTTGGTTTTCAAAAATTAGGTATTCAGATCTTTATTAGCTCTTACATTCGGTATCATTGTTTGCATCCCACAGTTTGTTATTACTAACCTTTTACATATACATAAATATATTAATAATCCAAGCACTGGTTGATTGATGATCTAAACCAATCAATGCTTATGGGATGAGTTTGTTTGTAAAACCCTTCCCCAGTTGATTGTCAAGAAAACCTTCCCTTGTTGAATGCTAAGAAAAAAAAAGAAAACCCTAACTTAAAATTCTTCAAAAGTATTCTAAATCTACATACAATCATCAACCCCCAAATCAAAAAACAAAAAAAGTAGATAAAAGTATCACCATACTTGAATCACTTGAAAAATCGGTGGATGCTAATGAAAGAAGAAGATCTTGAGAAGAATATGAATAGACAAGAAGAGAATACCAAGGCACAAAGACAAGTTGTGAAGAAACGACGAACAACGTAAAAAATAAAAAATGAATAATGGTAATGAATGAAAAGGGTAGAAGAGGTATTATAACTTTTATAGAACTTTGTTGGAAATTGTTTTCAAAAGTAGGAATTCTTTTTCCTGATAAAAATTTTATAGGACTTAGTTGTCTTTAGGGTATAAAAGTAGGACTAGACTATAATTTTTCCAAAAAAGAAAGTAGCCACCAAAAAAAGAAAACATAACAATATATTATCAAGAATTGACTTAGAAAAGAGAATAAATATATAGAGATTATTTGAATTACCTCCTTAAAGCATCTCCATCGACTCTCTAAGGGCCCGACTTATAGCTTTTCGGCCAACCCATGCTTACATTGGGCTGACTAAATTTGTGGGCCCCATATGAAGCTCGCGCTCGGACTGGGGAAATTTCCCTAGCCTTTCTCCTATCGGGATTTCCATTTGTGAACCTGATTGTCTTTTTTTTTATGTTTTCTTTTCAAACATGAAAAAAATAAATGTTTATGTTTTTTGGCAAGAGGGGCTTGAACTATGACCTTCTCCAAAAACAACCACACAATCCACCAAATCAATTGATTTTTTTGATAATTAAAATACAACCTTTATATTTATTGTATGTTTTGAAATATATGGATCATTTTCAAATGACTTTGTACACTCTAAAACCTTATATCCCAACTAAACTTATATTCATTCAATCATAAAATATAACACATAAATAAATTTATATATATCTATTTTATTTTATATGCAAACAAAATTATATCTATTTTTAATTTATTACAATTTTATATGATTTGATTATCACATATTATATATGATATCTGTTACTCAAGTAATGACCCTTGAGAGGGGGGGGGGGGGGTGAATAGGGTTTTTGACAAACAATAGAATCAAATTTAAGAATTAAAAAGATATGCAATATATAATGAGATAATAATAGAATTAAAGAAGTACAATATAAATAACTTAAGGATAGAGATTCAAACACTGTCAACACAAGGATGTAGCATGGTTCAAAAACTCCTACTTTACGACTCAAGATCCCTCTTGAGATTTTTTCCAATCTACTATGACTTTTCCTTATCGATGGAGAGCAAACCTTTACAATGGAGAACACAAGCTCCTTCTTGCTAAGTGAACTCTTTCACTTAGTCTTCTAGGGTTCAACAACCCTTTACAACTGATGTAGAACAGAATTTGGGATACAATGGATATCTTTCAAAGAAGAAAACACAATTTCAAGCTCTCAATACTATAGTTAAAATTGAATCACAAGTTTGAAGCTTAAGTGTATTGAATGATGGTAGATTGCAATGATTGTTGCTCAATAAATGCTCAAGAGTCTTGGTGTCTATTCATAAATGTAGAGCATATCAATATATATAGAGCCTTTGAAAAATATAGCTGTTGGAAGGTAGTTATGAGCATTAAATGCACTGAACTAGCCGTTGTATTCAAATTCAGCTACTTTCAGTCAGCTAAAAATAAAGTTTCAGTCAGCTGAAAAGGTGCTCTAGAAATATCAAAGCCTACTGTCATTTTCAGTCGTCTCAAAGTGCATTTTCAGCAAGCTCAAACTTCACTTTTAACAAGCTGAAAGTTAACTTTCAGCAAGCTCAAACTTAACATGTCTTAGAAGGATTTTCAACAAAGTGCAGAAAGACTTTTGATCTTTGAAAAATATCTCTAAGGCTTTAAAACTAATTTTTTAGTGATAAAATGACTAATAGATGATATGTGTGTGAATGCATCATGGTCATGGTATGCAAGTGAGCTTCAAACAAGTTATTCAAAAATAACTTTGACAAATTAAGTCCTATCTCTCACAAAGTTATAATTACCTCATTTCATCATGCTTGAATATGTCTTGAAGCTTTGAGGTACTTCTTTCTTCTTTAATGAATGCTTCTCTTATATCATTATCTTCTTTTATGATCATTCCACAATGTGAATGATTTGTTTATTTGTGTCAATTATCCTAAACAATCACTCAATTTAGATATTAGTGTTTAACATCATTAATGATTTGTTATCATCAAAATTACTGGATTGCCCTTAGGTTAAAACCTTTGGGTCAATAATATCAATTTTAATTTATTTCTCGCTTAAATTTATTAATATTATTAATAAAATAAAAAATAAAAAATTATTAAAAAAAATATATAAAGTAAAACACTCCATTCACATTAAACCCAGTTTCACTGTAAATAGGAAAATGTGTAAACTTTTGCTGTGTCCAAGTTTTACCCTTGAAAGAGAACCACATAAATATATTCGTCACCACAGTAGAAAGAATGTGCAGTACCGATAAGAACCACCTAATAATCATCAATGGAAGAATCATAACATAGTCCACATAATGTTGTACATACATTAAATGGACAAGAGAACTTTTTGTATGCTCCGGTGGATGGATTCCACAATACCCATGACTTGCCATAGTCATAGTCAAAACCCAATAGTACCAAACCATTACAACAACAATGGATTTGGGGCAGCACGTATTTCATATGTGGCAAGTACTGCTTTTCATTTGAATTATCAGAAATTTCATAGCGCATGGAGTAGAAACAGTCTGGATAGGACGACCGGGAAAGGAGTCTTTCGCGGTCCAATTTAATGGATTGGTTAAGGTAAGTTTTGATGAATTCGGGTTAAGAGATTACAGCATGCCATGATTTACAAACGCACCTAAATTTAGGGTTGATAAAATTGGATACGATTCAAGATAAATTAACATGTTTAATAAACGAGTCAACACAAACAGGAATAGACGCAAAAATTGTGTTGAGTTTGAGTTTAAGTTGTCTAATATGCAACATGATTAAAACAATAATTATTCATATATTTTGATTTTATTCAAACTTATATATACATAATTATGTATTCATAAAATGTAAAGATGAGATCGCTATGATATCGTTGAATAACTTTAGTATATTTTTTTGTATATACAAAATTTATAATATAATTTGATTTTAGGATTTATGTATAGATATGTACTTAATTTTTTATATGATCTTCAAAGAGATTTTTAGAAGGTGAAGAAATTCATATCATATAAGTTGAACGAATTAAAATGATTATTATTAAACAAACCGTGTCATTTTATTATATGACATGTTTATTAAATATGTTACATGGGTCGACATGTTTAATACATTAAATAAACAAGTTGGATTAATGTTGAGAGTCTTTGACACAATTATTAAATGAGCCGGGTTAGAGTTGATCTGTTTAATAAAATATTCATAAATCAACACGAACACGAACACGAATTGGACATTATTGTCCTTGGTGGACACTATTTATTAGAATTGCACAAAAAATGATCATTGTTTCTAGGGTAAATATCATTGACACCCTGAAACTTGTCCTTATTTCACATGGATCTGTTTAATAAAATATTCATAAATCAACACGAACACGAACATGAATTGGACATTATTGTCCTTGGTGGACACTATTTATTAGAGTTGCACAAAAAATGATCATTGTTTCTAGGGTAAATATCATTGACACCCTAAAGCTTGTCCTTATTTCACACGGATACAACTTCGTAAAATTTCGTCACAAACACCTCTTGACATTTCTTTCGTATATCACTGAGTACTTTTACAGTGAAATGACCTTACTGTCCTTTGAGTACTCAACTAAACATTTTGCTTACTAAATTTACCCATTTATCCTTGGATACCTTTCTTCTTCTTCTTCATCATCAATTTTATAACAGAACCCTAATTGCAAATTCTGAAGAAAACAATACATTTCAGGTTGCAAATTGGAAACCTCTATCAAAAAATTGATGCATTAAATAATAGAAACAATAATACAAAACAAATATGTCTTCAATTTTGCAAAACAAAACGAATGCATAACAATACACAGACCGTATAACAAATGTCCAATTTGAATACCAACCCATTGCCAATTTCACGAGGACCAATTACCACCTGATATTAATATCATTTGCACTACTAGTGTTAACCAAATGGAGCCCAAAGAAACAGTGTAGCCATTTCCTTTGGTTTGAAACAGTGAAGCCAACTAAAACCGGTATATAACAGACCCATCATCAATGGAATACAACATACCCAAAACGAATGCATAACAATACAGCGAACCGCACACCGTAATCAAAACAGTAACCAACATGTCTTTTTGAAGAAATCGATGAGAGCAAAGAGTGCAGAAACCCGTCACCGTCGCCTCAATCGGAGCATCACGCCGACGATCGCAACAATCTTCGCCATTGTTGCCAGTTACCCGTCGTCGCGCAAGGCTCTCACATCATTTCCTTCAATTGATTAGGCCAAACTATATTTTATTTCAGCCTCAACAAAGAGTTCTTCACACTCTTCACAAACATTAACCAGAGCATATGCAAGTTCTGCAATTCGAAATATAGATACATATAAATACACATACCTTAAAAAGACCCAGATCTTTCTAATATAATCCGGGTCTTTTTTAAGGTGTGCTCTGTGGGATTATCTGCCATGTTGTGGCATTGGTGAGAGAAGGTGGCCATGACAATGGTGGGAGGAGGTGACATGGGTAATGGTTGGAGAGAGAAAAGAGAATAAAGAGAGGAATAAGAAAAAAAATAAAAGGCTATTTTGGTCCATTCAGCAGTATAATATTTTAACATAAAAAATTATTTAAATAATTAGAGACAATCAAAAGATTTCACATATTAAAAAAATTGATAAAGAATGTTTATAATGAAAAAACTGATATTTACCCTTGTTTCTAGCATAATTCTTTGTATAATTCCTTTGATCTTGTGATTTGATACATGTAAGGCTCTCAACTCATTGTTAAATGTTGAATTTTCTAGTGGATGTGATGCGGGTATGAACTATTGAATGCTAAGAGAGACGCCACACCATCATCATTGAAAAAAAAAAAAAAAGTTAAATTTTAATCCAAATATATATATATTTCTAAATTTATGTTATAATCTTTAAAAGATTGACCACAATCTAGAGGTTAAATTAATCCATTAAGAAGGAAAGGACAGAAATCTGTATCCTTCTAAAAGAAGGCAAGAATATTCACATAATCAAATAATAGGTCAAAATCTCTCCAATGTAAGCAGAGTATGAAAATATTGGCTTAATCAAGAGATATATGTCTGTGGCCTACAAGTGTGGAAGGAATGGGAAGTGATAATCAGTACAAAAAAGCAAGGATTTGCAGACTATCTTAACGTGATTTAACACAAATTACAACTTGCAAATCTCAATTCAGACACATAAAGTAAAAGAATTTTATCTGCCCCATCTATGGTGTACAACTTCCATAGCAAAATTTGATAGGATACAGTTTTCACCATTTGCAACTGCCAATTACGAGTCGGTTTTTGCCAAGGGAAATGATTGTTGCAAGCCAAGCCTGCAACGAATAAACAAACATATATGTAACTAGGCAATTCTAAAACATGTTTCTTATGCATCGTCACAAGAGACAAGGATATAGTAATGGAAGTAACAAAAGAAGTGATCTTACTAGAGAAATATCAATATTAAAATATCAGTGTGCTCAAATAATTTTGTGGTGAGCTTTCCAACGTCATTATTGCAGAGAAATAAACCCTAGAAATCAGAAAGGAGACTACCCTCTTATGGGTGAGTGAGCAAATCCCAGCAAAAACTCTTGAATCTCAATTGTTCCCAAAAAATTGGTAGAAGCAAGACGTTGTCTTAGGCCATGCTAAATAATACAATCGCCATGACAAAAGTAGCCCAACTCTTGAATACTACTGAACAATTTCACCGTATGTGGCATAAGAAATTCTATTTCGTTATATTCCTTCTCTTAAATAAGTTAATTGGTGCGTTTGTGTATGAAATGACTTTATTAGTACAATTCCGTCTTTCTTCGTAGTAAAAGAGCCAACAATCCTCATGTGTTGTTACGCTCTGCCTACTGGTGGCATTTCTTTTCACAAGCTGGATCCTGGATCTGTTAATTTTTTTTTCCTAGTTGATCTGTTAATTCATTCAGTGATTTGTTCTCTGTGTCTTCATTGTAAAAAACAAAAACAAGAGGAAAAGAGAGAGAAAGACATGAAAACCTTATTATTACGATTCTGACTTTTTAAACCAAATATGCAGCTCTAATAATCATTGCCATCACCACTCCTATTCTGGATGACATCAATCCAGGGTTTCAAACTGAAAAAATGTTTGCCAAGATTTTATGTACTTCATTATCAATGGGGGGTTTCTTTTCAAGGTTAAAAGCTGTAAGCCTACAGCTAAGGGGCTTGGTTTATGCCTTTCATGTCATGGAACATGTCTAACGTTTAGAACTTGGAAATTGATTGGATTTTACTGTCTTGGTTTCTCATGGGTGAAGGTTTTGAAGGCTTCAAGCCCAAATTGAGGGGGAATTGGCCCAAACATGGACTCTAAAGATTAAGGCAGAGTATTGAATATATAATTAATTGGCACTTGCAAATGGTGAAAACTAGGCATAAAAAGTTTCTGATGGGGCAATCATTTTCTTGGCAATTGATGTTAATATGGTAGGAAAAAAGATTGCTAGCAATTATTCTCAACCATTAGAAAGGCAAACTGTGACAATGATCAAGCAAGGTCTGAACCATTAGAAAGGCAAACTATGATGATGATCAAGCAAGGTCTGAACCATTAGAAAGGCAAACTGTGACAATGATCAAGCGAGGTCTGAACCATTAGAAAGGCAAACTATGATGATGATCAAGCAAGGTCTGAACCATTAGAAAGGCAAGAGGATAAAAACCATTACTGCTACTAGTGGATTTCACAATGTCAGTAACAACAAAGCTTGGTAAGTGTTCACTATGTATCTCAAGTTGTTGTCTCTGTTTGGACATGAGAGAAAAATAATATAAGATTTACAACAAACAACAAAAATTAGTAAACTTGAAAATTAGACCACTCAAGGGGAAAAAAAAACTATTAACTACATCCAACTAGTAAAACAAATAGGGGGAAGGGAGTAAGGGGAAAGAGATTAGGGAAAGTGAGTATGACGCATGCATTATGTGCAATGTCTATTCTTCCCCATATATGAATTTAAACTTAAAAGAGAAATTAAATATCGGGGCAATTTAGAATGAGAAGTAAAATTTTCATGTTGAAAAAGCTACAAAATTTCTCATTAAACAGTAAAATTATCTTATCCATAGAGCTCTTCGTTGTGGGGATATTAAATAGCGGTAAGCTGATAGACGAATTTCATTTAAAAAAGAAATAGCTACCAAAAAGATCTTTTGGAAGTGAGAACTAAATGGTATGATCAATGATCAGCATGATGGAACTCTCCCAAGATGCATTTAGTTGCAAAACGTATATACAAGTAAAATCATATCAGAATAAGAAATGGAACAATATATATTTTCTTTTGATAAAACATATCTTATGAGAAAAAAAGAAAGTACCTACCAGGAAAAGAAAAAAGAAAAACATAACAATATAATATATTGACTCAGAAAAGAGAATAAATATAGATATATTATTTGAATTACCTCCTTATGGTACCTTTCTTTTTCCTTTCCCTTAAGCTGTACGCCGGCTGTTGCCTCTTAATCAACTGTGGGTAAAACTAAACTATCCACGAATGGAACCACTTTGAAATACCCCATATTTGGGGTGACAAGGTTCCTAAATATGTTTTCTTTAGGATTATAGATGACTATAATTTTTTCACCTATCACCATCACAATTTCACCTTTCTTCGTAACACACAACGGCCTCGAGTAATTTTTTAAAAATCTTTTTTGCAGCATACGACGTCGGATAATGATCAACTTAGTTCAAGAATTCATCTGACCATGTTCTTTCCTGACCCATACCTCAGCCTGTTTTCCATCAGGCGTACTGCAGTATAAACCAAGGCACCCTTTCACAACCATCAGACCAAATATATCCCTTTTATCTATACAAACTGGTGGTGGCATCTCCTCGAACTTGTCATTCACCGCGTCAAAGATAACAATACTTGCATATGTTGTTCTCAAATCACACTCACACGGGATCATATTGTCTGCTGAATCTTGCATCATCATCATCACCGCCACTAGAGGACGAATAAGATTTATTTGAACTAGAGTGATGGCCTTTGTTATCATCCTCCTCCGATGAGGAATGAGGACTAGAAGAGCTTGAAATTTCAGAACTAGAGTGATCAGAACTAGAGTAATGGCCTTTGTTATCATCCTCAGAGGAGGAGGAGGAGGAGGAGGAAGGATCAGAAGACACAGAACGATCAGAACTAGAGTCAGAGTCATAGTCTGTACTAGAGTCCGAAGAGAGGTAATTTGAAGATTTCGAAATAAAGTGAAACACTCCATTCACATTGACCCCACTTTCACTGTAAAGAGGACTGTTAATAGGTAAATGAGTATCAGTGTAAATAGGAAAATGAGTGAACTTTCTAGGCTCTGTCCAAGAATTACCCTTGAAAGAGAAAACCACATATAGAAATTCGTCAACATCAGAGTTAGTGACAAGAAGCACCTTGTAATCATCAATGGAAGAATCATAACATAGTCCATAGAATGTACATACAGAAAATGGGGATGAGAACTTTTTGTGCGCTCTGGTGGATGGATTCCACAATACCCATGTCTTGTCATAGTCACGACCCAATAGTACCAAACCATTACAAGAACAACAGATGTTGAGCAACCCGTTTTTCTTATGTGGTAAGTAGAGATTTTCATTTGGATAATCGGAAATTTCATAGCCTATGGAGTAGAAAAACTCCGGATCTGGAAAGACCGACTGCCGGCAAAGGAGTCTTTGGCGGTCCAATTTAATGGATTGGTTTAGGTGGGTTTTGATGAATTGGGGTTCAGAGATTACAAGAAGCCATGATTTACAAACGCACCTGAATCGCAACAGAGACTTGACTGGTAGTCTCGAGAGTATATTACTGTATATGATTTCGCATGGAAGACTCCGTGTGTCACCTCCGATTGCTGCCTTTCTTTGCTTTTTCTTTCTCCCCATTCTCTTTCAATCGGCCGGCTACTTTCAGTGGCAAAAGAGCGAGGGTGTTGGGTATTATATGACGAACGCCCTCTATACACACACGTACACACACATACACTATGAGTAATGCTACGAAGAGAGCGCTCTTTTCGTAGCATCTACGAACTCTCCTCTACAGCCGATAAATCAGAATTCCTAAGATTCGTGAAAAGTTAAAAGCTGTTGTCAAACAGAGCTTCCACATTTAAGATGACAATTTTGTTCATCAGATTTTTGTCCCGTCCCATCCTATAAGGACGGAAAAAAAACCCGAACCCGTCACTGGTACGGACGAATTTGAAATTTGATAAAAATTCACCTCGTACCTGTAGGACGTATTATATATAATAGGTTCATATTACTTAAATAGAATTGTTACATCTAAAATTTTACCGTATATTCGTTGAATTTATGTAGTAGATTTCATCTCATGTATTTATTGTATGCATTCTGTAAATGAGAAAGTATATATTTGATAATTCTACTTGGTCATTATTTTTTTATATTAATAATATAATTTTATCTTTACCTTTATTTACTAAAACCAGCCCGTCATATAAATATCTTTAAAATTTTTTAAACTATTTAGTTGTCATTCTTAGATATAACTTATAGATACCACAACACTACCGATTCTCTCCAACACTACCGATTCTCTCCAAGTTCATCTCATTGTTTGATTCTATGTTTTTTTTTCTTTTTCATTTGTTCATCTCACGTTGAGAACTCAATTTTGAGGTTATTTTTTTTTTCTTTTAAATGGATTGTGTATTTGTGTTGATTGAAGGTCAGTGAGATTTCACCCGCCCCGACCTGCAATATAAACCAGGCAGGAATGAGTAATGTGAGTAAAATTCGTCCCAGGTTTCAGGAGTATGAGAAAGATTTTTTCTTAACCCACTCCGTTGTCATCCCTACTCCCCTCTCTCTCTCTAAGCACTAAATTAAATGTATAAAATTGATATAATTTCGATCAAAGGAAAGTTTTTGCATCTTTACAGTATGATAAGTCATTCTGTAGACTTTGCATTCGTGAAAGAGTCCTACCACATTGATTCCATGGATACAAAATTTTCGGCCCAAGACTTCTGTTTAAATCTTAGTTCTGAATAGCATGGTCCATCACCAATAGATTGTTCACAATTTGAATCACTACCACTAGAATCAGGGAGAGGAGATCTTTTTTCCTTGTCATCCAAGGCTATTTTAGGGGTTGTTGTTTCACTGGTATTAGACCCACCATCATAGCAAGTAAAATCCATCTCTTTTTTTATTCTATGGATACAAAATTTTTGGCCCAAGACTTCTGTTTAAGTGTTCGGCCTGAATAGCATGGTCCATCACCAATAGATTGTTCACAATTTGAATCACTTCCGCTCGGTTGTTGTTTCACTGCCGTGAATCCATGTGATGATTCATTCATATGAGAATCAAGGAGAGGAGATCTTTTGCCCCGTCATCCACGTCTATTTTAGGTGTTGTTTCACTGGTATTAGACACACCATCATAGCAACTAATCCATCTCTTTTCTCTCTCTCTCTCTATATATAGATATATATAGGTGGAGTTATGCTATTATGGTTGCAAACAGTTCGATTCAATCTCATTTTTCTGTGTGTATATGCAGGTGTAGTTATGGTATTAGAGGTGCACACGATTCGATACATTTTCATGTTAAATCTTAACCGAATCAATTCCAACCGTTCTTAAAAAATTGAAACTGAATCATGAGACTGTGAAATCGAACTAAACAATAAAATATAGTTCAATTCGGTTTTAAACCACAATTCTAGACTAGAAAAAAAGATTGTAATCTTATACTTTGTCAAGTTTGTAAGTTATACTTGGTCAAGTGTGAAAGTGACTATTATAAGGTCCTTAGTTTGTTTTTCTGTATCGTATAATCTATCGACTCCTTGTGAGTAGTAGTAGTGTGACTCAATATAATTTAAGGTCTTAGACAAAAAATATATTTAGTTTAATTATCAATTATAACAAATTTATGAAGAGTTCATTTTCAAGATTTAATTAGTTTATCTATTCTTCTCTACTTTTTTAAGTTTTTTATATCCCGATTCATATTTTCTAGTAGACATATTTAATAATATAAATAACAATAATCACAAACAAAAATATACAATTTTATGATAATAAAAAATAATAAGACTACAAAATAATTTAAGTTAAAGAACAATAGAACTTGCTGTTAGAAAAATTCGGTCCAATTCTTCACTTATTTTGTAACTTCCAATAAATTTATGGTACCCAAATAAAAAATTGCTTCTAATAAATTTATGCCACCCAAATAAAAAATTACTACCTTCAAATTCTTGAAGAATCCCAAAATATGTGAGAACAAAATTGAATTTGGATTGAGTGAGATCTTAAGATTGTAATAAGTGGAGAAGAAAAAAAATATTGTAACGAAAGAGGAGGAAAAATGGTGATGAATAAATGAAAAAAGAAGAAAATAAAAAATTAATAGAAGAAGATAAAAAGTTTTATAATTTTTAATTTTTCACAATTAAAAAAAGAAAAAAGAATTGTGGAATGACCATCTCCTTGTTGGTTGACTGCAAATATGCTTTTGCTTTCCTTATACATATGACATGTATAATAAATTGTTTTATTTATTAATTGCCACGTGTATTTACAACTTTGCTTGCCATTCCATCCGATAAGAATGGGAAAATAGTAATCCTCTTCATAACTGAAGATTTCGTAAGTTTCTATGTCTCTCATATATATATATATATATATATATATATACTTATTTAGTAATCGGTAGTTTAGTTGAGTATGATCCTAATAAACTTTAAATCAGAACCAATCTTGAAACCAATAGTTGTCAATTTTTAAAATCAGATGCGATCGATAGCAAATTAGATTGAACCGTATGACTCGATTCAGTTTATACCAGTTTGTTAGTTTCTAACAATTTTTTGTGTACTCCTATGGACCACCATCCACCTTCAGCACCAATATAGTTTGAGGGTGAAGGCAAATCGAGGAATTCAAGGATCAAGTTGATTGAATTGAATAAATTTCTAACTTATGGTTGCAACTGAGATGAATTTCAATTGAAAACAGTTGCTTGATTTTGCCCATTTCTTCTACAATATTAACTGTTGGTGAAGTCGTATCATATTGAATTGGATGTAGATTTGGTTATAAGTTTGAACTGAGAAAAGAAAATCAAATGTAGAAGTACAATAATTAATACTCATAGAAATCTATAAGATATATGAATTATGAATATTAAGTGATGAATTCTAGGTAAACGAGCCGGTGCGCAATAGAGAACTTGAAAGTAGTAAGCTAGGCTAGTATACAACATTCAGTTCCATTAACCATGATATACAAGTAAAAATAATGCTTGAAATTTATGAATGAATACAAACTATTTCATCAAACTTAGGGCATTAAACTAAAATCACAAAATAAAAATGAATGAATTAAATAATAAAAAATCGCTGCTCTTTCTTATATATCTTTTCACAGCTTTGCTTTGTGTTGCCCATCAAATACCATAGCTAGTCAGCAGCATAAGGTGAGACCAGACTCTCCACATATATAACCCATTCAAACCAGTCATCATTCCTAACCTTCAGATTCTTCAATGTCTTGTCATGGAAATTGTACCTTATGAGTTTCCTTCCATCCACAACAACTATTACTTCTCCATTCCTTGTAAAGCATATGGGCACCAAATAGTCACAGTACCCAATATCTCTCCCCCTTAGAACACTCATCTTCTTCCAAGAACCCTTCACACCATATTCCTTCATAACCCAAATCTCAACTTCAACTCCATACCCATAGCAAACCAAAGAAAGACAACCTTGTGAAACTCCCAAGCTATGAAATGAGATGTTCCTGTCACGAATCTCCGGTTGTGGAAGCTCAAAAAACTCCTCTTTCGCCGTATCAAGTGAAAGAATCATGTCACGTCCACCGCGACTTGCTCGCCAGTGAAGAGCCCCATTCAAGAATGTTCCAGACTCGTCCAAGATGGTAATACTTTCATGGAAGCCTTGGATCATCCTCCAAGTGTTGTATTTTACACTGAAAACTTGGACTTTGATTTGATCATAGGCAGTAGCACAAGCACTTGCTCTTACAACTTTGTAATCATCACTAGAGGAATCATAACCAAGCCCATAGAGGGACACAATATCAGATGAAAAGCTTGGTTTTGGTAATTCCCTGGATTGTCTGCTAGATGGGTTCCATAACATCATGACATCCAAGGCACGATAGGCTAAGCAAATTAAGCCATTGCAAGAACCCACTATTTGAACACCTTGTTGTGGCGATTTAGATGGCAACCCAAGATTTACTATGGCACCATCATCATCATTCTCAACAACATGATCAACATCATCACATGATGATGGTGATTCATAGTCCAAGGAATAAAAGGGGAATAATGTGAATAGTCTATGGTGGTCCATGTGAGGATCGGAATTGGCTCGGTTGAGATGCATTTTAACAAAGTAAGGATCGGATATCAAAGAAAGCCATGGCTTGGAAACACACTTGAATCGATTCAGGGACTTGGCGGGGAGTCTCGAGAGTATGTCGAACACGACATCTTGTGGAAGGTTGGACATGGCTCAATTCTTCTGTGATAAGTCACTATATTCTTTTTAAACCCCTAATGAAGTAGTATAAATAGAGACACAAGAAAGAAACATTCCATGAAAGGTACATTGTATACGGATAGATTTTGTGTGATGAATTGAAGGTCAAACAGGGCGTCGACTTGAGAAGACCGTGACTTGTCAAGCAAGTACTAATATACAAACATATATTATATTTATATTAAATTCATTTGAAAAATGACATTGCCTTTGTTGAATAGTTGAAGCCTACGTTGTTCACTGTAGGTGGTTTAATTTTTGGGGGCGGGCTGGAGTTGTTTATAGAAATTTGTCAATTACTGTAGGCTTGACTCTTATGACCTCGTGTCCAACTGTGCATATGATGTGGTCAAATTTGATGACACACCAAACTTTGCAATTTTGGGCATTCAGCGGACCCAGTCATTGGATCTGCGGGCCCTGGTTTGGGACCCACAAAATCCAAACCACTTCCACCCATAGTAGATTTGCAAAGGAATTAAACCGTCCCTTGACTGTTTTTAAAATTGACTCCAGGAGATATACAACCATATATTCCAAAAAAACACGATAGGTCCAAGTCTACTTATTATAACTTGAGAAAAGAAGAGTTCACATCTAAGCCTTCTGGATTATAAAGTAAGAGAGACATTGTACAATATTTAAGTTTAATTATACAAAACTTAATCTGTTAAAAGAGATTGTAACTTTAATATTTAAATTTTTGTTAAAGGATCTAAAATTTTCTTGTGATTTTAAGGTGGTGCAATAAATTCTGCTAAATTTTGAACCTTATCACAACCTCACATTTATAAAAGTGAGCAAAGTATTACTTTTTGCACATATTCTCATTTTTATGACCATTTTACCCTTTTTATTATTATAAAAAATAAAGAACAACAGAGGTTTTTTTTGCCTTAATAAAAAAAAAGAAATTTTTTCAAGAAAAAATTTCTGGAAAAAAAAACTAAAAATGCACAATTACATAATAAAAAAATTTCAGATTTTTTTTTTTGTTTTCCGGAAAGTTTTTCATTAGAAAGAGGGGTGTTTTTATGTTAAGTTTTTTTTACCTTAATAAAAAAAAGAGCAGAGTTTTTTTCCTTGGAAAAAAATTCCGAAAAAAATTTTCGGGAAAAAAAACTAAATATGCAAAATTACTTAATAAAATTTTTTTTTTTTTTTTTGTTTTCCGAAACTTTTTTCATTGGAAAGAGAATTTATGAAAATAAAACAATTTTTGAAAAAAACAGAAAAAAATTTCAAAATTTTTTATTATTGAACATATTTAGTTTTTTTCTCCGAAAATTTTTTTTGAAATTTTTTATTCCGCAAAAAAACTCCTTTTTTTTATTAAGGTAAAGAAAAACTTAAAAAAGAAAAACCCCTTTCTTTCTAATGGAAAATTTTCTGAAAAAAAAAATTCAAAATTTTTATTATGTAATTGTGCATTTTTAATTTTTTATCACAAATTTTTTTCGCAGAAAAAAAACTCATCTTTTTTCTAAGGTAAAAATAAATTTAATATAAAAAAGTAAAATGATCATAGAAAAAGATAATATGTACAAAATGAGATACTTTGTTCACTTTTTCAAAGATAAAAGTGTGATATAATCTAAAATATAGTATAAAAGAGTTATTGTAATTTTTAAAACTATAAGGGGTTTTTTGGGCCCTTTTTCTAAATTCTTTAATATTTTGCTCTTCTAATGCATGTAATTCATTATAATATCATACTTTATGAAAAAAATAGTAAAGTAGTTATATACTTAAGTAACAATGTTGAATGGAAGAGTTTGATAGGAAAGGCATTGGAAGGAAATATTTGACCGTTAGCCTGCAATTTTTCAACAAGATGATGTTCATATGTTTATGTCAAATCTACTAAAGTCAAACTAAATAGTCATGACGCGTAGAGAATAGCCTAGGTAAAAAATCTTTTTGATTCAAAAAAGAAAAATGACGGAGAGAGCTGTTAGAAAAATTCGAGACATCATTATTATCATTACTTTTGCTCAGGAAGATTTACTGAACAATGCTACACGTCATGAAAATATTTCATGAATTTTTATCTTGAATGATGTGGCAATTAAATGGTGAGTTAGTATTGGTGGGATTTCCCCCATACACGGAATGTCAATGATATTATCACTTGTCACATCATTCATGAAGGCAAATTCATGATAAAATTTCATGACGTTTAGCATTTTTCGATTAATTTAACACAACCAATCCAATTTTTTTTCTCACCAATGAAATGGTATATATAATCACATCATGAAAATTAAATCTCCAAAACTGTTTATTTTTCATTAATTTATTTGTTATTTTCACCGTGTTTAAATTCTTTTCAACTTTTCGCTAGCCAAGTCAATTTGAAATTAGGGAATCAAACAAAGATGACGTCTATTAGAAGCTAACCAAGGTAAAATGGTTCAAAACTTTGATTATAAAAAAGTGCAAGAAACTCTTTTATATTATATTTTGAATCATATCACACTTCATTTTTGTAAAAGTGAACAAAATATTCCTGTTGCACATATTCTCATTTTTTTAATGACCATTTTAGTTTTTCTATTATTATAAAAATAAAGAACAAAAAGAGAATGGAGGTTTTTTCTATATTAAGTTTTATCAATTTTTGAGAAAAAAAATTTCGAAAAAAAATAAAAATACACAATTACATAATAAAAAATTTTGGAATTTTTTTTTTTCAAAAATTGTTTTCGAAAAATTTTTCATTAGAAAGAGGAGATTTTTTTTATTAAGCGCACAATTCGGTCTCATTTTTTTTTTTTTTGCGGTTTGGTTCAGTTACAGTTCCAAAATATTGGAATCGTGAAGTAATAGTTTGATTAGGACCATATGATTTGGTTCCAAAAAAGACCAAAATCGGACTGAACAGGACCATATGATTTGGTTTCAAAAAAGACCAAAATCTGATTGAACGGGACCGTGTGCACCCCTAAAAAAAAAAGGTAGGGGAGACATGTTTTAATACAATCATGCATTGTGGGATTAGAAATTTGGCAGCATGATTTCAAATAGTTCCTTCCATCTTGTGATTTGAAATCCACATATGCTCTTTTAAGTCATGGTTAAATCTTGTAGGTTGAAAGTTGATTATCCTTGGAGTCGCCCTCAATTTTTTTTTTTTTCGATAATTCTGAGTGCACGCGAGGTAGGGGACTTACATGTGCCTGCTGTGAAATGTTATAAGAAACTTGGCACCACCACTCAATGAAAAAAAAATATTGTAAAAACTTTAACCAAAATAGCTCATTTCTAGTTTATGCTATGATATTTCTTATCATTGAACATAAATGCATTAATTTCAAATGGAACTCAACTTCTGTTCTTTGACAGTCTTTTAAGTAGATTTTGTGAGATATATAATTGTAATTGGCAAATTTCGGTGTCAAAACTTGTTGATCAAGTTGTAATTTTTGTTTGATCTTGTGTCTCGATCTTCGGAGCTGAACGGAAGGTGTCTCGATACCGTGGATTTGATGAGGACATCACTTAGAACAGGTATGTGAGTGAGGACACTATGTTTTGAAGTTTGGTGGGCTTAGGACTTGAAAAATATGCTTTAAAAGTTAAAATTGAGTTTTTGCTAAGTCCCACCGGTCCCCAAAAATGAGGACCGGTCCAACTTATCTCGGGACTTTGAAAATTCAACATGTCTGAAAAGTCCCACCGGTCCCCAATTTTTAGGACCGGTCCGACTTAGCTGACATGCGCGAAAAATTTTCTTTTTGATCCAAATTGATTTCCTAGTCAACCAAAACTTCTTTAAAACTTTCCTTAGGTATTTTAAACTTGTTTTTCAAGTAGACTAAGGATTCTAAACCTTATAAATACCTCTTTATGCTTCAATCAAAGAGAGAGAGATGAGGAACTCAATGATTTAATATTCAGAGCCAGGAATATATTTTTGATAGCAAAAAGAGGAATTTATGAGAGAAAATGTTCATTGATTTTTATTTTTGAGAACACACACACACTGAGTGTTTAAGTTATGATGTTCTTCTTCATCTGATCAACGGAATCTTCAAGACATCATCAGTCTACAAAGGTTGATCAAGAGCAGCAGAGGTGGTTCCTTCAAACTACAAGATTTTATCTGAAGAGGAAGAGAAACGATCACTACGAAGGGAACAAAATACTTGCAGGATATTTGTGTTCTTTCAGCTACCCTTCTGAAAGAATTGTGACGTTAGCCGGGAGTCTGCAGCAGTTGGACGTGTTGTCGCAATTGTAAGCCTGAGGTGTTCCGCATCAAGTTCTTGTCAGAGTGGAGTGGGTGTGAGTCTGGGACAGAGTCTGATGTACTTTGCTTCGAGATAGTGGATTGGTTTCTCTGGGATTTCTGCCTCACCCCCGTGGTTTTTCCCATCTTGGGTTTTCACATAAAATTCCTAGTGTCATCTCTAACTTTTCTTTACTTGCTTTATTTACTTTGTGATTGGTTTGAATGCTTAATTGATAATAATTGTGGGTAATTAATCAATCATAAAAATTGGGCAAGATGACCTATTCACCCCCCTCTAGGTCTAAGGATTAACATCTCACTCTAAATTAACTAAACTACTTCCGCACCACGCAACTCACATTTGGTATCAGAGCGGGTTGCTCAATTCTGAGTTAGATTTTTTTTGTTAATTTAGTTGTGAATTTCATGATATCTCATGTTGTGTCTTTTGATGAGGAAATTGTTATACCCCAATTTTCTGATTCTATAACTGGCATGCATCTTGAGTGGTCTAATTTGAAAAGGGATTATGAAAATTTGTTGGAAAAATTGAAACTTGCTGAACTTGATAGAGATATTTACAAATTGGAAGTTTCTGTTACCAATAAAAATTTAGAAGAACTTAGACATGAAAAGATGAATCTTCTTGGTAAAGTTGAATTTCTGGAACAGGAAGTTAAACAGATTAAAGGGTTTAATAATTCACTTGAGCATAAGATTGATAACTTGAATTGTGAACTTGTTAAATCTAATCAGTCTTTCCAGAAATTTAACTCTGACACTTGCAAATTTGGTAAGTTGGATTTTTCTAAAAACTTGAGTAACAAAGAAGAATTGGTTTCAACTTCAAAGGAATTTTCATTTTTGAAATCAAAAGATATTTTTGTGAAAGTTGAGACTAAGCCTTCTATTACTCATGCTCTAAAACTTGCTCCAACATGTCATTTTTGTGAAAAAATAGGTCATATTAAATACAAGTGTCAGAAGAGAAAAGTTGAACTAAAAAAGCATAAAAACTTAAACAGTTCAAGAGTTTTGCTTAATGAGATGAAAGAACTTGAAAAGAAGCAACAGGAATTGAAAGAAAAATTTGATAAATTGAATTGCTTTAATTCTGTTCTAGATTCCCAGATAGGCAATGAGAAGAAAGAGCCCCTTGAGACTGATAATTCTGATTTCAAAACAGTTAGAAAATTATTTGATCATAAATCTAAAACTGTTTGGGTGAAAAAGAATAATCTAAAATGTTTTGTCATGCACACTGCACTTAGAGCACTTGGTCCTACAGGTTGGTACTTTGATAGTGGTTGCTATAGGCACATGACTGGGGATAGAACATTGTTTACCACTTTTAAGGATTATACTGGTGGATCTGTTACCTTTGGTGATGGCAATGCATCTAAAGTAAGTGGTAAAGGTAAAATTGATTTTCCTGCTTTTGGTGAATTGAAAAATGTTCTATATGTTAAAGGTTTAGCTGCAAACTTGTTGAGTATCAGTCAAATATGTGATAGTGGTTTTCAAGTTAATTTTACTCAACATGGATGTTTTGTAACTAATGAGCAGGGTGATTGTATTTTGAAAGGATCTAGAACTTCTGAAAATTGTTATGTGATATTTTCAGATCCTTCACATATGTGTTTTTCTGCTGTGACTGATGAAACTATTTTGTGGCATAGGAGACTTGGTCATGTGAATTACAATGATTTGGTAAGTTTGTCTAATCATGAACAAGTTCGAGGTTTACCTAAATTGAAAAGGCCAACAGATGAGGTATATGGACCATGTCTAAGCAAACTAGAGTGTCACATAAAAGACTTAAGCATCAAGTCACTTCAAGACCATTGAAACTGATTCATATGGATTTAATGGGTCCAGTAAGAACTCAAAGCATAAGTGGTAAAAAGTATATGCTTGTAATGGTTGATGATTTTTCTAGATTTACTTTTATTGCTTTCTTGAGAGAAAAATCTGATGCTTTTGTGTTCTTCAGGTCAATTTGCCAAAGGATTCAGAATGAGAAAGGATATGCAATAACTCGTGTTAGGAGTGATAGAGGAGGTGAGTTTGAACCTAGACCTTACATTGAGTATTGTGATAATCTTGGAATAAGTCATGAATTTTCTGCACCTAAAACACCTCAGCAGAATGGTGTAGTTGAAAGAAAGAATAGGACAATTGCAGAGATGGCACGTACTATGCTTCATGAAAGTAAGTTAGCTAAACATTTTTGGGCTGAAGTTGTTAGTACTGCTTGTCATGTTTTAAACAGGGTGCACCTTAGGCTTGGAACTGAAAAGACTGCATATGAATTGTGGTATGGAAAGACGCCCAATATTAAACACTTTAGAGTCTTTGGGAGTAAATGTTATATCCTTAGAGATAGGGAGAATTTAGGAAAATTTGACTCTAGAAGTGATGAAGGATACTTTTTGGGATATGCAATAAATAGTCGGGCGTATAGGGTGTATAACCGTCGCACTAAAGTTGTAATGGAGTCAATTAATGTTGTGATTGATGACTCAAGGCCTAAGGAGATACATGATCAACCTGAGGAAGAAGAAGGTATAAACTCCTTAGGGTTACCTGAGAGTGAACCTAGTGAGAGAGAGGTTGAGAAAGAAAGTGAAACTGAGGATGAAGGTGAGCATGTAGGTGGTGATGAAATTGTTGATGATACACATGCACCTACAGAAAATCCTATACCACATGAGGAAGTCCCAATGTCTGGCAGTTCTAGGATTTGAAGTAGTCATCCATTGACTAATGTGATAGGGCCATGGGAAGAAAGAAATACTAGGAGTAGAGTCCGAGATAACATAGGACACTCATGTCATATGGCTCAATTTGAACCTAAAAATGTTGATGAAGCTCTTCAAAGTTCTGATTGGCTTATAGTAATGCAAGAAGAGTTGAATCAATTTGTGAAAAATGATGTTTGGGAGTTAGTGCCTCAACCTAAGGATATGAACATCATAGGAACTAAATGGATTTTTAAAAACAAACCTGATGAGAATGGGCTTGTAATGAGAAATAAAGCCAGGTTAGTTGCACAAGGATATACTCAAGTTGAAGGAATTGATTTTGTTGAAACTTTTGCACCAGTTGCTAGAATTGAGTCTATTTGTCTTCTTCTTGCTCTTGCATGTCACTTTAAGTTTAAATTGTTTCAAATGGATGTTAAAAGTATTTTTCTAAATGGTTTTTTGCAAGAAGAAGTGTATGTAGCTCAACCTAAAGGTTTTGTTGATCCTCATAATCCTGATCATGTTTTCCATTTGAAAAAGGCTCTTTATGGTTTGAAACAAGCTCCTAGGTATGGTATGAAAAATTGACTTCTTATTTGTTACATAAGGGCTTTAGGAGAGGGGGAGCTGATAAAACTTAGTTCATAATCAAGAAAGGAAAAAATTTGCTTGTTGCTCAAATCTATGTGGATGATATTATTGTTGGTTCTACTTCTGATAACCTTGTTCATGAATTTGCTAAAGATATGGGTAATACTTTTGAGATGAGCATGGTTGGTGAACTAACATTTTTTCTTGGACTCCAGGTGAAGCAATTTGATGATGAAATTTTTATATCTCAAACTAAGTATGCAAAGGAGTTAGTCAAGAAATTTGGTTTGGAAGGTTCCAAACATGTGCAAACTCCTATGAGTACTTCTTCCAAGTTGGAAAAGAACTCTGATTCTAAGAGAGTTGATCCTTCATTATATAGGAGTATGATTGGCAGCCTGTTGTATTTAACAGCAAGTAGGCCTAATATTACATTTAGTGTAGGAGTATGTGCTAGGTATCAAGCTGATCCTAGAGAACAACATCTCATTGCAGTCAAGCGCATTATTCGATATGTCAATAGCTCTTTGAATTATGGATTGCGTTTTTCTATGGAGTCTAATTCTGAGATTGCAGGTTACACTGATGCTGATTGGGCTGGTAACAAGGATGATAGGAAAAGTACTTCAGGTGGTTGTTTCTATGTTGGTACTAATCTTGTTTCATGGTACAGCAAGAAGCAAAATTGTGTTTCCTTATCATCATGTGAAGCTGAATATATTGCTGCTGGAAGTTGTTGCACACAACTACTTTGGATGAAGCAGATGCTACTGGATTATGGAATTGAACAAGGTACAATGTCTATCTTTTGTGATAACAATAGTACAATTAATATCTCAAAGAATTCAGTTTTGCATTCTAAGACAAAACACATTGACATTCGACATCATTTTATTCGGGAATTAGTTGAACAAAATGTCGTGTCTTTGGAGAAAGTGCATACTGATAATAATTTGTCCGACATTCTCACAAAGCCTTTAGATGCTTCTAGGTTTCATCGCCTTAGGAAATTTATAGGCATTTGTTGTCTTGATTAGATTGCATAGCATTGACATAATCTAGAAAGGAACTTCATATTCATCTTATGAGTCTAGATTATGCATTGAACCTTGTAATTTTGGGTTTTTTTTTTTAAGTTAAGCAAACCATGTTAGAATGAGTATGTGTGAACACAAGGAAATTAGTGACACATAGATTACATGTGTATAACATACTATGGTTAAGAGTTGAAAATTTGGTTTTGCTTACTTATTTCGTTTAGTAGATGAATCATGTTGAGTACATTTACTGGATTATTTTTATGTCAATGTTTTGGTCAAAGATAATGTTGACATGATAGAGCATTATCTTGGGAATTGAATGTTCAATATTGTGCTAAAGACCAAAAAGAGTTATGAGTGAAAAAAAAATATATCAACAGCTGAAAAAAATTGATGAAAAATTACTGTTGAGCATATTCTTATGGAAAAGGCTACCTTCGGGATTTGTTCGAAGCTACCACTACAAAATCTCCAATGAGATATCTTTTGAAAAAGAGTTGTTTTGAGAAAATAGCTGGCTACCTGTAAGAGTGAAAGCCACCGAATATGTATGTGCGAGGAACAATAAAAGAAAAATTGAAAGTCTGTGCACATGTTGATTGTTTGATTTCTGAGTGAGTGTAATGTCATTGAAGTATTGTCTGAAAATCTGAACAATTGGCAAAAGAAATATTTTGGCTTATGGAAATTTATGGTGATTTTATTACACTTACTAAGTGTGTGAAACTAATTGATTAAGCTTTGGTTTTAGTTTGTTGTGTTCATATAGTCTGGTGGAGTCAATATTTTCTATTGTTTACATATACAAGTTCTATATGCTTGCTTGCTTCCTCCTTATTTTTTTTCTTTAGAGTCCCTTGTCAATTTGTGACAAAAAGGGGGAGAGATTTGGGAAGTTTATTGGAGAAACTTTGTGACTTTCAGGGGGAGAGTTGTCTAGTCATTTATCATTAAGGGGGAGATGAATTGTTTGAGAGAGAGCATTACATAGCATTGACATTACATGTTTTGTTTTATTCTTGCTTATGGTTATGCTTATTTATCTTTATTAAAGCTTTCACGAAGGTATCTTTGAGTGTTGTTTTGCAGATTATCGTGGTTCATCATATTTGCTGAATATAGGGTTCTTCATATTTGCCACAAGCTCAAGATCAAAGTGAATGCTCAGTTTGGCTTAGTTATGTTTTTCTATTTTTGACAACATTGTAATTTATCTTTTCTGCTGCGGGGTAGATTACATATTGTCTAGGTTGGTTTTGTCACGAAATTGCCAAAGGGGGAGATTGTGAGATATATAATTGTAATTGACAAATTTCGGTGTCAAAACTTGTTGATCAAGTTGTAATTTTTGTTTGATCTTGTGTCTCGATCTTCAGAGCTGAACGGAAGGTGTCTCGATACCATGGATTTGATGAGGACATCACTTAGAACAGGTATGTGAGTGAGGATACTATGTTTTAAAGTTTGGTAGGCTTAGGACTTGGAGAATATCCTTTAAAAGTTAAAATTGAGTTTTTGCTAAGTCCCACCGGTCCCCAAAAATGAGGACCGGTCCAACTTATCTCGGGACTTTGAAAATTCAACATGTCTGAAAAGTCCCACCGGTCCCCAATTTTTAGGACCGGTCCGACTTGGCTGACATGCGCGGAAAATTTTCTTTTTGATCCGAATTGATTTCCTAGTCAACCAAAACTTCTTTAAAACTTTCCTTAGGTGTTTTAAACTTGTTTTCCAAGTAGACTAAGGATTCTAAACCTTATAAATACATCTTTATGCTTCAATCAAAGAGAGAGAGATGAGGAACTCAATGATTTAATATTCAGAGTCAGGAATATATTTTTGATAGCAAAAAGAGGAATTTATGAGAGAAAATGTTCATTGATTTTTATTTTTGAGAACACACACACACTGAGTGTTTAAGTTGTGATGTTCTTCTTCATCTGATCAACGGAATCTTCAAGACATCATCAGTCTACAAAGGTTGATCAAGAGCAGCAGAGGTGGTTCCTTCAAACTACAAGATTTTATCTGAAGAGGAAGAGAAACGATCACTACGAAGGGAACAAAATACTTGCAGGATATTTGTGTTCTTTCAGCTACCCTTCTGAAAGAATTGTGACGTTAGCCGGGAGTCTGCAGCAGTTGGACGTGTTGTCGCAATTGTAAGCCTGAGGTGTTCCGCATCAAGTTCTTGTCAGAGTGGAGTGGGTGTGAGTCTGGGACAGAGTCTGATGTACTTTGCTTCTAGATAGTGGATTGGTTTCTCTGGAATTTCTGCCTCACCCCCGTGGTTTTTCCCATCTTGGGTTTCCACATAAAATTTCTGGTGTCATCTCTAACTTTTCTTTACTCGCTTTATTTACTTTGTGATTGGTTTGAATGCTTAATTGATAATAATTGTGGGTAATTAATCAATCATAAAAATTGGGCAAGATGACCTATTCACCCCCCTCTAGGTCTAAGGATTAGCATCTCACTCTAAATTAATTAAACTACTTCCGCACTACGCAACTCACAGATTTTTGGTTAATATTTCCTTCGTGATATGTGTAGAGTAATGAACTGTAACTCGAACAAAGTGACACTGCCAGCAAAGAATGGAGGAGGAGATGCACCAGAAAAAATTCAGCAGGATGAAACCTTGAAGGAAGTTTTGGGTCCATGCAGGAGGATCCAGAATACTATGTTGTAGAAATGAAACAAGTGAAGAACAATTTCCTTTGTGGATGACAGACATTCTAACCAATCCAAAATGCATGAGGGAAAGGTTCAGGCCTGATTAAAAGCCAAAAGGAAGAGTTTCTCAAAACCTAAACGACATGGTGACAAAATTTACCACCATTACCATGAATTTTGCTGACAATTGAAATGCAAATAGGATGCAACAGCCACAATTTAAAGGCTAAATTAATCCTCTAAGTAAGAAATGACATAAAGGAGTCTTGTGCATTGAATTTGTTTGTTTTGAGGGTGAATTTTGGTGCATAACTGTAAAGTTGATCCATTGATTGAAACTCAATTTGTCCCTTTTGAGGGTGGGTCTTGGCTGCTCCATTGTTCGAAACCAGAAACAACCTCTCTATGTAGAGGTAAGGATGCATACATCTAAGGTCGGGTACATCTAACGCTTTCGAGATCCTGAATTAGACGATTTAAAGTATTAAAATATTGGCTTAATTCAAGAAATATGTCTCTGACCTCAGAAGGACGGAAGGAATGGGTAATCATCATTAAAATAAACATAGATTTATTAAGTACCTAAACCGGGTTTAACACAAACTACAACTTCATAATCTCAACTCAGACAAATAGTGCAACAGAATGGAACAATTTGCCCCATATCTAGATTCTAGAGTACAACTCCATAACAAAATTTGATAGGATATAGTTTTCACCATTTGCAAGTGCCAATTACTAGCAGCTGTCAGTCAAGGGAATGATTGCTGTAACAAGTAAACAAATATATAAATGTAAATGTAAGAACTCTCTCACAGATATATATAAGTAAATCGAAATGGAGCAATTTATATTTTCTATTTACCAAAAAAAAAAAAAAGAATATATATTTTCTTCTTATAACTAAAAAAAAAAAAATAGTGCATATCAGAAAAATAAAAGAGAATAATATGGAGAGATTATTTGAATTACCACGTTATGTGGTACTGGGTCTGGTACCTTCTTTGCTGTCGCCTCTTAATCAAGAGTAGGCAAAACTAAACTCTCCACAAATGAAACCACCATATCGGTTGGCCTAAGTTCTATTGTCTCACTTCCCTATACTTGTTTTGTTCAGGATTATAGACGACTATATTTTTCCCACCAATCACCATTGCAACTTCACCTTTCTCCGTAACACACAAAAGCTTCATCAAAATTCCTCCTAGATAAGATGGGAAGGTGATTAACTTAGTCCAGAAATTCATGTGATCACCATGTTCCTTCATCACCTATAACTCAACACCAGCAAATATATTATGAGAGTTGCAATATAAACCCAGGCATCCTCTCACATCCATCAAACGAAATACATCCCATCTAAATATACAAATTGGTAGTGGCTGCACCTCCTTGAACTTCTCATTCACCGCGTCGAAGAAAACAACCCCATATATTTTTCCCTGAGAATCATTAGAGATTAGGACTGTAGAGTAAAATATTCCGTTCACAATAGCACTAGTTTCAGAGTCATCAAAAAAATAAGAGAACTTTCTAGGCTCTATCCAAGATTTACTCTTGAAAGAGAAAACGAGGTAAAGAATTTCGCCATCATCATCACTAGGTCTACTGATCAGAACTACCTTGTAATCATCAATGGAAGAATCATAACACAGTCCACAAAATGCAGAATTAAATGGACATGATAGCTTTATGTGTGCTCTGGTGGATGGATTCCACAATACGCACATATTGTCACGAGGAAGACCCAGCAGTACTAAACCATTATAAGAACAATGGATTATGGGCTGCATGTCTATCAGCGCTAAGTACAGCTTTTCTTTTGAATTATCCAAAATTTCATAGCCTACAGAGTAGAAAGAGCTTGGAATCGACGTCGTCCGCCAAAAGAGTCTTTGCCGGTCCAACTTAATGGATTGGTTTAGTTGAGTTTTGATGAATTGGGGTTCAGAGATTACACCACGCCATGATTTACAAACGCACCTGAATCGCACCAGAGACTTGGCTGGTAGTCTCCAGAGTATACTATATATGATGTCGATTGAAACACTTGGTGCCTCGCCTTCTATGGCTGCCTTTCTTTGCTTTTTCTTTCTCCCCATTCTCTTCGGGTCGGTAAACCTTTTTCTGTGAGACAAAGGGTTTTAGGTTATACAGCGTACACTATATATATATATATATATATATATATATATATATATATATATATATAGAGCAATGCAACATGAATTTTTATCTTGAATGATGTGGCAATTAAATGGTGAGTTAGTATTGGTGGGATTTTCCCATACACGGAATGTCAATGGTATTATTACTTGCCACATCATTCATGAAGGCAATTCATGATAAAATTTCATGACGTTTAGCATTCCGTGTATGGGGAAATCCCACCAATACTAACTCACCATTTAATTGCCACATCATTCAAGATAAAAATTCATGAAATATTTTCATGACGTGTAACATTGCTCATATATATATACACACACACACATGATAGGAAATGTGGAAACTGAACACTTTTGGCCCAATTTGCGGATACAACTACTGAAGCCCTAGAAGATGTCAATATATATAGAGTGTAAACTCTCCGTAATTGTAAATTTGTTTCTACTGATCTTCTTCTTATTAATTTTCTCAACAATATATACTATTTTAGGATTTTAGTAATTATAGTACATTTTATTTTAGGGTAAAATACACTCACACACCTTAAAGTTTGTCCTAAGTACACTCATATTTATAATTTGACAAAATCTACACTTACACCTTTGAGGTTTGATGCATGATTACACTCAACCCCAACGCTATATGTATTGTTTGTTTTACCCCTCCATTGATTGCAAATACATTTTTGAAATCATTCTTCACGCTTAAAAGATTACATTGCCCCAACTTTCCTTTTATTACTTTCTTTTTAACCTTAAACCACACACATATATATTTTTACAGCACCAGAAATATATTACAAATTTTATTAAATATATTTTTAATATATGTTACATTACGTAGTTTACTAAAAAAATAAATTTAAATATAAATTAAAAATTACATAAACTTGTAATTTTTTCAAGCTTTATGAATCTTAATGTGATGATGATTATGTATATATGTGTGTGTATGAAGCTTTATTATCATCATCACATTATACATAATCATCGTCACATTAAGATTCATAAAGCTTGAAAGAATTACATGTTTGAATAATTTGTAATTTTAAATTTAAATTTATTTTATACTAAAATATGTAATATAACATATATTAAAAATATATTTAATAAAAATTGTAATATATTACTACTGCTGCAAAAATATATATGTGTGTGTGACTTAAGATTAAAAGGAAAGTAATAGAAGAAAAGTTAGGACAATGTAGTTTTTTAAACGTGAAAAATGAGTTTAAAAATGTCTTTTCAGTTAATAAAAGGGTAAAACAGACAATACATCTAGTGTTGGTGTAATCATGCATCAAATATCAGAGAGTGTGAGTGTATTTTTTGCCAAATTATAAATATGAATGTAGTTAGGACAAATCTCAGAGAGTGTTAGTATATTTTACCCTTTATTTTATATTCTTATACTATTTTTCTAAATGGTAATTAGTAAAGAGTTTGTGTTTATCAAAAAGTTTGTGATAGTAATTTAAAAAGAATTACTAAATGTTAGAACTTCAGTTTTGTCATCAATTCGCGGAACTGCAGGATAAGAAATCCCTAATAATGCAACAAAGGGTGGCTCCAAGTAGACCTCAATTAATTTGATTGAAAAGGTTGGATCGGCAGAAAAAACCTTCGCATTTGAAGAAGCTAATGAATTTCCATTGTAGCACTACCAATAATATTAAGGTTGATCCATCTAACTAAAAATTTACACCAAATTAGATTTGTTATACACTATTTTAGGAATCTATTCATTATATAAATTGATTGGCACTGGGTATTTGTTTTTTTAGTTTATATGTAACTTTTAGGACTCTATTACAGTGAGAAACTCTATTAGTAGTTGAAATAGTGAAAAAAATTGAAAGGAAAAAAGGATTCTAATTCAACTAAATGTTTTGAAGAAATAAAAAAATTGGCTGGAAAGAGAAGTTTGTATAGGTTATGTTTTTATTTTTTAAAATTAAAATAAATAAATAAAATGATTGGAAAGAGAAGTTTGTTTAAGTTAAGTTTTTATTTTTTTAATTAAAAAATATGGTTGGAAACTACTTGCACTTTAATAATAGGATATAAATAAATTTTAGGAAAAATTATATTTTGGAGATCAAAATTAAAAAAATTTGCTTTATAGTGATCTTAAATTCAATAGAAGGTAAATTGTGACTAAATTTAAAAAATAATTACTATATAAAGAGAGAGGTGTTTGGTTCCAAGTGTGCACTCTAAAGCTACGGTTGTAATTTTTTGGTACACATGTCGGTAGGGATGGCAATTTTGTCCGTCCCGCCGGGTTTCTGCCCAGTCCCGTCCCGTTTAGGGAGGGTATGGGAGCCATTTTTTTTCCGTAGGGACGGATTTGGGAAAAAAAATCAAAACCCTCAGCGGGTAC
Organism: Cornus controversa; assembly: GCA_026545225.1. Taxonomy (NCBI): domain Eukaryota; kingdom Viridiplantae; phylum Streptophyta; class Magnoliopsida; order Cornales; family Cornaceae; genus Cornus; species Cornus controversa. The sequence goes on from CM048854.1 coordinate 40,111,168, forward strand.
AGGGCGGATTCGGGACTCTATAATAACCCGTCCCGTACCCGCCCAGCCTATATATATTATTATTATAAATATATTTATATGTATATATATATATATATATATATATATATTATAATTTTACTTTTGGTTGTATTAAGACTTATGTTTTCATTTTATTTTTTTGTTGTATTAACACTTCTTTAATTGTTAGATCAAACTTGTTACTAAGTTATTTAGTTGTGAAATATATTTTCTGTAATAGGTTATTTAATTATGGAATCTTATCATTTTACTTCTTAAACAGGGGTTATACTATTTTGAATTTAATAGTATCAAACTTGATACTATCCACTAGGCTCGTATTTTTTGAAAAAATTAATTCTTATTGATGTTTGATGTGGTTACAATTTTGTGGGGAGGGGCCCCGCCTCGCCCGTCTTGTTCCACCCCTTTTGAAATTTTAAACGAGACGGGGCGAGGACGGGGTGAAGTTTCTCCCAACGGGGCGGAAATGGGTTTTGAAATTCCATCCCGTTTCAAATCCGTGACGGATTTGGTAATTGTGTTAAAAGTAGCGGGACGGAAACGGGCTTAGGCAAACCCGTGCCGTACCTGCCCCGTTGCCATCCCTACATGTCGGGATGTTAAATCCATATTTGCAGCAAAGGAAAACCAAACAAATATTATTGTTTTACGGCCGTGAGCGCGCGTGCGTGGGTGAGTTATCTGATGGGGCAATTGAAGAGATTTCCTGACTCTAAACTTGAAGTGCGTTGAATATGAGTTATGGACTTGGACTTGAACCACAATCAAATAACAAGATACCCTTTGAAAAAGATGTAGTCTTCTCTTTATTAATTTTGAACAATATACAATAAGGATCAATTACAAATTCAAAAGAGCCTAGTTATATTCTAAATGGCTCACTAGTTGATGCATTGATTACCTGTTACAACCTTAAAACGTAAAGTAAAGGTAGTAAGCAACACTATAAAAGCTAGTAGAGGTAAAACATGTAAACCTAAGATTATTAGTTACACTATGGAAAACATGTAAATGTATTAAAGTGCAGAGCTAAGTTACACAAGAATGTAAAGCTATGTATAGATGGCACAACACCGGATACACTTATGAAAAATAGTTGTGATGGTGCATGACTTTTATCTCATCATAAATAATTTTATTTATAGTGTTTGGGATCATTGGTTCGTGGTTGGATGGTGTCACGGCTGTCCGTGATGCGTCATTATTTGACTGACACATATATATATAACCTTCTAGGTTCACCTTCGTTTGGCATGATGGATTTGGTATGCTGTTTCAGCTATAGATACTCAAGTGTCGTCCTGCTTTAGTCATTTTGCTCAGTAGCCTTGTCTGTTGATGGGTCAGAAATAGGTTATTCCACCCGTTTACTAGTCATCCGTTGCTTCTGGAATGCACTACACCCGATCAAAGGAACCAAGGTCGTAGTTGTTTATTTGAGAGCTATGAAAGCTATTGATGTGGCTCGAAATAGGACCCAGTAACACTTTTTCTACCTTTCTGCCGACCGGCATCCCCTATCTGCGACGTCCTTCCTAGGTCCAATTTGGGTGCAAACAAGAGGTGTAGTTACACCAGTACGCTACCTTCCATCTTCAGCACTGATCACTTACGGTATGAGAGCTTTGAGACTGTTGGAAAACTCCAAATCGAGCTTATAATAATTCATCTGGGGATTTTAATGGAAGATTCCAAGGCTGTCTTTGCAATATCGTTTGAGGTTAAGGCAAACTGAAAAATTCAGGGATTAAGTTGGTTGAATTGAATAAATCTCTAACATATGCTAACAATTGAGATGAATTTCAAAATAATAAAAAAATATATATGACATAAGAGAAATAGTAAAAGCAGAAGAGTTTTTGTTTAATTTAGATTTGAGAAATGCTAAACGTCATGAAATTATTTCATGAATTTGTATCATGAAATATGTGGCAGGTAACGTGGAGAATTAATATTGATGAAATTCGGTGATAATATCATGGGACTCTGTGTATGGGGGGAATCCCACCAATACTAACTCTCCACGTTACCTGTCACATCATTCATGATATAAATTCATGAAATAATTTCATAACGTGTAGCATTACTCTTTAGATTTTATTATATGTTGAAAGTATTTAATTTCATATCGATTTATAAAGGACTTACACTAACATAGTTGAAGAAAATATATATATTAAATAACAAAAACACGCAACATTTATCACACATTTTAGACCGCGTTTTTTTTTAGTGGCGGCCTTAGCCACTGTCTAAGTTAGCGTATGATACAGTTGCTTGATTTTGCCCATTTTTTCTACTATAGTAACTATCGGAGCCAATGAAGTCGTATCATATTGAATTGGATGTTGATTTGAATATAATGCTCCATTCTTCGGTCGTGCTTGTATCAAGCTTTGATCTTCGGTCGTGCTTGTATCAAGCTTTGATCTTGGCTAGTTATTATTATTTTTTTCTATTTTTATTTATTTAAAATACTTATTTTGAAGAAGAGCTCTTAACAAGAGTCATAAGAACCCTCGCAATAACATTAATCTTTGTTAAATGCAACGGAGTGTGATGCTATGAACATATTTTTTTATTTGCATATCATATTAGGCAAGGCTAGTATACAAATCCATTAACCATAATATACAATTAGAAATAAGGAATAAAAACTATGACATCAAACTAAAATCCTAAAATAAGAATGAATGAATTGAATAATAACTAATCCCCCGCTAGCTATATCTTCTTCTTTTACAACTATGCTTTCTGTTGCCCATCAATTCCAGTGTCAGCAGCACAAGGCGAGACCAGGCTCTCCACATATATAACCCATTCAAACCAGTCATCATTCATCACCTTAAGATTCGTCAATGTCTTGTCATGGAGATTGTACCTTATGAGCTTCCTTCCATCCACAACAACTATAACTTCACCATTCCTTGTAAAACATATGGGCACCAAAAAGTCACAATGCCCAATATCTCTCCCCCTTAGAACACTCATCTTCTTCCAAGAACCCTTCACACCATATTCCTTCATCACCCAAATCTCAACATCAAGTCCATACCCATAGCAAACCAGAGAGAGACAACCTTGTGAAACCCCCAAGCTATGAAATGAGATGTTCATGTCATGAGTCTCGGGTTGTGGAAGCTCAAAAAACTCCTCTTTCGCCATATCAAGAGCAACAATCATGTCACGGCCATCGCGACTTGCTCTCCAGTGAAGAGCTCCATTCAAGAATGACCCCGACTCATCCAAGATGGTAATACTTTCATGCAAGCCTTGAATCACTCTCCAAGTGTTGTGTTTTACACTGAAGACTTCGACTTTGATTTGACCATAGGCAGTAGTACAAGCACTTGCTCTTACCACTTTGTAATCATCACTGGAGGAATCATAACCAAGCCCATAGAGGGACACAATATCAGATGAAAAGCTTGGTTTTGGTAGTTCCCTGGATTGTCTGCTTGATGGGTTCCATAACATCATGACATTCAAGGCACGATAGGCCAAGCAAATTAAGCCATTGCAAGAACCCACTATCTGAACACCTTGTTGTGGGGCCTTAGATGGGAACCCAAGATTTACTATAGCATTATCATGATCATGATCATGATCATCATCAATGCCAGCATCATGATCAACGTCATCACATGATGGTGATTCATAGTCCAAGGAATAAAAGGGGAACAATGTGAATAGTCTATGGTGGTTCATATTAGGATCGGAATTGGCTCGGTCGAGATGCATTCTAACAAAGTAAGGATCGGATATCAAAGAAAGCCATGGCTTGCAAACACACTTGAATCGATTCAGAGATTTGGCGGGTAGTCTCAAGAGTATGTCTAACACTATGTCTTGTGGGAGGTTGGACATGGCTCAATTCTTTGATATTACTAGCCGTCAATATTTTCTTGAACATTTAATGAAGCAGTATAAATAGAGACACAAGAAAGAAACATTCCATGAAAGGTACATAGTACACGGATAGAATTTGGATGATGAATTGAAGGTCTAAACTGGGCGTCGACTAAAGATGACCGTGACTTGTAAAGCAAGTACTAATATTATATATATATATATATATATATATATATATATATATATATTTGTATGTTCACTGTATGTAGTTTAATTTGTGGGAGTGGGCCAGAGTTGTTTATAGAACTTGTCAATTGAGTACTAGACTAGGCTTGAGACCTCGTGTCCATTTGCTCATGTGGTCAAATTTGATGACACACAAGCTTTGGAACTTTGGGCATTTAGCAGAGAAGTTAAGAAATAGTGGAATTTACTAAGAAATTCTGTTTTTCATTTTATATCTAGAATGATCAAATCTTATCAGTGAATAAATATATAATAGCTTTAATTCGTACATTGATAGGGACTTCTTTATAATTTTCTCCAATTAAAAATACAAAACAGGGGCTAAACTTAACTAACAGTGTTACTATATGGTCTTGTTAATCTCGCACACAGATTTTTTGCAGCAAAAAAAGAACAAATTGCCCTCCATAGAATTTTGACAAATTCAAGAAAACATGGTCTAACGACAATAAGGTAGAAAATTGAGGCATCAAGAGTTTCTTCTTCTTCTTCTTCTTCTTTATGAAGCTTAGAAAAAATAAAATAAACTAATTTAGAGGCGGTTGACAAATAGACTAGTAGATTTGCCAAGGATATAACTCGTCCCCTGGCTGTTTGAAAATTGACTCCAGGTGATATAGAATCATTCCTAAGAACATGATAGTCTAAAACTTCTGGATTAAAAAGAAGAGTTCACATTTAAGTTTTCTAGATTAGAAAGTACCAAAGTGACATGGTCCAAGTATTCGTCAGAACGCGTTAAAAAAGTTCAAATTTTATAAAGAAAATATTAATTACACGTGTTAAATTTATTTTCCTAACAAATACACTCACGATCAGATATGGTAAACAATTCTGTGGCAAGTTTTTTTTAACTTCATATGACAAATATGTCCTTGTAAAGGTGTTTTGTTCCGTCGTTATTATGCGAAAAGATAATTATATTCCCAACTCACGACATTTCCGTCAATATATAATTTTCTTTAGGCAGGATTATAAGCATTGCACAAAAGTGTTTTTGCAGCAATTTGAAGGAAATATTTGTCATATGACTATTTTATTAATTATGTTTCACTTCTAGGTGTTTGATAAAATGCAGAAATGAAATGGTTTTAGAATTGACTGATTTTAGAATTTCATTCATTGTGAATTGATTGATTATAGGAAAAATTACTCTGATCTTCTTTGAGGTTTGCCTTTATTACTCACAAATTAAACTTTCTAAAAAATTTCAATCAACCTCCTTTGAAGTTTCATTGACTTAACTTTGACCACCATACCATTAATTCATAAATTGAAATTTCAAAATTATCTTTCATATAATAAACATTACTCATTTTTCACAGTTTATTAATTGAATGATGTATTTTAAGATAGTATTTTAATATCTTAAGATTTGCAAAATCATTGAATTAAATACACTAAATTCTTTTTATACCAAATAAATGAATTAAAAATAAAATAAAAAATTAAGACGACAAAGAAAAAAATAATTTGCTATCTATTATTTGCTCTTAAGTGTTAATAATCATCATTTCTACTTTCGAAAAAAATAAAATAATATTTTTGTGCCAGTGGTAGGATGAGGGGTTTTAGTATCGATGGTGGGATGAGGGATTTCGATGCCAGTGGTGGGAGGAAGAGGTGCTGTCAGTGGTGGTGTCGACGACGACGGGGATAGTTAGGGGCTGTACATATATATATATGTAATGATACTTGTATATATATGGAAGTTATATGTATATGTTTAAATATGTGGTTAATTTTAATTAAATATTAATAAACTGTGCAAAATGAGTAATGTTTATTATAAGAAGGGTAGTTTTTGAATTTTAATTTATGAATTAATGGTATGAGTGGTCAGAGTTAGGTCAATGAAATCTCAAGGGAGGTTGACTAAATTTTTTAAAAAAATTTATTTTGTGAGTAATAAAGACAAAATTCAGAGAACGTCAGAGTAATTTGTTTTTGACTTAGAATTTCTAATAGCCATCGTGGGCCATAGTTGGGTGTGATTGTATGTTATTAAAACGTTGCATTGAATCATTGGCTGTGTGCTAATCTAAATGTGGCTGTGAAGAGTTTGCTTGTGAGATTTTAAAATTAGGTTGGCCCGACTGAGACAGTTAGCATAAGTTTAGGAATCGTGAAATCGAACTGAACCGATCATTCATAGTTTGGTTCGGTCTAGTTCTATGGAATCAAACGGTTCGATTCGGTTCTATTTTTGGTGGAATTGGACCGTACGGTTTGATTACAAAAAATCTCAAATCGGACCGAATCGGACCATGCATACCCTTGATTGATTGAGATGCTTCAGAAAAAAATTCAGTAAGGGAATTTTGGATCCATAACACTATAGTGGATCACACATATTTTAGCCCTTCTAAAATGCATTTGAGAAAGATTAAGGACTTATTAAAAGCCAAAAGGAAGAGTTTCTTAAAACTTAAATGACATGTTGAGAAATTTACCATCATTACCAGGAATTTTTAGTTGACAATCTAAATGAAAATAGGATGCAACGGCCAGAATCTTGAGGCTAAATTCATCCTCTATGTAGGAAAGGATAGAATGGCAATAACGAGAATAATAGATAAAGGAACCATTAGGTTAACCTCCAAATAATCAAAGGGGTTATCATCTGTCTTGTACAAAAAGAAAGTGAGAAACATTAACGTAATCAAATGGGTCCAAATATCTCTAATTTAAGCAACAGGATATGAAAATATTGGCCTAATTCAAGAAATATATCTGTGTCCTTAGACGATTGGAAGTAATGGAAAATCATTATTAAAACAAACATGGATTTATAAAGTATCTAAACGGGATTTAACACAAATTTAAACTTGATAATCTCAATTCAGATAGTGTAACATAATTTTATTTGCCCCATTTTTAGAGTACAACTCCATAGCAAAATTTAGTTTTCACCATTTGCAAGTGCCAATTACTAGTAGCTTTTTGCCAAGAGAATGATTGCTGCAACAAATAAACAAGACATATCAGTGTGCTCGAATAACATTGAAGTGAGCTTCCCAATGCCATTATTGTAAAGGTATAAAAATAAGGGTTAAATTCATAAAACTCTCATTTACTATCAAAAAAATCTTATTAAACTCCCCTTTACTAAAAAAAAACAACCAAATTGACCCGTTAGTTTTGGATTGATTTAAATGAAAAATTGGCATGTGCATGTCACGTGCTCCATTAAGTGGAATTGAAATAACTAAATTGTCCTTGACTAATCCATTAAATTTTAAAGGGTGATATTACTCTTATATGAGTCATGTTGGTGGGTCAAAATTTAAGTCTGTGAGTTGCACTGGTTACAAGACAAAACCAAACTAACTGGTTCTCCAAATCAATCGAAAAGAGAATCTTGCGATACCATTGTAGAGATGTAGAACCATCCAAGTTCTTGGTTCAAAGTTGGCAAGGCTCAGACATGTTGATGGTGAGAGAAATGGCATACTGGCAAAGACAATAGAGAGGGTGGCTGATAGGAATGCTCCGACAGAGGGTGAAGACGAAAATTGTGGCTCGTGCACTGGCATTGCAACTAGGCCCATTTGATATGGGTTTTGTAAGGGTTTTCGGCGATGAGTTGACAAGGGAGAGTTCCTTAGCGGTGGTGGTGACTCTGTTTCACCATGGTTGTTGGCTTGGGGTTCGATGGTAGTGATGTTTGAGTTGGCTAACGGGTTTTCGGTGGAGAAGAGAGTGATGGTGAAAGTTGTTTGGGGGGTGGCCTACGGCGGGTTGTGTGATAGTTTTGAGTCCGACGACAAAGGTGTTGATGGAGCCCGTGATGAACATAAACAGTTTCTAAATCAACCGGCCTCTATTCTTCCTCATCATCCAGCGGCATCTACTGCAGAGGTGGCATCGCCACTGCCTCTTTGTACACCGTCGTCGAACTTGTACACCAATAAGTCCAAGTATATCATCGTCATCAGAGGAAGAATCGTCAGAGTGGTCAGAATTCGAATCGCTGGTACTGAGATGGATCACAAATATTGGCTTCAAAAGCTCTGGTTTGTTGCTTGGCTCCTTAGGATTTAAAGCTTCGATCACTTTTTGCTTCACTTAAACAACGTCCATGGCGTCACATGCAGACAAGAACTAAGGGTTTTGTGTTTACATGAGAGAGAAAGAGAGATCGGAGAGAGGAGAGGTTGGTTTGAACAGAGAGATAGAGCGATAGAGAGAGAGGTGCGAGTGACCAACAGAGCTTCTTGTAACTTGTTAGATTTTCTCGTTGCCAGAATCAAAGCCTTCCTCGGTCCTCGTCTTTGGCATCTTCAGCCATTGCCAGAGCCGAAGCTCGTCTGCCTGGTTGGTGCTACCGCAAAACCTCATGTCCTCCCTCCGCAATGATTGATTTTTGGAGAGAGAGTTTTGGGTTAATAAAAAACTTGATCCTTTTGAACCAAATCCGGCTCACGAACCCAAATCCACACACACACACATTTATGTATGGTCAGATATGTCCTTCTAATATAATTAAAGGTCACATTTGTCGTTTACAAATGATTTTTTTTTTTGTATTTATTTTATAAAATAAAGGAAAGATATTTTGGTAATTTTAAAATTTAACTAATGGACGTATTTAAATTTGGCCTAGTGTTTGAAAATTTAGGAGGTTTTATGAGAATTTCTTATAATAGAGGGGTTTTTTTTTATGAATTTAACCCTAAAAATAAATACCTTCAGGCTATGTTCGGTTGCATAAAATTGGAGTCTTGGAATTAGAAAAAATTTTGTTTGTGAATCATTTCCAATCATGAACAAAATTTTCTCTAATTCCACTAACTTCAATTTTAAGATTCCAATTCCTTGTAGCATAACATAACCTCAGAAAGGACACAACCAGAATAAACAATGGTCTCTTATGTGACTGAATAATCATTGCAAAAACTCTTACGAATCTCAATTACTCCAAAAAAAACTTCATCATAAGCCATGCTAAATAATTCAATCGGCATGAGAAAGTACACCAATTCTTGAATACAAGTAATACAATTTTACCATATGTGGCATACCTAGGGGTGCGAGACAACTCTCTCTAAGGAACTCGACAAAATAGTCCTGTAACTTCGAGAGAAAGGATGCCCCCTCACAAAAGGGGTCGCAAAGTCGTAAGACCATGTATGGGTGTTGACGCCTGTCGAGTGCCAGAAGGTTAAGTAAGTTGGTGACTATTTAGGCTATGTTCGGTTGCGTGAAATTGAAGTCTTGGAATTGAAATTTTTTTTGTTAATGATTAACATAATATTATTAATTTTTTTTTTCAATTCTATCATTTCCAATTCTAAGACTCCAATTTCACATAGTAGAACACACCTTTATACTGTGTTTGGTACACAGGAATGAAATGAAATGAAATGCAGATGGGAATGGAATAAAATGCAACTGGGAATGGAATGGAATGGTCATTCTCATTCTATTGTTTGGTTGCAAATATGAATGAAATAAATTTTAAATCAAATTCTCCAAAATACCCATTCTAGTGACAAATAAATTAAACCAATAAATGTGTGGTGGTGAAGGAAGGTGGTGATGTGGATGTGGTGGTGGTGGTGGAGGAAGATGGCGATGTGAAGGTGTTGGAGTGGTGTGATGCGGTTAGTGGTGGAGGAAGGTGGCAATGTGGAGATGGTGGAGGAAGGTGGTGTGTTGGGGGTGGTGGCTGCGATGTGGAGGTGGTGGTAGTGGTGTGGTGGGGATGGCGGTGGAGGTCGTGGTGTGGTGGTGGAGGTGGTGGTGATGCGATATGGCGGCGGCGAGAGTGGTGGTGGAGGAAGGTGGAGATATGTAGTTAGTGGTGTGGTGGAGTAAGAAGGTGACGATGTGGAGGTAGTGGTGGTAGCAGAGGCGATGGAGTCAGTGGTAGTGGTGGTGGTAGAGCGAGTGTGGTGGTGGAGGTGAAGAATTTTTTCGTAATATAATTCTTTTTTTTAATCTTACTGAGAATGAAATGTCCATTCCAACCATTCATTTGTTTGGTAATATTATATATTTTTTTATATTTCAAAAGTAATATTGTAGAACCGATCAAACTAAACTATTTTTTTACATTTCGATTTAGTTCAAGTTTTTGTGGAATAAATCGAACAGAATCAAATCATGTACACCCTGCCTGATATGGTATTTGCTCAATATAAACTCTGTCATAATAATAAGAAAAAAAGCTGTATTTGATTGGGTGTACTATATTCCCGATACCGGTACTTGCTCGCGCACCACCATCAGATTAATTGGAGTAAAATAAATTTTGTTTGCCTCCCAAAATCTTATAATATTGATATACTTATCTATTGACAGGCAAGTATATGCTTTTTGATGATCACTAATTTGGTTCAATTACAAATACACAAATCACATTTGATTACAAAATTAAGAAAATAATAAATACAAAATCAGAAAAGTAATAAATTAGAAATCTAACAAATAAAAGGATTGGACCAAAATCAGAAGGCCCATAAGAAAACTTTACAGAAAGGAAAACAACATTTTAAAAAAACTATAATCAAGCATGAGTAGGAAGATTCCAAACCCAACTTAGGCTGGAAATTTGATTAGGATCACCAGAACAGGGATAGTTAGCTCAAAACACCCTTGACATCCTTGGACTGAACTCTGCTATACTTCTCCATCCACAAAAGGTAGACCACAAGAGCTATAGCAAATCTTGAGAAGAGTATTCTCCCAACTGTTGGAGCTTGCATTGAGAGCAATCCAGTGAAGAATCTAACCAAGGTTAGAATTAAAAGAGCAGTTGATATATAGGACATCTGTCCCTAGTTATCTTCCATATCTCTTGGGAGTAAGAGCATTCTTCTGATGGGATTAAAAAACGTGATTTCGTGGTCCTAAACGATGAAATTATGGCAACTGTATCAAAAAATGTGTCAGCATGCCCCCTTTGGACTTCTTAGGGCTCCAAACGGGCCATGCAGGCTTCGGCACTCAATTCTACATCAGTATTATAGAGAAATAGCCGCTATCTTAGATCACCCACTACTTACCCCATCCCTCATGCAGAACCCCTTGGGATGCTGATGGCTTGCAACTCTTCTCTTTCCCTTAAAATGTAAATTGTTGGCTCTTAATCAACTGTGGTGGGTAAAACTAAACTATCCACAAATGAAACCACTGATTTTGAATTCGACATACGAGGAATTGGCCTCAATATTATTGGAAGTAGCCTATACTTTTTTTCTCTAGGATTGTAGAAGGCTATATTTTTGCCATCATTAATCACCATCACAGCTTCTTCACCTTTGTCAGTAACACACACTAGCTTCTTCCACCAACAATTTAAATAAGGTATGACCATTAACTTAGTCCAGGAATTAATGTCACCATGTTCCTTCATCACCCATATATCAGCCTGTTCTCCAACATACTTGATATAAGCAGTGCAGTATAGACCAAGGCATCCTTTCACAACCATCAAACCAAATCTATCCCTTTTAGATATACAAATTGGTGGTGGCACCTCCTTGAACTCCTCATTCACCGAATCAAAGTAAACAATCCTATATCTTCTTCTGTCAGAACCAGGAGAGGTTAGGACTGTAAAGTGAAGCAATCCATTCACATTAACACCAGTCTCATAGTCAACAGGAAAATAAGGGAACTTTCTAGCCTTTGTCCAAGATTTACGATTAAAAGAAAAAACTACATAAATAAATTCGCCACCAGGAGGTCTAGTGATGAGAACCACCTTGTAATCATCAATGGAAGAATCATAACATAGTCTACATAATGAAAAATAAAATGGACATGATAGAGTTTTGTTTGCCCTGGTGGATGGATTCCACAATACACATATTTTGTAACCAATATCACCCAATAGTACTAAACCATTACAAGAACAGAGGATATTATGAAACCCGGGCTTCTTCAGGGGAAAGTACAGCTTTTCAAAAGAATTATCACAAATGGAGACGAAACAGCCTCTAGTGGAGGCAGAGCAAAAGAGCCTTTGGCGGTCGGATTTAATCGATTGGTTTAGATGAGTTTTGATGAATTGGGGTTCAGAGATTACAAGACGCCATGATTTACAAATGCATCTGAATCGCAAAAGAGACTTGACGGGTAGTCTAGAGAGTACACTGTATATGATGTCGAATGGAAGACTTGGTGTGTCGCCTTCTATTCCTGCCTTTCTTTGGTTTTTCTCTCTCTCCATTATCATATTCCGTCGGCTTTTTTTCTGTTGCATTAGGGTTTATGTGGGATTGGTTTTAGTTATATATGACTACACTTTCTATACACATATAGTCCTCCCAATTCCAATTCCAATTCCAATTCCAATTCCTTTTTCAAGTCCAAATCCCAAAAGGATTTGTTTCCAAACAGAGCGTGAAGCGGCTCTCACTTGAATCCATATCAAATTATCAATTAATCAGTTTCCTAATTCTTCCCAATGGATTGTGGCAATGTGTAATATCTAGTTACAAAAGAATTATATATATCCATAAATAAAAGATGCACATGAGCTCTGTATCACCAAGAAATTGCTTATTATTATTATTATTATTTTTTTGAGATTTTTATGTATTTTATAATCACATGAAGTTTTGTCAAAATTATATAATGTGTCCAGACTGGATTAGTCTGATTAGGGTTGTCATCAAAATTGCAATGTTTTTGATTTACCATGAGACATGGTCAGAAGACTCAGAACAGATGAGCAACAACAGAATAAACCTTGCTTGAGAAAGTATTAATGCCAAAATATGGAAAAGTATTAATGTAAAAATATCAATCGGGTCAACTAACTCTAAAATATAAGAAAGGCAACAGGATAAAGGCCAAACTACTTGTGACAACTTGATTGTCTTTTGAGAATCCAAATTATCCCTTTGTGGAATGGCAGCACCTGTTTTGGAGTCGGCTTTATTATATCCCTTGACATAATATGATTTTTGTTTTAGCTTCATCTTGTACCAACCCTCGAAGTACTCCCGATCTATGGATGGCAACATAAGCCAACACCTAAACCAAAGAGGACAGAAGAGGACTGATCTTTTGAAGTCTTGTGTGTTGTAAGACAATTTCTGGAAATGGTTTTACTAGAAGGCATGAGATTATTTCATAGAAACAATCACTTTAAGTGTGCAGCAAATAGGGCTTTCGTGCTTGTATCAGTGAATTTATATTACTCTCTATTTTTCTATCAATACACGCACAGTGGCATTTTTTTTTTTTTTTTTAATGCCAACCCAAGTAAATTGGGAACAAGTGTTGTGTACCTGCCCTCAAATTCATCAGAAGTTGAATATTGGCCTAATAAAAAAATACATGTCTGGAAGGAATGGAAAATGATCATCTTTAAAACGAACATGGATTTACGAAATATCTTAACGCGATTTAACACAAATTACAACCTGATAATCTCAATTCAAACACATAAAATTAGCAAACAAATCTGTAAAGAGGCAATTCTAAATCATGTTTCTTCTGTATTGTCACAAGACAAGGATATAGTAATGGAAGTAACAACAGAATTGACCTTACTTGAGACATATCAATACTTGCAGAGGTAAAACAAAAAATACCCTAGCAATCAGAAAGGACACTGCCCACCCTCTTATGTGAGTGAACAAATTCTAGCAAAAACGCTTACCAATCTCATTTATTACAAAGAAATGGTGGAGGTAAAACTCTCTTAGGCCATACTAAATAACACAAACCCATGAGAAAAGTACACCAATTCTTTAATACACAATTTCTCAATATGAGGCATCAGATTTTCCATTTAGCTATTTCTTCTCCTACATAAATCGATTGGCGCATTGGTTGTATCAAGTCACTTAAATAATTTAATTCTGTTTTTCTGCATGGTATAAGAGCCAACGATCCTCATGTTTTATAATTTTATTAAACTCTGCCTACCAGTGGCATTTCTTGTCGTGAGTCGGATCCTGGCATTGTTAATTTCATTTTTTGAATTTTTTTTTTTCAAAAGGTTATGCAATATTATAGATGTTAAAAAACGCAAAAACTCATCACTGCCACTCAAAAATCCTGAATTTTCTCTTGTACTCTGTAGTGAGGTTTAAACCAAATATGCTGCTCCAATAATCATTGTCATCATCACTCCTATTTTGTATGACATTAATCCAAGGTTTCGAACTTAAAAAAGGTTTGCTAGGGTAATTGGTGAGATATGGATTTTGGACTAGCCCTTGCTAAGCTACCACATAGCATGGTCGGATGTCTACTATGATGGCAGCTATGGTTAATAACTGTTTGTTGGTATACCTGCTGCTTACACATATCCTAGTTAGCAGTAGTATGCTCTGTATTGCTCTCCTCTGTTGGATGGTTAGCTCTCATTTGTTTCTACTTTATTGGGCTTCCTAGAGGGTTGCCCTTGTTTGTGTTAGGAATTGTGATCCAAATTTCTAATATAATTAAGTTTTCATATAGAGTTGTATTTTAATAGGTAATTCTTTTAGTACAAGTTGTCTTGGGCTTAAAGACTCTATAAATATATGTGAGGTTAAGAAGGGAGATTGAGAGAAAAGAGAGATAATTGTAGAGAGAGGTGAGTAGAAAAAAAAAGTGTGTAACCAAAGTATTGAAGTAAAGATAATTGTTCTTCGTTCGTAGAAGTAGGCAATTTGCCAAACCACGTAAATCTTGTGTTATTTGTGTATGTATTTTTTTTTTCTATTTTATTGTCAGTAGTGTTTGTGTGATCCTAACAGTGTGTGCAGTTTCAAATCTAATATTAATATACAGCTTACCCTTTTCTACCCGAAAAGAACAATCTTTATCATCAACTGACACAAAAAAATTTGAGGTCAGTAATAAAAAATAAGTCAACGCGTTCGATGGAAAATGGAAGTAAAGAATGAGGAAATGGAGATAAGAAGGAATATCAGAATTTTAGAAAAGAAGGAAACATATAAAGAAGAGATGAAAGACTGGACATTCCAATATTTTCATTTTAGTATTTCCGGATAATATTTGCATCCAAAAAATCATCATAATTTCCATTTCAATCTCATTCATGTAACTATTTCAATTAAGGTTTTGAATAATGATTTAGTCCTCGCCATGAAACACACATATCTCTAATTTTTAGGAAGGTTAAGGGCCCGTTTGGTAACCGTTTATCTCTAATTTTTAGAAAGGTTAAGGGCCCGTTTGGTAACCATTTATGTTTAGTATTTATTGTTTATCAAAACAAATTTTTATGATAAACATGTTTGATAATTTTTGTTTTGTTTATAAATTGTCAAAACACTTTTAAAACAACACTGTATCTAAGTCTTTAAATCATAAACACCAAAATGATGTTTATTGTTTATGTTTATTAAATTAAAAAATTTTTTTTTATTTTTTTATCTAAAATGGTGATTATATTATTTTAATTAAAAATTGAAACTAAAAGTAAGAAAATGAAAAGAAAAAACAATTATAAAAGACTATTATTTCATACAACAATAAAAATATTAGAATTATCAAGTGTGAACAGAATTAAAGAACATCAATTGCCTTGAGAAAAAAATATTAGGTACAATATAAACAATTACTAATATACTTGATAATAAGAAATAGTTACTTAGGAGCACCCATACTAAAAAAAAAAAAAACCTTATTTGAGGAAAAAACAAAGAAGTCTCAACCATCTTCTTGTTAAAAAAATAAGAATGGTATTTTGTACTCATATCATTCATTCATTTTCAGTATTGAAAGAAAAATAGAAATAAAAAAAATTAAAAATAAAGTAGTAACATAAGAAGTTCAAGAGAAAGAGTATGCCCTCCAAATCCATCTTCTCATTTCATACAAATTGGACTGAACCGAACCGTTTGCTACGGTTCCGGTTCTGGCTCTAAATTTTAGAAACAGTTCACTACGATTCATGTTCCAAGCCTTGGAATCAGAACTGGAACAGTTGAATATATATATAAAACTCATATAATGATTTCCTATTTTATATATATATATATATTTATAATAACATTTTGTTATGTAAAAAATTTTAAATAATGAAGTTATTATAACTATTTTAAGGTTAAATACAACTCTTATAATAACTGAACTCATTTATTCCGGTTTCAAAATTAAAGAACCGTTGGGAACGGTTCTGGTTCCAGTTCTCCCAATAACCGTAAAGAACCAAATCGTGTGCATCCCCCTACTTGTTAGGACCTTCTGAGTTATGAGTCATTCTACTTTTACAATATCATTTGTTGTGTAGATATATATGTAATCCAATATTATTTATTTCTTTTTTATGCATATTTATTTCTCTGTTATTGCTGTATATATTTGTTGTAGCATAAACTTAATTTTTTATGCAGTTTGTTGTATTGATTTTAAAAAAAAAAAAATTTAAGGTTAACAAACATGTTTTTCTATTTATGATTTTTAAAATAAGTCGAACGTTTTTTCGTTATCAAACAACACGTACCCATATTTATGGATAAACAAAAGCGTAACATAAACACTGTTTATATAAACACTTAAACAATAAATACTAAATATAAACAGTACCAAACGGGCCCTAAGTAATTGAATAATGTTATCGTGACAAAATGGCTCTTGTCATTAGAGCCATGAGCTTTCTATACTTAACTGCTGTGGTGAGGGGGCTCTCATACTAAATGATAATGTACCGAAAAAGGGCCATGACCCAGGCTTCTCTAAATCCAAAAAAAAAAAAAAAAAATTCAATTTAGTGAATAGCCCAAATGATCACAAGAAGTCCAATAGGATAACAGGTCTAATACTTTCGTTTGGTAGAAAGAAAGGAAAAGGGGGTGAAGAGAAGATAAGAGACTGTAATAAATGTTTTAAATTACAAAAGTTTTCATATTTCTCTCTCTTCTCTCATAACAAAAAAAATTAAGATATTATATCTTTCTCTTCTCTACTCTTCCATCCAACCAAACAAAAAAGGAAAGAATATAATCTCTTTCCTAAGAATGTCTCACCCATTCCTCATTCTCTCCCTTTTATCCAATTTTTATTTTCTTTTTTCCTACCATACAAAGCATAAAGAACGAGGCAACCAGAGCAAACCAAAATACACTTGCTGCAAGCAAATATGGTAAACATAGTAGAACCAATTTCATCTCAAATCAAGGTGATCAGAGACGATTAGTTTTTAACATTTGTAATTGCTGACTATTTCTGGGTTTCTGCCAAGAGAGTGATGCTTACCGCCACCAAAAAAAAAAAAAAAAGGAAAATATCAAAATTTAAAGGCACATCATGAGACAAAAGAACAGTATAGTCAAACAACATAAACAAAACTAGCAAGGAAAAAAGAGTCCAAACTTATCCTTTTTCACTAGCTAATTCCTAGCATCTCTGTCCTTTAAGCAAAGCTCACAACAAAGCTTGGTAAGTATTCGCTTGTCTCTGTTTGGAAAAAAAAAAATAGAGTTAATAAACTTGAAAATTAGAGGGAGGGGAAGAGAGTATGGAAAGTGAGTATAATGCATGCACTGTGTGCAATGTCTATTCTTTTCTAAATATGAATTTAAACCTAAAAGAGAAATAAAATATAGGGACAGTTTTAGGATGAGAAGTAATAATTTTTTATGTTGAAAAAGTAATAAAATTTTTATCATAACAAAATAATATCAGGAATGGACTCAGAAAGAGAATAAATATAGAGAGATTATTTGAATTACCTCCTCATGGTAGCTTTCTTAATTTTCCTTTCCCTCAAGGTGTATGTGTATACACTGTTGCCCTCTTAATCAACTGTGGGTAAAACTAAACTATCCACAAATGAAACCACCGTATTTAATACTGGCCATTGTTCAAGTATTTTTGGGACTTCCCTGTACTTGTTTTCTCTAGGATTATAGACTGCTATATTTTTTCGCTCAATCACCATTACAATTTCACCTTTCTCAGTAACACACGATAGCTTCGTCGACTCATAATAATTATTTACACGTCTTCCTCCTAGATAATGTGGGATGGTCATTAACCTCGTCCAGGAATTCATCTCCCATGCATATATATAAGTCTGTTTTCCATAAGGGAAACTGTAATATAAACCAAGGCATCCTTTCACAGCCATCAAACAGAAGTAAAACATTTTTTTACTAATTGATGGTGGTGGTAGTGGCACCTTCTTGAACTTCTCATTCACCGCATCAAAGAAAACAATCGCTACTGTTTCACTGTCAGACGAGAGTCGGACTTTAAAGTATAACACTCCGTTAACATTAACACTATTATTTCCATGGTAATTACAAGCAGCAAAATAAGGGAATTTTCTAGCCTCTGTCCAAGATTTACCCTTAAATGAGAAAACCACATAAAGAGTTTTGCCATCAATAGGTTCAGTGATGAGAACCACCTTGTAATCATCAATGGAAGAATCATAACATAGTCCACAGAGTTCATATTTAAAAGAATATGGACATGACAACTTTTTGTATGCTCTTGTGGATGGATTCCACAATACAAACGGGGTCTTGCAATAGGGAAACCCCAATAGTGCGAAACCATTACAAGAACAAAAGAGCATGGGCATGTAGTTTTCCTTCACTTGTAAGTACATCTTTTCATTTGAGTTATCGGAAATTTCATAGTCTATGGAGTAGAAACAATATTGAATGGCGGCCCGGCAAAGGAGTCTTTGGCGGTCCAATTTAATGGATTGATTTAGGTGACTTTTGATAAATTGGGGTTCAGAGATTACAATACGCCATGTTTTACTAACACACCTGAATCGCAACAGAGACTTGACGGGTAGTCTAGAGAATATACTGTATATGATGTCGAATGGAAGACTTGGTGTGTCGCCTTCTATTGCTGCCTTTCTTTGCTCTTTCTTCCTTTCCATTGCAGTCGGCCTCTTTTCAGTGACAAAGGGGTTTTGGTTGAAAGGGTTTATGTTGAAAGAGTTTATATTAAAAGTCATATAGAGCGGAGGCGAGAGCGCGAAAACGATGTCACGAAAGTGTGGCGGACTGATTTAGGTTTTAGTTATGTGACCAACCCTCTATGTTATTGGGTGAAGCAAACATGTGGTATTCCACCCCCAAAAGGAATTCTCGAATGAGGTAAGTCGGTCCAGCAAGGATCATATCCTACATTCAAAAGAAATTACTTGTTAAACCGGAATATTCTAAAAGAGAGTTGATCTTGGCACTCCACCAATATCCTCTGATACTCCACTCCTATATTTTTGTAAAGTAAAATTACAAAAGTAATCCTATGTTATACCATTTTAGATTCTTATATTTTTAGTACCCTAATTGCCCTTCTAATTCAAGACTCAATTTTAATTTTATTTTATTTTTCTTAAAAAAAAACTTTTTTAACTTTTTTACTTTAGGTTTACAATATAACAATCCATTTATTACCACCCAAATATTATAATTTAGACATTTTTCAATTGAAACTTGTTGTTCGTGTCACTATCCTATATAACTCAAAGAATCCAAAATTAGAAATATTCTATTTTTACTCACCAAACGTGTAATTTATTTTCCATGTGTCTTATTTATAAAATAACATAAATTAAAATTTTGAAACATACAATCAATTTGTGAACAAACAAAATAGAAAGGAGGAGAAAATAAAAGGCAAACGAAGAAAAATATCATATTAATTTTTTTTATTTTTATCTTTTGAAATTTTGGTGCAAAGGCTCCTTAGTTAAATTAAGACAACTACAATTGAAAAAATATTTCATAAAGTCATGTTTTTCTCCTTTCATCTTTTAATTTCTAAAAGTTCTCTATTAAAATAAAAAAGATTTCCTTAATTTTTTTAAAGAACTATATATCATAATTTTTATTCAAGTGAAATAAAACTTTCTTTTGATTTTAAATAAAATTAATTTTTTTTCAAATAGGTTTTATTCATTGATATAATGTTTGTTTCCAACTCAAATACATTTTTAATATTACTCTAGGTAATCTATTATTAACAACTTCTTCCCAACTTATCTAATGATGTAACTTTTATTATCCGAATCACATACATTTGATTGATACTCTCTAAATCATTATATTGAATCCTAAACTCTTTTACTTCTAAAATAAATATTGATAAATTGATTCAATATGAAAAAATAATATTTTTAAAATCAACGAAGAAGTATTTTCACACAAAAAAAGAACGTGAGAGAGAATTTAC
Organism: Cornus controversa; assembly: GCA_026545225.1. NCBI lineage: Eukaryota > Viridiplantae > Streptophyta > Magnoliopsida > Cornales > Cornaceae > Cornus > Cornus controversa. Next base: position 40,131,409 of record CM048854.1, read on the forward strand.
AACTTGGAGTTAAGAATTCTAACATTATCAAATAAGGACAATTAGGGTATTATTGTTAAATTAGGATTGCAAAATTAACGCAGAACTTTTCTCCACCTGATTACCCAGTGAGACCATTACTTACGATTCCTTTGTATGACGGGCTATGAATTATTTTGGATGAAGAAATCATAAAATCTTGATTTACAAACTGATTATTTTTATTTTTAATTTTAATTTTATTCTCTTTAACGTCAATAAAGTTTTTTTTTCCCCGGTTTCCTTGTGGAGGAAGAATTCTTCTCTTTCCAAACAATCAGAGTCTTTCCTATTCGTAAAAAGTTAATTTTGTTTAGAAAACCTAACCTTTTTAAACTGAAGTGGTTTTAGAGACTTAAAAACCAATTAAAAAACTACGTTATTGTTTCTTTCAAATCCAACCAACTCAAATTGAATTCGTGTATGGAGCAACTGCATAGTCACACACACACACACACACACATATATATATATAATTACTCCTCCTAACCTAACATTATTTATTGCAGAGAAAATGTGCAGCATCGGCTTAGTTGGACTAAAAGAAGAGCCATATAAGATTGAGATAAAAAAAATTTTATATATATCAAGAAACCAAACTAAGAAAAGTTTGAGTCCAAACTAACCCATAAGAAACATGGCCCAAATCAATTAAAACATGAGCACAACAAGCATTAAAGCTACAAAATATCCGATGAGGCAATGGCTTTTCCAACAGAGCGAATAGCTACTTCGAATCCGGTGACCTAGCTTCGTGGAGCTGAGGGAGAGGGGCCAGGCGGTCGAGGGAGAGGACGGATGACAGAGGAAAGGAGATTCCAACTCAGCTGAATTCTTCTAGATGATGCATTGTCCTTCAAAGAGGAGAGCAATCTTCCTTTGATTGAATCAATGATCTTGGAAAGAACCATGTTCTGTGAAGATTGACATTTATCAAAGTTTAGCTCATTTCTTTCTTTCCAAATGTTGTAAATGGAAGTAGAGAAACAGAGCTTGTTGACTAAGTTGGTGTAGCTCTTCGTTTTCCAATGATGCGACATCCATATCACCAAGTCAGGCCAATTGAGGGGAGCAATGTAAAACCCACATTGTGTTTGAATAAATGTTCAAATGGGGGTGCACAAACAGACACTCGAATAAGAGACGAGAGAGTGATTCAGTAGTAGAGAGGCAGAGGCAACAAATATTAGGAATGTGCTTATAGGCCATGGCTTTACTATCAAAGATTGTGAGTCTGTTTAGAATTACTAACCATAGAATGAACCTATGTTTTGGAATTGAAAGTGCGTTCCAAACCAAATGACTCCAAGGTAGAGTTGTGACTCCAAGGTAATGTCTATTCTTTTTCGAATATGAATTTAAACTTAAAAGAGGTTTTAGAATGAGAAGTAAATTTTTCAAAAGCTATAAAAAGTTCCTCATGGAAGAGAAATTATCTTAGTTATAAAACTTTTCATTGTGGGCCGGAACACCTTATGAGCAAAAAAGAGAGTACCTACCAGAAAAAGAAAAAGAAAAACGTAACAATATATATAATATCAGGAATTGAGAGAATAAATACAGAGAGATTATAACCTTTTTTTCCTTTCCCTTAAGTTGTACACCGTTGCTTCTTAATCAACTGTGGGTAAAACTAAACTATCCACAAATGAATTTCCGTATATTGATTTGTTGCTCTCCGCAGGGAGCAACTGAATAGTCATATATTGGCTTAATTGGATTAAAAGAGAGCCATATATGATTAATAAACTTGTCTTACCTATCCATAAACTTATAAGATTGAGATAATTTATATATATATATATATATATATTTATTACCTATCCATAATCTTATAAGATTGATATGATCAACTACTGCTTTGATTTTTTAAGCAAGTCCAATTGAGCATCAAGAATCTCGCATTTTTACTGATGGACCTGAAGTGAGATTTAGTATCTACGTTGCTCTAATTCTGGTTGAGGAACTTCTTACTTCCAACCATTTTGTACTTGATATTGTTTTTTTTACCTTTCTTTCAGTGCCAGTTCATTTCAGAGCTTCAAATAATGACACTGCAGTTAGAGAATTCGAATCATGGTAAATATTAGACATGCTTGTAGGAACTTTTAAAATTTAATTTTTCATTGTACTACAAAACTAAGTACAACATAAGCCATTCTAAGTTCTAACATTGGTTGGGAGTGAACCCAACAAGCGAGTTGGCTACATCAATTGTTACGCGGCTATATAAGAGCTGCGTCTTTCCCAGTATGGGAGTTGAATTGGTTGGAAGGAATGCCAAACAATACACCCCTCTCAAACCAAGCTGTTTAAGAATATTTCGAGCATGGAATCCCAGTATATTCCCGCCAAAATGAAACCACACTGTCGGAAAAATTGCATCTTCTTCCATGTTAGAAAGGTCATAATTAACATGTGTCAAAATCTCCGTACCGAATTCTATTTGGAAAGTTCCGACCCTCGTGAATAAATGCATCTCCAAATAGTTCGTAAGCCAGTGTCGGCAACTGACTCATCATTGCTGCCGAGTCGACCATCATCTCTCCGTGGAATATATCCGGTATCATGGGAATACGCTGATTAATGTCAGCCTAACATCGTAGAAATAATTGTGAGGAAGCAATGGAATGGGGCGGTATGGAGTTGTTGAAAACAGGATGGATGAATTTAAATTACAAAACTTTTTATATTTCTCTCTTCTCTCCTAACAAACAAAGTAAGATATTATTTTCTTCTCTTCTCTTCTCTTCTCTTTCATTCAACCAAACAAAAAGAGAGAAGACAATAATCTCTTTCCTAAGAATGTTGTTGAAAATAGTGGCTAATTCACACACACAATAAAAAAAATTGGAAGAGAAAAATGATGAAAAAAACTCTTGAAAGATACTTTATTTCTCACATATTTTTTTGGTAGAAAACATAGCATTATATAGTCTTCAAAACAAATATGTAAAATGTATATGTATATGTCATTACACTCACTAACATAATATTAACTCTTATGTCTTCCACTCTATTAACGCAACTTATCCATGACTTTCACTAGCACAATAATAGCTCCACAACTTTTTCATCTCTTCCACTATCACAATATTAGCTCCACTAACACAATAGCAACCACAATGACATAATAAAAATTAATTTATTTAAGTTTAATTTCCAACAAATGTCTCACTCATCCCTCCTTCTCTCCCTTCCATCCAATTTTTTTTTTTCTTTCCAAAAAGAGCATAAAGAATAAGGCCAACCAGAGCAAACCAAAATACACTTCTTGCAAGCAAATCTGGTAAACATTGTAGGACCAATTTCATCTCAAATCAAGGTGATCAGAGACGATTAGTTTTTAAAATTTGTAATTGCTTACTATTTCTGGGTAAACAACATAAACAAAGCTAGTAATGGATTTCACAATGTCATCACTGCAAATATAAAAATAAATATTTCAGGAAAAAAGAGTCTAACCTAACATCTCTGTCCTTTAAGCAAAGTTCACAACAAAGCTTGGTAAGTATTTGCTTGTCTCTGTTTGGACATGAGAGAAAAATGATATGAGATCTACAACAAACAAACAAAAAAATAGAGTTAGTAAAAACTTGAAAATTAGAAGGGGGGAATAAAATATAGGGACAGTTTTAGGATGAGAAGAAATAATTTTTTGTCGAAAAAGGTATACAATATCAGGAATGAACTCAGAAAGAGAATATATAAATATAGGGAGATTATTTGAATTACCTTCTCATGGAACCTTTCTTTTTCCTTTCCCTTAAGGTGTATATGCATTATTGCCCTCTTAGTCAACTGTGGGTAAAACTAAACTATCCACAAATGAAACCACCGTATCTAATGGCCAATATATTGTTGCAAGTTCAAGTATTGTTTCCACTTCCCTATACTTGTTTTCTTTAGGATTATAGACTCCTATATTTTTCCCCTCAATCACCATTACAATTTCACCTTTCTCAGTAACACACGATAGCTTCGTCATCCCATAATAATTATTTAAACATCTTCCTCCTAGATAATGTGGGATGGTCATTAACCTCGTCCAGGAATTCATCTCCCATGCATATATATAAGTCCGTGTTCCATAAGGGAAACTGTAATATAAACCAAGGCATCCTTTCACAGCCATCAAACAGAAGTTAAACATGTTTTTACTAATTGATGGTGGTGGTGGCACCTTCTTGAACTTCTCATTCACCGCATCAAAGATAACAATCGCTACTGTTCCACTGTCAGACGAGACTCGGACTTTAAAGTATAACACTCCGTTAACATTAACACTATTATTTCCATGGTAATTACAAGCAGCAAAATAAGGGAATTTTCTAGCCTCTGTCCAAGATTTTCCCTTAAATGAGAAAACCACATAAAGAGTTTTGCCATCAATAGGTTCAGTGATGAGAACAACCTTGTAATCATCAATGGAAGAATCGTAACATAGTCCACAGAGTTCATATTTAAAAAAATATGGACTTGACAACTTTTGGTATGCTCTGGTGGATGGATTCCACAATACAAACCGGGTCTTCCAATAGGGAAAACCCAATAGTGCGAAACCATTACAAGAACAAAAGAGCATGGGCATGTAGTTTTCCTTCAGTTGTAAGTACATCTTTTCATTCGAGTTATCGGAAATTTCGTAGTCTATGGAGTAGAAACAATATCCAATGGGGGCCCGGCAAAGGAGTCTTTGGCGGTCCAATTTAATGGATTGATTTAGGTGAGTTTTGATGAATTGGGGTTCAGAGATTACAATACGCCATGTTTTACTAACACACCTGAATCGCAACAGAGACTTGACGGGTAGTCTCGAGAATATACTGTATATGATGTCGAATGTAAGACTTGGTGTGTCGCCTTCTATTGCTGCCTTTCTTTCCATTGCAGTCGGCCTCTTTTCAGTGACAGGGTTTAGGTTGAAAGGATTTGTGTTGAAAGAGTTTTAGGTTAAGTCGTAAGAGTGGAGCGAGAGGGCGAAAACGGCATTTATGTCATGAGAGTGTGGCGGACGAATTATGTGATTTAGGTTGTAGTTATGTGACCTTCCCTCTATGTTATTGGGTGAAGCAAACATATAATGCTATGTGGTATTCCACCCGCAATAGGATTTCTCGAATGAGATAAGTAGGTCCAGTAAGGATTTAACAAGGAAGTCCTTAAAAGATCGTATCCAAATTATTGTTAAATTAGGGTTCTATGATTCTTTTTTATGATGGGCGATGAATTATTTTGTATGATGAAATCATAAAATCGTTTGTTTACAAATTGATTATTTTTATTTTTATTTTTATTTTCATTTTCTTAAACGTCAATAAAGTTTTTTTTTTTTTTGTTTTTAGATTTCCTTGTGGAGGAAGAATTCTTCTCTTTCCACACAATCAGTCTTTCCGAGTAATTTTTGTTTAGAAAACCTAACCTTTTTAAATTGAGGTGATTTTAGAGACTTAAAAACTACTTTATTGTTTCTTTCAAATCCAATGAACTCAAATTGAATTCCTGTATGGAACAACTGCATAGTCCTATATGTTGTGCCATAGGTTCAAAAACTCAAATCAAAACATCACACACAAATAGGTAGAGATTTACGTGATTTGGCAATTGCCTACTTCCAAGAGAGGCAAAAATTTTTACTATAAGAGAAATAGTTTACAAACTCTCACTCTCTAATTCTCACACTCTTTGCCATATTCTATATATCTCTTGCTCTTTTGCACACAGTTACAGAAGGAGAATAAGAGTATATATAGCCAGAGAAGGAGAGACAAGCTGCAAGGAAATCAGGTGAAAATCAGCTCACTTGTGTTGACTTTTCCTTCAGTTGGCGCCTGAACTATCAATGACTTTCGGTAATCATTAATTTTCCATTGACTCCTTTGAGGGTGTCGCCACTGTAATCAACAATATATATATACACAAACACACAAATATATATTTAATCTTCCTAACCTAACGTTATTTATTGCAAAGAATATGTGTAGCATCGGCTTAGTTGGACTAAAAGAAGAGCCATATAAGATTGAGATCATTTATATATATATATATCATTTTCCAATAATATTTAAAAAGTGTACTTGTTTGTTTAGGGATAAACTTCGGTCCCCTATCATTATTCTTTTAACATTTGCAGCTGCTAATTATTTCTGGATTAGAACAATATCAAAATTTAAAGCATGTTTCTGATGCATCATGAGACAATTATATAACTAAAGTATAGATTTACAATATCAGGTGTCATAAGGCTTCTGGGAGACCAAGGCCAAAGCAAATCAAGAAACCAAACTAAGAAAAGTTTGAATCCAAACTAACCAATAAGAAACATAGCCCAAATCAATTAAAACATGATCACAACAAGCATTAAAGCTACAAAAACTCCGATGAGGCAATAGCTTTTCCAACAGAGCAGATAGCTACTTCGAATCCGGTGATCCCATGAGGAATGCAATTGCACCTAGCTTTGTGCAGCTGAGGGAGAAGGCGTCAGGCGGTTGAGGGGGAGGACGGATGATAGAGGAAGGGATATCTGAACTCAACTGAATTCTTCTAGATGATGTATTGTCTTTCAAAGAGGAGAGTAATCTTCCTTTGGTTGAATCAATGATCTTGAAAAAAACCATGTTTTGTGGTGATCGACATTTATCAAAGTTTAGACAATTTCTTTCTTCCTAAATGTGGTAAATGGATGCAGAGAAATAGAGCTTGTTGACTGAGTTGGTGTAGCTCATGGTTTTTCAATGATGCAACATCCACATCACCGAGCCAGACCAATTGATAAGAGCAATGTGAAACCCACATTGTGTTTGAATAAATGTTCAAATGAGGTGCACAAACGGGCACTTGAAGAAGAGGTGAGAGAGTGATTTAGCATTAGAGAGACAGATGCAACAAATATTAGGAATATGCTTATAGGCCATGGCTTTACTGTCAAAGATTGTGAGTCTTTTTAGAATTCCTAACCATATATAGGATGAACCTATGTTTTGGAATTGAAAATGCGTTCCAAACCAAATGACTCCAAGGTACAGTTGTGACTCCAAGGTAATGTCTATTCTTTTCCGAATATGAATTTAAACTTAAAAGAGGTTTTAGAATGAGAAGTAAATTTTTCATGTTGAAAAAGCTATAAAAAGTTTCTCATGAAAGAGAAATTATCTTTAAGTTATAAAGATTTTCATTGTGAGCTAGAACACCATATGTGTAGTGACCCTTGTGGGCGGGTGCAAGAAGAGACACTGGGGCGAGCTACCACACTGGCAGGCTACAGGGTGCTCAATCCCACATCGCCTGGGTGTGAAGAAGGGGATATGCTTATATGTAGTGTTTTCCTTTTGGGGTAAAATTTAAGAGCAAAATTGTGCGAGCTTAAGTCCAAAACGGACAATATTATATCATGTGGTGGAACAGGCTATTACATTATGAGCAAAAAAGAGAAGTACCTACTCGAGAAAGAAAAAGAAAAACATAATAATATATATAATATCAGGAATTGAGAGAAACATAATAATATATATAATATCAGGAATTGAGAGAATAAATACGGAGAGATTATACCTTTATTTTTTTCCTTTCCCTTAAGGTGTACACCGTTGCGTCTTAATCAACTGTGGGTAAAACTAAACCTAGAAAGCACGGACACTTCGTATAGGGGTGCCGTGTCCGTGTCGGACACTCGGACACTCCTCGGACACTTGTCGGACACTCCGTAGAAGTGTCCTGGAATTTTTTTTTTTAGGACACGGCTGGGACACGGCAAGGACACGCGGGGGACACGGCGGGGTACATTTTGTAATTTTTAAAAGTGCAAAAAAATCCCTGAACTTTTGCAAAGTTACAAAAAGACCCATTTGAATTATTTTTTTTAGCATTTCAGCCCATCATCTTCTAAAAATTGACATATTGACCCCTTGAAATAACTATAATGACATATATCATTTAATATGACTATTATGCCCTTTTCTATATAAATATAGTATTTTCTAAAATAAAAAATTTTAAAAATAAAAAATAGTTAGATAAAATTCCTAAATAATAAATTTAGAAACAAAAAAAATAAAAAAGCCAATATAATGAACATCCTTTTTGAAAATACATTAATTACTTGATAATAAATTGAAGTATTTGTGTGATTTATTATTTTTTTATTGTTAAATTTATGATATTGTGGATATTGGTTAACTTGTTGAATATATATTAATATATTATTTCATAGCCGTATCCCCGCCGTGTCGTGTCCTGTTTTTTTGAAATTTGTCGTGTCGCCGTGTCCGTGTCGTGTCGTACCCGTGTCCCGTGTCCGTGTCCATGCTTCTTAGAACTAAACTATCCACAAATGAAATCAGCATATCTAATGGCCTAGGTATTGTTGCAAGTTCCCTATAGTTTTTCTCTTTAGGATTATATACGGCTATAATTTTCCAATCAATCACCATTACAATTTCACCTTTCTCAGTAACACGCAGTAGCTTGGTCAACGAATAATGATTTTTTAAACGTCTTGTTCCTCCTAGATAATGTGGGATGGTCATTAACTTAGTCCAGGAATTCATCTCATCCTTCATCACCCATACATAAGTCTGTTTTCCATAAGGGGTACTGAAATATAAACCAAGGCATCCTTTCAAAACCGTCAAATGGAAGAAACACATCTTTTTACAAATTGGCAGTGGCAGTGGCAGTGGCACCTCCTTGAACTTCTCATCCACCGCATAAAAAAAAACAATGGCTATTATTCTTCTTCTGTCAACCTTATGAGATGTTAGGACTTTAAGGTACAACACTCCGTTCACATTAACACTACTTTCATAGTAACCAACAAAATAAGGGAATTTTCTAGCCTCTGTCCAAGATTTATCATTAAAAGAAAAAACCACATAAAGACTAGTTTCGCCATCGCCATCACCATCACAAGGTTTAGTGATGAGAACCACCTTGTAATCATCAATGGAAGAATCATAACATAGTCCACCGAATTCATATTCAAAATAAAATGGACATGATAACTTTTGTATGCTCTGGTGGATGGATTCCACAATGCAAACATCTTGTGATAGCCAAGATGTCCCAATAGTACGAAACCATTACAAGAACAATAGATTATGGGTGTGTAGTTTTTCTTCAGTTGTAAGTACAGCTTTTCATTTGAATTATCCGAAATTTCATAGTCTATGGAGTAGAAAGTCTCCAATGGTGGCCCGACAAAGGAGTCTTTGGCCATCCAATTTAATGGATAAGTTGAGTTTTGATGAATTGGGGTTTAGAGATTACAATACGCCATGATTTAGAAATGCACCTGAATTGCAACAGAGACTTCACCGGTAATTTCGAGAGTATACTGTATATGATGTCCCATGGAAGACTTCGTGTGTCGTCTTCTCTTGCTGCTTTTTTTTTTGTTTTTTCTTCCTTTTCATGTTCCTCTTGCAGTCTGCCTCTTTTCAGTGACAAATGGTTTAGGTTGAAAGGGTTTATGTTGAAAGAGTTTGAGGCTAAATCATATAAAATGGAGTAAAAGTTCGAAAACAACAAATTTTATGTTGGACGTGACTTAAATTTTAGGTTATGTGACATACACTCTAAGTTATTGGGTGAAGCAAACATATAATGCTAAGTTGTATTCCACTCCAATAGGAATTCTCGAATGAGGTAAGTAGATCCACTAAGGATTTAATAAGGAAGTCCTTAAAAAATTAAATTGAAAATATCCTAAAATGCAATAAATATTTAATTTTTTTTGTATTCATTATGTAGGTTCAATTTTTTTTTAAAATTTTTTAATATTATTCAAGGTCACCCCTACTAAATAAAATTCCTAACTTGTACATCAAAAACTATTTTTTTGGGTAAGGTAAGTAATATAAATCCAAAAAAGGCTAGCTTATGAGGAATAAGCAGCCAAACAAAAGCGAGAAATACAAGCTGAAAAAACAGTAATCAGAGAGAGATCCAAAAAATCTACCACACAAAAATAACAGCTCTAAGAGCAACCCAAGTTACAAGTCCAAAGGTTTTCTATCCGACCAAAAAACCGAGCTAGGAAGATGTCATGTTGCAATGATAAGTCGTGTATGATTAATAAACTTCTCTTACCTATTCAAAATCTTATTAGATTGAGATATTTTTTATGCATATATATTTATTCTTGAAAAATCATTTTGCAATAAATTTTAAAAAGTGTATTTCTTATTAAAAAAAAATGATAAGAAGTTGTTTTTTGAGTGGGCTCTAACTGATGGGTTATAAGGGTCAAATATGGACTTGTGTTTTATCTTTAGGGTCTATGTCTTAGAGACTTAAGCCTTTACGTTATGGACCTAAAGAAACACAGGCCCAACCTTGACTTTCTTTTCTCGCAAGGTAAAAAAATTAAAATAAAATTCACGTTCATGAATTCTAGCTGTTTTTGTTATTCAGTTTGCTCAAACATCATTATGGGATATCCTGTTCAACCTCCGGGATTCTATCTTCTTCAATCTCTCATTGCACCAAGCTCGTATGCCATTGCTGCTCTGTTCTCCTTGTTGCTCATCTTATTTAAAATGTCATTTTGTTTACTCCATTGTGAGTTTGTTCACCTTTTAGGTGGTTGTTTGATGTACATTCTCTTTTACTTACTTACCTTACCAAAAAAAAAACATCATTATGGGATATGTAACTGTTTTTCTTATCGAGTTAGCTCACAACATCAGTATGGGGTAGGGTTCACACTTATGCATGCGACTTCAAAGAAGTTTCGCTTCAACATCTGTTGGACAACCTAAATTTTAAAAAAGAATAGCCTATTCTTTTGTATTTTATATGAGTTTCATAATTTCAGAAATAATAGGCTCTATAACTGATACAGGGACCATTTTACAAATAATCTCTTGTGGATTTATCGGTGTCGCACTTTTTTTCTTGGTAAGAACGAGTTATGATAGAATACATCTTGCTTATCTTGATGAAATGGGCGGAATAGCTATCCTAATGCTTGTGTACTTTAGACAGTTTTCTGCCTTGCTAGCTGCTAATTCTTTTTTCTTTTATGTATAAAAAAAGTAACTTTCTACGGGCTTTATGTCGAGGTGTTCTTCAAATTCCCTCTTGACAATGTACCCTAGATAGACCTGAGTTGTATGATCTGTGATTATATTTTTTTATAAATAATTGAGGAAACTTTGATACAACAGTTTGGAAAAATAATATACAACTGATCTTTACCAAAAGAAGAAAAAAAAACATTTGTTTTTGTTGAGAATTAGGGTAGTTAAAGTTGTCTAATTATCACAATTTCATTTTGCTACTATCAACTAGTGCTTTGATTTTTTAAGCAATTCTAACATTGGTTGGGAGTGAACCCAACAAGCGAGTTGGCTACATCAATTGATACGTATGGGGGTTGAATTGGTTGGAAGGAATGCAGGCAAACAATACACCCCTCTCAAACCAAGCTCTATAAGAATATTTCGAGCATGGAATCGCAGTATATTTCCGACAAAATGAAACCACACTGTTGGGAAAATTGCATCTTCTAGGTGTGTCCCTTGTTTATTTTTTTTTTAATCAGTTTTTACTTTAACGAGCAACTTTCAGTCTTACTGTCACTCCAACGAGTTCGCTCTTTTGTAACTTCTTTATATGTGTTTGCAACCACCATTGGTAACATCACCAGATTACTTTTATGAGCTGTAACATCTATGTGTCAAAGTCACTGATTTCAACAAGTTCTTTTTTTGATTTTCAAATCAGTTTTCGCTCCAAAGAGTTGCTTTCAGTATTTCCGCTGCTCCAATGAGCTCTCTTTTGCAACTTCTTTGTATGTGTTTGCAGCCGCCGTCGGTAACATCACTAGATTGCTCTCATGAGCCGCATTCAAGATTTTGTTTCCAAACTCAAGTTAGCTTCATATAACTCACCTTGAGTTTGCGGAGCTATTATATTATATATTTCCTATTATATTAATTTGTTGTTAGATTATATATTTTTCCTAAACCATATAGGTTTCTTATAACTTTTCTTAGATCGATCATCTAAGAATAGAATTTCTTGTCTGTTAAGTTTACTTAGCCTTTAAAATTATGTACCTATAAATAAGCCTTTATGTATTGTTCATAATATCATATCAATGCAATAATACAATTTTCCTATTATGTGTTGTTCATAATATGATCATATCAATGCAATAATACAATTTTTCTATATTTCTAACAAGTGTAAATATTAAAAAAGAGTATAATTACAATTAAAAAGTACTCTCCTAAACTCGTCCTCGCTTAGCCACCGACCCGTCCTGTTTAATAAATAGTTTTGGCCAAAAATAAGAGAACTTAATTTGCTAAACGGGGATGGAGTTGGGTCTTTGCCCCAAACCCACCATTTTGCCATCCCTACTCTAGGTCTTTAAACAACCACCAGAAATCAAGTCTAAAGAGATTTTACTTCCTTAGGACAGAAATTGAGAAATCTTGACGAAGTCTAAAGAGATATTACTTCCTTAAGATAGAAATTGAGAATAAATTTACTATGGAAATTATTTCCAACTCTTTGAACCATTATAAAGGCAAGAGGATAAAAACCAAACTATTAAAAGTCTAGAAAGCATGGACAATTTACCGAGAGTGTCATACCCGTGTTAGACATTCAAACACTCCTCAGACACGTGTCGGATACTTTACAGAAGTGTCTTGACATTTTTCTTTTTAGGACACTCCTCGAACACGTGTCGGACACTTCGTAGCAGTGATATATATTCAAGTATTTTGAAACAAATTATATGCGACTAAGTTATGATTAAAAATCTAAGCTAAATATATGTAGAGGACTAAATACGTCTGGTTCTTTAATCTATTTTTGTTTATAAGTGTGTTTGAATTTTAATTGCTTGATGATGAATTTAAGTATTTCTGTAATGTAATTTTTTTTGTTAAATAATTAATATATTATATTATTATTTTATGGCCGTATTCTCGCTGTCTTCGTGTCTTGTTTTTTTAAAAAAATTTTGTATTGTTTTATTCGTATTGTGTCGTATCTGTATTTCATGTTCGTGTCCGTACTTCATAGTTGATGGTAGTCTTTGCGATAATAATTGAGCCAGCCATGTCAATAAAGAAGAATAAGTTGACTAGCATGGGTCTAAGAAGAAAAAATGATAATTTTTGGAGAGACATTTATTGTTTGCCTCGCTGTCAAACTGTGGAATCCTCTTTTCTACATGTTAAAGAATTTTCATACATTACACTGCACTTGGAAATAGTTTAATATTAACCTAGCGCTCCACCAATATCTTTGGACACTCTATTTTTTTTATATATTTATATATATGTATAAAATAAAATTACAATAGAGTTCTTAAACTACAAAATATTTGGTTGTAATATTTTTAATGACATAATTGCCTTTCTTAAGACTCTTGAATTCCAATTCATTCATCTTCTCTCACACTAATGAGATAGGTTTAATTTCAAATACATTTATCCTTATCACATACCTTTTATTATCATAATCATATACATTTGATTGATACTAGTCATTATTAGGGGTGACCACAGATCGGATCGGATCGGATTATGCATAATCCTAATCCGATCCGCGGATTACGGATTGGAGAAAATCCAATCCGATCCGATCCGTGGCTATTTTTCAATCCGATCCGATCTGTGATTGACGAATCGGATCGGATCGGATCACGGATTGGGCTAGTTCAAGCTGATAATATTTTTTTCCCATTCAAGCTGATAAACTGGTTGTTGTATCTATTATAATCGGTTTAATCTTCTGCATAAACTAATAAATAACCCCAACACAAGCAACAAGCCTCAAGCAAAAGAAAATAAACTTCAATATTGATCAACACATACCAACAAAGCATGAATATTATTTTTTTAAAGTAAAAAAACTACTTGAAAATTATAAAATAGTCATAATAGTCCCAAACAAGTTCCACAACACAAACAATCTTATGTACAAATTAAGCATTCCACCAGCTTTGGGGTTAGAGAACTACGGAATTGATCAAGTACACGACCTCCCATACTAAAAGCTGACTCGGAAGCAACAGTATAGACTGGAATGGCTAGAATATCTCTTGCAACTTCAGAGAGTACTTTATACCTATTGCCATTCACTTTCCACCAATTCAATATGTCAAAGTTTGAATCATCATCTTCACAAGTTTCATTTAAATATTTTTTCACTTCTAACCAGCTACTTTCACTTTGTTTGTAATACACTGCTTCAACACATGGTATGATATTGTTTGCTTTGGGCCTGAGCCCGCACGATTTTTGCTCTTGGGTTTTACCCCAAAAGGCCTCATATCATTTGAAAAGAACATACTACATATAAGCACATTTTCTTTTTCACACCTAGGCGATGTGAGATTGAGCACCCTGTACCCTGTCAGTGTAGTAGCTCAGCCCAGTGTCTATCTTTGCATCCGCCCACTCACACCCGTCCACAAGGGTTACTACACTGTAATACCCTGCTCTAACACATAGTATGATATTGTCCGCTTTAGGTCTGAGCCCGCACGATTTTGCTCTTGGATTTTACCCCAAAAGGCCTCATACCATTTGAAGAAAACATACTACAAATAAGCACATCCCCTTTTCCACACCCAGGCGATATGGGATTGAGCACCCTGTACCCTGTCAGTGTGGTAGCTCAACACAGTGTCTATCTTCGCACCCACCCACTCATACCAATCCACAAGGGTTACTACAATTCACCCCCCTACGAGGCCCGACGTACTCGTCGGCACACTTCCGGCTGGGTTCAGGCTCTGATACCAATTGTAATACCCCGCTCCAACACATGGTATGATATTGTCCGCTTTGGGCCTGAGCCCGCACGATTTTGCTCTTGAATTTTACCCCAAAATGCCTCATACCATTTGAAGAGAACATACTACATATAAGCACATCCCCTTTTCCATACCCAGGCAATGTGGGATTGAGCACCCTGTACCCTATTAGTGTGGTAGCTCAGCCCAGTGTCTATCTTCGCACCCGCCCACTCACACCCGTCCACAAGGGTTACTACATTGTTTCATCATTTTTTTCTTTTTGAACATAGACTTAAAAGATACTTCTTGCTCACTTGCCTCCATATTTGGTTGATCAACTCCCATCTCATTTGCATTTTGACTTGTTCCACATGAACTTGAAAATAATGCATGAAAATTTATATATTCACTAAAAAGGCGGTCCAATGCATCCTTTACTTTTTTAGTAAAGTCATTGACCATTTCAGAAGGATAAAGTTGGGAATAACAAAATTCCACATACTCCAACTTGTAGCGAGTATCCAAAACAACCGCAAGCATGACCACTATGTTCATTTTATCAATGTTTCCCCAATACTTGTCAAATTTATTTTTCATTTGTATTGCCATGGAACTTAAGCAAAGATCAGAACTATTTGACCACGCCTTTAACAACTTTTCAATTCCTAACACTTCATGAAAATATGTATTGGAAGTAACATATAAAGATCAGGAAAGTATTTTAGTGGTCTCATAAAACTTGCCCAAAAACTTGGTAAAAACCCGAGCATATTCCCAATCACTTCTAGTAGGAGGTTGATTTTTAAGTTCCACTATATAATCTAAATCATCATATTTTAACATTTCAAAAGCCTTTTGAAACTTAATTGCCACTTCTAACATAAGGTATGTGGAGTTCCACCTAGTTGAAACATCTAAACACAAATACGACTTACATGTTATGTCCTCCCTCTGCACACATGCCTTAAAACGCTCTCCTCGTTGTGGAGAGCTCCTAGCATACCTCACAGCCGCACAAATGCAACTTACATGTTATGTCCTCCCTCTGCACACATGCCTTAAAACGCTCTCCTCGTTGTGGAGAGCTCCTAGCATACCTCACAGCCGCACAAATTCGAGTTATTGAACTATGTAACTCACTCAAACCATCTTTTACATTCAAGTTCAATATATGTGCACAACACCTTATATGAAATAATTCACCACCTAAAACAAAAGTGTCAACTTTTTTAGAAACTTTCTTTTTCAAGTATACAACCACTAGATCGTTTGAACTAGCATTATCAACTATGAGTGTGCATAATTTTCCTATACCCCAACCAATCAAACAAGTCTCAACTGCACGACCAATTTCCTCACCTTTGTGACTACAAATTGGACAAAAGTTCAAAATTCTTTTATGCAATGTCCAATTCTTATCAATGAGATGAGCCGTGAGACACATATAAGAAGGTTTGATATTGATGTCCATGAATCAGTGGTGATACAAATTCTTTGATTTAGTTGACTCAACAAGCTTTTCAATTTCAGCTTTCAACTCCATATAATGCCAAACAATCCCTAAGCACAGTCGTACGTGACAACAATTTAAATTTCAGTTGCAACACACTAAGAAATTTTCGAAAACCTTCACGCTCAATAAACTTGAAAGGTAATTCATCAATGATAATCGTTTTAGTAAGCGCATCTCTACATAACTCTTGATCAAATTTTCAAGAAGTCACATTACAATCTCCTTCATGCAAGAAAAACACGAGACTTATAAAAAAAAAATGTATTATATTTTTTTATTAGAGAAGTTATTACCAACCCCCTTACCGAAAAAGAAAAGAAAAGAAAAAAAGCTATTACCAACTCTCTTTCTCAAGTGGTGGTATCTTCTATTCTTTCTTATAGAAGATGCAGATTAATCGTGTTAAAGGATTATGGACAACAAAAGAACTTGTGAAGCATACAACGAAATTAATGACAAAAAATGTTTGTATGCATGAGGCAAAACACTTTTTAAATAATATATATATATATATATATACACACACACATAAATACTATAATCTTAAATAGTAAATACTCAATTTGTTCTTTGTTACATATCTAAGAGAACAGAAACAAGCTTCTTAAAATTTTCATATATAACAATTTACTTTACAAACTTGTGGCAGCTAGCACTATTGAGTACTGATCACTAATAGCTAGCTAGTATGATGTTTGAAAAAAAATAGTCCAATCAAATTCACATAAATCAATCTCTTCGTCCTAAACAAGCAATGTGCTTTTTATAATTGCCATCTTTAATTAGAATCTTTAATTTTCCAAACATAATAATAAATGAATAACCTGTTTTGCACATTTGAATTAAAAAACAATATATAGCTAATTTGCACGCCAAACAGCTGAAAGTCTTAAACCCTTTGTTCATCTCTTCTTCACCCTTGTCATCAATATCTAGCTCACTGTTATTATAACCTTCCAAACATATTACTTTCTCCCCATTCTCTTCATTCTTATAATCAATATTTAATATTTATAGTCATTACAACTCCATTTAACACCCAAAACCAAATTCCCCAATTTTTCCCTCAATTAACGAGATTGAGATGCAATTAGAAAAGAGGATAGACAACTTCCTAATTCGACACCCTAGTTCATAGCATTACTTAGAAGATCTGATTTGGTCGAATTTTAACACAATCAATATGGACAGAAACACAAAGACTCAAAAAAATGAAATGAAAAAAAATATTCGAACAAAAAATTGACAAAGAAGTTGGAACAAAGCAACACAAGGGCTTGAAAGCTACGTGATAATGAAATAAAAGAATATCAATAACAGATCTGTGTTGTGATCTCACCAAAAATGATGAAGATGCTGTCGAAGATAACGCCGTCGTTTTGGTGGTTGAGCTCACAGATCGGTGGTGTCAACAAAGTCGTCGAGGAAAGAGATGGTGGTGAGTGAAGACGCCGGAGAAGGAGGCTACTTCAGTTGTCGTCGAAGAGAGATGGTGGTGTGATGGGTGTGAAGGACCGAATGTTGAGCTACTGGTGGAGAGTCTGGAGACTGGAGTACTGGAAGAGTGGAAGGTTGGAAACGGCGCAAATCCTTTGAGACTCTTAGGTTTAGACTGTTTAGTAACATTTTCTTATTATACATTTATATATATATATATATATATATATATATATATAGCCACGGATTAGCTACGGATCGGATTGCGGATCAGATCGGATTTCAGAACCTCCAATCCGTAATCTAATCCGTGGCTAATGGATTTTAATTTTTTAATCCGCCACCAATCCATTAGCTATCGGATTGGATCGGATCAGATCGGATTCATGGATTCACGGATTATTTGTGCACCCCTAGTCATTATATTGAACTCTAAACTTTTTCACTTCTAATTTAACAATAACAATTGTAACTATTATTCTCAACATAGCATTCCAATGGATAAAAATTCAATTCTAAAATAAATATTGATTCAGCAGTATAAGAAGAAACTATATTTTCAAAACAACTCAAAAAATATATTTTGAAGAAGAAAGTGGAACAAAAAAATAAAAAATCACCATTACCATAGGCATTATAAAGGTTGAATGATCATAGATTTATGAGATTTTTTGAATGTTGTTTGTCTTGATAAGTTTAATGCCTTTCTCTAACTTGGAACATGAGAGTGTTGCTAAAAAAAAAAATAACATGAGAGAGAAGATGAAGAAATTTGCATTTTTGCGCCAAAAGTCCTAATTAGAGGGTCCAATCCCATATCGGATCCAGATAAAAAAATGATTGGGTTTAAATGGGTCGATAGGCAACACTACCTAATAGCTTAGAATTCTGGGTCATTGGTAAGTGTCTGACCATTACACCTAACCTTAACTGAGAAGGGCAATTACGTAAGACATTGTGTGGTGTATGGACATTTTTGTAATTTCATTATAATAGAAAAAGAGAACGGAGGTAAGGAAAAAATATAAAACATAACTTATCATTTCATCTTAATATATTACACAATGTACTTATTTTGTTTCTATAATAACACCATGAATTAACAAAAACAATATATTGATTTAAGGTAGCTGATGTTAAGCTTGGTGCTCCACCAATATTCTCGGGTACTCCACTCACATATTTTTTTTAAATAAAATTACAAAAGTGTCATTATGCTATACAATATTTGATTCTTATATTTTTAATACCCTAATTGCCCTCATTTGATAAGGTTACGATTCTTAGTGCCAAAAGTGCAACTTCTCTCTCATGTTCCCTTTCTTCTTTTTTTTGGTGCCAAAATACTTTTTCTCTCACCGTCCTTCTCCACTCTCTCTCACTCCAAAAATGGAAGATACAATGTGTGAGTTAGAGGAAATCATATTATTAAAACAAGCAATATTGAAGAAATTTCATAAATGTATAAATCACTCAACCCTAATGTCCATGGCAATATGATTATTTTCTGGAAAAATTAGATTTCAGTGACCAAAATTGAAAAAATATTACTTTTTAGTGACCTTAAACTCAATAAAAAGTGAATAGTGACCAAACTTAAAAATTAATTGTTAATGAGAGACCATTTAATCTTAAAGCCCAAAATACCCTTCATTATCTCCATAGATCTCCATCATTTCTTCATTTTTTTCAAACCTAATTAAATATCAGAAACTTCAAAGAATCCAATGACTTGTGTATACAATATATGAACATATATTCATTTCAAAGAAGATATAATATATATATATATATATATATATATATATATTCTTGTATATTAATATCTCATTAACAAAAAAAATAAAACCTAATTTGGGGGCAATTAATTATTAATAAGGAATATTGGAGGATAGGAATAAACTTGGCTAATAAAGCTATTGCCTACTGCCACATGACTGTTGATTTTCAACTTCTTCTCTGGATCTTTCTCTTCTTATATCAAGTCACAAATAGTTAATTCATCTCAAGCTATAACTCTTGCCACATTTTTGGAGCCTTAAAGTCCACCAAAGAAAAAAAATAATATATGCACATGCATTAATTGTAAGATGAACATATATGTCTATATATATATATATATATATATAGAGAGAGAGAGAGAGAGAGTCTCTCTCTATATATATACTTTCTTTTCTAGAATCGACCTTTTATGCCTTTTGAAGCTTTGATATTTAGAATTTAGATTGGAGAAGACGAAGAAGTGATTGAGAATCTCTAAATAAAAGGGAAGGTATTTTGGACATTAAAATTAAATGATCATTCATTGGCCATTATTTTTCAAGATTGGTCACTATTTACCTTTTAGTGAGTTTAAGGTCACTGTAAAGCAATTTTTTTTAATTTTGGTCACCAAAATCTAATTTGCCCGTATTTTTTTTGTTCTACTTTATTCTTCAGAATATATTTTTTGAATTGGTTTTGAAAATATTGTTTTTACTTGTTGAATCATTTTATCAATTTTTATTTTAAAAGTAGAAAAGTTTAGAATTATAATGATTAGAGAGTATCGATCAAATATATGTGATTAGGATAATAAAAGTTATGTGATTAGATTAAAAAGTATTTGAGTTGGAAGCAAACATTATATCAATAACTAAAACCAGTCTTGGAAAAAAATTAATTGTATTTAAAATTAAAAGGAAGTTTAGTTTTATTTAAATAAAAATTATGATATATAATTTTTAAGGAAACAAAGGAAAGCTTTTCATTTTAGAAGGCAACTTTTAGAAATTAAGAAATGAAAAGAGAAACGTGACTCTCTGAAATCCTATTCAAATTGTAATTGTCATAATTTAGCGAATGAGCCATTCCAGTAAAATTTTAATAAAATAATAATAATAAATTGTTAGGTTGTTTTTCTTCCTTTGCTTTTTTATTTTTTTTCCCTTCCTTTTTGTTTTGTTTGTTCACAAATTGATCGTATGCTTCTAATCTTTAATTTGTATTATTTTATAAATAAGACACATATAAAATAAATTACTCATTTGGTTATTCTAAAATTGGGACTCTATAATTTAATTAATTAGATAGGGTAGGGATAGGAACAACAAGTTTCAATTGAAAAAGTTCTAAACTATATTGGGAGTGGGAGATTTACATTGCCTTTTGTGATTATGTTTCTCCAGTAGTTGTTCTTCCTCTTTAGAATGGCTATGTTTTACTTTCGTATTTAAGTTTTTTGAGGATGTTTTATCCTCTTTTATATTTTTTTTTCTTTTTTAATAATAAAATAAATGTTCAAGAAGAAAATAAAACATAGGAAAGGAATTGGAAAGATTGCAAAGAAAGGTAGAGAATATGACACAACGTGATTGAATTGGAATTTTAGAAAAAATAAAAAAAGAAGTTGGAATTGAATAGAAGGACAATTAGGGTATTAAAAAATGCTGGATTGAAACATATCAAAAATATTATTATAGCACAAAAAAAATTAAGGTCAACTCAAATTTATTAATTTGCTTGTTAAATGAGAGTTATGTTGACAGGTAGTGTTCAATTTTGTCACCACTAATAATGAGCTTAATTTTTAGTTCAAGGTTGGATAAATGAGTGGAATTTAAATATGGTTATTAATTTGGGTTTTTTTTAAATAAAAAAAAAAACGATCCTCTTTTTAGAGAATTGAAAAATAAAAATTTATTTGATTAATTATTTTTTTTTTATTTGAAAATTAAGTTCAGTTTTAAAAAAGACATTTTCTTGAGCTAACTTTTTAAATTACAATTTCTGATAAAAAAAATTATCTAAAAATTATTTTCTGTTCTCAAAAAACGAAACACACTCTTAAGTCTTAACGAGTTTAAATTTTCAGTTCCAATTAGTTTTCTCTCCAAAAACTCTCGTAGAGCAGAAATGGCGTCTCTCAGTTCACAGCTTTTGTGTGGTGTCTCAGTTCAAAGCTTTTTTGTGGTTGCTCTAATGTTGATCATGGTAACCGAATTCTCGATCTGTTTATTATCTACTACAAAACTGTGTCATTTCTATACAACTATACATATACCAAGGTGTAGTTGCTCAAAACAGTAACTCTATCCAAATTCTTCATCCCAAATCTTCGTCCAGAATCAAGATGCATCTCTCCTTCCTGATACCCTTTATAATGCTCTCAATAATAACCGCCGTGGCCAAGCATCATTCATTGGCCCCGAAACTCATACAACGTGCAAAGCTGTCGGTTATGATACCCGATGAGACCAAAAATATATTTTTGGTCAATATTTCGATTGGTCAGCCACCAGTTTCACAACTGTTGGCATTGGACACGACCACCAATTTATTGTGGGTTCAATGTGTCCATTGCAGCAACTGCTTCAGTCAATCCAGTCCCATATTCAATCCTTCCAAGTCTTCCACCTACACGAACATAACATGTGAGTCTTCTTATTGTGAACAGCCCATCGTGGTAGGATGCGACCTCTCAGACAGTTGCAGTTATGCAATACCAGATGAGGATAACACCATCACAGAGGGACACTTTGCCACGGAAATGCTCACATTCACAACTTCTGATGGAGGCATGAGTAGTGTCCCCAATATTGTGTTTGGCTGTGCAGACAACAACAAAAAAGATATGGGCAAAAGGAATGGGGTTCTGGGAGTTGGACCAGATGAATCCAATATATCTCTCCCTTTTCAATTGGGTTCAAATTTGTTTTCATATTGTATTGGCGATATTAATGATCCCCACTATGATTATAACCAATTAATAATTGGGGATCATGCGAGAATTGAAGGCTATTCAACGCCTTTAGAAATTCATGGAGGTCTATACTATCTGACCTTAGAAGCCATTAGCGTTGGGGAGAAGACACTTGACATCAGTCGAGCAACATTCGAGCGAGATTCCATGGGCAATGGCGGGGTGGTCATTGACACGACCTCTACACAGACTTACCTATCAAAAGGTGGGTTTGAGCCCCTTAGTGCCGAGGTGCAGGACTTGATTGGTGGATTGTTGAAGAGGGTCGTCAATCCCAAAAGAGCCGATCAGTTGTGTTACAATGGGATTTTGATTCAAGAACTTACAGGGTTTCCAGTTGTTACATTTCAGTTCGCTGGAGGAGCAGAATTAGTGTTGGATATCACCACCATGTTTCGGCAACATTCTCCCAACATATTTTGCATGGAATTGCTTGTGTCCAACAATCAGAGAAGCTCAGTTGGAATTATGGCACAACAGCATTACAACATTGGCTATGACCTAGGCAGCATGAAAATAT
Organism: Cornus controversa; assembly: GCA_026545225.1. Taxonomy (NCBI): domain Eukaryota; kingdom Viridiplantae; phylum Streptophyta; class Magnoliopsida; order Cornales; family Cornaceae; genus Cornus; species Cornus controversa. The sequence goes on from CM048854.1 coordinate 40,154,402, forward strand.
ATTTTCAAAGGATCGATTGTGATCTTTTTGAGGACTGATTACCACTGGTGTAGCTTTTCTTCTGGCTTTATTGAGTTTCTGACTTTCTTAATTTCCTTTTGCTAAAATCATTCAATTCTATCCTGCTTTTTATGTTGTTTAAATATGTTGCTGATTTGTGGTGTATTTTTGGAATGTTTTGGATGTTTTCAGACTATTTTTTTTTTCTTTGGGTTTTTTTCACTTCAATCAGACATTATTGCAGGTCCTACCAGTAATGGGCGGGAACTTTTGGTGACTTCTCTTCATATTAGTCCTGCAAAGTTTGATGGGGCAATAATTTTGCTTAGTCAGGGTTTCACCAATTTTGAGTTCAGCGTTGTGGCTTGTGCGGATACCGGCCTGATAGGGGCATGTAAGAAGCCGAAGTCATGATGAATTGCTACTTGGTTTTCTTTCAAGTAAAATTGATTTATTCAACAGTTGAACTTGATTTAGACTCATAATCTTCCCACCCATTCACCGTAGCATTGATTCAACTGTTGAATAAATCAAAATGTCAACTCTTGGAACAAATGAAAAAAAAAAAAAAAAATTTTGAATTAGTCACTGTTTTAGCCAATCAAATACTAAATTTTCCAAAGAATTTTTTTTCTTTTTTGCGGAACAATACAGGGAAAAAAAATAAACAGAGAAAGAAATTTAAAAAGGGAAAATTACTTGGCAAAAAAATAAAAAAGGGAAAAATTAAGGCTTTAGAAAGGTAAGAGAGATTTAAGTAGAAGTCAGTGCTAGTAGGGATGGCAACGGGGCGGGGAGGGGCGGATTTTGCCTTCCCCATAATCGAAACCGTTTAACTTTTCCTGCCCCGTCCCCGCCCCGCAACAGTGTATAAACGGGGCAGGGCGGGTTTTGACTTCCTCATTTCCATAATCGTTTAACTTTCTCCGCCCCACCCCGTTTATACATTTTTTTTTAATGCAAAATTTTTTATAATAATAAATCTGATATTTTGATACATATACACCAAAAATACACATTTAGGTACTTGCAACACAATGGATAATATTGAGTCATCCATTACTGATATAATAAACTTGTATAGTTGTATGATATATATAATATTAATATTTCTTTTATACATTATTAATATTTCCTCTATATTATATATATAAGTATAAATATATATATATACTTAAACGGGGCAGGTACTCGTCGGGGTAAGGTCTTACCCCGGTCCCCGCTCCGTTTAAACGCGAGTTATTTTCTATAACCCCATCCCAACCTCGTTTCCTTAAACGATTCTGTAAACAGATTTTAAACGGGGTGAGTACCCGACAGGGCGGGACAAATTGTCATCCCTAAGTGCTAGTAGTCCTTTTACATGATTAAGATAATAAGACATCTACTTCATATTTTTCTTCGAAAGTAGTTAAGCGGTGTTGTGGCAGAATTGTCATTTAACCAAGCCAATTTGGAGTGTATCCACCAATCAAGTTCCATGTAGCATACCAGCTTTGCCTTTGATTTAATTACAATCAAGGTAAAGCTAAACTTGTGTTTGATGCATATTTTACAAGGTTTAGAGTCCTTTAGTATACTTGAAAAACAAGTTTAAAACACATAAGAAATATTTTTAGAGAAGTTTAGACTGATTAGGAAATTTTCGCACGCATCAATTAAGTCGGACTTCTACAGACGTGTGAAAATTTTAAGTCCTGAAAAAAATCGAACCAGTCCTGGGACCAATGGGACTTTTCAAAAATTAAAAGTTTCCAAAGAAGTTGGACCAGTCCTAAAAATTGGAGACCGGTGAAACTTTTGAAAATTCTTTTTTCAAGTTTAAACATATTTTCTAAATCCTAAGCCCACGAAACTTCAAAACATAGTGTCATCACTCACATACCGATACTAAGTGATATCCTCACCAAATTCACAGTATTGAGGCACCTTCCGTTTAGCTCTGAAGATTACAATACAAGATCAAACAAAAATTACAACTCGATCTACAAGTTTTGACACCAAAATTAGCCAATTACAAATATATATTTCACACATCGAAGGTAAGTAGCAAGTTTTAGCTAATTGAGGGTTACTTTTCTTTTTCTTTTTTTTTTCAGTTTACCTTTAAAGAACAATCACTTTTTATTTTTATTTATTTCTTTATTTTTTACATTAGATGAAATTGGAAGAGAAATATTTTTACAGAGTTAAAAAACAAGATTGCAAATATGTGCATGGTCTAGTAATTTTATGAAATTGTTTGACTTTTACACAAAATATTAACAATCATATGTAATAATAATCATTTGTTTTATCCTTGGATGAATGCAGATCCCAATAATTAAGTTAATTTTAATATCAATTTCCCAATTGACAATTGTGGGGGCAAAATTTTCGCCTAATTCAGTGGGCCGAATTGATACATGAATGGACCAACCCAAGTCGGCTTAAGCCCAAGCATCAGCATAAATCCCAAAGGGCTGGGTCGATGAAGTTAAAGGGTCTAGTCATCCCATAAAAGGGCTCAGTCGCCTTTATTTAAAGGCTAAAATAGCCTGATTCAAATACAAGTCCAAACTCAAAAAGGAATTCAAATTCTTGAAAGTAAAGGTAGATGCAAATAAAGGAATTACAGTCCTAGAAGGACTGGGATTCCTATTTGTATAAATATCCGAGTACATGTGAATGAAAGGGATCATTTAATCCACCTCTTGAAATCTCTCTCTATAAATATTGTGTTCTTTATTTTGAGTGTGTGCATTGAATTAATTAGCAGTAATTAGCCAATCAATTTTTTGTACCTACACTTTGGCGCCGTCGGTGGAAATCGAGTAATCATTTTCTAATCCTTGAAAAATTTATAACCATGGTGGATAAGAGAAGAAATACTTATGATATGGCAGATCTGGACAGACCCTCTATGAATCAAAGAGAGGTACCGCCCGTACAACCAAACAACCAGGATCCTCTGGCATTCCCCAAAGTTCAGCAATTAATCCAGCAGAACGAGGCCCTGCGTCGACAGATCGCTAACCTTCAAGCAAAGGTGGAGCGTGTCGAAAGCGTGAGGGACCCTGGACGACATTGGAATGAAGGGTCTGGATTAATCAACCACTCGTTGAGTGCCTCACATCATAATCGGCCCGTCGACAGCCACACCCAGATCTACCCAGACTGGAGGGCTCAGATGCAGTGAGAGATTGACTAACTAAAGGGTGATCGTTCTTACTATCCATGTCACGCCCCAAATTCAAATACGTGAAACCCTAGTCCAGTACTTGAATTTGGTGCGCGACTTGAAATACAACGTCCATCATATCGTACATTCATCCAAAAATTTACATATTACAATCAAAATATGATCGTCTAGATCATCTATTACAAAAACTTCATCTAGAGACCTCATCCCTCATCCTGAGAGACAACTATGTACAACAAAAGATAATTACATGCTATGAAATTTTCATGTAAACAATCTCTATCGTCCTGTACCGCGCTTCCATTCACTCGGTACCTGAAAATAAAATGGAGTGAGCTCAACAAGCTCAGCAAGAATTGCAAAACACTATCATTACTCAACAAATTGACATTGCCTTAAATTCCTATATATAAGAACACATACAACAATCTTTACTGATTTCATTCACAAAATTTCTTATGATAATTAAACACTAGTTAATTATCATATTCACAATTTAGTTCACACATAGGAACCGTCTTATCAACAATTTCTTATTAAGCTAATCATCTAGATTAACTTAACATAACCTCACAATGAGCCCCGAGCTCCCCTCCAATAGATGGCATGCTTAGCCAACAAGTGGTGCGCATCGCATAATCCCGGACTAAGAAAGCTCGCACATGTGGCTGGGCTTGTATGTTTACTCCCCCAGATGGTCCCGGACCACATCCACACAATAAGGGCACTCTTCGTCCAATGGCCATAATAAAAGGGCTGTACACAACCCAAAGGTAGGTCCTTCACCATACCTCACAAATTCTTTAAGAATTTTATCTCATTTTCAAGATTTCAAACTTTAGGATTTACTAAATGCTTTTGACATTTAATAAATCAAATCATTCTCTTAATGTAATCACTAATCACATTAATTAATCACTTTAAGATTTCACCACTTAAATCTTTTATAAACTTAATTATTTTAGCATAATTAAGTTTATTATGCCAATATGTACGACTTTAGAGCTTTTCGTAATTTTTAAAGCTTCAAAGGATATTTTCTCTAATTTTTCTCTAAATTAAGACAAAAGAAAAACAAGTGTTCTTTAAACAAACATAAATTCTTTTATAATTTATTAAATGCTTTCCACATTTAATAAATTAAAAGAGCAAATTGGGCACGTTCATAAAGCTTAAAACGTCGCTAACCAAATCTTTAATCCTTAGGACCAACTATTCTAACTTAACAAGCTCTATTGCGTTAAAACAAATGATTTTATAAATTTACACAATTTGGAGCATTCAAGAATTTCTTCCTAGAACCAACTATTCTAGCATAATTAGTTCAAAATGCATAAACATAAAATTTCAAAATTTTCGTAATTAATGGAGCATTAGAAAAAAATTTCTCCAAGTTCTATTTCAGCCCAAAAGAAATTCTTTAAATTTCTTTTAAATGACATTGGGCCTAATCTTAATTTCGGCCCAGTCCATTGTCATGCAACCATTTATAATGAGCCCAAAACAAAGCCCAAATGGTTTCAACCCAATTCTTGCACATGAGCAGCCCATTTTCATTAGACTATCCAATTCACAACATCATATAAGGCCCAATAGAAATCAGCCCAACTTCATATCAATATAACCCATGTTATATTCTATCATAAATCATAACTAAATCCACTCTACCAAAATTTCAATTCAGGACTTAAGACCAAACAGATCACTATGCACTCTTCAATTCCAAACCACCACCTGCAATAGTCTTTGCCAACTCTCATACAAACCATCATCACAAATTACCCAAACAGTAACTTGTGAGCCATACCTAAATCCACCATGGCAGCCCCTTTTGGCACCACCATAGGCACCTTTTGTCACACCCAAGTGAACCTACAAACCAGCCACCAAAAAAAACTATAAAGTTGGAACCATGGCTGCCAAACACTCCTCTTCCAGTCGCACCATTGTAAAGACCCATTTTCATCACCATGCTATCCACCTTCATCAAACAAACCCACTTCTTGCCATAACCAACAAGACCCACATACATCTATATAACTATATATACACACATCTATGTATCTATATCTCACACTAACATAAAAAATTTATGCAAAACAACTTATTGCAATTATACTAAAAACAGAGGTTACCCACATAAGTTATACATGCAATGATATATATATATATATATATATATATATACATAGAAATGAAAAGCAAGGTTCAACTTGCTTGCTAGTGATTGGGTCTTCTTCTCCTTTTCTTCTTCTTCTTCTTCTTCTCTATCTGTTTCGCTCTCTGCTTCTCTTCCTCAAGTCTTTCTTTCTTTCTCTTACTCTCTCTCTCTCTACCGAAAGCCACCAACTCCACCTTCTTTTTTTCCTTTTCTTTTCTTTTACAATACTATTGTACTAGCTTAAGTCATACATAACTATGTTGACCATGTACAGGTGTCTAATATATATACCCAAGTGTAACATGTATCTCATGCATGTTTCATGCTCTTTACACGTGCCTATACTAGCTCTCTTTCTTATGATTCCTTTACCTCAAGATATACATGCATTTGTATATATACTATTAACACAACATTTGTGTCAGACTAGCCAGACTTCCCTTACACGACACACACACACACACACACATATATATATATAAATATATATATATATATGCATATATATATATACACACATATCCATAACTACACTTCTACCCCCACAGAATCTATAATTTACCTTTGAATCCTACATTAATGAAGACAAAAGAAAATTCATATTTAATCTCAAGGATATTACAATCCAGCTACAACTAAATTGACCTAGTCTCCTTTCACAGTGAATATAACCAGAACTGAAAGACCAAGGAGGTTCGACATGCCCACATTCGCTTCCTTTGACGGAAAGACAAATTCGGTGAAGCACATCTACCAATATCAACAAAAGATGACATTGGATGTCAAAAATGATGCACTCATGTGCAAGATCTTTCCATCTAGTCTGGCCAAACCAGCATTGCTTTGGTTTAAGCAGCAATCACCTCGTTCGATATCAAACTTCGACAGGCTATTTGTAGCCCAATACGCGGGAAACCAAGAGCGCAAAAGGATAATCTCCTCGTTATTCACTATGAGGCAATCCAAAGGGGAAACATTAAAATCTTTCCCAACCCACTTCAACTTGGAGATGTCCATGATAGATCAATGCGATCAGATCGCACTAGTGGAAACTTTCAAGATAGCAATCTCTCTAGAATAAGGTTTCCACCGATCCTTGGTGAAAAGTGTCTCGAGGAGTATGAGGGCTTGAACTTTGGAGCTCAGAAGTATCTAAGGATAGAGGAGGATGAAGTAGCTAGAAAACAACGATCAACTTTGATCATAGTAGCACAGCAAACGAAGACCCAAGTTGCTAAGGCCAAGTTACGACCGATCACTTATTAAAAGCTAAGGTTTTAAATGACTGATCGCTTATTGAAGCTAAGGTCTGAAAGACAGATCACTTAATAAAAAGAGGCCGTAAGCCCAAAACAAGCTAAGGTTTTAAACGACCGATCGATTATTGAAGCTAAAGTCTTAAATAATCGATTGCTCATTGAAGCTAAGTTCTAAAAGTCCGATCACTTAATAAAAAGATCTCATGGGTCAAAATCAAGCTAAGGCGGTCGTTTATTGAAGCTAAGGTCTTAAACGACCGATCGTTTATCAAAGCTAAGGTCTGAAAGACTGATCGCTTATTAAAGAAAGGGCATAGCCCTATTTAGAACAATTTGCAGGAAATACATTTATCATCGCAAACTGATCGCTTGAGTTTGTCCCTTGCTAAATTTTCTAGTAAAAAAAAAAAAGACATCGTATACTGAACGTTGATCGTCAACATTGCTAAGGCTGGAAGGGAGTTTCCAGTTAAAGAACAAGGTTAAAGCCCAACTTGTTAAGGCAACTATCAGTACAAGTCAAAACCAGAAGTATCGATCTGAGTATAGAAACAAAAATGAAATAACTTCTATCATCGAAACTTTTGTATTTATCAAGATTATCATTACAAAAATGAGGGTACATCTTATCCCTCAAAAAGAGAAGCTCCATCTGAACATTACAAAAAGAAAACAAAAAAAAGGGAATAACTGCACGAGTCAACCCTGAAAAGTTGACCAATCTAACTTATTGAAATTCTGATCAAAGGAATCAACGATCAGAATACCTTGCTTAACTAGAGGGGGCACATCAAGAGTGATCTCATCAAATGGAAAGGGGGCAGTTAGAGTAGCGGCCACCAAAGAAAAAAGGGGAGGAGCCGAGCATGAACTTTTAAGAAGTCCGTGAACTTGCGTTTAGCCTCACCAGGCAAGGGGATGCCATACTCGTCAAATAAGTCAAGAGCCTGATCAACATCAAACTCATCAAGATCAGCATAGTCCCATTCAGCTTCAGGCTTGCCTCTTTGTCCGAAGCCATAGCGAAAGCCATCAGCCATTTTCAAGGCTAGGATATTCAGAAATCGTTGATGCATATCAAGTCCCCTAGCCTTGCAAACTTGCAGCATGGCCTCAAGCTCAGCAACTCTTTCCTCAGCCTCCAAAGCCTTTCACTTGAACAGATTGTAGCAATTATCCTCTGATCTTACCCGATAAAAGAAATAGCAGAACAGAAGATCATTTAAATGCAAGTCCATATTGTGTACACGATTGAAAGAAAATAAACAAGAAATGATGCGAAAAAAGTTAAGGTTTAACTGAACCAGTGCAAGCTTCAGTTTAAAGAGAACAAAACTATAGAAAGGGTGAAGAGAAAATCTAAAAGTTTTCAAATGGGAAGTCGAGAAAAGGGTTTTGCCTTCCTTAACTCTTTTCCTAATTTTTCTAATACTGTAATAAAAATATAAGGGATAACCCTCGATAATGATGTCGCTAGGAATACGACATTCCACTCTAAATTTATCTTGGTCAACCCACTACCTTATCACCGGAGCAACAACAACACTCTGATCGGAGTAACTACTTCTCTAACTACAACAGTAGGTTAAGCAGTTTCTATAACAAGATGAGAGGAACTAGACATGGCAATTTCCTGATTGTTAAAAAGGATAGATCGCTATCACTTGAAGATATTTCAAAATAAAAAAATGTAAACAAACAGGCAATAACTAACTTGAAAAGACAAATTGACATCGAAAGGGTCAAGGAAAATGAATCTGGAAGAGAATGCAGTCAGTTGCAAAAGATTTGTGGCTAAAAACTGATAAGTGTAAAGACAAAATACAAAGAGATAACTTGAAGAGGTTACTTATGTGTTTAGTGCTGTCGCCAAGTGTTTCAGCATTAAATGAAAAATCTCGAGACAGAAACATAAATCATCACAAAACCTATACGAATTCCCTCCATTATAACGAAATTCATAACTGAAAGGAATTGAGGGCAATGTGTGGGAGCAAAATTCTCGCCTAGTCTAGTGGGCAGAACTGATACACGAACGGACCAAGCCCAAATCAGCTTAAGCCCAAGTATCAGCAAAAATTTCAAAGGACTGGGTCAATGAAGTTAAAGGGCCCAGTCATCCCATAAAAGGGCCCAATCGCCCTCATTTAAAAGGCTAAAATATCCTAATCTAAATATAAGTCTGACGCCGGACAGAATAGTGATTATTCTGTAGGCTAAGCGCAACAGAAAATAAACAGAAAGAAAGCACGAGAATTGCCCAAAAATTCAGAAAAAAGTCTCTGGTATTCAATATTATTATTCAAAATCAAAAGTCCCTCGAATCAACCCACAAGCCGGGTTATATAGCTGAACTTCGTCAACATTACCAAAAATAGCAAAAACCTAATATTCTTGCCAAAATAAAATACGAAATAAAAGAAGAAAGTTGCCAGAATTCTGGCCCAAATCAAGCCCAGAATCTCTTCTTAATCAACAAAATAAATATTACCAAAAAAGGAAAGAAATAACTAAAATTAGGGATTCGGAGGGGAAAACAGTAGATTTTGGCCTCGAAAACAGACACACCCAGCTTTAGCTAGGTGCCCATGATGTGCGCGCCGAACCAAGCTTTCCGAATTATGGTCATAAAGGCGATTCTGACACCTGTAGCCAAAGTTATGGCCAAAATACTGAAGCGCGTCCAAAAATACCCTAATTAGTGGCAAGTTCACGGTTTCCTGCCATCTTTACGCTGATCTACCAACTCAAGATATTTCAGTGCCATCAACGTGTCGTCTGACAGCTCAGCATCATCTGACTCGGATGCTACTGCATCAAAGTCCAAACTCAAAAAGGAATTTAAATTCTTGAGAGTAAAGGTAGCTGCAAATAGGGGAATTATCTACAGTCCTAGAAGGACTGAGATTCCTACTTGTATAAATGTCCGAGGATATATGAATGAAAAGGATCTTCGAATCCACCTCTTGAAATCTCTTTTTCTAAATATTCTCTTATTTATTTTAAGCATGTGCATTAAATTAATTAACAGTAATTAAATTTTTTGTATCTACAACAATATTCTTAATTTCTTCCCAATTGACAAATATTCTTTGAAAGAGCTCATGTATATCAAACGACTCTTCCAATTGACAGACATAAATCAATGACTCTCCTAATTGATAGGCATTGAAATGCATCCTGAAACCTAAAAAGAGTTCACGAAACTGAGGATATAAACAAACCTTGTTATTGGTTGGAGAAAGAAGCCACGAATAAGCTATGATGGTAATTAGTTGGACACCGTTGGAGAATAAACAAAACATGTTATGGTTGGAGAAAGAAGCCATAAATAAGCCATGATTGTAATTAGTTGGAGAATAAACTAAACATGTTATTGGTTGGAATGTCACAAATAAGTCAGGATTGTTATTAGTTAGACAAAGATGTTACAAATAAATCTGGTTAACTTTGAGTATAATAAACTATCTTTTGTTGAAATATTATTTAATTATTTTTTATTTTTTGATTTTTTTAAAAACATAATATTTTTAGAGAGAAGGGATTCAGTTATTCACTTTTGTAAGGTGAGAGGCTAATTTACTTGAGAAAAAAAAATAGTTTATGAGTTTTTTTACATTGAAGAAAGTTGAGAGATTTTTTGGACTTTTACATTCATTACAATTATCACATGCTATTTTGTTTATTATTGTCAAAATACTACGGGTGTATGGCACCCTAAGAAGCACGGATACGGACACGGGATATGGGTACGACACGATACGAATGCGACAATACAAAAAATTTTAAAAAAGTAGGATACGAACACGGCAAAGATACGTCAAATAAATAAATAAATAAAAATATAATATTATACATAAAATATTAAGTGTTATTCTTCAACCATAAAATAAATATACTTAAAACTATTTTTGACTTATTATAAAATAATTCTTATTTTCTAACCTATAAAGTTTTTAATATTACATCTCAACCCCATTTTATATAACAAAAAATTACAAATTTATCCCGAAAAGTATCCTAAACGTATCATTCCCGTATCCCAGTCGTATCCTTCCCGTATCCTGGAGTATCCCGCGTATCCTAGTCGTATCCCTCCCGTATCTCAGCCGTATCCGATATTCAAAAAATAATTTTAAAAAAATGGATACTTCTTAGCCGTATTGAACACGTATCCGGGTCATATCCATATCAAATACGTATCCGATACGGCCACGGCTTTACAACAGCCGTATCAGTGCTACCCAGGTGGCACCATTTTTGTTTTAATTTGTATATACTTGGAGCATTTTAGGGGTTGAAATAAATAAAGAAAATTACATTCTAAACCCAAAAAAAGGAAAAGACAAAAGGGTTGCTTGTTTTGTCACCTAAAAATTAGCAAAAAATAAAAATAAAAAACTAATACATTACTTGGTTGGATATCTTTCTTTTTAGAGAAATCAGAACGGGGCCCATTTAGAGAACTACAAAAGAAGTTGTCTAAGATTTTGGCCCTTGTCTGGATCGATTTTCAGAGAACTTAGAACTGGGTCCATAGAGAACAACAAAAATAAGTTCTTTGAGATCTTGAGTTAGAAGATTCAAAAAACCATGCTTTAAAAAGTCAAACCGCAGAGAATGGGGGCAAAAATCAATACGCAAGTCTCATTTACTGTTAACACTTTGTTATGAGAATAAACTACATTAAGTCTCATGTATTGTTAATACCTTGTTTTGAAAATAAACTACATTCAAGCATACCATAAATTCCCAAGGTCATAGATTCATATTCCTCCACAATACATATGTTAATTAGTGCATAGTTTACTTTCTTGAAGGACAAAAAAAGGAAGAAAAAAACAACTAGTACATTGCTTTCATAGGGAAACAAAAACACCAATCATTTGTCAACTTCTTCAACGCCAAGCTGAAAGTGAGATTGTGAACATGGAGGTTGACAGGTTCTGCAAACAACCATCAATTCTTCTGACTACCTTCCAGATTCCATTTAGTACCTAAACTTCAACACAAAAGGCAAACATGAGAGAAAACACTAGAAAAAGAAATTGCAATAAATTAAACAGAGTTATCTGCAATAAAACATTCAAAACATGTATATACACATCTATGAACATTTTTTATGCACCAATCTCCACTCGAAAACAATGTTGGACATGTTTTAGCATCATTATGAGTCTAGATAATTCAACAATATATTTTGATATATGAATATTGAATAAACACCAACACGAAACAGAATCTTTGACCAAAATCAGAATAAATCAAAGTAGAAAAAATGGTGAAATTTTTGGGAGTACTAATCTCAATGAAAAGAGCTAGCTTTAATCACCTGGAGCGGAGCCTCTCTAACATCCCTTGGCCTTGAACCCAACAAGCGACTTGGACAGATCAAATGTTACCCGCCATTTTAATAGCTGGGTGTTACCAAATATTGGTGTTGTATTTGTTTCAATGAATGCCAAACAAAATAGGATTGTAGAACGAGTCCTCTTCACCTCTACCAAATAGTTTTGTTGGTGTAACCTCAGTTTCTGGTCGCCAAAATGAAACCACACCGTAGGGAAAATTTGGTTTTCTCCCCTCGGAATGGGGTAACATGTGTCAAATATTTCCCACGTCATTATATTTTTTGGGAGGCCTGGAGAATTCCTAAATGAATCTCTGAACTGCTGGTAAAGTTGAGGAGGCAAGCGACCCACTACAGTTCCAGAGTCTATCATTATCTTTATTTTGTCAAACATGGGAACCTGTTTGCCGTTGACGCTGATCATGGTAACCATCACATAGTAGAAAGTTTTGTCATCATGCAAACGAATGGTAATTGAGTCTTTCGGCATCTTGTAATTAAAGTCTAGTGTGGAAAACTCTCTCGAATTATGTTCTACAAGACAGAAGGAGAATGACTGTGCATTCAGCTGCTCTACCATCGAAAGCTTCCCACGGCTGAGCCCCAGCAAGCCAGGTGTCTCTTCTTTTTCGTCGGTTGTTATGACAACTCCAATTAATATGTTGTTTATCACTGTCTTTTGGAAGCTGTTCACGTTACGAAAGGCCAACCGTTCAAAAGTCAAAATAACAGACACGAACGTGTTGTCACCGTAGACGATATTGTGGAAGCAGTATCGATGGAAACAACTGCCGCCGTTCTCAATATATTCGATGCATTCTTTCGCATCACATAACACTGGTCGTAATGTAGATGAATTCTCGGGAGAGAAAACGGTGTCTCCACATGAATGGCAGAGATCAGAGTAGACCCAGCTGACCGTGCTACCTGTATCAAGTATCATGTTAAAGAGGTGGCTAGGTTCTCCAATTCCTACTTCAGTCACATACTGAACTGTTTTTCCATTATACAAAGGGTGTGCAGAGAAAACTGGGATGTCGCCCACCTCTTTCATCTTCGATACTGCAGTATCTATCGAGCTTGCTCGGGCCGCATCATCACGGAGTCTTGCTCTCATTAAGAACTCTTGGTCTTTGTACGCCGTTTTCCCCAATAATGGGTAAAGCTGCAGTGAAATGCTTGGTGAATCAGAATGAGAAGATAAAGGTGATGGTGGTAGGGGTAGTGCCGGTGGGATTCCTTGAGAGGAACTCACTACGTTGCCACATAAAAAGCAAGGAAAGATCGAGAGGGTGAAGTACAAGAAAATGCTAGCTTTTGGAGACATTGTTAGAGTATGATATGGAAGTATAGGATGTGGGATGAAGAAAAAGGATAAATATGTAAGAATGAGTCTTCTAACTTTCTCTATTTGTGATGGAAGTATGGAGCATGATAATTAGGATATGGGACGAAGAAAGAGGAGAAATATTTAACGACGACTCTTCTAACTTTCTCTATCTGTGATGGAAGTGTGAAGCATGATAATTATGTGATCCAGATACGAGTCAATTTGACTGGTAAGTTGTTTCACGGATTAGAGGTATTTTGTACAAGATTATGGGTGTAAATAATATGTTATCTTTAAAAATGGACTCTTTTAAGGAGCAAAACATATTTACTAATTAAGTGGGTTGAGTAGATATTATGTGACTATGCCATGCATAATCTTTATAAAAAGAAAGAAGAAAAACAACGATTGATATATATAATTCTTTCCCAATTTTTACTCTGGTATTCTTTCTTCTGTTATCCCTCTTAGTTCTTTCTCTATCTATTTGGATCTCTCTCTTTGGTAGCCATCAACCAATAAGATTTGAATTGTGGAATATATATAGAGAACTCTAATAGTAGATCTATTGACGATGATCACGTTGTCGTAGAAATAGCTCGTAACACAAGCTACCGGTTCGTCTACTTCCGCTATTTCAGTCTACAAGAGCTAATTACCAAATATTTTAATGTTATAAGATTGATTTTCTTACATTGGTATCAGAGCCATAATACTTGTTGTTCGCATAATTTTTCTTGAACATGCTTAGAATAAATTTTACAAATTAATTATATAAAAGTATGTTTAAAATTTATGAAAATTTGTTTCTCATGAAATTGATATGGGTAATTTTTCAGTATGTTGTATTATATATGCAAATATATATATCTGAAAATTTTTATACAAAAACTTCATATATTTTATTTTTTTAAAATAAAATAAGGATGATATGGCAGAAATTTGCTAGGCTTTTTTCTCATTTATCGTTGAGTTTCGGTGCATGAAAATTATATAAAAATATTTCTTGTTTCATAAGTTTTTCGTGCATATATTATTTATAATTTTTCGATGTCTAATTTGTGAGATATTCATCCGAAAAGTTTCCGGTCGAAAATAGGTGTTAAATGAAAAATATATCAGTTTTTTTCATGTTTCACTTTCACCGAGAGAGAGAGTGTAATTCACCCCCATAGTTAAGAAGTTTGGAATAGATCAACGGAAACACCATCTGGTTCGGAATAGTGAGACGATCACAGTGGTGATCTCGGAAGTGCGAAAAGACATCGGGAAGGTGGCAAGTGGGACCCACGTGCCGCCCACGGTGACAAGTTGAAAAAAAAACATAATGCAGATTCATGCGCCCACTCGAGCCTAGTGGCGCGTGGGGGCACGCTAGGCCTCTGTAGGGCTCCATTTGGGATGCTATTTTTCCAGTAACTTTGGAATTTAATTTTGTAAATTTTCATATTTTTTGCAAAAATTTTCTAAAACAGTTTTCTTTTTTTGTTTGCAAATTTTATTTCATACAAATTATGAAATTCCAAAGGGAAAAGACTAACTCGCATGCATAAAGGCACATAAGGAACTGTTTGATGATCCGATTTGTGGTGTTTATGTCTTAGATCTTTATCATAAATTTTTTCGGACACTTGCAATTATTGACATGTTATATTCATACTAATTGCATTGGGATATATATGAATTTTTTTTTTTTATGTTAATATTGCCTATTGAATTGATGATAATAATTGATCATTTATGTGTGAGATCCAATTCCTACTCCCACTGCAGTGAGTATGGTAAATTTCATCAATCAAAGACCATATATATATATATATATATATATATATATATATATATATATATATATATATATATATATATTGTGAAATTATGGATGTATGATACAAGATTGAATGAGATTATTATATTGATATTCTAATACATGTGTTTAAGTTGTAGTGTTATAACAATGCCTCATTTTAGATTTATGAGTTTTTTGGTGCGACATCTTCATGAATGATGTTGTTATTTCTTAGATATGTGATATTGTTAAAATAATACAATGTCTAGGCAAGTTCAGGAGATTGGGTTTTAAGTGAGACCAATATAACCCCTCCTGTCTTTTCTGCAACTTATCTAGTTATATTTTTTAGCAAGTATCGAGAATTTCAATAAGTTGTATGGGGATGTAATTATGCGCAATACTTATGTATTTAGAATACGAACACTCAGCAAGTATTATGTCCCTTCATAACTATCTTTTTCTCTTTCCTCACCAACGAACAGTTGTATAATAAATCAATCTAGTAACTTGATTACAAAGAAATCTTTAATGCAGTTTTCGAACAGTTGATTAAGCAAATAGAGAATATCCTAAATCACTCAGTGAATATGTGTGTATTCTCAAAAATATAAACAAATAATTTGAGAAAAAAATTATTTACTAGAAAAATATCTTAATATTTTTCAACTCAACAAAATATTTTGATATGTCTTGGATAGATTTTGACTTGGTTCATAATATATATTGTAACCAAAATATGTATACACGTATAATGTTTTGCTTTTGTCTATTTAAATTTGGCCTTGTTTGGGTTTGATTGGGCTTCTGCCTTGCTTTTACCCCAGTGAGCTTCTCATATATATATATATATATTTTTTGCTTAACTTTTTGAAAAAAAAAAAAAACATATGTTCAGTATGGTGTTTGAATTTTTGTTTTGTGTTAGTTTGTCACAACATTGATACAAAATATAAATATAAATGGGTATATGAGGAACTTGCCAAATAATTTTTTTGCTATTTTTCAATTAGAAAACAAAACAAAAGTTCATAACTTGAGACATTTATCTTTTGGAGTCCATAATACCAGATGAACACTTACGACCAGGATTTTAGCTCAATTCGGAGTGGGGTACGTAAGAAGGCATCAATCGATGGACACTGATCACCAGGATTTTGTGACGATGTTTTACAAAAACATTGAGGCCAAGGATTCATATAGAAAGATGACTCGTGAGGTCCACTGTAAGTCATATTGAGCATCACACGCCTAACAGCTTCTTCAAAACCAGTGATTTCTCCTTTTTCCCGATCAATCAAGATACGTGCGAGTACTTTTCTGTCAGGCCGAAGTGAGATTTGAGAGAATCTAAGTGCAAATTTGTCAGCCCTTATAAAGCGGTCGCGCACTTTTTTGCGAATCATAGGTGTGATCCCATAGAAGTAGATGCGATGGCCCAAGAGCGTATTAACAACATGGCTGGATCCATCATATATTGGTATGTAAACTTGAGAGTAAAGAGACATCATATAATCAAGAGCTAAGCCCGCCAAGCCCTGTGGATCCACCATGCTACGATTCTCGACGTCTGGGAACATGGAACGAAGGGGTTTCATGAATCGTTCATCGTTAAAGTGTTCACCACTGCCTATAAGGTATATCATAGTAGAATTGTCAAATCCCAATGCACGTAAGATAAGACCAATCTGCAGTCGTGAGGATCAGAATATCAGAATCTAAAGAATTTCGCAACCATTTTGGCAATAATGGTTTCAAAAGGTAGTATGAGTCATGCTATATATTGCCACAAAGCATACCAGACAAACCTATATTATTTAAGTGACCAAACCAAACCATTAACCATGTTAGAAAACCAATATTTCCATCATTTACGATGTCTAGATGTTCATGGAACCCGTCTAATAGTTAAAAATCAATCTATTCATTGCTGTCCTGGTAAGAAATCAAACAAACAATAAGTTTATAATCCACAAATTTTAGTTTAGATAATATAGTGATACATATTAGGGAGCGTTTTGGAATTGGAAAAAATGTGGCTATACAAAAAAGAAGAAATGATGATAAAAACAAAAGAAAGAAGCATAAATTATGCATTAGCCTGTTTCAATTGCATTGTCCAAAATATTTTCCCATCAAATTTCAGTTGGTTTGAAGTATGACCCCCATTCATTTCAGGTTTCACAAACATTTGCAAGCATTTGCAAGTTAAACCGTGTTGGCATGGATTCAATGACCTTATATAGGATCTAAAAAAACCTACTTAAGACCACAATAACATGACTCTAGAGAATGAAAATTAAAGTAATCTAGAAGCTTGTAAACATCTTTTCTAATCCTTTAGAGATTAAGAGGGAAAGAATGGCGAATTTGATCAAATAGAAAAAGGAAGGAACAAGAAAAAGGAGAAAAGATTACCTGCTCTGGAGTTAATGGGCAATTTCCGTTTGCCCTTTCATCTTTCTGCTCAGTAAAGTTTACTGTTCTTTGCTCTCTAGGAGTAAAAATATCTAAGCACCTGCATCAATTCACATCAAACATATAAGGCTTCAATTTAATCTTCTAATTTTGAAAAGAAAACTTTCATCCCATAAGCGCTATTCAACCCCAAGGATAAGAAACCAAAAGATAAACTCCTCCGGTTCACAAGAGTAGAAAAAAATGTTCCCATCCAAATACTCCACAAGGGCCCTCCGCTAAATTTAAAAATACTCAATTTACCTCTAACAATTCTTCGTAAAGGCCAAAAATTAACTATTTGAGACTCCAACTTTTAAGGAGACATGCATCTAACCCATTGTGCCTCTTGAAAATTACAGAATCAACCTAAAAAGATTCAAACATTTCACTTTGCTGATTTGAAAAGGTTTCTAGAACCTAATTGGACAATTCAGGGAAGTTTCCATTTGGAACTTCTCAATGTAAAGTGGACCCAACAAAATTTAAACATCTCACTTTGTTGATTTGAAATGGTTTCAAGGACCTAAGAAGACAATTCTGGAAAGTGTCCATTTGGAACGTCTCACACGGAGAAGGAGAAGGAGAAGAGGGAAAGACCTATACTCTAATGAAAGGAAAACCCACTACCCGGCTGCTCTATGTATCAGTGCTAGAGATATCGGTAGTCTCAAATCCGTCCCTTCCCCGACTCTTTATTGGCTCGTTTCGTATGAATAGAGTAGTCAAAGTAATTGCGTCTATCACTGAAGGCAGCCAAGAGTCACTCAGGACTTTAGTACTCCTGTCCCGATTCATCTATTATGTGAAGATACAGAAGGCCTCCTTCCCAAAAAATATATATATATATATATATATTTTATTTTATTTTTGGTGAAGTCCCTATCACCAAGGTGCGAATAGAAGCAGAATTTTTAAACCATTCTGAGATGATTACACAACTTACCCAGCAACAGGCACCATGTCCATCCCAAAACGAAGATCTATGGCAATCAAGGGACCTTGTCGATGTGCAAGTTTCTCATACATTCTTTTTAAATTTGCCTTCCTAATATCTTCCTTAAACACGAGAGCATCATAATTAACTTTGCATCTCAACCGTTGGTAATCAGGGTTGTCAATCTCTTCTGCTAGGCTATGCAAAAAGGGAGTGAGATATATAGCACCATGTTCCTTCATCTTCTTCAAAGCAACTTTTTCATACCAACTGATGGGAGCATCTCTTGGAGGCTGAAGCTGTGATATCAAGAAGTTGACAATAAATTCAAGAATTTGTTAAGAAGTTGAAACAACGTGATCTAACAACAATAGATGCAATTAAACCAATATGTCACTGACATATTGTACCTGGTAAGGTTTTATTTTCTCGGTCTCAGGCATGCTTTCCACAATCCGCACATAATCCCTCAAAGTGAAGTTGAAACGCTCAACATTATATAGACCTTGGAATCCACTGAGCATAATAAGCATTGAAAGTATAATTAATTGTAGGAATTATGCAATAAGTTTGAATTACAATCTTCAAAAAAAAAAAAAAAAAAACTAGAGAAAAAAATAATCTACCATAGCTAAGATACCTATTTCTTTCCTAAAGAACATGTTGAATATAGAAAGTATCTCAATTACAGCTCAAAAAGTAACACATTGCTACGAATTTTAAAAAATAGTACAAGAAAACCTCATTTGAACAACAAAAAAGAAAAGGAAAAATAATACAATATGATTATACATTTCACGCGGACAAAATTTTAATAATAATAATATAAAACAGATTATGCATTGTTTTCACCATTAAGACAAGTTGTTGTGTTCGTTAATTAGTTTCCTATTTCTCATCAAGTGACACCACATGAGAGTAGGCAAACAAAACAACTGTATGAACAAATAGGAAAAAAAATGAAGTATAAGCTGCATAACTATTCAAAATAGATACCTGTCATTATGCCATCGGAAATTCATATCCAATTCAGGAAGCACGAGTGTAGCATTCATAATTTGAGCAACAACAACCGCATCGGAAATCTAGACCATTCGAAATACACACATTACTCTTTGTGACAATAAAAACGAACAAATATTTAAGACATATCTCCAAGATCAAAGATAATACATCGAGTGCAATGGAGAAAGGTGGAGAGTAAAAGGGAGTATTATTAATATAGCCTAGTAAAGGCATTGCCTTAGGATCAAAATTAAACTTAAACTAAAGAAACAAGAAATTATTTTTCAGTAATCTTAGAAAAAAGAGATGAAATTATCAAAGTAGGGACCAGAAAATTTACAAAACACAGTATGTTTACAGGCTTTTAGGAGTAAATGGGAAAATTAGATACAAACCGCAGCACGATGCTGATGCAGATCACCATAACAACGAACAAGCAAATAACCATTACTCTCCTCTGGGAGACCTGCAAAAATGGAAAAAAGTAAATGAAGTTATGGATAGTGTTAGAAAGAAAAGGAAAAAAACAAAAAACAAAAAAAACACTATGTACTGGGCCAATCACTGGGCCAATCATATCGTGGAGAAGATGACGCCCTCCAATAACTTTTAGTTATTGGTCTCCGAGCTTCATATGATAAAACCTGCTCAAATATAGCAAAAAATGATATATATCAGATAGGATAATCATGGTCAGGAAATCTACTAATCACCACCATTAAAACTAAAAAAATTAAAAATATTAAATTTTCCGGAAAAATATTTCATCGTTTCTAGGAGTCAGTTTGTTCATTATATTCTTTATACAGGTTTTCTGAGGATGTAAAAAATAAATTTTTTTTTTTTTTGAGTCATTTTCCTAAGATATACTTGGTCCTCATAAATCCACACAGAAAAAAATAAACATATAAACATGCTATAACTTCAATTTCAAAAATTGAAAGTCAATACTATTAGGATTACTGACCTCCGACTGAACCTTGGATGAAGAGATGGCTTGGGCATTACTCTTCATAAAGATAATGCAGATTACCACAATGGCAATGCATAACCCTCCAAACATTCCCTTCCTTCCCATCACTCTCCTTAAGGCTCCAACTCTGCAATTCAACAAGGTTAATTTTATTTTAGATGGCCACATATAGAAATAAAACATACACAGATGGACACAAATAGAGAGAACTACTTCAATAGAAATAAATAAATAAATAAATAAAACAGAACAATTCATTGATGTGTTTCGATTCAATTAAGGCTCGGCTCCATCTCGTTTAACTTCCCCGATGAAATAGTACTACTAAAATATATGCAAAATAAAGAGACTAATAGATGCATACTCATGCTCTGTCTCACATAATATTATTTTACCACTATTTATTGACTTTTTATATTTCTTATTGTTTATTCGATCAAGTTTTTCACTTTAAAAAAAATAAAATAATTCTGTATTGTGTGTGTATATATATATCAAAATTTTAAATCTATAATTATGCATATATACATATACATACTCCGTCGTGTGAACATTCAGGAATGTCAAAGGTCGAGTTCCTATCTCCATAGCCAACGCCGATACGAGAGAGATGATAAATAGACACAAATAAAGATAGAAGTTAAAGAGAGAGAGACACTTTGCAAGAGCTGCTGATTGAGAAAAGAAAGAGAGATATTGCTGAAAGTGTCACGGTTAGGCTGATATATGTAAGGATTAGTAATAAGAAAGTCAAGTCCAATTTTAATTTGGACTGCTGAGAAAATTAAAAAAAGTCCAATTTCAATTGTATCTCTTTTGTCTTTCTCTTTCTTTTTCTTTTATTTTTGAAGTGAAAATCAAGTCCAATTTCAATTGGGTCTCCTGCTAATGATAAGCTTTAGACCTATTTCACAACTAATTCTCGCGAATCGTTGACGAGTCCCATTGTTATTAATGTGTATCAATTTATTCGTTCCCTTTCCGTTACATTCATGTAGGTTTAACAAATTACAGGCTGTCAATATTTTATTTTTTTGGTAAAAGATCAAAAATTCCTCCAGTACTTTTAAAAAGGTGTAAGAAATTCTCCTGTACCTTTTTTTGAATCATATCACAACCTCATATTTGTAAAAGTAAGCAATTTACCCCATCTTACACATATTATATTTTTCTATGATCATTTTACCCTTTCTTTTATTAAAAAAAAAGGATGTTTTTTTGGGAAAAAAATTCTGTAAATAATTTACGAAAAAAAAATTAAATATGCACAATTACTTAATAAAAATTTTTGAGAGGAGAGGTTTTTTTTTATATATATTAAGTTATATCAATTTACAAAATCAAAAATATAAAAGCACAATTACATAATAAAAAATTTTGGATTTTTTATCCCGGAAAATTCTCCATTAGAAAGAAAGGGTTTTTTTATATATATTAAGTTTTTTTTACTTTAATTAAAAAATATAAAAAATAAAAGAGTTTTTTTCCCAAAAAAAATTCCGAAAATTGTTTCGAGTAAAAAAAATTAAATATGCACAATAATAATAATATCCAGATTTTTTTATTTTTTCCAAAATTATTTTATTTTCTTAAATTCTCTCTCTTTCTAATGGAAAAATTTTTGGAAAACAAAAAAAAAATCCAAAATTTTTTATAATGTAATTGTGCATTTTTATTTTTTTCCTTAAATTGATATAAAAATAAAAAAAACCCTCTCTTCTCTCAAAAATTTATATTAAGTCATTGTGCATATTTAGTTTTTTTTTCCGAAATTATTTTCGGAATTTTTTTTCGGATATATATATATCTTTTGATAACTAATACGGATTGAACACAACAATCAAAAGGCAGGAATTAACTTAGAAATTGAAGAGAAGCTAGAAAAGTAAAGATGATTTGATTTATCTCCTTACATTAATTCATTTTTCCTCTTTCCTTTTACTTGAGGCGTACGAGTGGGCAAAACTAAACTATCCACATATATAACCAGACTTGAACCCCGTACGTTTGTTACCTTAAGAGCCCTACACTTGTTTTTTTCAGGATTATAGATGACTAAACTCTTTTCATCAATTATCATCACAATTGCACCTTTCTTCGTAACACACAATGGCTTCAAGTAATCTAACTGTCTTGTTCCTATCCTAAGTGGCATGACAACCAACTTAGACCAAAAGTTCTTCTCACCATATTGCTTCATACTCCACACCTCAACATGTTTCTTGTCAATGGTGTTACAATATAAACTGAGGCAACCTCTCATAACCATCAAACCAAATATAACTCCTTCATTTATACATATTAGTGGTGGCATCACCTTGAACTTGCCATCCACCACATCAAAGTAAACAATCACATATGTTTTATAAGAGGTTCCAACCATGCCCAATCTGCCCCTAATTTTTGGCCAAATCAATACAACCCAGTGTGACACTCCATTGGCAATGACCATATCACCATGAAAACCCAAATAATGGATTTGCCTAGCCTTTATCCAACGCTAACCTTTGAAACTAAAAATTATGAAATATATATTCTCATGTATATAAGAACTTTTAGAGATAAATATCACCTTGTAATCATCCATGGAAGAATTATAGCAAAGTCCACGAGGTGCATAAAAATTAATTTCATAAAATTAGATTTTCAGATTAAATGATTTAAACTTATCAGTTAATATAATTGAGCTTTTAGATACATGACTGACTAAATAGAATTTGAGAAATATAAGAAAATTGTCTAACTTATATTACTTATAACAGTTATATGTTATACTATATATCTCGGGATACTAAAGAACAACTTAATATCATAAAATTAGATGTTCAAAATAAATGATTAAAACTCATCAATTAATCTAATTGAATTTTTAGGCACTTGACTAATTAATCATAATTAACAAAATAGTAGAAAATGGTCTAACTTATATTACTTATAACTGTTATATGTCATATTATATATCACGGGACACTAAAGAAGAAAATGATCTAAATGTGTGTGGATAATATATATGACATACGTGATTTTTAATTGTAAATTTTTCTTTATATGCACATACGTTGAGTTAGGTGTGTAACACCTAATATGGAAAGTGAGAGTGACTGTTACGGAAGAAAGTAATGTCCTCTATTGGATTGGTTCTCGAAAATGTGAGTGTAAAGGCTCACTATGTTGTATAAATGTCCACGTAAAAATTTTTATGGGAGACATTGAGTGTCGGTCCATCAATAGAAAGGAAATAGAGAGTGGACATTAGAAATGAGGTGCAGGAAATGCATATATATAGTGTGAACATGATGCCGAACCCTAATAAGACATTAGATGTATCATGTCTTATAGAATAATGATAGAAACGCCGAAGTTTTATACCCGAAATTAACACCGAACCTGACGTGGTCATGCCATGTTAGATTCTTTAAACAAGCGTGAGAATATAAAACATCATCTCTCTCCGTCATGTAATAAAATGAAAAAAAAAATACTTCAAGATCATGGAAAGAAGGTTCTTGAAGATTGTGGAAAGGTGTGAAGATACTGAATGTACACATTTGCACGTGTGTGTATATATATATATATATACGAATGAAAATTGATGAATTTATGGGGGAAAAAATTTACAAACCAAAAATTTGCATATATTTTAGACATTCGATATCAGTCTTGTTGCCATCTAGAAATATACCCAAACCACACACGACGACAGCCATCTTCGAGCAGAAATATTTCTCAGTTAGTGAAAATTAGTCATATTTCATATTTTGTTCTAGGAGGAAAAATTAGTATTGGCTTTGGCACTGCGAAACTCCCTGGAGGCAACGTACTATGCCTCCTCTGCCGTATGAAATATACTCAACCACACGTGGCTGTGTTGATCTTCAAGCAAATTTTATTTTATTTTATTTTTTTCATTTTTAGGAGAGACGCTTGGAATTTTAAAATCGACGATCGGGGATTATATTGTAAGATATATGTATAGGAAGTGGATTCGATAGTGGGTGTGTTAGGTGCAAAAACTTTTATTATTGTTCGAGGACCAAACTCATTTGTACATATATGTGATATAGCATAGAGAGAATATGTATCAGGTGATTAAAAGTGACATCGAAAGTAATGTGTATTTTAGTGAATTTTATTGATTTCTTGAAAATCATTTGGCATAAGTAATAATTTATTTATAAATTGTAAGTCCATGTCTTTATTTAAAAAATTAGTAATTGTTTTTTTACTAAATCAATGAATACTAATAGATTTAAGAAAAAAATAAATGAACATTTATACTATAAATAACATATTAGAACATAAAATTAACAAAAAAAATAAAATAATACATGTCTAAACAAATAGTGTGAAAAAAATGGTAGAAGAGCTCTTCCCATGTATGTTTACATATTTTTAACATTCTAAAACAAATATATAATATTAAGCAATATATTTTATACATTTGAAAATACATTAATAAATATTAACACTAAGGTATTATTTAAAAAAGAAGAAGCTTATAGTAGTATTTTTGTAGTGATTAACTTTCTAAAATAAATTAAATAAATATAGTTATTGGTCAAATATTATCAGAAATAACGAGCTGGCATTATGGTTGGAGCCTCTGCATTGAAAAAAAATTAGAGAAGGTTTGATACTTCATAGCAATAACTATAATTATATATATATCAAGTTAGAGGTCGGGTTGCGAATCGGGGCGGGTACCCATCGGGTATGACTATAAAAACCCATACCCACCCCGAATCCGAGTTGAATTTTTTTTTTTAAACCCATACCTCAACATATTTGATGTAGAGAGTTTCCTACAAGTAGACCAAGCAATTCAAGCATCATCTAGTTATATAAATGACACTAATTGAATCATATTATAAGTGGAAGTGACATCCCAAACACAGCATCCCAGCCTTGGAAGTAACCAAGCAATAACAAGTGAACTAATATCATACAATCATTTTCAAGATTTAACTGCAGTGGTATTCAAACTTTAAAAACCTCTAGTTCATGGTTAGATGACAAGTAAGAAGACCAAAATACTTAAAAAGAGCAATTTGCATATTTACATGCAGTAGTCTTCAATCCTAGAACTACGTGATGGGTGTGAAGAATTACCCCAAGAATCGGATTGTTTAACAAGAGAGGACCTGTTCCTGGGATGAAGGAAACTCCAGGAAATCCAACCTCTCTGAGCATAGAACTGATCAGTCCTGAATATTTGACTTATGAAATATACGCCTTGACCACATCAGCATAGTTGCACACATCACCTGTCCGAGGACAGTTGATTTTAGCATTGTTCTTCTTTGCCATTTCTTCAAGAGCCTGCCATTTTGCAACAAAAGTTAGATTAACCAGTCAAAATTGTGCCGAACCTTGGTGTTGTAGACGTAGCCATTTAACAAGACTAGTGGGGGGTTCTCTGTGTCCATTAGCTCTTTAGTTATGTAGCATACAAGCTTTGAATGATGCTGCTTGGAAAATTGTAAAGGCAATGCCAATTTGCGGAAGCTCTTGTGACAGAGGATCCTCCTTGCTGCAATCATCCTCATAACAGAATCATGAAAAGGGTCTGGCATTAAACAGTTTACAAAATGTTTCTGAAATGCTGCAACTAATGCAATTCTAAACCAATATTCACTTTCCATTGTTAATTGACATCTAACTAGTCATTTACTAATATATTTAAAACATAATTCTATAGACTTTTTTCTTTTACTTTACCTTTGGCAAGTAACTCACAAACCCAATTTTATTCCACGAGAATTTGAACTCTAGACCTTCCACTAATCTAGAGTTCAAGTTCTCGTGGAATAAAATTGGGTTTGTGGCCTTTTCTTTTATCATATTTGAATCTAGAAGCTGCATTCCTTTACAAATTATTTGCTTATTGTTGTGGTTTTTAAGTTCCAGAAATAGAATTTATGTTATACACACTGAGAGCTTAGTTCAGGTGGTATCACCTAGAACTTTCAAGCAGAATTGCATCTGACTAGTAATTCCTCTGTTTTTTTTATGTTCCCAATTATTTATAGTAATTCATTTTTCATTTTATTTTTTAACCTTTCATTTTTACTTTTACCCTACCATAAATCAATGCCCCATTTCAACCTCTCATAGACAACATAGATTACATCCAACGACCTCCACAACATTGATCCGGACCTTAGTTTTCTCACTTCAGATGCAACTATTAATATGCCTAATGAGGATAGGTTTCACAGTTACTGGATGTTGTTTCTTTTGGTATATTTTTTTTATTTGCCATAGTAGTAAGAACTTTCACTTATTCATATTCAGATGTACTTTTTATTCAAGAACAAACATCATACAATGACTAATATATTCCATTAGTAAAAACAATTACAAAAGAAAAACAGATGACAATTTATTATGAGAGAAAGCAATCATCAGACTAAGAAAATCCCAATTGCACCATGACCCCACTGAACTAGCAGTGCCCCTTCTGTCCTTATATAAAAAAACAATACAACAGCAAAAGCACAAACACAACAAAATCCAAATATTTAAACGCACAAAAACCTAATAAAAGAAAGAGAAGAAAATTGGCAATCCTAAGGTCAAGGAAGCAAATAGTGTTGAAATTAACCGGTGAGGGGAGAAGAAGACAGCAGCAGCAGAGTTGCCGCCACAACCTCCACCGCTTTCGGGAGGTGAAGCAGGTGCAGGTGCAGGTGCAGATTCCCCGTCATATATGCCCATCGACACCAACATTGCAAAGACAATGCATATTGAGGCAAATGGAGCAAAGAGCTTTTCACTTTCCTTCTTTAACAGTATACACAAACAATTTATTGTCATTAATCGAAAA
Organism: Cornus controversa; assembly: GCA_026545225.1. Taxonomy (NCBI): domain Eukaryota; kingdom Viridiplantae; phylum Streptophyta; class Magnoliopsida; order Cornales; family Cornaceae; genus Cornus; species Cornus controversa. The sequence continues at coordinate 40,181,667 of CM048854.1, forward strand.
GAGGTCATGACTTGGTTGTCATTTATAGCAGTGCAGAATTGAAAAGAGGTCATGACTTGGTTAGTTAACATGGATTGTCAACTGCCCAAGTCCTCTTTAATCAGCCATTTTATATATTGCATATGGCATTGTGTGAGTGGTCGATTTAGTCAGCCAGCCAGAGCAGTTAGGTTCACAGAGATTGTTTATTGATATGAAATTAGTCTGGAACTTTAATATCATAGACAATATATATCTGATTAAGAGAACACCAAGTAAGGAGTCAAGACATGTTATAACTTAAGAAAGCAAATCAAAATAACTAGTCAGCCAAGAAAAGTCAAGAGGCTCAAATACTTATAATAGACACAACTGATGAAACAACAGGAATAAAGTAATAAAATTTAATTAATTAACAATAAACAAAATGAAAAAATAGCATGCGATTAAACTTCAGTTCTGCATCTAGTTTCCCTTTTTTCCATCTTCGGAATTGTTGTTGCACCAAAACACACACATGAATCATACTAGATGAGAAATAAACGAGAAATTTCAAAATCCTCATCATCAGGAATGTCAGGTTGCTTTCTAGGTTGAACTACCATTTTAGAAAAGTTTAAAACTTGATCTACATCAGACAAGTGATCTTGTTCTAGGAACCCATCTCCGCCCCTGATTGCAACTAGGCTCTCCCTGTAGACCAAGAACTGTTCCCAATTCCGGAATCCAAGATCCTTAGTTTCATGGGTCTCTGGATCATATAAGACGGCATGACTTTCATCACTATGGATATGGATAAAAAAAAGCTGACCGTTCTTCCAAAACCCAAGCGGGTAATGTATTGAAAGGAGTTGAACAGTTAATTGATTTGTCCAACACCCTTCTTCTGTCATCACCCATATGTCAACAATTGGAGAAGAACCATAACAAAACAGAGCAAGAGAGTTATTGTAGTAGGGTACAAGAAGGGGGGCAAAAAGATCATCTTCCGAACATGGAATGTCATGTATCTCATGAAACAACTCATTGCCCATGTCAAATGAAAGGATCATACATCGATCGTCGTCAATTGTTGCACACCAGTGATAAACTCCGTCAATGCATGTGTTAGACGAAGGGGTGTCAATGATAGAATAAGGCAAAGTAACATCAAGATATCTCCAGGAATCAGTAGATAGGGTACACACAGCAACCTGATAAGGACCATAACTTTCTTCTCTACTATCATCCCTAGTGTTCCAAATCCAAACCAACTTGTAATCATTAGTATTGGGATCCAAACCAAATCCAAAAGTTTGATTGGAAATCACCACACCAGGTGGAAGGTTAAGAGGGAGTACGGGGAGGGCCTTAAAATCTCTGGTTGCGGGATTCCACAGAGCGAAGCGATTGGAATGAAAGCGATTGGAAAGACTGGAAAGACACAGTATGCCGTTGTAAGGACTGGCAACAAGCGCTAGACAGTCTACCGCCACCACATCCTGATACATCGGGGGAGTACCGGCGAGTGTTTCATCAGGGAACAATGAGAAAATACATTTCTTTGAAATTTCGTCAAAACGATTAACGAAAAGACGGCCATTGCTGCTGTGGACGTCGTGGTTGAAGTGCTTAGTAACAAAACTAGGGTTTTTGATGATAGTGTACCAATTTTTGCATACGGCTCTAGCCCGAATCACTGATTTCACGGGCAGCCTTGAGAGAATCTCAATAATCACATCCTCAGGCAGCAGCAGCTCATGACTACTCTCATCACAACTCACCATTTACACCCCTCTTTTCAAATGATTCGATTCAAAAGAAAAAAAATAAATTGGAAACCTAAATCCAATTTCAGTTCCAATCAAATTAATACCATTTTTCTTCAATTGAAACAAAAATGAGAAAAATCCACCATAGTATTCAAGATAACAGGAAATTAAGAAGGACGATGAGACTCACAGGATTCGTTGGAATGAATCATCCGTTGCCAACTAAGAACACCAACCTTCAAACCAAACCAACTGTGATTTTATTTCTTTGCTTTCAAATCTCTAGAATCTAGGCAAACTCAATTTGAGCAAGCAGCGTCTTAGAAACTCAATTACTCGGTGCAAGAAATGCAAAGAATGCGTCATTTTATACCAATAGAAACAAGCTGCCACTAAAAAGAGAGAAGGAAAAAAAGAAGAAATGTAAATGGTACGCGTCGTTCATTATTATGAAAATTTAGAAGATATTAAACGCATTAAAATAAAATTTTAAGAAATTTACTCACCATTAAAATATGAGTGGGTTAAATTCACTTACAGGAAAAAATAATAAATAAATAATCACTTTCTTGAGGTTTGATCAAATTATATTCGGAGATATCGTTTGACTTTTATTTTTTTTACTTCCACTAAATCTATTTTTCTAATGAACAGGATAAATTTTAGGGTAAATTACACTGACCTCCTATCAGGTTTCATCAAAATACACTTACCTCCCCTCTTGTTTGCAAAATTACACTAACTTCTCCTGTCAGAGCTATCGAGATAATGTAGTTAACGATTCTTGTATAATTACGTTTCTATTCTTATAACATCATACAAATTAATGATTCTTGTGTACACGTTGACCAATAACGGCCGTTAACGGAAGGGAACACGGTATTACAAAAATACAAATTTTAAGGGGAGTTAATGTAATTTTGTTAGCATAATTTTGCAAACAAGAAGGGAGGTCAGCATTGCAAAAATATAAACCTTAAGGGAGGTTAGTGTAATTTTGCAAACAAGAGGGGAGGTCAGCATTGCAAAATAAATCTTAAGAAAGGTCAATGCAATTTTGCAAACAAGAGAGGAGGTAAGTGTATATTAACAAAATCTCGAAGGAGGTTAGTGTAATTTATCCTAAATTTTTATAATATTACATTATATTTCAAATAGGGTAAAATACAATGACATTCTCTTAGGTTTGTCGTAATTGTACTGACCTCTCCTGAGATTTGTCATAATTGCACTTACCTCCCTTGTGATGATTTGAAATAATATTTTAGAATGATTTTATTATGATACACCCAAAAATTTAATAAGAAATTTTAAAAAAAAATCTTATTTCTAAAATGATACGTTACTTATTTGATGACAATCTTGAATTCAAAGAATTAAAGGAAAGAAAAGGAAAGGAAAACAATTTTGTTACTTAAGGGAAGGATTAAGCCGACAGCTAGCTGATGATGCATTTAAGTGATTAATATATATATATATATATATATATATATATATATATATAGATGCATTTAAGTGAACAATTTTTTCCCATTTTTGGGAAAAAAAATTACTTTCCATAACAGCCTAACTTTTTCTTCTAACTAGTCATTTAATATATTTCATACATAACTCAATGAATTTTATTCTTTTAATTTATCTTTGGCAAGTAACTCACAAAACTAACTTCATTCAACTCTATCACTTTAGATGCAACCATAACATATTAGGTTTTCTGCTGCAAAAATTTTCGTAGCAAAAGATCATTTTTTGTAGCAAAAAGTTTCTAGAGATTACAAAAATTGTCACCGAGTTGTAGCAAAAGATTGCAAAGTAGAATGTCAATCGCTATAAATTTTGAGTTTTGTAGCAAATGATAAGCTATTTGCTACAAAATTAGCAATTGACTTAACAATTCCCTGCGACTTATATTACAATCCAAATTTGTATCAAATAATTTGTTTTCACAAAATAAATAAATAAATCTAAATTTAAATCAAAGCAATTTCTAAAAGAAGTAGAATAATTGAAAGGCTTGTAAAAATTCTTACTTCTATACAGTTTATAAGAACTCTAATTCTTCGGAGTAGTTGCAAAGTTTATAAGAACACTTAAGTTCTGGAACAAAACTAAAGCATGTACACTAAAAAATAAGAAACATTAACAACAAAACTCAAACTCAACAATGAGCCCCCAAAGGTGCAAAAATAGCCCGGATACTCTCCTCTATCAAAGAGCCGATCCTCAGCTCAATCCTAATAACAGTTGAAAACCGAAAACAAAAGTGAAACGCCAAGTATAGCTTCAAAAATAGACAACCGCAAGAAAAATAATTTTTTAGGACGGGACAAAACCGTCTTAAATGACTTTTTGCAACGCTCACCAAACAGAAATTAACTAGCTAAATTAACTAGCAACTTAGCTGAAATTAAATCTAGCAGCTAACACAACTGAAAGCATGTAGCAAGCAAATTAAATCTAAAACAAAGAACTCCATATATAACCAAAAAAAGGCATAATTCCTGTTGACTTTAACAGCTGGAATGCTAGAGCACAAATTTTTACTTTTTTTAACAAGACTTGAGCTCAAATTTTAACACCCTTAAGTCCATGAAGGCCAGGTTGTCAAAACATGAGGTGTGCCACGAAACATGACCATAGAGTGCAAAAAATAGTTTCCTGTTCCTTTCAATCAATGCAGTAAAATCTAACTTGTTTAAACTCACTAGATATTATATTTTTTACCTTAAGTGTCACGGAGCAAAAATCTTTTATCGTTTTAGACCTTATCTCGAAGGTTGAGCTGCAGGTAAACACATATTATAGTTTTAGCTTCCTGCAATTAGAAATGCAAATGGCGCCATTGAAAATATGTATCATTAAAAACTAAGAAAATATCACGACTTTGAAAAACCTAATTACTTACTGGTCTTGATAAACTTGTTAGGCCATGTTATTTGGTGAGCAATACCAAACTTTTTTGCACGTTTTTACTGCCATTTTGGAGCCTCTCAACATCAATATAGATATATGGCTCACATTACTCTTGGAGGAGAGAAGGGACACTTTTAGAGAGAGAGACTCTCATCTTGGAGCCATTGTCGAAGCTTTGAAGATACATGTTGGAGAGCTTGAAGATGGAACCTTTTTCATCATTTGAGGTCTCCACCGCCACCATGAGGAGCTAAATTTCTTGCAAGGGACTTGATGTAGCCCTAGCCAAACATCATGGTTTGAGTGTATTGTACTTTGGGGGTATTTATAGTTCATGTAATAGTTGTATAACTTGAGATTTATTTTGTGTAACTATGTAATGGTGGCAATTGCATGGCTATACATTTGTGATTAAGCTTAATGTTGTATTCATTCTTGATGATATGCTTACCTTATTTTAGATAGCATGTTATTTTGGTTGAAATCGAATCATTCCTATTTGTCTATGAATTTGGAATGAAAGTTGTACAATGGTGTTTTTATGCATGTATGATCATATTGCTTTGATAGGTCATGCTTAGGGAATTTGAATTGTGATACACTCTAGTTTAATGTAAATAGGTATGTAATTCATGATGACCAAAGATGGGTTATAACTTAGTATATGATTGTAGTTATCTCCTTAACGATGTATTGTGAGCATGTATGTATGTGACAAGAGAATTGATAAACCATACTCAGGGAAGACAAGTTATACCACACGCTGCTGTAATGTAAGTTGATAATTTATTTATATCTATCAATGATGTCTACTATGACTAATTTGGTCTGGATTACCCGTAATTTTGGGGTGAGTGATGGAAACGGAAGGGAATAGTCGTGTCAACAAAAGCGGTACGGACACCCTCCTTTCTCCCAAAAAAAGATGTGGTTGGGATTTTGTTGTTCTACCTGAAATTCCTCTTGTTTTTACTGATTTCCATCTCCTCATACTATAAAACAGCATGACTTCTTTTGAAATTTCTCAAATCTCATAAAAAGTGGTTATATGGAGATTTTGGGAGTTGAGTTAGGCTTGTCAATAATCTAATTGAACTCTTAAAAAAAAAAAAGATCTTTATGACTTGTGCGTCATCCTCATCTTGCTCATAGATGCAAAAGCTTACTCCCTTTTTCTCTCTCTTTTTTGGGTGATAACAGCTCTCCACCCGCGTAAGAGGTGGGACTGTTCCCTTAGGCCAAGTGGCAAACATTTTGTAGACCCATTCAATTGACCTAGCATATAATCTATATAATCTCCGATCTAATCCAGTAACTGTCAGATTCAGGATTCAGACCTTTTTTTTTTTGCCAAAATCATAAAATATGCATTATCAGTTGACAATCTGTAAATGCTACTATATAAGAATGAGTTATGCACTCTTTAAGCAACTATCTTTGTTCGAACTACACATATGCTTATGTCATCCTGGTGGAAGAAAACTTATTTGGGGGAAAACCATTGATCTACTTGATGCATGTTACAACACTACGGGATTGTACAAGTATACTTTTGTTATAGTTCATCTGTTACAAACTAATATGATATATTTAGTTTACTCTTCATCTTCTAAATGAAGCCATCCGATCAGTTTGGTTAGATAAAAATTAATAACAAAAAATTAAAGTGAAAGAAATTGAAGGGAAGGAAATGAAAATTAATTTCTAGCATGCATTTGATTAGCATGAAAAAATTTTAAAAAAAATTGTAAGAATTACTATTTCATGGTATGGATAGGATGAAAGTTACAAGAAAATATAATAATTTACTTTAAAAAAATATAAGAATTTAAATAAATAATTGTGTAAAACATTAAAAGAGATGTAGACTATTATACTGTTAGAAATGACTTCTTACACATAGGTAAGTAAGAAATTTTTTCACATCACATATAGTAACTATGATTACTATGTTTTTTTTATAACTACCTTTTTAGTATGTAAAAACCACACGGCAACAAACCAAAATTCCATACCTAATCACATTTGACATGTTGGCATTGCTTAAAAAAACAACAAAGAAAACATACAACAGAGGATCAAACTAGGATCAAACTCCCCAGTAATTATGTCAAGATTTATGCATTTAGTTAAAATATAAACACACAAGTATATATATATAGATACATGTTATACAGTACATGCACACATAAACACATATAAGTGGTCTTGTTTCTATTTGTCATTGCTCGCCTTCATTATCTTCACTAATCCCTATATGAAAGAACGAAAAAAATCAGCAAAAAATTAACTACAATGCTTTAGCTACATTTATACGTAGTTGAAAATTTAGACTTGACTCGAATAATTAAATCCATTAGCGCTGCCTATCTAGAATAAGATAAGTTAACAGTACGCTGATTATTATAAAATTGGGTAAATTAGTTCTAACTATACTAATTAAATAACCAAAAACGAACATAACAATCAAGGACATGAATTAACTTAGAAAATGAAGAGAAATAAGCTAGAAAAGTAGAGAGTATTTGAGTTACATCCTTACAATTCATTTTTCCTCTTTCCTTTTACTTGAGGTGTACGAATGGGCAAAACTAAACTATCCACATATAACACCCCATTCCATACATTTGTTAGCCCAAGACTCCTGCACTTGTTATTTTTAGGATTATAGATGACTATACTTCCTTCATCAACTTTCATCACAACTTCACCTTCCTTCGTAGCACACAACGGCTTCAAGTAATTTAAATGTCTTGTTCCTAGCCAACATGGGATGACAACTAACTTAGTCCAAGACTCCTGCACACCATATTGCTTCATAGTCCACACCTCAACATGTTCCTTATTAATGGTATTACGATATAAACTGAGGCATCCTCTCATAACCGTCAAACCAAATATATCCCCTTCATTTATACAATTTGGTGGTGGCATCTCCTTGAACTTCTCATTCACCATATCCAAGTAAGCAATCACATATGTTCTAGTGGAATTATGCTCATATAGGGGTATATGGGTGATTGAATTGTGAAAAGAGGCCAGAGAAGAAGACAAGTGGCAGCTGTTATTGTTGTCGTCATCATCAGAGGAAGTTTCTGAAGAGTCCAACATAAAAGTTGGTGGATCATTGTTACGAGAGGTTCCAACTATTGCCAATCTGCTTGCCCTTTTTGGCGGAATCAATGCCGAGTTATGGCCTTTATCATCATCCTCACTAAAATCATCATCATCATCGGAGGAGGAGGAGGAAGAGGAAGTTTTCGAAGAGTCAGATTCACTAGATGTCACATCATCACCAAAGGAGGAGTCAGAAGAGGTGTCAGAAGAAAGATATTTTGAAACAGCATTCTGAGATGCTTGGTCTGTATTTATTCTATCCCTCCCATACTCTGGCAATGGATGAACCAAAGTTGAGTAATGGCCTTTGTCATTCCCATCATTATCACTATTACTATCACTCTCACTATCACTATCTGATGAACTCGAAGAGGAATCACTAGAAGAGTCGGAAGAGAGGTACTGTGGAGGGGGAGGCATCACGTTGGCAACTCTCGCCGGGGTCGAATTTCCCGGCTTTATGGTGATCAAGGGTGTATAAGCAACCCAGTGTAACACTCCATTCGCAATGACCGAATGATGGTAAAAATCCAAATAAGGGAACTCCCTAGCCTCTGTCCAACACTGACCTTTGAAACTGAAAACCACAAAAGAAAATTTTATGATGGGATAATGAGGTTTAGAGATAAATACCACCTTGTAATCATCCATGGAAGAATCATAGAAAAGTCCTTGTGGCGCATAATTGCGATATATATGAGATGGAGATGAGAACTTTTTGTATGCTCTGGTGGATGGATTCCAGAGTACACACATCTTGTCCTTGTCAAGACCCAACAGTACTAAACCATTACAAGAACACACCACTCTAGCCTTCCTATACTTCTTGTATGGAAAGCATAGTTTTTCCTCTGAATCAACACAACTTTCATAGTCTTTGGAGTAGAAATAGTCCGAGTTGTCCGAGCGAAAGATTCTTTGACGGTCTAACTTGATTGATTCATTGAGATGTGAATTCACAAATTGGGGTTCAGAGATTACAGCTCGCCATGATTTACAAACACACTTGAATCGCAACAGAGACTTGACGGGTAATTTTGAGAGTATACTGTATATGATTTCGCATGGAAGACTTGATTTGTCACCTTCAATTGCTGGCTTTCTTTGTTTTCTCATCCTTCCCATTCTCTTGCAACTTTATCTGGCTCTTCTTAGCAGCAGAAGGGTTTATGCAGAAAGCGTTTTAGGTTATGTACATGACGAGGACTGACGATATACTTTCTAAACAAAATTGAAGTGTTTCAAAGACTTACTGGATACTTCAAGCAGGGGAATGTGGATGAATTACATGCAGCCAAATCTGAAACAGGGGAATTGCAGCAAAGAAGAAGAGGATATGATCATCAAATTACATAACCAACTTGGAAATAAGTATGTAGCTAGTACAATTAACAGCTAACCTATCCCAAATTTAACTTCAGAGTCTACAACTTTATTTATTTCAGTACTCTTCCTCATATGTGGCATATATCCAGCAAGTGGGAATAAATGAAATGTGAAGGAAAAACTTATTCATGTATATATTGTTTAATGATCAAATAAATTGAAGCAAACAATCTCAGAAATTTCTAGAATTTCAATAAGGTCATTCATCCAATACTAAAGCCCTCCAATTTCTACATTTTTTTTCTTTTAAGTATTATTCCAATAACTTTTCTTAAAATAAAACTTGTCATTAAGTCAAACAAAGTAAATAAAACTGTCCAGTTATGGATATTGTATTTTATAATAATACAGTTTCTGGTATAATTTCACACAATTTTAGATTTTAAATTTCTAAATTGAAGTTCATGTATCAATAGTAATGTATTTAACAATGACAATGCAACGAAGGACAAATGAAAAATATTAGTAATGATGAATTTGAAAATTGCACCTATAATTGTTCATTATCCCATAAATTAACTACTTCATCTTTAATATTAATAAATTAAACCAAACCATAGAAGGAGAAAATGAGTAAAAACAGAACAACCTGAGCAAAGAGAGAAAAAACTGAGTAAAAACAGAACATGTGTATGTGTGTGTCACAATTGAGTTCAATAACCAAAAATGAAAGTAGGTGGGAAAAAGTGCCCAGAAACAGATTAGGAAAAAAATAAAAATAAGAAAAAAAAAGTGTAAAGATAAGAAGAAAAAAGAACCTGATCAAAATAGTTGTTCTCTACCAGTGTAAAACTTCACAACAGCCAAAATTTGAGGGTTACATCATTAGAACAAAGAATAATATGTGCTTGAGAATTGTTAACAAAGAGAGAGAAAAATAAATTTTATACCCATAACAAAAGAATAATAAGGCCAAAAAGTATATTTAGTAATACATAAGAGTGCCTAGCTAAAGTGATGTTACAGCTTCAAAACATGTAATGCCTCAAAATAGAGGCAAATCTAGTCACATACTAAAACATTTTAATGGAGTACTAGGTCATGAATAATTAAATATGCATATTTATAAATTATATTAGAGACATATATATAACTGCTAATTAAAGTGTTTATATCCAAGAATTCAACAATGATATGTATAGATTAAAATGTTTCACCTGGAAAGCCTTGGAAATTATATCCACAACAAATTCAGTGATGACTCAATGCTCTGCACCAAATGATAAGCACGCCAAAAAGTGATCATAATATGTATATGTCACTTCCTCTCCAATTTCTGCAATAAAACAAAAACACACCACAAACCCAGTGAGGATATATACTACTAAACATAGGAATTAAAATGTTCCATGACAGAGAAAATGTAAGAACTTTTAGAACCTAAAACTCCCATTTCTTTAGTAAGCACTTACTGAAGAAAGAAACTACAAAGCAAGACGACTAAGCTTGCTAAAAAGGTACAAACAGAACAAAATCAAAAAGCCAACAATACAACCACAAGCTAAGAAAAGAACACAAATACATAACCAAAAACCAGAAACAACCAAGCCACAATAGCAGCTCCACAAACATGCCAAACCATATCAACTCACAACAGCACCACTCAGCAGCCCAAACAGAATATAACATGCCTAAAAAAAAGAATAAAACATTTTTATTTCACTCTTCATACCATTGTCGCTCTTCTATTTAGAGTTCTTACCTTCCATTATTCTATCATTTACTTTTTTTGAAGGTATCTAACATTCTATCATTTATACCAAACAGAATATGTGCTTTAGCTTGAGAGGTCAATCAATCCTTGAATGAATCCAAGGATCAATTTATTATGTTACATTGTTAGTTCTTGGCTATACACACTATGGGCTGCTAAGCCTGTTGTAATGGTGCAGATTCTCTTTTCCATGCCAGAATTCAATCTCATGCCAAGTTAGAGCTGTCACATTTTCCAAATAGTTATATATACACATGTAACATCGCATGATTTCTTCATCTGTTTGTGAGATCATATGGCTAGTTACAGAAACTGCAAATATATTTTTTTGTTAGTTAATAAGATTTGTTTGTAAAACATGTTATAATAGATATTAAATCATACTTAACCACCAAGGTTGGAAGGACGGAAGTTAGATTCTGCATCAGACACCCAAATCATAGCTTTAAATACTCCACTGATTCAGTTCGTAGAGCAAACAATTGCACTTTTAATCAACAAGAAAAACAGTACAAACTGAGTAAAAACAGAACATATGTGTATCATCCATAGACATATACACAAACAAGTGCAGGCACACATAAGATTAACTTATGATATTCAAATACGAATATTAAATACAATATTTCTACTAATATTAGATACAAGAATAAAAATGTAGATTTATGCTAATAATACATAGAAGAAGCAAATTTTCTCATTTAATATGTCTGTGTCTCTCCAGAACAGATAATCGCCAAATCAAACAGGAAATTGCCTAATCGAACACAGATGGACATCAATCTATTCCAATATAAGCTTCAATACCAGATTATGAATACAATGTGCCTTGTAAAAATCTGTATTCCAATAAACATAGATCTAGAAAAACATAAATTTATACATAGAAAGAGTTGGAGAAAGACATGCATACCGAAGAAGAACAAGTTCTTGCGCTGGAATCTGTATACTTCATGCGTCGATAATGCGTAGATGATGGCTGGGTACGAATCGAAAGAGTCGGAGGTTGAGAGGCTAAATTAATGGTTTCTCGAATAGGAAATTAATCAAAAGTTTTAGAGAGAGAAAGGAAGAACGGAGTTGCAAGGCTGAGTGTTTCACGGTTTGGAGCTCATTGAAACCCTAGCACTCAAGTTGTGAGGGTTAGTGAGTGTCATCTGTTAGAGAGAAGCGATGAGAGAAAGATAGAGGGAGAGAGGATCAATGCGTGTGAGGTGAGAGAGTGCCTTGAGAATCGTGAAAGGAGAAAAATAAATTTACTAAATTACTTTCACTAATTACTCCCCTATTAAAAAAAATTTAACTTTGTTAAAATCAATTAACATAAAAAAAATTTTAAATATGAGAACTATCTTAGATAGTAATAGTGTTGGTGTGACATTATTCGAAAAAATACATATTGATAGAAGCAATTTTAGTAGATAACTCCAATCCACAGATGAAGTATAAAATTCAAATTCTATAACAGTTTAATCAACAAAAAAAGTCTAAACGACGAATAAGTCAAAAGATTGACTTAAGTTACAACAAGATAAGAATAACTACTTGAATTTTCTACTATAATACTATTACCAAACATTTTTTTATAAAAAAAATAAAAAAATCTAAGAATAACTACTTGAATTTTTTACTAGAATACTATTACAAACACTCTTTTATAAAAATAAAAAAAAAGAGTATGTAATATTAAATACAGATAAATACTAATTTGATAGTTGGTACGCATTCAATCGAATGGTGAAAATGGTGGAAATTTTTACATCATCAATTGACCTTGTTTGTGAAAAACGATTTATTTGAAATTATTGTTTAGATGTAATGTTGTTTGGACGCGGCCACCCGAAAGCATGCAACCGGAGAACCCGTTACCGCAGGCAGGAGTGGTGTTGCTGCTGGTCCAATTATCTGATGCGTCCCTACTGGTGTATTAACCTGATGCATCGCTACTGCTTTGATTTCTTTTATTATGTACTCCATGTCCAGCACGTTCCTACATATTGTGCCATATATAAAAGTAACAGTTTAAGCTTAAGCTATATGTGTCGAGAATTGTTGACCCATCTAATTCTTTTATGTGCCATGTGTCATAACACAAGGATTAAATAACGATGGCAACGAGGCATGTATGGAGCGATATGTCAAAACCCTATTCTATTTCGGACACTCTACTCTGCCCCAAAAGTGTTTGGGTCGGCAATGAGGCAAGTATGCCAAAACTTTATCACGTTTCTTTAAATAAATACTCAATCCATCTCCCATTAAGAACCCTGACGAGTTTGTGGTAAACATATCAACACAAAATTCTTAAAATCATTTGCTTTATTTACTATGAATTCGATGTTTAAACTAAATGTAATCAAAAAATTGTAGTAACCCTTGTGGACGGGTGTGAGTGGGCGGGTGCATAGACAGACACTGGACTGAGCTACCACACTGACAGGGTACAAGGTGCTCAATCCCACATCGCCTGGGTGTGGAAAAGGGGATGTGCTTATATGTAGTATGTTCTCTTCAAATGGTATGAGGCCTTTTGGGGTAAACCCAATAGCAAAACCGTGTGGGCTATGGCCCAAAGCGGACAATATCATACCATGTGTTGGAGCGGAGTATTACAATTGGTATCAGAGCCTGAACCCAGCCGGAAGTAAGTGTGCCGACGAGGGCATCGGGCCTTGTAGGGGGGTGGATTGTAGTAACCCTTGTGGACGGGTGTGAGTGGGCGGGTGCATAGACAGACACTGGGCTGAGCTACCACACTGATAGGGTACAAGGTGTTCAATCCCACATCGCCTGGGTGTGGAAAAGGGGATGTGCTTATATGTAGTATGTTCTCTTCAAATGGTATGAGGCCTTTTGGGGTAAACCCAATAGCAAAACCGTGAGGGCTATGGCCCAAAGCGGACAATATCATACCATGTGTTGGAGCGGGGTATTACAAAAATGATGCACCACTCTTACAATCAAAACCTCAATATATCTAAGACTAAAGAAAATGACACAAGCATACGTGCATATATAGAAGGAAATAGAAATAGTTTTAGTCTTTAAGGAAAATTTTATTGTAAATCTATTATGTACACAAGATAGAGAGAGAAAGGTAGAGAGTTTTCTATCAGCCACAAAATAAATAGAGGAATATAGCAGAACAAGATAAAGAGAGAGTGAGAAAGAGAGTACCTTAACGGCTTCACTGGAATAAAATCGTCGCCGAGAGATCTCCAATACCTTCACTTTTCAGTTCTCTCTAACTCTTTTTTTCGTTGTTCAATCAAACTGATGCCGGACAGAATAGTGATTATTCTGTAGACTAATGGCAACAGGTAATTCACATAACGAATGCAAGAGAATCGCCCAAAAATTCAGAGAAAAACTTCTGGAATTTCTATTCAATATTCAAAATCAAAGTCCTTTCAATATCAGTCCACAAATCGGGCTATATAGCTAAAAAAATGTCATTATCGAAATTTTATCAAAAATAACAAAATCCCAATAATCATGCCAAAAGGAAATACGTAATAAAAAGAAGTACTCTGCTAAAAATCTGACTCAAATCGGATTCAGAATCACTTCCTAAATGACAAAAGAAATATTACCATAAATGAAAAAAATAACTAAAAATGGGGTTTGAAAGAGAAAACAGTGAATTTTGACATCGAAAACGACATGCACCGAGCACGCCACGACGTGCGAGCTGAAGAGAGCTTTCTGAATTAGAGTCATAATAGCTATTCTGATACCTGTAACCAAAGTTATGGCCAAAATATCGAAACACACCCAAAATTGCCCCAATTAGGAAAAATATCATGATTTCCTGTCATCTTTGTGCTGATCTGCCAACTCATAGTAACTCAGCGTCATCAACGTGCTATCTGACAACTGAGCATCCTCTGACTCAGATCCTCCTGCATCACAAATCTAGAGATGAAATTTAAAAATTATTTTTTACTAAAGAGAATAAACCCTAGTGACTACAAACTAATATACTATATTAATATAAGTAATATAATAATAAAAGAAATGGCACACTGTATACAATTATTTCACTATATGTGTATATATATATATTAGTGTATGCAAACTATCATGCACTCACACTCGTTACCATTAGATAAAGTGATTTTAGACCGTAGATAATAAAAGACATTTTGGACAACATGATTGATTTTTTAATCACTTTTGACCGTTAGATTGAGTTTTTTGTCCTTATTATATCAAGCTTCTATATAATATAGATGTGTGTGTATGTATGTATATCTATAATTAGGGCAGGAGTTTTCTTAAAAAAATTCATGCCCATTCTTTCTCTTATTAGGGACATACCAAATCGTCTCTATTAAAGGCAGGACATCTCTATTAGGGGTGGGGCGGGAAAATTACCACCCCTAGGATTTAACCATATGGTGTGAAAGTTAAATTTGAAACAATGTGTCTGCAGTTGGGTGTAATTCTCGATTTGGAGTGATCATATGCACCGTTCCTACCAAACACGGCTCGAGCGACTTGTGAAAGCTATTGTTACAATTGAAGAAGTGTTATTGCTTTATCCTCTCTACTAGGAGGAACTCGCAATAATATTTAATTGATGCTATGGATATCGCTGATATATATACAACCTTGAACTACTGCTCTCGTGCAGATACAGGTAAATCTTTGCACATACAATTCAATTTGATACTTATTAAAAGTGTTTAATTAATTTCTTGTGTTTGAAAGTTAAAATTTTTGAAATAATTCAACTTTAAGAATAATAAAAAAAGTGTTAGAAAGAATAATATCACCCTTTAGCATGTTTGCCAAATCTCACCCTTATTATATGAAGTAACTCCTCAATTACCTAAGATGCAAATTAACAAGAAGGATAACAGTGAGAGGAAGATCTTTCACGAATATGAATCTCAACAAAAATGCGAGTAGAATAATATTTTTTTTTTTTTAGAGAATATGTTTAGACTTAAGAAGGTGTATTCAATTAGAATTTTAAAGGATTTTGAAAAATATTGTTTAAGTGACAGACTTTCATGAATTTTTATGAGTTTAAGTAGAATTCATGAATTTCTATTGACTTCTATTACAGACTTTCATGAATTTGTATAGACTTCTATTACAGACTTTCATGAATTTGTATAGACTTATATTACAGACTTTGATGGAATTTTATAGACTTGTAATGATTTCTTCAATATATTTTCAGAGTTCAAGTCAGATTTGATACATAAGTTCATAATATCCATGAATTAACCCTAAACAATCATGATTACAATACTAATCAGTACATAAATTTCCTATAAAGATTTATGGTTCTCAAATAGTCTTTTTTAGAATTTGTATAATTTTCAAGTAAGTAATATTCTAATTGGTTTGCAATTAATGGGGTGTTTGACTCCTAATATGAAACATATGACGTGGGAAGTTAATGCTAAGGTGACGTGGAAGATAAGAATGCTCTAACCAAGACTGGTTAACTCCAAGTGAGAAAGGGAAGTTGAGGAGACAGAGTTTTATTAGGACACACCTTTCGCTTGGTCGCTATAAATACCGGACGATTCATATACCAAGGTACGCAATTAATACTCTATGAGTTCTCATACGGTTTTGATAAACCTTTTCGATATCTGACTTGATCGTCGGAGAGTAGTCGGCCGGCACTTCACCGGTGCCCCTTTGATTACACTTCTCTTATCTTTTTTTACATGTTGGCGTTTGACCAGTTCGGGTGAATTTTTGTTTCATCAACAATGATTTTTATCCCTCAGTAATATGCAAAGGAAGAACTTCTTTTACGAGAGAAAGAAAACAAAAAATATTGAATAAACTGTTTTCATATTAAAGATAGTGTAAAGGAAACAAAAAAATATTAAATAAATTATTTTTATATTAAAGACCATGAAAAATGTAGTCAAAAATTCATAATAGAGTCTGACCACAACGACCGAATTAATTATTTTCATGCATAAGGATACTAGATTACCTAGTAGAAAATATTTTTAAATCATCACAACCCTCTCTTTTTCTTTTCTATTGCAATTTCTGGATTATTATATGATGATTTTTTAAATTATATATAGAAATAGAAAGAGATATACTAAAAACGACATCCCTTATGTCAATGACACCTGAAATTTGGTTATTGGTTTTGGTGTTGTGGTACAAATTAGATTGTGCACTGAACTAGGTTTTGACGACATTGATGATCTCTGATATATTAATTGTTTTGTTTGTGCTATTCATTTGGCTTTGTTTGTACTATCACCTAGATTAGTTTTCAGATTAATGATTGGTATTACCAGAAGAAGAAAAAAAAGTATATATATATATATATATATATATATATATATATATATATATATATTATGTTATTACAAATTTTCCTAATCCAATAGAGAGAGAATTTGAGAAAAGAGAAAGAGAAAAATCAAGAGAGAAAAAAAAAGTGTACCTTGAGAGTTGAGGAAGACAATTCGTATTCTGCAGAAAGAAAAAAAAAATTGATTGTTTGATGCGCTTCAAAATCTATGGGAGAAAGGTTGGATTTGTCATGAGCTTTGGTATTTATACCTTCCACCCTAAAATCCACCAAAATTCACTATTAAATTAAATCCTTCAAAATCTATGACTTTTTGAATACACCTAGACTTTTGTAGACTTTTTTAAAATCCTAATTGAATACCCCAAGACTTGTATGGAATCTTTAAAAGTCTATAAAAGTCTGAATTGAATACCGCCAAATTTGTATAAACTCTTTAAAAGTCTATAAAAATCTGAATTGAATATACCTTAATTTTTAAAGTCTTTTAAAATCCTAATTGAATACACCCTATTAGAATTCTCTTATTTATATTTAAAAGAACATAACAATTTTTTAGTACAAAATCTTCCTTGCATGATGATTGTTCAACTCCTGTTTAGTTTTGCACAATTTCAATCAAATTTTATTGGCGGTAAAAAGAACAAGTTCTAGGCCATTTAAGTTTGAAGAAAGTATTAAATATCTTGCAATATCGAAAAACTGTAGAAACAAGCTCTCATTAGAGCTAACACCCAAGAACAACAAGAGCTAGCATGCATAAAGGGGGTACGGCCTAGGATTTATAACACTGAGAAAGTTAAGAAGCAAAAGATTAATTTCCTAACTCTTACCAGTAGAAGGAACTGAAAAGGACAAGGAATTAGTTGAATGATTTAATAACAACTTACATAAATAAAAAGACATTTCTATGAAAATGGCAATGAGGAAAGTAATATCACTATCCTAGTCGATCAATTTAATAGTAAGGGCACAACCTAGCACCCAAAAATTAGGTTTTTAGTTTATAACATCCGGCCCATACAATACAGAACCCTAGACATGCACAGGAAAGAATCTAGAGAGAGAGAGAGAGAGGGGACTGGCGTGAAATGAGGGAGGGACACACCCAGCTTTAAAACCAACTATAGAAGCAAAATAAGGACCATTGAACTCATCAACCTAAATTTAGTCTTTTGTTTTTCCAGCCAGCCATTGAACAATGGCTTCCCACCTCCCACATTTTTTCTATCTTTTCATCTACGTAAAACGTTTCTTTCACTTCTCATGCAAGCCCATAATCTCTTATGATCTCCAAAGAAATATATATATATATACATACATATATATATATATATATATGAAAAAGAATTCTATATGCCTCGCATTGTCCTAACCACATTCAACCATGTTCCTCATAACAATATTTTAAGAAGCCATTCATTCATATTCATGTGTGCTAAGAGACATCCAAAGACAAGTTCAAGATGGCTACTTCAAGTTCCAATAAACCCTCCTTACAACAATCGGCTTCGGCTTCCAACCGCCCGCCTCAGGCCGTGAAGTTCGCCCGCCGGACGTCAAGCGGCCGTGTCGTCAGCCTGTCCCGTGATGACGACATCGACGTGGCTGGAGAATTTACCGGCCAAAATGACTACATTAACTACACCGTCCTCATGCCTCCGACCCCGGACAACCAGCCGTCAGGCCCAGGAGCCACCGGCGACAAGCCCGATGGCCCGGGCTTATACGGGTCCTCCAGGTTCGGGATGGAGAGTCAACGGAGGGACGAGCAGGGAGGGTATGGCGGAGGAGGAGGTGGTGGTGGTGGCAATGCGGGGAGCAAGCTGGACCGTAGGATGTCTGTAATGAAGGCAAACAACAAATCAATGTTGTTAAGGAGTCAGACAAGCGACTTTGATCACAACCGTTGGTTGTTCGAGACCAAAGGAAAGTACGGTATCGGTAACGCCTTCTGGCAAGAGGATGGTAAATATGACGAGGATGGAATGAGCATGTCTGATTTTATGGACAAGCCTTGGAAGCCACTCACTAGGAAGGTCAATATTCCTGCAGCTGTTATTAGCCCTTACAGGTGCACAACTCATATATATATACATATAATTTACACAAACATATATACCAAATAAATGGAATAAATTTTGCTGAATTTGTTATTGTTTTTTCTTTCCCTTCAAGCTAGCTGTTCAAATTCTAACTAATGTGGAAAAATGATAGTCCTCAACTTTAAATATATAGGTAATATTTTTGGGTAGGTCAAAAGGATTAATCTAAATTAATGAAAAAATAAAGCATATACAACAAGACTCAAGATACCTCATTATAACAGCCTTTTGACGTGAACATATTCCTCATTCCCTTAGTAAAGTTTTCTGATTGATAGGGGCTTTGTATGAGTTTTAAAATTGAATTTTTTTGATTTAGTATGCATCTCAATTCTCACCTTCTAAAAATATACTGTAATCAAAATCAAAATATATGAATATATATATAATATATATCACACTCTACTCTACTTCCTGTTATACTAAGCTTTTATTTTTAACCTTCTAAAAATATAATCAAAACCTACTAGAAAAGAAGTTGAAAGCTTTTATTTGAAGTGAATATCTCCTTCCTAACAAATACTATTCAAAAGAGAAGGCTATCCATTAAAAAAATTTCACTACTAACAGAGCATTCTATAGAGCATTTGAATCTCTAACCTAACATTTTTTTCATTGTATAGGCTACTTGTTTTGATCCGCCTTGTAGTACTGTTTTTTTTCCTTGCATGGCGGATCCGAAACCCTAACCCTGATGCAATGTGGCTATGGGGGATATCCATTGTGTGCGAGATCTGGTTCGCCTTCTCATGGATTCTTGACATTCTCCCCAAGATCAACCCAATAAACCGAGCAACTGATTTGCAGGCCCTCAAGGACAAGTTCGAGTCGCCTTCACAGTCCAACCCCCATGGCCGGTCTGACCTCCCCGGAGTGGACGTGTTCATCTCCACCGCCGACCCCGACAAGGAACCACCTTTGGTCACAGCAAACACCATCCTTTCCGTTCTTGCTGTTGACTACCCTGTTGAGAAGGTCTCCGTCTACATCTCGGACGATGGTGCCGCTATCCTCAACTTCGAGGCCATGGCAGAGGCTATCAACTTTGCTCAGGTTCTATTACAATCCTCATCACTACTATGGATCGATCATATGAAGTAATATCATATAGAAGAAACAAACATAGCATATATAGGTCAAGATGGTGGAAACATCTCAACGTTTTTCTTGATCATTTTAATAAGATTGCTTTTGGACACTCCACGTTGCCTGGAATTAGATTGTCCACAGTTAATTAGATGATATATATGGTTGAATGACTGCCTTGAGGATTTCATTCATTTTAGTTTTATATATGCATATGTATTTATATATGTACACAACGTACACACATGCATATATGATCATGAAAAACCTCCTACAGGCTACAAACTAACCTCAGATAACAACAATCTATGAATAATACATGTATACGAATATATGGGTACACATACTGACATACACACTATTAGACGCCATTATGATGGCGAAGCTGTAACAAATGTAAAAGATTTTATCGACTGCTCAAGTCATTACCTAACTAAATTGTGTTCAAAAACTACAAAATGTATTACAATCCTAATTAATTGGCTATCTTGTTTTGTTGAAATATATATATATATATATATATATATATGTAACAGGTTTGGGTACCCTTCTGCCGGAAGCACAATATTGAGCCTAGGAATCCAGACAGCTACTTCAACCTGAAAACTGACCCGACAAAGAACAAGAAAAAGCCTGATTTTGTCAAGGACCGACGTTGGATCAAGAGGGAGTACGATGAATTTAAAGTGAAGATCAATGGGCTGCCTGAAGCAATACGCAAGCGGTGTGAGATGCATAACTCCAGGGAACGTATGAAGGAGAAAAAGCTGGCTAAGGAGAACAACGGTGGGGTGCTGCCATCAGAGCCGCTCAACGTCAACAAGGCCACATGGATGGCTGATGGTACACACTGGCCGGGCACGTGGCACTCACCAATAGCCGATCACTCCAAGTCAGACCATGCTGGAATCCTGCAGGTAATTGGCTTATTGACAATAATAATAATAATAATAATCCTCAATTCTATTGTAACTATCTCAGTATCCCCATAAATTTGGATTTAATACTCGATCCTTGCATAAATTGTTAGCAAAGTACTGTGATTGACAATGTCACAAGTATAGTTCACAGATACCAAAATGTTGAATGATTCAAAACTTAAATCCCCATGCGATGAAGCAGGTGATGAGCAAGGTGCCAGACTGTGATCCAGTATTGGGTCACCCAGATGAGATGAAGCTGGACTTCAGTGGTGTAGACATTCGGCTTCCAATGTTTGCATATGTTTCGCGTGAGAAACGGCCTGGTTATGACCACAACAAGAAGGCTGGAGCCATGAATGCCATGGTGAGAGCTTCGGCAGTACTGTCCAATGGGGCATTTATACTCAACTTGGATTGTGATCATTACATATATAATTCTCTGGCCATTCGAGAAGGAATGTGCTTCATGATGGACCGTGGTGGTGACAGGATTTGCTATATACAATTTCCCCAGAGATTCGAAGGGATTGATCCCTCTGATCGATATGCCAACCATAACACTGTCTTCTTTGATGGTAAGCTTTATCTCTTTTTGCAAGGGATTATATATGCATTCAAATGCTGTGAGATGTACATTACAACCATTTCAATTTTCATTTTTGTTATGTAACCAAAGTGTGGTAAACTTTTTGGTTGCAAAATAGGTAATATGCGAGCCCTGGACGGACTCCAAGGCCCGATGTATGTCGGAACTGGTACCATGTTCCGTCGATACGCACTTTACGGTTTCAACCCACCTCGGGCAAATGAGTACTCGGGCTTGTTCGGGAGGACTAAGAGCCAGGTAGTGCGAGGTAATCAACCACAAGGTGCACATCCTGAGGAAGACTCGGTCACACAGCCCCTAGCAACTCACCCAGACTTGAACCTGCCCAAGAGGTTTGGGAATTCGACATTGTTCGTAGAATCTATCGCCGTTACAGAATTTCAAGGACGCCCACTCGCCGATCACATTTCTGTAAAGAATGGGCGGCCTCCTGGTGCACTGCTCATTCCACGCCCCCCACTCGATGCACCCACTGTTGCTGAGGCCATTAATGTTATCTCTTGCTGGTACGTAATTTTGGTTACTCTTATCTCCACTCTTTTCCTTCTTGTATCAGAAGCACTTCCCATGATTTATATCTCAATTTGATGCGTATATATATATATAGATATATATATATATATGTGGAAATTGTGGGGGTGATAGAAGTTTATCATCGGTGAGCTTTTCCTGCTCAATATGAATTCTTGGTCAGGGAGATAGCTTGTTCTATGAATTACAGTAACTTCAAATGAACAAGAATCACCAATGTATATATAGAAAGAACTTTGTAGAGCAGTCATCAACTGATAAGAATTTTCCCACTGTCCTCTTTATCTGGTATTTAACTTTATGTTCTAAAATCAAGCACAGGTATGAAGATAAGACCGAATGGGGGGACAGGATTGGTTGGATCTATGGATCAGTGACAGAAGATGTGGTGACTGGTTATCGGATGCACAATCGTGGGTGGCGGTCCGTCTATTGCATCACCAAGCGCGATGCTTTCCGTGGCACTGCACCTATCAACCTCACTGACCGCCTGCACCAGGTCCTCCGGTGGGCCACTGGTTCAGTTGAGATCTTCTTTTCCCGAAATAATGCCCTTCTGGCGAGCTCGCGCCTCAAGTTCGTGCAGCGCATAGCTTACCTCAATGTCGGCATCTACCCTTTCACCTCCTTATTCCTGGTGGTCTACTGCTTCCTCCCGGCTCTCTCCCTCTTCTCTGGACACTTCATTGTACAAAGCCTAAACATCGCTTTCCTCTGCTACCTCCTCATCATCACCGTCACACTCACTCTCATCTCACTTCTGGAAGTCAAGTGGTCCGGCATTGGCCTAGAGGAATGGTGGCGTAACGAGCAGTTTTGGGTCATTGGTGGCACTAGTGCTCACCTTGCTGCAGTACTCCAGGGGCTACTCAAGGTCATAGCCGGTATTGAGATCAAATTCAAACTGACAACCAAGTCTGCTGGTGAAGACGAAGATGACGCCTACGCGGATCTATACGTTGTCAAATGGACAAGTCTCTTTATAATGCCATTAACTATCATTGTGGTCAATATCATTGCCCTTGTCATCGGGGTCTCAAGGACCATCTACAGCGTGATTCCGCAGTGGAGCAAGCTCTTTGGTGGAGCCTTCTTCAGCTTCTGGGTGTTGGCTCACATGTACCCATTTTGCAAGGGGTTGATGGGAAGGAGAGGAAGGGTGACCACCATTATATATGTGTGGTCAGGGCTTATTGCCATTACTGTCTCTTTGCTTTGGATATCTCTCAGTCCACCAAATGATAATGCTAAAAAGAGTAGTGGAATATAATGACCGAGGAACGAGACACTTATGCTGTAATTAATTCAAATTTTCTTCCATATTTCCTCCACAATGTAAGCAATGAATCTTGTACTACTAAAAAAACCCTGAAACTCAGATTTTTCTTGTGTTTGTACTGTAACTTGCAAGCGTACGCAGGACATATGGTGATATCCAGAATCAATTTAAGTGTGTCTTACGTGGCTTTTACAACCCATGAATGTGATGCAGAGTGGATTATATACATAAAAAATGCAAAGATTTTACAACCTATGAATGCGTTCAAGCTTCCATATAGAATCCTGAGCAAGCAATGCAGTCGTACACAGTCAAGTGAATCCAATTCAAGAAATAATTTTATCCATTGGGAACCTTTTTTCTCATGAATGCACCAGCAGGCAGAAATTTTAAATAGTGAAGTAGACTCTATTAGGAAAATAGTGGCTAGTTACGCACAATAATAAAATTGGAAGAGAAAATGAAAAGAGGAACACTAGAACGATACTTTATTTCTCACATTTTTTTTTTGATAGAAAACATAACATTATATAGGTTTCAAAACAAATATGTAAGACATATATGTAAATGTCATTACACCCACTAACATAATATTTAAAACTCCACTAACACAACTTAACTCCCATGTCTTCCACTAACACAACTTAACTTTCATGTCTTCCACTAACACAATAATAACTCCACTAACACAACTTCACTGTTATGTTTTCAACTAACATAATAACAACTCCACTAACTTAACTCCTATGTCTTCCACTAACATAATATATAACAATTTATTTAATCAAGTGTAATTTTTAACACCCCCTTCCCCCTTAAACTTGATTTCTCCAAGCAAACACTTTAACTTATGAAAATCTCCAAACTTGAGGGGTTTGGTGAAAATATCCGCAAATTGGTCTTGTTACTTTATAAACTTGAGCTTCACTTCCTTCTTAGTTATGCATTCTTTAATGAAATGAAATCTTGTGTCAATATGTTTGCTTTCATCATGAAATACAAGATTCTTGCCCAATGCAATTGCCCATTTTTGTCCACAAAGTCTCCATTGACTCTTCTTGTGAAATATGTAATTCATTTAACAAATTCTTCAACCAAATTGTTTGACAAACATATGAAGTGGTTGCAACATATTCCGCTTCACAAGTTGAGAATGTGACAATGGGTTGTTTCTTTGAACGTCATGTGAAAGTTGTATTTTTCATGAAGAAAACATAACTGGAAGTACTTTTCCTTTCATCCAAATCTCCGGCCCAATTGCTATCACAATAACCCACAAGCTTGAAATCATTAGAAAATGAATAGAACAACCCAAAATTAAGTGTATCTTTGATGTAACGAAGAATCTTCTTAGCCACCTTAAAATGAGTCAAGCCCAACTGCAAAAAGTATGTCCAGCCTTGTGCAAGTTAAATATCTCAAGCTTCTAACAAGACTTTTGAAATATGTTGGATCTACTGTCTCTCCATCTTTATCTCGTAACAACTTAATTCTAACTTCAATGGGGATGTTCACCAATTTACAATATTTCATCTTGAATGTTTTGAGAATTTTCTTAGCATAGCCCACTTGATGAATGAATATTTCATCCTTCATCTGCTTGACCTCAATGCCAAGATAATAAAACATGATGCCAATGTCTGTTATCTCAAACATATGAGCCATATCCTTCTTGAAATCTTCAAACATTCTTGGATTTGCTTCATGTGAAGATCAAATCATCTACATACAAGCAAACAAAAAATATATCTTCATTCTCACTAATTTTAATGTCAAAAGCATGTTCATATGGACACTTTAAAAAAAATTATCTTGAAAATATTTGTTAATGCGTTTATTCCACGCCCTTGGTGCTTGCTTCAAGCCATATAAAGGCTTTTTCAACTTCAAGACTTTGTCTTCTTGCCTTTTCACAACATACCCCATGCATTGATGAACATAAACCTCTTATTCAAAGAGACCAGTCAAGAAAGCCAATTTCATATCCATTTAGTGAATTCTCCAATTATTTTGGGCTGTCAAAGAAATTATCAATCTTATAGTTTCCAAACGGGTTACGGGTACCTCATCATAGTCAATGACGGGCTTTTGGTTGTACCCCTTGGCAACCAACATTGCTTTGTACCTTTCAACTTCACCATTTGCATTCTTCTTGGCTTTATACACCCATTTCACACCATTGCCTTTTGTCTTTCTGGTAGTGTATCAAGCTCTCATGTGTCATTCTTTTCTATGGACTTAATTTCTTCTTCCATAGCATTTCTCTATTTTTTATCTCGTGTCACCTCTTCAAATCCTATGGGTTCACAATCCACAAAGAGACAAAAAAGTGTTAAATCACTAAATCTATTTGTTACCTCTTTTATGTCATTATATATGTCCCCAAGACTCCTCATACGAGGTGGTGGCGTGTCACTTGAACTTAATGATGATGGAATTGATTATTCATGAGTTGATGATGGTGGAGGTGATGTTTGTGGAGAAATTGGCTGCTCCATGTCTTCATTTACTTGCTCCTCTTCAAATATTAGAAGAAAATCATAATCTTCATTCGGAGTGTTCCAATTCTACGTGGCTTCCTCTACGAATTCAACATTTCTACTAATGACGATCATCCCATTGCTTGGGTTGTACAACTTGTAGCCTTTAGATCTTGAATCATAGCCAATGAACACAAATTTCTCACTTTTGTTGTCTAATTTGGTCCGCTGCCTTTCATCTGGCACATGTACATAGGCAACACTCCCAAAAACTCACAAATGAGAGACACTTGGTTTTCTTCCACTCCATACTTCTTGTGGTGTCTTTGTTTGCACACTTCTAGTAGGACAATGATTGGACAAGTACACCATACAATCAATAGCTTCGACTCAAAATTCTTTAGGCATTTTCTTGCTTTTCAACATGCTTCGAGCCATATTAGAATGGTTCTATTCTTCCTTTCTGCGATTCCATTTTGTTGGGGCGATCTTGGAATCGTTAAAGGATGGTGAATCCCATTTTCTTCACAAAAATTTTTGAAATCATTTGATGTGAATTCACCACCTCTATCGTATCAAAGAGCCTTTATGTCGTATCCACTTTGTTTTTCTACAAGTGCCTTGAATTTTTTAAAACTCCATACACCTCTAATTTTTATTTAAAAAAATACACCCAAATTTTTCGGCTAAAATCATCAATGAATAGCAAAAAATAATTAATTTTATCATATGATGATGGAGTAATTAGACCACAAACATCTAAGCGAACAAGTTGTAGTAATATCATTGCTCTTGTAGTAGCTTCCTTAGGAAAACTCTTTCTTAATTGCTTTCCAATGAGACATCATTCACATAATTGATTTGGATTGCTAATGAAAGGCAATCATTTCACCATCTTCTTCTTAGCCAACAACTCTAATCCTCCAAAATTCAAGTGCCCAAATCTCAAGTGCCAAAGTCATGTTGAATCATTAAAATAAGCTTTCACACATTTAGCCACATCACTTTAAATATTTAGCAAAAACATTCAGTTCTTTGTCATTGTAACTTTGACAATCAAACTTCCCAAAAGATCTCTTATCAAAAGACTACAATCCTTCATGAAAATATTGTAGCCTTTTTCTAAGAGTTGTCCCAAACTCAAAATATTGTTCTTCATATTAGGCACATAATAAACATTGAAAATGAATTGATGCTGCTCATTCTTCAAACAAATCAAGATTTTACCTTTCCCTCTTACCGGAATTTGTAATGAGTTTCCAAATGTCACCTTGCCATTGACCATTTCATCAAGACCAATAAACTTGTCTTTGCTACCACACATATGATTGCTAACGTCAATGTCAAGATACCACATATTCTCTTCACTTCTTTCACCTTTGTATGCCAACAACAAAGTAGGCACCACTTCTTCATCAACATAATTAACATTTTCTTTAACTTTAACATTATTAGCAACAATTCTACATTCCGAAACATAATGGTCATACTTATGACAATTGTAACATTGAAATTGAGATTTGTCATACCTTCTTCCATATGGCCTTGAGTAATTTCCTCTTCCACGCCACCTTGTTTGTTGTGAGTTATGATTTTTTTCTTCATTATTGATGGTATAATGACTACTTCTTTCACCTATACCTCTTTCTCTTCCTCAGCCACGTACATTTCCACGTCCTCGGCCCCTTTGATTTTCTCCATACTTTTCTTCTCTTTCTTTTAAAGAAAACTTTGTTTGTACCACTTGTTCCAAAGACTCTTGTTTCTTCACCACTTTTCCTTCATGAACTTGCAACAAACCCATGAGTTGATCAATGGTCGTGGACTCCAAATTCTTCGATTCTTCAATAGCTATTGGCTACAACAATAAAGTTGAATTTGGGATCCAATGACCAAAAGATCTTTTCAATGACCCTTGTATCGATCATTCATGGAGGTTTCACCGTATCTCCTTAGTTGATTTACAATAGCAAAGACTCTTGAAAAATAATCTAAAATTGATTTAGATTCCTTCATATGTAATGCTTCAAATTCACCTCGTAAAGTTTGGAAGTGAAGCTTCTTCACTTTATCAACTCCTTGGTAGGAATTTTGAAGAATCTCTCATAGTTGCTTTGTATTAGTTGCATTGGCAACACTTTGTAGCATTCCATCATCCAAATATTGATGGATGGTCATGACTACCTTTTGGCCCTTCTTTCTCGTAACTTGTAAAGTATATTTTTTTGGCTTGAGACAAGGTTGCTTTATCTTGTGGATCAACATAACATTTGTTCACAACTTTTCACACATCTTGTACTCCCAAAATTGCTTTCATACGAATACATCAATTTTTATAATTTTCTTTGATAAACCAAGGCATTTGAAATGGAACTGAATTGTTTGTCATTTCCTTTCTTCCTCACAAACTAGCTCTGATACCACTTTGTTGGAAAATACATACACAAAACAATAAAATTGGAAGAGAAAATTAAGGGAGGATCACTAGAAAGATACTTTATTTCTCACATTTTATTGATAGAAAACATAACATTATATAGGTTTCAAAACAAATATGTAAGACCTATATGTAAATGTCATTACACCCACTAACATAACATTTAAAACTCCACTAACACGACTTAACTCTCATGTCTTCCACTAACATAATAAAAACTCCACTAACACAACTTAACTCACATATTTTCCACTAACACAATAATAACTACACAAACACAACTCAACTGCCATGTCTTCCACTAACATAATAACAACTCTAGAGGCTCAACTGTGATGTCTTCCACTAACATAATAAGAATTTATTTAATCAAGTTTACTATGCAATTAAATGTACTGTGATATTGAATCTTTTGGCTTTTTCTTACATAAATTTAAAGTATAGTTTTCTTTTAGCATGTCTTTGCAAAACTGGGAAAGCAACCGATCTGGTTTTGTATATTACCAGTCACAATACTCTAAAACATAGAACCAGTCAGCTTGCAAACTTTCAAGCAGATACAAGAATGGTAGCTCCAGACCTTGCCAATCCCAAATGCAACCTCCAGTCCACATAAAGAATGGATTTCATTAGTAAAAAATATAAATGATATACAATAAATATAAAAATAAAAATAAAAAGAGAGATAGAGAAATTTGACGGTGACAAGCACTAGAAACTCTCTTTTTTAATTTTATTTTAAGTAAGCAATTGTATGTGTACATATATTAACAATGGCAGAAAGCCACTGTACAATCTTCAAAGAGCATACCCCAGGAAAAAACCAAGCTCCAAAAAACCCCAGTATCCCGTTCCAAAAGGAACAACCAATAAAGGGACTATACATGGAAGTCAAACAGGGCTCCACAGAGAGGAAAAACATAAGGAAAAACTACACTTTGCTCCTCTCTGGATAAGAAAAATACAGACATCTTTCCTTAGTTTTGAAATTTTTCACTCCCCTCTCCTGTAAGTGACGAACTTTAACGTCTTCTATTGAGAGAATATATGAATTCATCAATTTTTTTTTTTTTTTTTTTTGACAAGCAAGCTTTCATAAACAAACTATTACAGGAGCACAAGGGGCAAACCCCTAGAATCAAAGAAAGACCACTTCCACCGGTATAAGATAATAAAAGGAAAAGGAATATGGAACAAAATACCAAACAAAGCAAGCAACAAATTCAAAACAAAAAAATAACCAACAGAACTGTCAGAAACATTCTTGCAATGAAGAGAGCTAACAGAATTTACCATTTTTGACCTTACTAAAAAATTAGTTTTAAATTCTAAATCAATATATATATATATATATATATATATATATATATAAGAGTGTATGTGTATATATTTAGATGGGAGAGGATTGTTTACCGGTAGTGGCTGCCGGCGACAGGAAGGAGAGAGGTGGGTGGGGGTGGTGGTGGTTTGGCCCTTAAAAAATTAAGAATTGTGCCTTTGAGAGTGACTGTGGTGCTTAAGAGGCATCACAGCCAGGGGGAGCCAGTCTATGCCCGGAGGGGGGGGCACATGCCCCCTGGCCTGGCCCCGCCCACTGTAATATTATCATTTTTTTTTTCTTTACATATATATGAAAAAAATTATATAATGCCTCCTCTAAATTTTATAATTCTAAAACAATCACTAATTTTTCCTTCCATCTCTCTTTTACTCTTTAAATTCCTTTAATTTCCTTTAGAATAAAAAAATAAATTTATTTGCTTAATCAAACTCTAATTTTTTCCTTTCAAAGTTCTCTCATTTTTTCTTTTTCTTTTACTTGTTAAAATTCTTTCTTTTGCACACATTTATATGTATGTACTATGTAACATTTTTTTTCTCTTCTTATTATTTTTTTCCTTCTTATTTAAATTTATCTCTATAATTTTATTTTATAAACTCAATAAGCGTAATTTCATGCATCGTTTTCAAAATACAAAAATCTACAACTAGATTCAATAAAAATATTACCTATCAATATTTTAATTCTTATATTTATCATATATTTATTTTTCTTATACTAATTGATTAGCATATTATTTTGAAATGATTTTTTTTTGTTTGAACAATTTATACTTGTCATATTAGTTACGGAGTAATTTTTTTTTATTATTTTTTTTTATCAATTGCACTGCGTCAATCATTGCTCCGCCCCATCACACTGACCATCGTGAAGGAGCAGCCGTGCAAAGTACACGGAACCCTTCCATATACATCAACATGCATTACATACACAATATATATTACCCACCCACCCCTCTCTGATATATGTTAAGAAGCATTGAAGCTAGCGCTCGTGAGGGAAATAGGAAAATAATTTTAGAGAAAGAGACTACTATGGGTAGTGAGAGATAGGATGTTAAATGTGTGAGAATTGCGAAGAAAGATAAGAAAAAAAAGGGAGATATGGTTTCTATTAGTAAAAAGATTAATAAAAAGATAATAAGAGAATACATATGAAGGAGTTTATATAACTTAATAAGAAAGTGTGAAAAATTATCTTACCGCTAAAAATATAATGAAAATAACAATTTAATATCTAATATCTGTCCTCAAACTCACGATGCAACAACAAGAAGCATCGAGAGTTTGCCAACAAAAAAACGAAAGCGCTGAATGATTTTAGACTTTGTAAAGAAATATGCAATCTGTATAGAAGATGAGACAAAAGGCAAAGTAATCATCACACGCTGGAGATGATGCCGAGTGGTATGACAATCAATCTCAATGTGCTTGGTCCGCTCATGGAAGACTGAATTGTGAATAATCTAAATAGCACTCTTATTATCGGAGTAAAGGGGGGTAAGAGTAGAAAGAGTGACACACATATCTGCTAATAATCAACCGCAACCACACAACCTCATTTGTAGTAGATGTCATAGCACAGTACTCAGCCTCTGTGGAAGATCGAGAGACAATTATCTGTTTCTTGCTCTTCCAAGAAATGAGAGTCACCCAAGAAGATGCAAAAACCTGTAGTAGACTTACGATCAATCGGATCACCAGCCCAATCAGCATCAGAATATGCACAAAGCTCCAAAGAGGACGTCGAAGAAAATAAAAGACTCTGACAGAGAGTACCCCAAAGATAATGCAGAATGCGAAGAACAGCAGTCCAATAAATTGTAGAGGGGGAGGCAATGAACTGGCTAACAATGTGGACAGCATATGCAATGTTAGGACGAGTAATAATGAGATAGATTAAGTTACCAACAATAGTCCGATATAATGTGGGATCAGGCAAAGGAAAACCATCTGTAAGAGCATAGCGAGCATTAAGCTCGAGAGAAGTATCAACAATCCGAGTATCTGTAAGACGAGCTCGCTAAAGAATGTCCGTTGTGTACTTAGACTGAGAAAGAAGACAACCCTTAGGTGAAAAGGCTACCTCAATACCCAAGAAGTACAGCAGAGGGCCCCAATCCTTCATGTCAAACTAATTATCTAATTCGGTCTTTAATGTTGTAATTCCATAAACATCATCACCTGTAATAATCATATCATCTACATAGAGTGAAAGAAGAATACGGCCAGCAGAAGTAAACTTAATAAATAGAGCCGAATCATGAGCACTAGAGCAAAAACCAAAAGAAGTAACCACCATAGAGAACTTCTCAAACCGGGCTCGAGGGGCGTGTTTGAGACCATATAAGGCCTTCTTAAGCTTGCAAACTTCTCCGGGATTATGAGAGACCAAGAGGAGGTACCATGTAAACTTCCTCTGAGATCTCCATTCAAAAAAGCATTTTTAACATCCATTTGAGAAATATGCCACTGACGGACAGAGGCCACTACAATGAAAGCACAGACAGTGGTCATCTTGACAACTAGAGTAAAAGTCTCCTCGTAATTCAAACCATACTACTGAGCAAAATCTTTGGCAACCAACCTGGCTTTATACCGCTCAATGAAGCCATCTGATGTAGTTCTAATTTTATAAATCCAACAAAAACCAATTGTGCTCTGATACCATGTGAGAATTACAAAGAAAAAGAAAAAGGAAGCTAGGATTTCTATTAGTAAAAAGATAATAAGAGAATACACATAAAAGGATTTTTATAGCCTAATAAGAAAGTATGAAAAAACTATCCTACCCTCACAGTTAAAAATATAATGAAAATAACGATCTAATATCTAATAAAATGTTAGGATGCTTTGGATTCTAACCAGTGTCTTTTCGATTCGATGTTTGTGTTTATGAGAGAGACTGAGAATGGTGGATATGGGATTAAGTTCTCAAATTCTTGATCATATTGAGTGGAATCTTCATTTTGAAGATAATAATAGAAAGGGATGAGGTGAAAGCTTTCCAAGTCTCTCTCTCCCCGCTTTTTCCTCAATTCCAAATAGATGTCACCGACCTACTTGTGTGTGTATATATAGAGAGAGAGGTAGTAAAAGAAAATTAGAAGAGGTCAAATGTGTCTTTCCATATATTATAGGGGCAAAATTGACTTTTTGAAACTTTAGTTGGATGACATTAGCATTGACCATATTTGACCTCACTGAAACTGACGTAAGAGTTCACTTGTTACAAAGGTGTAAACTAGAGAGAAGTGACTATAATTATTCTAAACTTAGAAAATTTTAGTGTATTTTTTCCTCTGTAGAAGTGAGGTAAGTGTAATTTGCCCACATAAAAATAGCCATAATAGTACTTTGAGAAGCTAATAAGGGAAATCAAGCCACTGCAGCTCAAAGTTGGACCACCACAGCAAGAAGAGGCTGTTAAGCACCAAAGGAAGAACAGGAAGCTAATATCCAAAACATAATCCACAGCCATGGAGGTATTCATAAACTCAAATAGATACATTGAGATGTATACATGTTCCTACAACAATTAGAACAATTACTTCTTTCAGTATTACATGCATGAATTTACCATGGACAACTCTACCATCTTCATACACAACCCTTCATATAAATGTGTATCTAGAATTTATCCAATGAAATGAACCAGACTAGGAATTTATAACCAAAAGTCAAGTTTAATCTCCAATACCCCACACCCCTAAACTTGATTTCATTTCGAAGTCCTCAAATTGAGAAACGCATAGTCCTTGAACAGCTTGGTGTGTTGACAACTTGATCTTCACTCAATAAATTTGAGTTCAAACTTCAACAGCAACAATCTTCATGGCCATCTCTATGGATGTGTAGGCCATCTTATGCCTTCATGTTAATACATTCAGTTCTTCAAGGGTACCATCATTGATCATCACCTTTTAATTTTATACTTCAAATGCTTCTTGAATTTTGTTTATGCTTGCTTTTTTGGACTAAAAAATCACATTAATGTCTATTCTCCAAACTAAAATGCAAATTGCATTTGGTTAGTTTTTCACCATATTGATAATCATTTTCATACTTTGTTCTAAACATTATTTATGATAAGTTCATGAAATTCCATTTCTCAAGCATATCAAGGACAAGTAATACAACTAATACATTCAATACTACATGCATGAATTCACTTCAAGATAGCTTTTCAACTTCATAAATAAAACTCTCAATGCACGTGAGAAGTGTGTCTAATGACACAAATCAAACAAGGAATTCGTCATCAAAAAATCAAATTTGCTCTCCAACTGCATAAACTTAAGCTTTATTCATAAAATATGAGGTAATTCAGTTCTACTTCCTCATTTTCTCCAGCATAATTGGTTCATCAAGTTGCCAACTACAATGAGGGATGGTTATTAATGGCATCAAAGTGGACTATAGGATAACCAGGTTCAGGGTTGGTTCAGATTCAGTTTAATAATGGGTGTGTAGGTGTAGGGAACTATGAAATCGAGCTCCATTTCCCTTTTCTCAAGCACGAATAGAACAATCTAAAAGGGGGCATGCAACCTAGAGAAATGGTCATATCTCTTGGATGAAAGTGGTATGGAGGTTCAGTTCATCTGAAAAAGAGGTCAGTCAATGGGGAGACCATGCAGGCGAGACAGAATGCATACAGCAGGTTACTAGGCAACCAGGTTGAAGGTGGTTTTAGATTCAGTTCACACTTGGGCAAGCACACATAATTATCAGTCTGTTTCGACACGTAGTATGACACTTTCCCCAATGAAATTGGGGCACATAGTTGTTGCATTAGCCAAAAGTTCCCCTGTTAATTCATGGCTGTTTCCATCAATTCATTAGGAAAAAATTATAGTTAGTTAACTCCTAATCTGGGTTGCATTATAGCAGCAGCTCCTTGATTCCTAGAGTGGACAACAGACCATTTCTGGAGCAATAGTATTAAAAAATGAAGGATGAAGAAAAAATTCAAATGCATTGAAATAGTTAAACAGAATTCAACTGTAAACTTTCTTGACAAAAATGCAGATGGTTAAACAGTGACACAGTAGAAGAGATTTTCTATAATATCGCATGTCAAAGGCACTAAAAATATATTAAGTGTTGACTTGACATCTCAAGGGAAGTAAAAGAATATTAACATATAAAAAGTATGCGACAACTGAAAATTCACCTTCTCAATGCAACAAAAACTGCAATACATTATAGAAGAAATTCACGAATTCGAACAGGCCTTTTTACTGCATTTGTAAAACCCTGCACAAAAACGAAGAAGAAAAATTTTAATATGAGCTTGAGCTTCACTTTCTTGAGTACTATAAGGAACCATTCATAAAGCAGAAAACCCTGTAAAATTAGATTGGTACATCAGAAGTCATCAGCACAAGCAAAACTGTGTACTTGCTCCCTTTATACAAAGTCTAATTCCACGTGGCTTACAATAGTACCTGTCAGGACCTACCTCACACTGTAATGCCATTGAATAATGTTACCTATTTCCCATTTGTATATACACAATTTCATGTCAGCAACAGGTTGTGCTACCTGGTCTCATTCTGAACCTTTGCTACATAGAAACCCTTATTTCATCATGTAAGCATTCGGAGGAGTGCTTATTAATCGCACCAAGGAACTTAAAGATTTTCTATGACATTAATCTTACCTTATTGGGAAAAAAAATTTCGATGACATTTATTTTTAAAAAAACATTAAATTGCGCCAGTCTTTGGTGATTCACTACCAGGGGTGATCAAGTGCATGCAGATCTCATTTTGGGCAAAATCCATAAACAGATATCATAAATTGGCGGCATACACATTTTCACGAGCCTGATTATATGCAAGATTTGCGTAAGAAAACTGACAAAATCGGAAAGTTTGGTTGCTTATTACCTCATTAAATTTAAATAGTAGAGGGCGTGAATCTCTCTCCAGCGTCACTGGCCTCTGCATAGCATTGTCAGTATTTTGAGAACCTTTGCTGCTCAATTTTCTATACCTGGCTCAAAAATGGAAAAAAAACTTGTTATGAACTAAAAGCAATGACTTGCTGTAAAGTTATACTAACACACAGCATGCTTATAAACCTGCCAAGGATATTTTATCAGAAGATGCAATAAATAATATTTTCTTCACTGTAAAACCAATCTTGATCAGTTAATGGTACTGAGAATCTGTTCAAAGAAAACATTTTTGTTATAAGAGATTATAGTCATGGAAAACATCGAGATCATTAACCTTTTTGAATATTTAAAACTAAGAAAGGCAACAAATGGAGATCAATGCCGAAGTTTGCAAAGAAAAAGTAAATTTACAAGTGCAGAACCATGGAACTCAGAGAAAAGAAAAGCTAAAGAAAGCATACAGAGTAATTGTTATCATTTGCTGCATCATTCAGTTAATTATTTTTTAAATCAGATTTTGTTTTTACAAGTATCCATAGAAAGGCACTCAAACGGGGAGCGCATCCCACATACAACAGCACAAATTATTCTATTTAAATGTTGTGCAAATTAATTTCCATTTTGATAGGTTGTATAAATTCTGACAACTTCATAAATACAAAGTAACTACATTTTTTGATGCTGGGATAAACAAGCTAACTACAAAGTAAAAGGGGCATAGCCCAGGAGAACATCTGAGAATCCCCAGTACCACCAGTCCAATAGGGGAAAGAAAAAAAGCAAGAAAATGCAGCAAACTAAACTGATCAAAGAATTATAACCAGAAATAGGGGTGCACAACAAACTGGTGGAACCGAAAAATCATACCGGACTGGAACGGTCAGTTTGGTCCAGTTATTTTACGGTTCGGTCCGGTCCTAGTTCCAAAATCTTGGAACTGTAATATTATGCTTCGGTTCCAATTTCAGGTCCTACTAGACCGGACCGAACCGTTACAATATATATATAATATTATAATTTCCTAACCCTAGTGTCATTTCTCATTTCTCAGTGTTCTGTTCAAGCAACCTCCTCCTCTTCCTCCTCCTCTCTCTCTCTCTCTCTCTCTCTCTGACTCTCCACTGTTGCCACCTTCAGATTTGGTCATTCCTCACCTCGCCATCGTCGATACTTCCTTCGGCCACTGTCAATCGTCCTTATCATTCAGATTGCCATAAAACTTCTCTCTACAACTCTCTCTCTCTCTCTAAAACACCCAAGCTCTTTCAATTGGAAATTACAGCTGGCAGAGGAACATCAAAGTCAAACACACCGAGAGTGAGAAAGAGAGTGGAGGTGGAAACCATTTTAACTTCCCCCAAACGAGCTAGAGATGGCAGCGGTTTCTCACAATGATACCATATATAGTTTCAACTGTTGTTTGTATCTATTAGAAATGTTTCAATCGTCTTTAATTAGGGTTTTGCTTTGCTAATAATAGATTTCTCTGTCTTTTGCACAATGTTAGCCCTTTTTTTTATCTATCTATCTCTCGCTCTCAGTTTACACTTCAAGGCTAGAACCGTGGAGCCGAATGAACCGGTCCCTCATGGTTCCGTTTGATTCGGTTCTATTGGTCCTTACGGTTCAGTTTGGTTCCAATTTTTGTGGAACCGTTAGGACCAGTTTGATTCCAAAATACTCCCAAACCGGTCCGATCCGAACTGTGTGTACCCCTAACCAGAAATGCAAATGAACACATGGACAACCCAACTAGCAGGGAACCAGCAGCCTCAAGCTTAAGGAAGACAACCATAGAATAGAATAAACCATCAAAGGGCCCTCTAAAGCTTAACTGACAATCAGATTGGTGAAGAAACAAAGACCGAACCAGCAATAAGGGGACTTCAAGCAAGAAAAGCATTAACCAGATTCTTCCTTCAATGACAACCTCCCTCAAAGCAGTAAACAGCACAAAAGCAAATGAAGTGACAACAGAAAATGAAGGACATATGCATATCAAAACAAAAGAGAGGCAGTCCAATTTAGAACAACCACCCCAGCCCAGATCACTCAAATTGGAGATATTAACAAAAGCTGAACTATCGATGAGCCAACTCAAAACAAAGGCAAAGTCAAGACCTGCTAAAAATAATATCAGGCAAACCCCAAGTTTTTTGGATATGCCTATTGTATTGGATATTAGGAACACCCCTCGTGCTTGCAAGCCTTAGCCTAACAGAATCCTCCACATTGTTTTATCACAGAACAGGGAACTTTATGGACATTAGAGAACAACCTGTTATTCCTTTCTACCCAGAGGTGTAAACAGTAGCACAGAAAGCCAGCTTGCAAAGAGTAGCTTTGAAGGATTTTTCGTAGAATTTTGACGCTTCCCAAAAATTCCATGCAGGTTGCTCACTAGGCTAATTACTTAAATTGACGACAATGTCTGTTGATTATGCCAAAGCCTGCCCTCACCATAAACAGTGAGAAAAACCTGGAGTTCTATATACAGCTACACTAAAATATGTAGCATATGACAAAGATTTTTATTTTAAATATCGACTAAAATTGAAACCATAATAGAAACCCTAAATTAGCTTCAGCATTAATAAAATACATTGGACAATGTAAAACTAATGAGATTAAGTAGATAAAATGAGCATGTACAATATTTGTTTTTGACAATTACATCGATAGATTATAGAATACCGTCAATAATGACACAGAAATGGCAAAATAATACAAAGAGAAGTTGTGTATTCAATGAATAAATAAATAAATAAATTGAGATCGTTTCATTGAATGGGATTCCCCTATGTGTGTATAGTTTTGTATGTTCATGTATTTATGTGTTGGCATGCATGTTTGTACATGATCATGTATGTATATACTGATTATAGCTCATACAACTGTGGCAGTTTCAAGTGTTGAGAAAGAAGAGTAAATCTAACAGTTTCTATTATTCCATTTTGTGATTCAGGTCCTGACTGTCGAGGTTATTGTTGAGCTAATTATACGGTGCTAGGAAAACCATATGGTAGAAGACACGAACTCAAATATTATATAAGTTAGAAAAAAAAATTACAGAACTAAAATGTATATATTAAAACAAAACACAGTTCTACCTGTCAAAGAAACCAAAGCCACTGGAATGTTTCTTTGCATCTCCAGTGGATCTTATTTTTGCACTGACTGTGGCACTTCCAGTGGACCCCGAAGCTAATGAAACAGGAGGCAAGATTGTTTCACATTGACTTAGATTTGATGAGTTCTTTGCATTTTCCGTGTTTTTAGCTGATGCAGGTGCAAAATCAGATATGGAAGATTGTGCTCTGTTATTGTCCTCCCCAGCCCAAGCCTGGATCCTTTTGTTGCATACTTCAGTAGGTTGGATAGGTCTGTTGATGTTTCCTTGCAAAATCTTTTGCTTCTCTACCTAAGATTAATTGATCGTGTACATGATATTTATTTAGTGTTAAAATCCTACAGTGCAGCAGCCTTCTGTAACGCAGGTTATCAAATAATGAACATAACAAATGCATAGAAAGGAACTAAAAGGACATTACTTTCTGCAACAACAAAATTTAATTTGCCATGTAGCGAGGTACACAACAAAGCAACTGTTTTACTACAAAAAGATCACGCATGACTATAAAAAAAGTTGTGAAAGTACATGTATCTATGTCAATATGGTTCCAACTACAACTGTAGAGCTCAGAGAAGCAGCAATAACACAACAATAAACTGAATCAACCCTCATTCCATTTAGGACTATCATGCCTTTTTATGAGTATAAAAGGTGAAGTTTGCACCTTAAGGCACACCTTGAGAAGGGAAATACAAATAGTGGACTTAGCACTAAATGCTCGTATTGCTTAAGGTTCACTCAAACTATTAGAACACATTAACCCATGGCTTATCTTTACGTGAGATTCATACATTAATTAAGAGGGAGGGAGGAGTGATTCTTATTACAAAAAACGAAAAAATAGCAGTCTTGGTTAATATCTTTATAATTTTATGTGAAAATTGACATTGATAAGCTATCAGTGTGCATCACGAATACAAGAATTCAAAATGATCACCTAAAAACATAACAAACTGCAAGTAACAGACTCCTGAAATACATGTTAGAGACTCCAAAGCAAATAATATGTATATCACTGCAAATATTCAAAAGGCCTTGGGAGTCTAAAAACACTGCTTTAATTCTTAGACCACATGAGTTTTAGAACACTACACAAGAAGTTTATGATCTATTTTTTTCCAGATAGATTTAATCAACAAAGTTAAAAACGACTGGAGAGAGAGAATAACACGGGATGAGGTTATTAAAAACGACTTTAAAAAGTTAAATACAGTAAGTGAAATGGCATGCAGTAGAAAAGATTGGAGAGAGAGAATTCATGTGGCCGACCCCATTCATATGGGATCAAGGCAAAGATGACGATAGATTTAATCAACAATAAAAAACCAATTTAGCTGGCCCTAAATAACTGAATCACTTGCCTCATGCACCAAGACCTGCTTCACAGCTAAGGCGAGAACAAAATGACCAGATCTATAGCCCTGTTTAACAACAAAATGTAAGGTGTTCACAATAAATAATAGATCATATAACATATTTGATTTTACAAAACCAACATTACTAACCTTGAAGTTTATAAAATCACCAATGGGAGGATCAAATGAGAGCATTGAAGCATCTATAGCTGTTTCATGTCTCAGGGTACTGGGTAGAGAATCAGATTTCACGTTCTTATATGTTATAGAATAGGACACCATCGTGTTTACTAACTGAGCCAGATCATCCTTCTCTCTCTCAGATAGTAAGTGTGTTGCCACCTGAGAAAAGACACCAGAGAGTAAGTGCATTGTCATTGCTCTAGAAAAGAGGATATAATGAAAAACAGAGAGGTTCAAAATGAGAGAGGGAGAGGGAGGGAAGGAGGGTGAGAAGGGGCTTTTTGAACTAAAACAGAAGTCAAGGAACTAGTTCTATTTTCATTTTATGGTGAAAAAATCAAGGACACCAAAATCTCACAACAATTAAATTTTCAAGAACAACTTTTCCTGTAATACCCCGTAAATTTTGAGAATATTTAAATTGGGTTTTTATTATTTAATTGGGTATTAATTATTTAAATTTTTTTTTTTTGTTAATTTTGTCAATGCCAGTTTATTTGTTTAATGTGGATGTTTGAATTGTTGCTAGGTGTTGATTTATTTTTAATTATGTGTGAATTATTTGTTTTAATGTAGTTTTTATTTTAAATAAAAATAGGTGGGTTTTTGGGCTGCATGTTCTTTTATTTTTAATTTTTAGCATATTGGGCTAGACTGTTGGGTTGGGCTCTATATATATTTATATATAAGTGGGCTAAATATTTTATACTTATTAGTTTAATTATTTAGGAGTTTTTTTTAGTTTTCTAGAAAGAAAATTAAATAAGAGAAAAGAAATTAGGGTTCAATAGTTTCTACGCACAGGGAGAAAACGGTAGACGCCAGAAAAAGGGAGAAAAGGTGATTTTGCTCAAAATCATAAGACAAGTTCAATCTCTTCACTTCCCCTTTGAACTTGTAAATATATATAAATATTTGTATTGTTTGATTTCATGAATATACATGTATATGCATATAGGTTTATGTATGATTAGGTTTAACAATTTGGAATTTTTGCTTAATTGCATGTTAAAGGAATTTTCATTTGATTAAGCATGAATGGATTGATAGAAACTAGGGTTTTGTTTTTGGAGATATGTATATTGACCAAAATATAGGATTTCATTTATTGAATTTATATGTAGGGAATTAAATTGTGTTGTATGTATTTACATTTAATTTCTGTGAACAGTGTTGGTGTCCAGAATTTTTCGACAAACGTATTTTGACCCCACAAGACTCATTCTCGATCAGAAACGACCCAATAAGCAAAACCTGGACCATGTCGTTTTTCAGACGAAAACCTTCTTCTAGGTCTCCAAAATTATGTTTTTTCATCCTATAAGAAGACTACTGAATATTTCAGCAATTTTGTTCGTGGACCAAACGAACTCGGAATTGACTGAAATTTAATATTTAGTAATTTTTAATTATTAGGTTTCTTATTTTTTTTTTTATAATTTTTGGAGAAAGTTTATTTTTTTAGCGATTTCCTTGTACTACTAGTTTCCTTTTATTTTTAGGTTTTCTTGTGCTATTAGGATTATGATTTCTTTATAATAAATGCATGTATTGTGAAGAGCAGATCATGCAACCCGTTCAATTATCAAGTATTCGTGGACAATCCGAGATATTTAAATATTTTTTAAAAAAAATTTAAATCATTTTTAAATATAGAAAATTAGGAAAAATATTTTTAAAAATACCGAAAAATTCTGGAAAATTCCCAAAAATTTAAATTAATCTTTTAGGAGTAGAATACACTTGGGTTTTAAATTTCAAGATGAAATAAGTTCCCCTTGTTGTAGAATTAGTACCTAAAGTATGCTTTGAAATTGGAATTTTATTTTCTTTTGTTTTGAAAAAATATATTTTAAATTACGGAAAAATTCCAGAAAATTATATAAGACTTTTAAGGACAAAATATACACGGAAACCTAATTTAGACCTAGGTTTAGAGACTTGATGTTTAAATTGAGGTGTTGACTTCATTGCAGGATTTTCTTTCAATTAATTGTTTGAATTCATTTTATTATTTTCTTTACTTCCATAAATGTTCGTAATAAATTATATGATGTTTAGATCAGTTTATGGGATTATTTTAAACTCCGATTCCATGCATGATATGTTGTGTCATTTTAATTGTTTAGATAATAAATGTGACGATAGGATTTTTCCGAATTTTAATTAGCATGCTTTTAAGTGTGTTAGATTATTATTTAAACGTGTTATGTAGGCATGTCAAGATTGCCTAATACCTAATAAGGTATCTATCCATTATATTTGGCATGTCAGGATTGCCAAGGCATATCAGAATTACCTAATACCTAATAAGGTATCTATACAATATATTTGGCATGTCAGGATTACCAAAGCATGTCAAGATTGCCTAATACCTAATAAGGTATCTATACAATATATTTGGCATGTTAGGATTGCCAAGGCATGTCAAGATTGCCTAATACCTAATAAGGTATCTATTCATTATATTATCGGCATTTCAGGATTACCAGGCATGCCAAGATTCCCTGATACCTAATAAGGTATCTATACATTATATTTGACATGTCAGGATTGCCTAATACCTAATAAGGTATCTATACATTATATTTGGCATGTCAGGATTGCCTAATACCTAACAAGGTATCTATACATTATATTTTTAGCATGTCAAGATTGTCAAGGCATGTCAGGATTGCCTAATACCTAATAAGGTATCTATACATTATATTCGAGTATGTTAGGATTATCTTTTGTGTAAACTTAAAACTAGTATGTACTTACATTGTGATAACAGAAATGTTAGTGTAGTGTATGGGGTTGCTCTATTCTTGGGTCACAGGATTAATTGTGGATATGTGTATGAGCTGGTGGGTTGTATTTAAATGTATATAAACATACGTTTGGTATTTTATGAAAGGATTATTTGTGGAGGCAGGTTAGGTTGCCTATTACTTAGTAAGGTATTTGTAAAATAGGGAGGAAGGCATGGTAGGATTACCGAGTATCTAATTAGATAATACTTAGTGTGTCAGGCATGTTAAGATTGCCTATAGTTTGAACTTAAAAATTTGTTCTACCTTTATTGTGATAATGGATGGGTTGGTTCATAACATAGTTCTAATTATTTCTGAGATAGGGAGTTTAATGACTAAAAGGTATAATTATATCTACATGTTTTATTGTCCTCATATAGAGGGTATGTTTACCGGTTTTTCGATTGGGTGGTAGAAGAGGGAACTTGCTCGTGGGTTTAACCCACTTTATTGATATTTCAGGTCCAGGCAGTTTCCACCTCGAGGTTAGAGCATCGCAGCCATCTATTACTTACCAGACTTTAGTGTAGGGACTTAGATTCTTTCCAGAACAGTATTTACTTTTGATATCTTTAGTTA
This sequence comes from Cornus controversa, assembly GCA_026545225.1. Classification (NCBI taxonomy): domain Eukaryota; kingdom Viridiplantae; phylum Streptophyta; class Magnoliopsida; order Cornales; family Cornaceae; genus Cornus; species Cornus controversa. The sequence continues at coordinate 40,225,570 of CM048854.1, forward strand.
TGGGGTCCTTGAGTTACGGAACTTCCAAGTTGTATTGTTCAGACTAGTATTATGTTTATTTAATGTTATTATTTTTCAATTAGACTTTCCTTTCAACATTTACAAATCTTTTCTTTTTGTCCTTGTATTCTATGCTTGTTTGCTATCAGTTGTAAGTATTCCTTATGTTTTATGTGTGAGACTCACCACCTCTTGCATGAAATTTGTAAGGGGTATTTCATTTTCAATTTCAATCATTCTGTAGTTATTAACTTATTATTGGTGCTCTTTACATCATCACAAACCAGGATGTCCAGACGCCATATTCCATTTATCGAAATTTGAGCTTTTTAAACTACAGCAATCTATGTCAAACATATACAAGTCATCTAAAGTAAAATGATATTTCCATTTAAAGGCAAGCTTTATCATCTAACTATTGGATTTTTCTAATCCTCAAGTCCAACGACAGTGACACGGCTTTCCTGGTACAGAATTATGTCTACATAACACAGTGCATTCATCATGGTGCTTCACAGATTTTTAGGAGTGTCAATGTAGTGTTGGTGTCTGATACATATTGTAGATCTAGAAATATATCCATCATCCCCACCTGTCTCATTACAGTTCCTAGTAGTGAGTGCTATATCACAAAAAGTAAAACCAAACACAATGGAAGGTGTAACATAAGTAAATTACCGGCCTTAGAGTTGGTGGTGATAGAATATGTAATAATGGAGAAACCGAATCTTCTACAAAAGATTTGACTGACAGATGCCTTGAGATATGTGGTGATATTTTGTGATGCCAAGATCGCAAACTGTCCATCTTTTCCATTAAAATTGCCCGGCACCTGTAGACTCATAATAAGATATAGGATTTTTCCTCTGTGAAAGTAAGATACAGGGATCCTTCCCAATAGATATAAGTTTCTAGATGAAGAAATACCTGTGGAAAGACTTTGGCCATTCAATATTTGGTTTTTCAACTTGAGCTATCAGACCATGTATAGCAATAGCAATAGCAGGCTGATAAACTGCAGAAAATGAAACAGGAATTTGAGTTTTAAACTGGAAATTATCCTGAGTGTTAGAAGGCAAAGTTCAAAGATACCAGCTATTATTACCTAGAAGAGACATCTGTTGTGTACGCATAATGTATTGATGAATTAAATCAGAAACTCCAAGACTATGCAAGCACTTGACCTTCAGTTGCAAAATAATTAGACAAATGTCTAGTAATAAAGAATTTAGCTAATGCTCAAGACTGAATGTAGTCAAAAGGTATGCAAAAGGTGTTTATGGCAATATGACTCACAGTCTTTTTCATCACTGGATCATGATAATGTAGCTGCAAGACATTCTCATGGATCCCATCCAAAATTGTGTCATAATCACCACTGGATGTCATTGGACAGTTAGATAGATGCCCATCAATTGAGTCATGAAGAAAGTAAAGAGTGTCTTAACTGGAGATCTCAACCTACCGGTTAGATACAAGGGAGTGCAGAAATTCAAATTCATTGGACATGCTGCTACAGCCATTACCAGATTTCCTTTCTCGCTTCACTTTTCTCTTTTGAAAAATCTAAAAAGGAAAAAAAGAAGGATTGTAACCGTATAGTAAGGTTGCTGATAATGAAAATTGAACTATGTCAGAAATAATTAAACAGAAATTATTAGACTATCTTACCTCTTTCCATATGTCAAAAACACTTTTTGATGTGTCCTTTCGGCCAACCACTTGAGAGCTTATCTCCAACTAGTAACCAATAATATACGTTACTCAAATTAAATTGGCAAGAGATTACTCAAAGGAAATATAGTTGTATGAGTAAAACTCCCCACAACTGCTCATGATATGGTTCAAATCTTCCTTGAACCCTTAAAAACAGGTCTAAATAATTAGGTAGTCTCATTTAGTTTGAGTTTATATATTTAAACGTTCTCTTACCAAAATAATAATATATGTTGGCAGAAATCAAAACCTTAATGTATAGTACTCCATTGTCTACTTCAAAATGTATAACTCATTACCCAATCATGTGAGGGCTTAGCCTTAGTGATAATACAGTAGTTTGCCTCTTCCAAGTACTTCCAAATTCCAGCAAAAAAAGGAATGCAGCAAAATAACTACTGCTACCATTCATTTCGGATTATCACATTCAACCAAATACTTTTTTGCCAGTGGCACAATACCTTTGTCAAACTATTTTACAAATACATGGATGTTTTAGCAGTGAGTACACCATAACTCACTAATTGATATTTTGTTGTATACTCTTAGAAGCCATTATATTACTCTGAACATAGAAGAAACTATGCATAAGAACTTAAAAAAGGAAAGAAGTAGCATAAGAAATTAACAATTTTCTTTAGGCTCCATATCAGGCAATTCTGGGGAAGATACTTTTCCATGGGCAAGTTATTGTTCCCATTTAGCACAAACACTGCAAAGATATTTGAATGCAGTTCTTGTAATCGAAATGTGGGGAGCAGCCAAACATCCTCTTTCACCTGTGGTGTTTGAATATTAAATAGTGCACAAGAACATGATTGACTTAATATCATACCACGTTGAGTGCTTCCTTCTTCTTGTTGAGAAATTGAAGTGTGTTTAAGCATGACCGTATATCACATTCTGAAGGAAGAGGAAAAAAATACACTGTCAAGGATATACAACTAAGAAAAATCAAACTGCATGTAAAACTTAACTGATTATAATATTACACAGTAGTAACCAATATTTATATGTATATCACTTTATGAAACATGGGTACTGGTCTTGCTTTGTCCTAATGGCTTTGGGTGTTTGATCCCAAGTCTTAGGTCAAGCTTTTGAGACTAGTAGAAGTGAAAAAAGGAAAGAAAAGAAAAACACGGATAATGAAATTTAAGCACCCTAATGAATATTGTATACTTCTGAAAAATCCATGAAGCCTATGTCCAAAGTGATTTCAGCCAAATAAATAGCTTTATTGATTTATTTAGCTAATGGGACCTCACGTATAAATATAATTAAAATCTAAATAAGAAATTATCTTTAAAATATAAATTCAAGAGAAGAAAGTTAAGTATAAATGACATAAGATATGGAGGAAAGAATATTTTTAAAAGAACCTTATCTTTTGATATTCAAACAATTTGAAAGCAAAAATGTTTTAACATCATATTTGAATATTATGTGACAAACACCAATTATGTCCCCTCCAACCTCCCAGTTAATTGGTCTTCTATAATTTTCCTGGATTGCTAGATTTCAAAATGGAGAACCAAGAACTACTGGTTGTTTCTGTTGTAATTGCAATGCCTAAAAATGTTCTCATCCAGCTATTCTTCTATATTTTTCCATTAGTATTTGGAACAGCCTCTTTCATCATACAACTTTTACAGATGCAACTATCAATGATGCGAATACAAAATATCCAGTGAATGATACAAGTAGCATAAAAGATATTTGTTCTAAACATAGCCATGTGTCTGTAATATAAGCAAACCTTGGGGCTTCAGTGTTTCATACTTCGTACAATTAAATGTGTTTGTGTTTGTGTTTGTGTTTGTGTGTGTGTGTGTTGGGAGGTGGGGGTTCTGTGTGCACATATTCGTACTTTACTTCTGTGTGTGTGTGGGTGTGTGTGAAATGCTAAATATTCAAATTTACTGTATAATTTCACATATAACTATCTTACTGTATTTCTTCCATTACATGGTTGCTTAAGAATTATTTTAAATGTCCATGCTAAACCTAGTTACACAGGCACACCATCATCTTAGAAAATAAAAAGAACAAACAATTTAAATATTTAGCCAATGAAGCTGTTTGCTAAGATATGACGATTATATACATAATATATATATATATATAAGACGACACTTAGGCAATAATACCCACACCTGCTCACATATCCAAATCCACGATACAAATTGCAGTAAATCTTAACACGAAAGGAAGTCTCTCAAACTCAGTTGTTCCTCAATGTTGTGCATTCCTTAGTGGAGGCAATTTAACTCACCAGTATACTCCGCAAGTGCAGTAAGTGCAATAGAACTTATCTTCAGCCCTTCCTTGTTACATATATATTTGAGCCTACAATAATCATTATTCAACAAACCTAAGTTACCAAATCAAATGAGTAATAGATGACACTTTAAATATAGAATAGAGTATCAGCCAACACCAAGCTGCTTGCTCTTTCACAACAAAGGTTGCCAATTCCAATACATAAGCTCATGGCATCATGCATAACTGAATAGACTAAATTATTCCCATCATTTATTAGCAAGACTAGTACCCAAAAAAGTTCTAAAATTTTTAATACTATAAGTTTAGGGATAACCATGTCCCGTTTTAAAAGTGTCAAAAATGTCAGTAATTCAAATGAATAGACAACAAAATTTACAATGACAAAAAGGAAATAAAATGTGATATTCTCATTATTGAGTTAAAACTTAATGAACACTTCTAGGAACTACCTTTCAATATTCCAGTCCTGCAGAATAATGATGAAGGGTACAATAGCACATGCAGTGAACTCTTTTTTACTACATTATGAAGTGAAATGAAAATTTTATCCATTTCAATGTTACTTTATGAGTTTCTATCTATTCTTATTATGTCTTAGTTTGGATTTTCATATATTACTCTCACCATCATGTATCTGGCACATAGCTTGAAATTGAATGGTGTTACTGACAATGAGTTGTGTCAGGGCCCACCAATATTATTAACAGGGGCGGACCCAAAAAATTTCATTAGGGGGGGGGGGGGGGGGGGGAGCAAATTAGTAATATGAAAATAAATAAATTATAGTGTAATCTTTTCTTTACATTAGAATTTTGGAAAGTAGATCTAAATAAGAATATTTATAAATTACTTAAGAGTATTTCATAAATCACTAAGTACATAAAATGAGAAATATAATAAAGATAGGAATTATATTTGGAACTTCCTAACATTCCTTCAAATGTGGACTTCCAAAATAAGACGTGAAAGACTCAAATTGAAATTTTTATAAATTTTGAAGGGGCCACATGCTTAAATCTTGTTAGTATTTTGAAATTAACTATTTACCTATAAAAAAAATTTGGGGGGGGAGGTGTCTCCGCATGGTTCCACCCCTGCTTATAAACCATGAGCTCAAACCAATATCAAGTCGACGAAACATTGGTTAAACATGATGGCTTCAAAATAGGCATCTAAAAATGCTAGAGTGACTAAAAGGGAACATTGATCAGTCAATTACCTGCTTACAACACGACTCACTGTTGGTTGAGTGAATATATGGACCCTGTAAACAAAGCAAATACTTGTCATCAAATTAAGAAACATGCCTATTTGCACTGCATGCATCAAATCTAGTATATGAGAACATAGAAGGACATAATTAGATTGTTATTGCATTGCTGTAGTACTTATGATTTTCCACTACTGTTATCTCAACCAACATTGCCTTGTGGCACAAACTATTATTTAGTCCAACTAATTACAGTACTATAGATCACAAAGTATCATGTGCAATTCAAAACAAATATGGGCATCATATTAGCTCTACTAATATATTGCTCGCTCTAGAAAAGATAGTCCTGCAAGGTAATTGCTCAGGCATTACTAGCTTTGCCTGCTTGGTTGTACAGCTACTAAAGCAATGCTATTTTCCTATTTAATAGTAAAATAGGCCCTAAAGCTAACTACTGGAAATAGCAATTCTCATTTTAGGCTCCTAAAGTTATTGAATCTCCCAGCTTGGTTTTTTTTTTTTTTTTCTCAAACATTGGGAAGTTCTCGGGCCTTATTAGGAGTTCCCACCTTTGTTCTTATGGTTTAAGGAGGGATCCTTTTCACCTACAAGTTTTTCAGTTTCTTGGGGAGATTTCAAGTCAAATTTAATATGTAATAGTATACCCTGCATCAGTAAGATACGGCAAGCAAGGCATTTTCTTTTGTATCGCCGAAATCTGCCCAAGGTCACCAACTTTTTGTTGAATTATATCAGATTTTCTGTAATGCCTTCATGACACAGATGTAAAACTCTTTTCCTTTACGAATGTATAACTAATCATTTACACTAGAGAATGGATTTCATTTCTTTGTACACCAAATCACTAACTCATTAACCTATGGAGCTTATTAAGCTGTTTCTTATACATAGCAATTTAGAAAATAGGATAATACTGTTCAATCAAAAAAAAATTAAGGAAACAGATTAATTTATTTTTTGCATCCATAAATACCAATTTTCCCATTTAAGGACAACACCACACTTGATTCAGATTCTGCTTTTGGCAATGAAGATTATAAGTTATTAAGATCATCATGAAGGTCACATTTTTGCTCATCTCAAAAAGTTAACAAGGTTGGTATATCATGTTTTTAATACATCAGAACTTAGCTAGTAATCTTAACAACGCATAAAATATTGCCGGTGCTTTCCCTAATACCAGCTTATTATATAATTGAGATCAATAACAACTACAGCATTTGATTTCTGTAATTCTTTAGATTTCAGTCAAAGACATTTCAAATTGATATCGTGTGTGATATTTTAACTGATTGAAGGAGAATCATATGTGATATTTTAACTGATTGAAGGAGAAACTTACTTTGCCACCTGGCGCAATGGCCTCAAGGCCGGTGCGTATAGGTCATTACATATGCAAATTACCTACATATCACATCCATACCATTTTAAGTATCAAGAAAAATGATCAATTAACCATGTAAAACCAAATCAATCTTACAGGCCTTGACAATGACGCATTTTTACGCTTCTTCTTTGAGGACATCCTTCCTGATTGTTCCTCCTTAGCTACATTTTCTTTTCCAGTATCTGACTTCCTTTCAGCAGACACCTGCATCAACAACATATATATCGTTGTAAAGAAGAACCTTTGTGCAGCCACAATGCACAGCAAAAGATAATATGAGAAAGTAGAAAAGTTGTTTTCAACAGCAACATCAAGAAAGTCTCTGGATCTCTTAGTTGAAAAATGGCTGTTCTACCACAATGCAAAGCATGGTAAAGAATCAATATGGAACGGCAAAAAGGTAATCTCGAACAGTCAGTAACTATTACTAGAACAAGAAGACAATTGTCTGCTTTATATGTTACCCAAAGATAATGTCATTTATCTTTTTATTCTTTAATCCATTTATCAAAAACAGAAAAAATAACATTTCTGATTTTTAAGATGTAATTGAATTCATTTGCAACTTCAGACACATGTTTAAAATTATAAAGATTATATTTATGCCACCTGATCATCTGCTTATAAAGTGCAATAACAAAAGGAACGAGTCCTTCAGACAGAACTAGACACATGTATAAAATTATAAAGATTATATTTATGCCACCTGATCATCTGCTTATAAAGTGCAATAACAAAAGGAACGAGTCCTTCAGACAGAACTAGATTCATCCAGACTAAATTTCAGATTATTGTAAGCCTTATATGAAAACTAATCAGCATCTGTTTAAAGAATTTCAGTATTCATGTAATATTCCATATTTCCATGTTCCATTTTCTAATTCAATTTGCCATTATTTCTCATCCTGGAGTGCAGATAGTCGATTGTCCTGTTATGCGAAGACCATATGGACAAGAACAACTGTTCTTCTAGTGCCACTTGGAAAGTTGAGGTTCTATCTAACCCAAATGCAGAGAAAACATATTAGGTGCTTTTTCTCAGGACTAGAATTGATTTTGATTAACAAAATTATATTAAAAGAAAAAATCAAGTTAAAGCCCAGGCACCTGTGAATGCTATAATATGTATGCGAAGAAAATCATTGCCACACAAACTAGAAAACTATAAAACATCAACAATGGATGAGACAACTGTAAAGCCCAAGGAGGGACCCCATAATCCATGAAATTTTTGAACAATTGCAAAAAGAAAAAGAAAAGAAAAAAAGTTAAAGAAGCAACTATTTTAATATTTTAAAAAATAAATAAAAATTTGGAAAAATGTATCATACATCAAATATAAATAAATAAACAAGAGAAGCTGCAAATATTTTCTTTCCCCTGTTCTTTAGATAAGGGACCACAATCCATGAAATTTTTGAACAATTGCAAAAAGAAAAAGAGAAGAAAGAAAGTCAAAGAAGCAACTATTTTAATTTTGAAAAAAATAAATAAAAATTTGGAAAAAGGTATCATATATCAATATAAATAAATACATAAGAGAAGCTGCAAATATTTTCCTTCCCCTGTTCTTCAGATAAGGGGCTAACTTCAAGCAGAGGTATACAGACTTAAATTTTGGCTGCATTTCAAAACCAGCGCAGTGATCCTAATTATTCAGCAATAATTTACCAAGTTACACTTCAAGTGTAGAAATTGATTCAAAATGGATTATACTTGTATCAGAATGAGATTGTACAATCATGTATGTATATCATCACTACAGTAAAAGTTTGGTTATATTTCACTCTCAAGGATTACTTTGCTTGAGGAGTTTTAGGTGCTGAATTAATTGCCACAACTAGACCGCATCAATTCATGTGTCTGCCCTACAAGTCAATTAGAATGGTAACTTGATTTTTTAAGCATTGATTCCCTTTCAGATGTATCAGTAATGACTGACAAAAGTACAAGCAAACTGATCCACAAATTAGTCAAATTATCAAAACCTAATATAATTGTTTGGAAAGAAAATTAACTAAGATGGGTAAGCTTATTCGGATGTCCCAACGATCAAATACATGGACGCTTTGCACCAAACATATATATAAAGGCACCTGTTAGGCTAATACACAAAGACAGCTTAACTTACCATCTTAAGAATAACCTCCACGGCACCCTTGCCCTCACCAAGAGCTCCATCTATTTCATCAATTATCTACAAAATAATGCAGTCAATTTGCTAAACCTATGGTTAAGGAATTAACAGTATAAACTAAAAAAAATGTAAAACCAACCAAACACTTGGGCTTTGAGTCAGCCATGACGGAGTTCATCTGTACCACATCAAGGATTTTAGCTTCAATAGTTGACGAAGATCGATCATCGCTTGCATTAATCTGAGCAGAATAGCACTCTTAATGAGTACATATTATAAGGTTAAAATAGAAAGTTCTAGCCAAAGGAAATCAAAGCACTAGAATAAACCAGACTAATTCTAATAAAATATGTCAAAATCAGCAAAATAAAAGCATGAGATTTCCAAACATGATGGTTTAGTACTCAAACACCAATTGAAGTGTTAGATCCGCTAAATATATACCAATTACAATAAGGGAAGTATAAAACAATAAGAACATCAAACATAACACATACATATTATATTCATATATATTAATATGTTTTTTCTTCATGACAATATATTATTATTCAGCATCATGAAATGAAAATTTGTGATGGATAAGTAATAGAGTTGAATTTGTTAACCAAAGAACTGTAAGAAAGAGAGTAGAGGCGAAAGTACTCAAGTTTATGTGAGTAACAAGTAAATAACAAGACCTCCATCACATGGTATCCACAATGCCTGGCAGCTATGTGTGCAAGAGTTGTTTTTCCAAGCCCTGGGGGACCACAGAGTAAAAGAATCTGCAAAGTTAAAAGGTTCAATTACAATTAGCCTTAACCATAAGAAATTAAGAATAAAATAAAACAGAAAAGAAGAGAGAGGATGAGAATCAAGGGAAGAAATAAATTGATAAAATGAATGAAACTGAAGCATTCTTTGAGTTTCCTGATCGCAGACATAGTTTTTACCTACCCTTGGAGATTACTAAATACAATAACAACATGCAGTTTTAATTTTGATTCCTCCGACTTTAACATTGATAAGCAGATTCTAAATCTTACTTGAGATAAATTAGAATCCCATTATATGCGTCTTAAGATGAAATAGCCACCTTCTCACTACCAAAGTAATGGATCTTGATACAGAACAGGGTATGTGTCAAGTAGAAGTCCAAATAACCTTTCGGTCTAAAACCACATATCTACAACAAAGTTTTCTTTAGAAGTCCCACCTTCAATTTTCTCAGCCTAGATCAGCCCTTAAGTCGACCCTGACTTTCGAAAAGTTTGTTAGGTAGATTTTTCTCATTGAAAGTTCGTAAACTTAATCAGAAGCCGTAAAAAGTCTTTTCCAAAAAAGATGCTTCCTCAAGAGGACTACAAGTAAATTGTCAATGACCCAACCATAAACACAGTGTCTAATGGGTGTCTCGAAAGAAAGAATAGGAGAGACGACTTTTTATAAGAGAAGAATTAAGAGAAGAGATTTGACTCTGTTCATTCATCTCTTTATCTAATTTATCTTCCTGTCTTTACCTTAATACTCAATATCATTAATCGTAATCTTAGTCCTGGGAAAGATTGGTGAGATTTCTAAAGAGAGGACTGCTGATTTGCTCGTGACAAAATTCCGGAGCCTTGTGACTGAAAACCTCTTTGACTCCAGGAAAGGCCCCACTAACTGGTTAAGCCTGGACCCATTCCATCCCTCCCAGCACTTTGCAGTGGCATTGCAACACAAGGTAATGACCTATAATCAAAGGTGATGGTGGATTCATCCAAACTCACTTAAAATGAAGGGAATGAACACATAATTTTTGTATAAATTTTAGAAATAAAAAATGCATATTTATTAAAAATAAATAAAAAGAAAAAAGAGAAGTATGTTGCAGCCACCACCAAGACAGATAATAAATTAAAATGGAGTGAACTCTATTGTCACTGTAATAACCATTTTCAAATGAAATAGATGAGCTACTTAACTAGGAATATGCACTAATGGAATTTTATGTGTTTCACTGCAAGGGAAGGCGAGCCAAATATATCTATAAACTGAAAGGATATTTCAAACAAATTTCATGCCTGACCTTCTGTTCTGGTGGACCAGAGCCCTTCAATTTCTTGTTCCATAACTCCTCAATACCTTTTGAATCATTATTTTCTTGATCCAAATAATTATAAACTTTGGAAGTTTCTTTGTGGAATCTAGGTTCTCTATATTCTCTATTTTTTCCAAAAGAACTCCTACCATAGAGTTTCTGATGTTGAGCCACTGAAGAATGTCGTCTCAAAGCACTCAAAACCTCATCTGCTGTAGTCCTAATTTCAGATCCAAAAACACCAGAATCCCACTGTTTCAACCACAAGAGGACCTTCAGGACAGCAACATTTTAAAGTTCAGTGAAACAGAAATTCAAGATAAGTAGCTAATTAAAATTTTAACTTAAGGAAGCTTCAAAATAAAACTACTTGTGGTCTATGTACCTCACGATTTGTCTGCTCATCACTGAGAAGCTCCATAAATGAATTTGGAGCATATTTATCCACCCAAAGTTTTTCATTCCCCACTGGTGCTTCTGGAAGAATTACATCACTTTGACCTTCAACACTAGCTTGCAGAGTCTTCAGCATCATAAATATGAGCATTAAGGAAAATTATGCATGATGAACTTTTAAAAAATTCTTCAGAACTAGTTTTCGAAAAAAAACAAATTCATCAGAACCCTAACTGCGTAGAAGTTGATCTGTTCCATCTCATACCATTTTAAATGTAAGGCGACTACAACAATCTAATGAGATGAACCAAGTGCTTTCTTTCTATATAACCTAGCAATATCTTCATTTATTTTGTTTGACTAGCTTATTTTTTCTTTAATAATTTGTTTTAGTAAACATTACACTGGAAATATATAAACAACCAAAAATAACAATAGTAAGATGATGAAGTTCATGATAATTGAATATATATTTAAAATAAACCTAAAAAGAAATGCACGCTTAAACCAAAGGGAACATTTTGACTTTCATCTTAACACACACTGGGATATATCATCTGCTGTTGACACTAAGGCTAGACCTTCGAACCTTTGGAAATTCTTTTGGCATTCATATTGAGCATGAACTATCTAATGTGAAATATACCTTCATGAAAGCATCATGTTCCACTCTTTGCATTAGAACATTGATAGGCTCTGAAATAAGACCTGCAAAGTGGAAAGACTGGCTAAAATGAAACGCACCTCTACTAAAAAGTTTAACAATGAACAGTAGTTTAAATGTGCGTATGCAAACACTGTAAAATTGATGACGTATCATTTTATGAATGGCAGAAAGAAGCACCAATTGTTCGTCCAAACTAGAAAGAAAGAAACTCAATAATTTTTTTGCACAGGAAAGTTTAGAGTTCCATCCATTAAATCTGAGAGTGAATTCTGAAAATAAGATTCTATATATCATCCAAATAATACAATCAATTGGTTGGAAAACAATGCAGTATAAAATATCAAAATTATCTATACTACAATAGAAACTGAAAGGACCCTCTTAGTTCCATTAATTGTTACCATACCATTTTCTCAGATATCCCACTAATCCCACTTACTTGAAGAATAATCTGTAAAATAATTTGATATATTTTCTAAATTAAGTCTTGTAAAAGACTAACTGCTTCACGTCTAGTGAACTGATAACAGCATGCAGAACTAACCTACATCTTCTGATAGCTGGATTCGCGCAAGCATTGCACATGCATGCTCCTCTACCGTACAAAATAAGTTAGGCTTGTTCACAAATTTCAGTGTTATAGAGGAAAGAAAGGAATTACTAGTTGGGCTTCAATTATAAAAACTATAATGTCCTCTAAATTGCTTGAGACATTGATGAGCACAGAATAGCATCAGTATCATTCTATGTGCTATTAATCTCAAACAGTGTGAAATTTGGTATCCACATCCAAGTAAGCCAAATAATGAGTTAACATCAATTGAAAAATCAACTAAGTATGCAAGAGCTGAAATGTTTTAGGGTTGTAACAAAGGAAATGATAGAATGAAACAAAATTCAAAATGCGGCCTCCATGTACTAGAACAAACTAATAGTTCCATGATTCTGAGACCAATTTATTCGAGAATTCTCAAATGGCTTTCTATAAGCACATCCAATAATGAGACCCCTCACCCACCCCTGCCCCCGGGTCACAATGGAGCAACCTTACCATTTCACCGAGACTTGCAACCAATGTGTATTCCAAATGTATGGTAACTAGCATTGGAATGCTAATGAGGTTACTCAAGACTTGCTCATGTGTTAGTCTAAAGATAGATGCATCTTGTCATAATCTACATCATCGAAGTGTGAAGCACATGATCTGCCATAGCATTAAACCACAAAGATAAAAATCTTATAATATATTATAGACTAGTTCACCTTGCTCTTTTTACTCCATAAGTATTCTGAACTATATAACAAATTAGAACATCAAGTTTTTCTTGCACAAAAGTTCTATCCGTATATTGAATCCCACAGTTGTTAGTGTATATTATAACAGTTGACTTCTAATTTCTGCAAATACTGTGGCTCTTTCTTCTTTTACTAAACAGACCCACTTGTTCGCAGTTAATGTATGTATTATGTATTAAAATAAGAGAGTAATTCCCAAAACAAAACAATTTAAGATACGGCAAATGCAGATCAACAAAAAAAAAAAAGTGGCAAAAAACCATACCCACAAAAATAAAATAATAATAATAATATTTGTAAGTTGACATTTCATACGATATTAAAATTGAAGGCAAATTGTTCTTTGACCTACAAATGCAATATTTGTTTAATAGAGTCGTTATCTGTTTCATTGTCAAAAACTATGGGGGGATAATTTTCAGTAATGTTCTTTTAGTTTCTGAAATAAGAAGACACACCTAATTGAACCAAACAGTAATTTTCAGATCAAATGATAGAGGATTTGTCCTTTTTCCAGGTTCTAATTAGTAAAACAATAAAAATAAAAAAGTGTAAATCAATGATTTAAATACTTAATTTTTCTGTTCTGACATAATCTTGACAAGCAAACAGAATGTGAGAAAACAATTTAATAAAAGTATACCTACATTAATCCTCAATATATATAGTCCTACCATGTAAGTGAGCTTTCATGTCCAATCTCTTCGATCTATCTTCCTTGTCGACACTGGTAATCTTGGCGTAAACTCTATCGCCGTCCATTCCTGTCACCGGAATGCAATCGCCGTCAATTTGCGATGCGTATTTAGACACAATATTTTCCTCCTCAACAACCACCGACTCCAAATTGGTTGTCTCACTTGGGGGCGGCGAGTAACGAAGCCAATCTTCATCGTTTTCGACCTCCGATGGATGAACTCTGCTCCGCTTATCCTCCAATGGGACTGGGCCGTCGTTGTGATCCGACGGACTGGGTCCATCGGATCGGAATCGCTTTTTGCCGTTGATCTGGGTTTCGGGATGGAGTGATGGGTCTGTGATTGATGTGGGTATGGGTGGGATTGATAGAGCAGGTTTGGAGAGCTGTTGATTTGGTTGTTGTTGGCTGTGTTGGGGTTGGGGTTGGTCGTCGTGCTCTTCTGGGTAGGGTTCTGATGGTGGTTCGAAGTCTTCGTAGTCGTCATGGAGGTGAGAGTTGGCTTCGAGCCATTCGAGCTCTTCTGGTAAAGGAATGTCCATATCCAATGATGGCGGAGATGCTTTCTGTATCAAGCTGGGCTGCTGGGGAGAGAGAGAGATAGAGCGGTACTCTTTTTCTTTTGGCGGGAAAGTGATGAGGAAGACGCGGCAAAGTAAACTGTTCATTCCCAAATAACCCGTCCACGGTAGGGATGTCTACCGGGCGGGTCACTTTGATCCCGAAACCGGCACGTGAAAGAAAACTTCAAATACCCGTCCGGTCCAGCTCACGGCGGAGTCGAAATAGGCTCGGATGCAATTAGGGATGGCAAAGCACCTGCCCAATCGTCCTGTTTAAAACAGTACTGTGAACCGTTTAAGAATTTTGGCCCAAAAAAAATTATATATATATATAAAATACATTGACCATCACTCAAATTTTGGTCTATGTTATACTTGTAAAATAGTTACACTCACCTACCTTCAATTCGTTGAAATAACTATTAGATAATCTCCATTATTTGGAATTGATTATTTCTTATCATTTTAATGTATTAGAAGACATTTTAATCAATATTTAAACAAGAAAGAGGTGAGCGTAACTTTTTTTATAAACATAACACCTATTTGTAATTAGGACAAATCACAGGGAAGATCAGTGTATTTTACTCAAAAAAAAAATTAGGAGAGCAAGCCCCTGGGTGTGGGACAGGAAAAGAGGAAAGTCATTCTATTCAATTTCGCCCTGTCATTTTGCCCTCACACCTTATATTATATACAAAATTGCTCTTATTGTTGGAATAATGTTAATGTTTATTATACAATTGTGTAAATTTTGGAAGCATGTTTATTTATTTTATATTCCTAAATATTAGTTTTTAAAATTTGAGTGGAAAATAAAAAAAAATTGTTGAGTTTGAATTTAAATGGCGCAAATCGGGATGGGATGAAAAAGGGGTTTTGCTAGACGATTTTGGATAGATAATCTTAAACCAAAAATGAAACCGGAAGGATACCCTATACCCCTGCCCAAACGCACCCTTTTACCATCCCTAGTTGGGATGCATAGTTTCTTATAGAAAATTTCATTATTGAATAAATTTATTAGAAATTTTAATTTATGTAAGCAACACATAATAATCACAATTACGAAATTTCTTAACTTAATAGTCATAATTTTATTACTAACTTTTTAACTTTATAGTTTAAATTTTAAATTGCCATAGAAAAATAATAAATAGGTAATAATTAAACTAAATTCATTACAAATCAAGTTAGGTTTCAAGTTAACTATTTTTTAACAAAACTTGCTTCTAACCGATAAACAATACACTCAAATGTGATTTTCCTTTCTTTTGTTGACAATGACAGTTCAAACCTTTAAAACACCTTATAATCCACTATCGAACCCTTATCCCACATCCATGAGTATGGATGTCAATGGAGCAGGTTTGGGACGGGCACTCACTTCTCAAACTTGTCCCACGAATAAAAAAAATTTATAAATCCATTTGGGACACCCCGCATTAAAGTCGGTGCGGGTTCAAAGCGCCCCAATATATATATTTTTTAAATACAATGCAAACTTGAACGAATTTAAAATAAATTTTGTAAAAAAAGTTAAGTATAGACAAATACTTACAGACGATAATAACAAAAATGTTGTTAAAATTAAAAATTATCAAAACTAATGAAGAAAAATAAATTCATAATTAATAAAATAATATTTATTTATATATTTATCATTAATTGGGACGGGTTTGGAACTTAATGGGTTTTAAACTCTCTTTCAAAATCCGTCGCTAACCTGATTAGTACTGTTACGATTGAGAAAGAAAAAATATAAAAGAAATATCTTGTATGTATTCATCAAATATGATATCTTCATCTACAGTACAATGAGACCTATATATAGGCAATCCAGAGAGTGAGTCAGGGAGAGAATCATGGGATAGACAGAGAATCAAGGGAGAGATTATGAGGACACAAGTTACATATGGTACATATGTATTATACTAACATTTCCCCTAAAACTTAAGTAGGCAAAGAAGAAAATAACTTAAGTTTGGAAATCAAATCATAAAAACGTGCTGGCAGATGAGCTTTGGTGAAAATGTCGAATGTCTGATCAACATAAGTGACAGATAATAGACGAATTGTGCCTTGAACTACACGTTGACAGATAAAATGACAATCAATTTCAATATGTTTGGTATGTTCATAAAATACGTTATTGTGAGCAATCTGGATGAAACTTTGATTATCACAACAGAGTGTTGTAGTTGTGGAATGTGAAATACCCATGTCCTCAAGTAACCATCGAAGCCAAAGAAGTTCTTGAGCGGTATTAGCAAGACCACGATATACAGCCTTTGTACTGGAGCACGAAGTGATAGATTGTTTCTTGCTGCGCCAAAAAATAAGAGAATCACCCAAGAAGAAATAATATCCGATAGTAGAGCGACGATCAGTGAGATCTCCAGCCCAGTCAGCATTACAGTAGGCACGGAGAACAAGTGAAAAATGAGCGAAAAAAGTGAAGCCCTTGAAACATAGTACATTTGATGTATTGAATAATGTGAAAAAGGGCATCATAATGGATAGATCTTGGAGTTTATAGGAATTGATTGACAATGTGAATTGCATAAACAATGTCAAGGCGAGTGACTATAAGATAGACAAGACTGTCGACCAATTGTCGATACAATGTTGCATCACTAAGTAGAGTACCATATAGAGCAGAGACGCGTGTTAGTTTCCAGACGAGCAGAAGATGTTTTATAATCAGTGAGAGCATATCGAGCAAGAATGTCGGAGGCATAGTTGGTTTGTGAGGTATAATAACCATTGGAATTATAATGAATCTCAAAATCCAATAAATAGCTCAGGTGTCCAAGATCCTTCATCTCAAAATGATGACTAAGAGATTATTTGAAAGTATAAATGCCGTCAATATCATCTCCGGTAATTATCATATCATCAACATAGAGAAGTAAAAGAGTAATATCAGATGCAACTTTGCAAATGAATAGGCCAGAATCATAAGAGTTGTGTGTAAAGTCAAAATTACCAATAATATAGCTAAATTTTGCAAACCAGACCCGAGGAGCTTGTTTAAGCCCATATAGAGCACGACGAAGTTTGCAAACTTAACGAGGAGAGTGATTATATATATGAGGAGGTTTCATATAAACCTCTTCTGCAAAATCCCCACTGAGAGATGCATTTTTGACATCCGTTTGGAAAATATCCTACTTACGAACAGCAACAACTGCAAACAAAAGTTAATCAGGCAACATGAGCAAAAATCTCCTCATAATCAATACCATATTCCTGTGTATAACCTTTAGCAACCAAACGACCTTTGTATCTTTTCACATGACCATCAGAAGGAATCTTAATTTTGTAGACCTATTCACAGCCAACAACAGTTTTCCCAGAAGGCAGAACAACTGTGTCTCATGTATGAGCTTGATCAAGAGCATGTAATTCATCTGTCATAACTTGTTGCCAGTGAGGATTATAACTAGATTCTCGATAAGATTGAGGTTTATGATGAGATAAAATAGTGGAGAAACAATAATAGTCATGAAGATAATCGGAATGACGAGTACCATTAGATGGCTCGGTGAAAAGGATATCAGATGTAGAGGATTCAGCAACAAGATCATCAGTAGAAGCAGACCCATTAGAAGAGACCGTATGTGGGAGCTCAGAGGAAAGTGTAAGATATAGAGAGATATGAAGGGTATGTGGTGAAGCAGATAGTTGACCTATGGCTGGTGGTTGGTCTGTGTCTATGTTATAAGGAAATAGATCAACAGTGGGATCACTAAAGAAGAATGATGTTAACAGAGAAGAGATGTGAAACTTAGAGAGATGAGAACATCTTATGCTCCCAAAAGATAACATAACGAGAGATACGTAATCGTTTATAAATGGGATCCCAACAACGATAACCTTTGTGCTTAATCCCATAGCCTAAGAAACAACAAACACGAGCACGAGGTTTTAACTCGGTGCATTTATGAGGTTAAAGGATGACAAAACAAGTACAACAAAAAATTTTGAGAATATTGTAAGAAAAGGTAATACCATAGAGACGCTAATAAGGAGATTGATTTTGGAGAATAAGTATGGGAACACGATTGATGGTATAAATAGTAGTAAGAGCTGCTTCCCCCAGAAAAATTCAGGACATGAATTGGAAATAAGAAGAGTGTGAACAATATCTAAGATATATCTATGTTTACGTTCAGCTCTCCCATTTTGTTGAGAGGTACCAAGACAAAAATAATGAGAGATAGTGTCATGTTGTTGATGAAACTTGAGAAAATTGGTTTATTTGTATTCCATGGCATTATCAGCACAAAAAAATTTAATAGATCTTGAAAATTGGATTTTGACCATGTTGGCAAAATTCTAGTAAATTGATGTAACTCAGAGTGATTATTCATTAGATACAGCTAGGTAAACCGAGAATAATCATCTATAAAAATGACAAAATATTTTGACCTCCCTTTGTGGAATAGAGAGAAGGTCCCCAAATATTATAATGGACTAAGTCAAAATGAGCAGTTGAAACAGAGTCACTTTTATTAAAGGATAAGGCTGGTTGTTTTCCAAGTTGACAATGCAAACAAGTGACATCATCATTTTTTACAGACCCTAAAAGACTAGTGGACACTAAAGAGCGAAGGCGCCCAATAGAAACATGCCCTAGTCTTTAATGCCAAATATTGACAAAAGTAGTTGTAGAGGTGGAGGCAACAATAGAATAACGATAAGAAATAAGATAAAGACTGATGAGCTCAAATAGTCTTCCAACTTTACGGCATATCCTAATAATCTGTCCTATCTGAGGATCTTGTACAGAACAATCAGAAGAAAAAAAATAACATTAAGTCCAAGTTCACATATTTAACCAACTGAGATAAGATTAAGAGTAAGTTTAGGTATGTGAAAGGTTTCAAAAATCATGACACTTGTCCTGTGTGATTTACTTTCATATGAGATCCATTAGCAGTGGTAATAAGAGGGTTGCGAGTAATAGAATTTTGAGAGGTGAAGATAGTGGAGTCAAAAGTCATGTGATTACAACAGGTAAAATAAAAAAACTAAGAAGAGTTACCTGAAGTAATAGACATAGCAGTAGAGTAAGTACCCGAAATGAATAGGAGTTATTAGAGCAAATCTCTTAGATCATTAGTAGAGATAGATGATGTAAAATATGGCAAAGAAGATCCTTCAACTGTAACAACTATGACATATGAGTAACTAAACTTAGGTTTAACATTACGAGAGGTGATTTTGTGAAAATTATTTAAGCAATCTCTCTGATAATGAATGGGTCATTTATTGTGACAAAATTTACAAACTCTGATAGGACAGTTCAGAAGGGCATGATGGAGATTATGATAGTAAGTACAACCTGGCTGGAAAGGAGAATTAGAGGATGAGTGACTGCTCCTATGGTAGGATGTAGCAAGAACTGTATCAGTGGTTTGTGATGGGAGATTTTGAGATTGAAGAGTATTGAGATAAGTTTCTTCTAATAGAAGTTATAAGATAGCACTTTTAATTGTGGGAAGTGGATGCTTGTGTAAAAGAGAGGCCCGAACGGACTCAAACTTATCGATGAGAACCATGAGAAAGGTTATCAACTTTTGCTGATTTCTGTAAGTAGTGAATTTTTGGGTATCAGTAGAACAATCACATGTAGGTTCTGAAATAGTTAATTGATCCCAAATAACATACATTTCAGAGAGAAAGTTATTGATAGATTAACCAGGCTTCTAAAAAGTACAATTAAGAGTCCTCTGGAGTTAAAATTGATGAGCAAGATTAGTAGTGGTATACTTGTTCTGAAGAAAATCCCAAACTGTTTTGGCAGTATCAAAACGACCAAATTGTAGGCCAATAGAGGAAGTTGAGGTATTACGAAACCACATGATAACTTGATTATTTTTGTTATCCCAGCCATCAAATCATTCTGTATATTTATCGTTGGCTCCAGCTTCTTTATTGGGTTCAGTAATAACACCAGTGATAAGACACCAAAGCTTACGACCCTTCAAAAAGCTTGTTATAGCTGGAGCCTAGGAAGAGTAATTAGGTTTAAGAATGATGATGATAGGTTGAGATACCTCAAAGCATTCCATATATGCAAGACCTTAAACTATTTTTTTTAATCGGGTTAAACCAGTTGGATCTAGGTTGAGACGAGTTTATCCAGTCTGATGTAGGAGTACTAATTAAACATAATGTTTAATAGCAGTTCTAAATCACCAAGTAAAGAGACTGTAAACAAACCAACGGTGATTGATCTGACAAAAAGTCTGTTGAAAGCGACGCCGTTTGGTGCAGGTCCAAATACTTCAAAAGAAAGCACTGCAATCATCGACGGTGGAGAATCCGCTATAGAAGGGCAATAAGAGAAGAAGTTGACGACTTTATTGTTGGAGAAAGAGTAGCAGCGCCAGACAGGTTATTGGCGATGGTGGAGAATTCACCGAAGAAAGGCAACAGGAGAGGAGGATGATGACTTTACCATTAGAGAATAAGTAGCAGCGGTTGGTGGCATCGCATGTGGCGTGGGCAACGATGCTGGAGAAAGAGTAGCAGCGTGAGGAGCAGCGCCGAAAAAATTAACGGCGACAGTGAATAATCCGCCAGAGAAGGGCAACAGGCGAGGAGGATGGTAGCTTTATCGTCGAAAAAAGAGTAACAACGCGAGGAACAATAGCTGGTGGAGTCGCATGTGGTGTAGGTGATGATGCTAGAAATGTGATGATTACATATGGTGGTTGAACAGTGGCTGGTTGAGTCTTTTTGTGATGAAGGTTATTGGTGATGATGGTGGTTTATTTCGATTGGAGATGGTGGTTGAACAATGGCTAGTTGAGTCACTGGTGATGGAGGATTTTGGTGGAGACTTGGGTTTACAAAAACTTGGGATGGGTTTGTTGCAGATAGTGGATTTTGGGTTTGCGGCTGTGGTGGAAGTTGTTGGTGTGGGTCTTGTTGAGTTTTGTTTAGTCACTGTGAACTATTGTTGGTGTGGGTCTTGTGTGGTTGATGTGAAAAGTTAATATTGTAGATGATGGATTTAATGGAGATGATGGACATAGTTATGAACAGTTGATATAGTGGAGATGGAAATGGTTGTGACGAGGTGATGACTGTGTGGCTGCTGACAGATGAACAGTGGGTTTTGTGTGGTTACAGATGGGTTTGTATAGGTTGAACAATGATGATGGTTGTTGATGGATTGGTTAAGGTTTGCGGCGGCTGTGGTGGAAGTTGTAGATGACGATGGTGGTTTTTGTATTGGGTCTGTATGGTTGAATAGTGACGATGGTGGTTTTTGTATGGTTGAATAACGACAATGGTTTTTGTATGGTTTAACAGACGACGATGGGTCTGTATGATAATTGATGAATAGCTGATGAAACAATGAGATCGTTTATGACTCTGATACTATGTTTCGATTAAGAGAGAAAAGACAAAGAATAAATATCTTGTATGTATTCATCAACTATGATATCTTTATCTATAGTACAATGAGACCTATATATAGGTAATACAGATAGTGAGTCAAGGAGAGAATCATGGAATACAGAGAGAATAAATGGAGAGATTATGGGATAGATTATAGGGACACAAGTTACATATGGTACATATGTATTATACTAACAAGTACGATCCATTCGTCCCATTAGGGGTAGGATGGAGGGGGCGAGTTAAATTAACATCCCTACCCACGAGTAAAATGATATTTTTTTTTAAGATAAGCAAACTAGTAATTGACATTCATGGTTAAATTTTGTCTATTAAAAGTTGTCACAAAGGCATTGTGTTAACCTTGGGGCCTTCCCAATGGGAAAAAAAATGCAAATAATGACTTTCGAACAATAATGGGAATTAAACTTTAATAAGTTGGATGAGATTTTTCATGTTTGATTGAAAACAATGAAAAATAAAGAGAAAACAATGAGGGATGGAACATCCTTCCTAACCGTTAATTTTGTTATTCTTATACACACACACATACACATAAACGACTGTGTTCTCCTCCTATTCTTTATCAGACAATTACTTGAAGACTGGGTATCATGACCTCACTCTCTCTTTTTGTCTCTGTTGCATACAAACTAGATTATTGCCATTCTGCCTACCTTGGATTGCATTTTTTTCCTTTGCAATGATAGAAGGTGTGGAGCCTGATTATACTGTAAACCCTGGCCTTGTTTATGTAGCCTTATGAGGTGCCTACATGTAAAGTCTAAACTCTCTGTAATTGTATCCCGTTTTTTTCATCATAGTGAAACCTTATAACACCAAAGACGTAACTCTACATTTTGGGTGAACTTTGTAAATTTGTTTGTCTTTGATTGTGTGTTTAATCTTCTTTTATGTTAATTTTTGCAACAAGCAAGAATGACATTATTTGGCAATTCTAATTTATAATGTATATTTGGCATCTTGAGAATGGTTTTATAGAAAACTAAAGTCATCAAATCAATCTTTTCTACTATCCCTTCTGTCTAATCAAATAAAAAGTGAGTGAGACACCTTCCCTTCTCTTGAAATGCCTCATTCATCCCTTCCCCTTTCATTCTATCTATTTTTTCATCCCTCCAACCATAAATGAATTTTTTATTATATTTTTATACATTAAAAATTTGTGATACTCTAATAGTCGTCTAATTGGTCAAAAGCCATTGATCACAAGATTCAGATCTTTAAGATGTGATAATTCAAATTTAAATTTAAACTTAAACTTATTTCCATATAATTTTTTTTAATTATTTATGAAAATTATTACAAATATTGGAGATTTTTCAAATTTAAAACCTCACCATTTGGCCAAAAAAAATATATATAAGGTCACCTTACATATCCAACACACACACTAAGAAATTGTTGAAGCTCTACGAAATCTCCTACTCATCCAACATTCGAAGTTCTGAAGACGAAAAATATCAAACACATCACACATGTGTTGTTCTTCTTTAAAGACCTTCATTGCACTGTTCAAGATTAAGTTTCACTAGCTCTCGATCAAAATCCATTCAAATCTTCTTCAATATTGAAGAACTTGAGTGCACACATGTGCTTGTTTGTTTAGCATTCAAAAACTCGAAAAATAATCAATTTAAATAGACAAAAAACATTGGCACATCTCAAAAATTTCAAGTTTCAAGGCTGCTTAGACCATTTTTTAGTTTTTAAGAATTAATGAAGCAGAAATTCACCCCGAACTGGTCAAATGCCAACATGTAAAAAAGGACAAGAGAAGGGTAATCGAAAGGGCACCGGCGCGGTGCCGATCGATTACGCTATGACGATCAAGTCAGAAATCGAAAGGACTTTCAAAGCTATAAACGAACTCAGGGAGTATTAATTGCGTACCTTGTATATGTACTGTCTCGTATTTATAGTGACCAAGTGAGGGTGTGCCCTAGTAAAACTCGGTCTCTTCAACTTCCTTTTCCCACTTGGAGATAATCAGTCTTGGTCAAAACATTCTTCTTATTCACTTCACCTTAGCACTATCCTCCCACGTTATATGTTTTATATTATGAGTCAAACACCTCATCAAAAATAATTTTAAATAATCAGAATAAAAAATAATTTTTGATTATCTGAGTTTGAAAAAATTATAAAACAGTTTTTAGATAACAAAAGTTCAAATGTTGTTTGGTTGTATGTCTACTAAAAACAGTTTTATGAACTAAAAAATAGAAAAATCTTTGGGATGATTGTAAGAAAATTGTTTTCAGAAATCAATTTATTCGTTTGTTTTTTTGTTTTTGTCACTGTCTATAGCTCCAGTTCACATAAATCTTTACCAGTTCAAATTCGATTGCCTAGTCAAATTCGAATTGTTAATCTATGCAAATTTTGAGAAATTTAAAAATAAGAGTAGGTGAATGTAGGAATATTATTTTCTTCATGTCACGGTCGGTCATAGTTTGTAATTTTCAAAGGTCACCTCTCTATACACATCAAAATTCAAAAAACCGCGTGGGTTTGATAACCTCTCTCTCTATACGTTTTGTCTTCTCACTATAAATAAACTAACATCATTACATATATAGAATATGTATCTATATACGACTTTCGCCGATCATTTCTTCTTCCCCAAAATATACTGAATCGAGCTCTTTTTTCTCCGATCCTATCGTCTGATCCTCTCTCTCTAAGATTCCTCTCTCCTGCAAGTTTTAGGGTTAGGGTTCTGGACAAATGGGGCAACACTCGCTGATCTACAGCTTCGTCGCCAGAGGGACGGTGATCCTCGCGGAGTACACCGAATTCTCTGGCAATTTCACGAGCATCGCTTCTCAGTGCCTTCAGAAGCTCCCTTCGAGCAACAACAAGTTCACCTACAATTGCGATGGCCACACCTTCAATTACCTCGTTGAAACTGGATTCAGTGAGACATCGTTCTATTATGTTCATTGATTTTGTTGTCTGTTATCGCGATCTATGTGTTTGGTTTGTTTTTCAATGGAAATCATATTTGGTCAACGTAAAAGTGTTTTTTATGTTAATATGGTTATCGATCTGTGATTTATATATATTAAAATATTTACACATTTTTTTTAAAGATAGGATGGAAAAGACATTAGTGGCAAAATTTTTATATTGCAGATG
The DNA here is from genome assembly GCA_026545225.1 of Cornus controversa. NCBI lineage: Eukaryota > Viridiplantae > Streptophyta > Magnoliopsida > Cornales > Cornaceae > Cornus > Cornus controversa. The sequence continues at coordinate 40,250,595 of CM048854.1, forward strand.
GATCTTATTATTTAAGATCATACAATGGATAAATAGAACGCGGAATGAGAAACGAAACCACGTTTGGAAATTCTGATACTATGATTTGAATTCGTTGTTCAGGAAGGAAGATAAAAATCTTGGAACTGCACGAGGCATTTATATCCGTCTATATTGGTCCAGTGCGCATATGTCAAAAGCATTAAATTGAAATCAATACACTCACACTATTAAGAATTTCATTGTTTAGTGTCTTGGTTATTGTTTTGGTAGTTAATCACTGATTGAAAAGTTTGTTTTGTATGGCGATTGCATAATTTGTCATCATTTTTTTGGATCTATTATACTGCATGACTATATGATTTGACTGATCTTATTTTTTTCTCTCTGGGAGACATATATTGTTTATTGATTTCTAGGTTATTCAGTGAAAACAGGCCTTATGGGTGGGCCTTACATATCTGGAGATGTTTGTATTTCAGCAGTTCCCTGAGACAGTTCTAGACTAACTAAACTAGCTGGACTGGAAGGGATTATATATATATATATATATATATATATATATTATCATGGTTGGAAATTTGTTAGATTATGTTGACGACAATTCTCATGCTTGTGTTACTACCTGTTCGATTCTGTTTAAACTTAGTTCTATATATGCTGAAAGAAAGCTGAACAAGGAAGTGGTTCTTAATCAGAGGCAAATAACTGATAACAACAATAAGTGACAGAACAATGCTAGTGTAGAGCAAGCAGCAGCCTGCGGACTTTTTGAGAATTGACTTCTCTGTTAACTAGGGGGATAAGCCGTCATGTATGTATAAAGAGACTTATATTCTATGGGGAAGTACAAACCAAACGGGTTCGTAGATCATAAATCTCTATTGAAATGTGAAGATATCTCCAAGTGTCTTGAGACTAGGACTGCACAGTGGCTTCTTTTGTTCACTATATGAGTTTCCTTCATCATTAATATTTAACAACTTAAAGATTGTTTTCCATCTTCCATCCTTCTTTCTTTGTGGTGGGAACCAAAATTGGCACGATTTAGTGGCTCTGTTTTCTTTTTACTTGGAGAAGTCAAACTTATGGTAATTTGGAGCATGGATCTTGAAGTTCGCTAATAAATCCCTTTTGATAGAATGTGTGGTATAGAGATCGTGTTGTATTAGCTGAGTAGAACAGTTTTTTGTTTTTGTTTTTTAAACAAAGGTTTTCATAGCATTGATTCTACATTGATAAAGTTCTTTAAAGAATGTTGGTTTGGATGGTCTGATTTGTTGTTTTACATTGTGAAGAATGTCTCTATAAGGAATTCTCAGTATAAACGTCTGTCTTTTTATGATTTAATTTAATGTGCCAGTGGTGACTGCCTATCATGGGCAAAGTGTCATGGTAAAATTTGCGGCTTTGGCTTAGGGTAGGAACCTCTAGTTTGGTGAACATGGTGGGAGATGCTTAAGGTGGGTCTTCGTAAAAGTACTAAGGGGTTGAATAAAAAAAGTCAAGAGTAACAAAGTATACCAACTCAAAGAAAAGGGGCCAGGATTTGTATGATTGTTGCTGTTTGAATGCTGATGATGTGAATGAGGGGGATAAAATAAAAGACATTTCTCTCTCTCTCATACTATTTCTTCTAGAGGCTGTTAGGTGTTCTATGTAAAATGTTTTTGGTAATTCACTATGTGTGTGGATTTTACTTCTTTAAACTTTTGACAATGAATTGCCCTCACTGTTTTTCTTGTATATTTAAAAAAAATTTCTTGTCATTTTTCTATTTTGTTGGAAAGAAGTGTAAATGTTACTTGTGTAGCATCTCTATGATGTTTTAATGATGTCAGTGAAAACTTTTCTTCTTAAGGTATGGGCCGACGTTAGGATTGTCAATGGGCTTTTATCAAAATTATTAACCGATTTTAGTATAACTGCAGTTTAAATTTTAGCTAGATTATGTGTTCCTTTCGAAACTTGAGACTGTGAGCCTTCCTAACAGTTTCATGCTTTATATTGCCGATGTAATAACTGCTCTTTGAGTAGATTTAAGTTTGAAAATATTAGTTCTTCCATCTGGGTATAGTCATACTGATATGTCAGCTAGATGTAACAACAGAGGCTCCGTTGAATCAAGTGTGTAGAGGATGCAACAACAACATTCTGTTCCTATATCTAGTAATCTAGTATTGCTTGTTATGGTGAAGTGGTTGATAAAACTTTTGTGGTTGTTAAAATCCCAATCCTGATCGTAGAATCTTGCGATCCCAAATTGCTAAATTGATCCCGATCACATGAAAAGTCACTACGAAGTAAGATCGTTAGAATCGGAAGTAGGATTGTAGAATCGCATAGGATCGCACGATCCTACCGATCCTACGAAATCGTGTTGTTTTGTTCTTCTGGATTTATTTGGACCTACAACCCATTTTGGGCAAGTAAACTAAATCATTTTAAATATAAAGCCCAACTATTTTGACTTAATAGCATTAAAAAATAAAAACAAAAACAAAAACAAAAATCAGAGACCTAATGTCAAATGTAGGTTCAAAACTTCAAAAATTTCCTCTATTTTGCTTTATTCTTCTTAATTTTTCTTTTCTTCTTTCTCTTTCAGAACAAGAAACAGAAAGAACTCTATTTTCCCGTCTATTCTTTGTCCATTCTGAAACAAAAACAAAGAGACTTCATTTTTTTCCGTTGTTCTTTCTATCTCTGTTTTGTTCTTTTCTAAACCAAAAAGTAATCTTTTCAACTAAATTGCTTAGACAATTAGGCAACTAAATTGTACTTTTCTCTCTCTGTTTCTTTGTTCACTTTTTCTATTTGGTTAGGATTTACTTTAATTTATTCTGTGAGATTATGCTTGATTGTTATGCTGAAGCTTTTGTATAGAGAAAATTAAGAAATTGATTTTAAGTGTTTGCCATGTGTCTTAGTATCTGTTAATGTTATTTTTTTTTGTTGTTAGAATGTTGGTCACGTTGGTTGTTTAGTCTTATTCTCTACTTATATCGAAGATATTTGATTTAGAAACTTAGTTTGAGTTATTTTTCTAATAATTTTATAGAATCTTACGATCCTCGATCTATTCTACAATCCTGATCCTATGGACCCCTTGTCGATCCTACATAGAATCCTGATCTTGACAACCAACATTGTTGGGTTTTTTTTTCCTCCTTGTTTTGTTTTGTTAAAAATCATTGCTGTTCTGCAAGAGGATAAAAAATGAAGAGAAAATATTAAAAGAATCAGGTCGATGCTGTTTTAGTTTTGGCAATTTGGAGATAATGATTTTAATTGTTTTAGTTAAAAATTTTAATGCTTTTGCAACACTTTCAGATTTCATGTCTTGATGTGGAATTAACTCTGCAAGTTTATGTTGTACTCTGCAGCTTACTGTGTTGTTGCAGTTGAGTCTGCTGGCCGACAAATTCCTATTGCCTTCTTGGAGCGAGTTAAGGATGATTTCAACAAGAGATATAGTGGAGGGAAAGCTGCAACAGCTGTTGCCAATAGCTTGAACAAGGAATTTGGGTATTTATCTCTTCTCACTCTTTTAAGAGATATAGCATTGCTGTTTCTACCTGTATCGCTGAACTCATATGCTGATTCTGGTAGGCCCAAATTGAAGGAGCATATGCAGTACTGTGTGGATCATCCGGAAGAGATTAGCAAGCTTGCAAAGGTGAAAGCTCAGGTTTCTGAAGTCAAGGGAGTGATGATGGAAAACATTGAGAAGGTAAGGATGTTTTGTTAGGTTGTTCTTTTATTGTAAGATTTTGGTTGGAACTTAATACTACCTTCGTCCCATAATAAGTGTCCTTGTTTCCTTTTTGTGATGTCTCAGAACAAAATGTCCACTTTCCTTTTTGAGATGTTTCAAATTTCAACTTTTCCAAATTGTCCGTGGTTTTGAAAATCTTTTCAAATCAATAAAGTAAATGTTTAAATTTTGTTTGTTAGTTTTGAAAATTTTAAGGGGAACAATGCATTAAATGCATGTCTCTTTAAAAAGTTGGAGTTCCAAGAGTGACACTCATGATATATGCTGCTTGTGTTTATGTTTTTCGTCCATCACTGTACACTAGTGATTAGTGATGTCATATGGTTCCATGTTGCATCATGAGTTAGAAAACTGATTCTCTTTCTTTATCTTGCTGGATATGCTATTTTGGTTAATGAAATTAATCCTTTGTGTTTTTTGTGCTCTTTTGTGCAGGTTCTTGACCGTGGAGAAAAGATTGAGCTTCTTGTTGATAAAACTGAGGACCTTCGTTCGCAAGTAAGTTGAAGACAAAATGAATATATACCTTGGAGCTTAATTAACTGCAACCTTTAACCATTGGAATTGGATAAATTAACAGCTGTTTTGTTACCAAAACCCCTTCTAGAAGCCATGAGAATGTTCTACATGAAATTTAGGTGGTTTTACATAGGTTGCATCTTGGTGATGGTTGAAACTGGCCTGACATGGTGCTTAGGTGGGGATGTGCATTTTTGTTTTGCACTTTGGGGTGACTGGGAAATGCAAACTCCACCTCAACTTGGGCTGCAGTGTTGGGAAATCTATACTAAATCAGCAGTCTATTTTTAGCCCATTTAGGCGTTGAAACAAATATTCCAGCCTTGTTTGTTTGTCTTCTAGATTCATTGACTGCTTCTATGTTGTTTAAGATTGTATTCTGTTTTTATTTTGTCAATGTCACTAGCAATAACTTTCTTGCATGGTTTTTTATTCAAGCTGTGCCTTTTTTTTTTTATTGCCTTTAGAACACGCTTTGATTTGATTTTGATGATATAGTAAGACTGCTATGAGTTTGTTAATGTAACCTGCTGACCTCACCTCAATTCATTCCGTGGCGCGAAATCCTTCATTAGCTAAACAGCACCAACCTTAGAAATCTAAGCTTGAGCTTTCAGGGGGTTTAATTGTTCTTGATGAGGTCTGAGCTTACTCTTCAAGTGGATCCAACTTGCCACTTGTGCAGTCTGTACTTGAGGATTAAAGCAAGCAGGGTTTACTTAAAATGAAATACTTGAAAAGGGGATTCAGACAGATCTCTCTTTGGTTTTCAGTTTTTTTTCCATTTTTTAACCTTTGTCTACATAATCCTCCTTTTGCTGTGGTGATATCTGATCGTAGATGTTTGGTTGTTTCAATAAATGATGTGTTACAGGCACAAGATTTCAAGCATCAAGGGACCAAGATAAGGAGGAAGATGTGGTACCAGAATATGAAGATAAAACTGATTGTTCTCGGTATCCTCATTGCCTTGATTCTGATCATTGTTCTGTCTATTTGCCCCGGCTTCAAATGTTGATTTGCTCAAACCTTCTCTATGCTTCCTTGTCGTCATGCTTGATTAGGGTTATAGATTTGTTCTCCTTTTCGTTTTGATATTCCATTTGCAGATTTCTTTTTCTGAGTAGGTTACACCTTTCCGTATCAGCTGGGCCTTTTAGGTTGGTAAAGGCCTGTATTTTTGATTTTTTTGTATAGTCTAGGAATTTCATATATTGAAGTATAGTATATCTTTGTCATGGGGATTTGAGTTCCATGTTACAGAACGTTTGTTCCATGTATTCTTGAACTGTTTCTAAAGTTTGCTGCTTATATTGTAGTATATCTCAGCGTCCGTGTTGTATTTTGTATACCAGGTTCTATTATTATTCTTTTTAGGGAAAAATTTAATCTCGAGTAATATTGAATCAGGTCAAGGAGAGGTTTTTCTGGAAGCCAATTGAAGAAATTATAAATTTTGTAGGGTTTTTTTTTTTGGTAAAAAATTATAAATTTATAATTTTGTAGTTGGCCTTAAAGACTGTTGACATTATTTGGAAAGATTGTGCTCGGAAATAACTTGTCGTTCAAAAGCTTAGGCTGCTTTTGGTTGCAGAAGAGGTGGTTTCAAGAATTGCCTTGTAGAATGTTGCTTGGATGGCTAGAAAAATGGCAATATGTGGAAAAAGACGTGTTTTGCTAAAATATGGGGTTCGGAGGGTTTCCATGAGCCTGAAAAGTGAAAAGAACGTTCAAATTTACTGATTTAGGCTGAGCTTCTTAAATTTCTTTATTGGAAATCCAACATGGGTTGGTTAGTTTGAGAAATTCTTGCTTTATATATCATTTCTTAATATATTTGAACAAAATTAGATACGATTGTTTTTATTGGATGGAAGTCAAAATTGATTAAATTAATCTTATCTTGGTCTCACCTGATTTTTGGGTTTTCCCCCACTGGAGATTATTCCTAATTTCTCATGCCAAAAACAAACTCACTTGAGGCAGAGTAAAGCATCTTCATCTTTTTACAGTGTTCGACTTAAATAGCATGTTCAATTAATTCTCGTCTTTTTAGCAATTTTTTTTTGAACTGAATGCGTCAAAAGTGGCATGTATGGCTCCTATCGACCTTTTTTTTAGGCCAAGACGTTGATAGGGATACAATTTTGCCTAAATTGCCGACTTTTTTTTAGGCCGAGAGGTTGATTGAGAGACAAATTAAATGTTAAGCTGGATGTGCGACTCTAATTTCATAGAGTCATTCGATCTGGATGCTAGAATTAATTAATTGGTTAACCTTGTTGAATAAATATATATATATTTTTTATAAATATCAATGAGTTTTTCCTTTAAGCATTGATAAGTTGTTTTCATTATGTAAATAAGAATTGCGGTAGTTTGCGTAGTATGGCATAAAGAATTGGGGTAATTTGCGCAGCATATTTCTTTGAAAGTGCAATCCAAAATGGAAAAAGAAAAATGAAATTGCAGTATTTCTAATGACATTTTCAAGACCTGTGAAAGATTTTGGTTTCACTTTATCGTGATTGCAACACTAACGTCTCATCGCATATCAGAGCCGACCAAAAAAACTTGAGGGTAAAAATGACTCTTTTTTTCTTTTAAAAAAAAATGAAAACCAAATGAATGGACTCTGGCAACTTGGGGTGCAATGACACCAAGTAGCAACTTGGCATTCCAATTCTTTACAAATACATACAGCAGCGGGACACAAAGCTACAAGACAACATAAAAGGAAGCATAAGAAAAGATAATATGATACAAGATGACCGCTTCAATTTTCTTTTAAAGACATGAAAGAGATGGAAGATTGAAGACTGGAGGCTGCTACAGGAACCGGTTGATTACTGTTTAACACTGTAGACTTTTTGACTTAAATACCGACAAAGTACTGTTTGTTTTTATCGATTACTGTACTGTCGACAGTTGTTTTTTACTATTGGCAAAAAGATCTCTCGTCGTGTGCTGGATGTAAATGCAGTCGTTTGGTGAGATCATCATTCAATCATATTGATGATATTATGTAGTTCATATTCATCAAGTGCTGGAGTAGATATGGGGCTCTGTGCATCCCTTTGATTTTCATAATGGTCATCCATTTCCGCAGTATGGAGAATTTATTGAGGCAAATTCATATTAAAATCGACCATTTTCTGAAGTAGCTCTTTTGGTTCAGCTAGATGTTGAGCTGAATAGGCTGAAAAATCAACGCTTAGTTCTGTAACAAATACCCTTCTTCCGTCTGAAATCATGACCAGAGGATTGATACTTCTGATAATAGCGTCAGCAGCCTTTTTGAGTTTAATAATACTCTTAATAGCAAGTGATCTTGGGTTAATATTACTCACAATTTCAAGGGAATTGAGTAAGGGTTTTTCCCTAAACTCATTAGCAGTGGTGATTTTTAAATATCAAATCTGATATGGTTGAAAGAATCTTGTTTTTTCTCTCCAACCAATAAAACTGGATATCCATATGGAAAGTGTTCTATTACAAATCTAGTGGTGTGTAGTCTTGAAAATCATAGATTTGATCATTGCTGGAAAGTCTTTCTCCGGGTGATGTGATTGGATAATTACTTTATTAATAATTCCTCAATCAAGCATTTCCATAGGCCAAAGAAGATGAGTTCCAAGGCCTAATTTTGGAATATCATCTTCATTGTTGATGTAATCATGATGTTCCAAATAAAAATTTCTGATAGATAAATAATTATCTTTAACCAAATATTGAATTTGAACAAAGATATGGCTTGGAAAAACACTTTTTACTTTTTCAAAAAGACAGATTCTTTTTATTTTTTCAAAAAGAGGGGCCGAAAAATCATCTTTAATAAGTTCTGCAAGCCGTAAATATCAACTTATTTTTCTAAAGAAAAATCTTGTGTCCAGTCAATTTGCTCGACCATTTTGATGCAAAGATTTTTAAAGGACAGTTTTTTCGTGTAAATTAGCTATTTGTTTAGCTAACATACTTAGAGAATGTCGAAAATTCTTTCTTTGATTGATGACATGTGATTTCCATGCTTCGTTAAGGTTTTTATAAATATCATATGAAAGTCATGGATTATAAAAATCAGAAACTTTGGTTGTATTTGTAGTTTGAAAATATCGCTTTGAAGCGATTCTGACATTGAAAAAGGTTTGTTTAGCTATTTTATAAATATCATAAACTTTAAAACAGGAATCAAGACATTTGTTTGTCTGGTTAAAGCATTCGAACCATGTTACATAAATTCCTGGTTGGAATCCTACAAAAACAACAAACCATTGATTTATGGATGTGGGAGGTCGAGGTGGTTTTGGTACTCGTGGTCTCGGTGCCTTTTTACCAATTGGTGCTTTTTTAGCAATCATAATCCATTCATTTGCTTTATATATATATATATATATATATATATATATACTTCAATTAAATGTGCTTGGGATGGCTTGGATAGTAACTATGGAAGCAATTCTCAAGAACAGTTTTTAGAGAACTAAAACAAAAGTTAGTTTTCAATTTGAAAATTTGTTTAGTTTGAAAAACTACAAAACAATTTTTGAAAACAAAAACTTATAAATCTGTTTGATTGTATTTATTGTACAAATTTTAAAGAATAGTTTTTATCTTTTTTTCTCCAAAATCTGCAAATACTAAAGTGATTGAACAAATATGCAGACACATAAGTTCAGCAAAATAATAATAATAATAATGTAGCTATTAATGTGTTTGTATCAAGCCCAATATAGTAATGCTTATAAAATTATTAGAAAACATATTTATTGAAGCCAGTAAAAGATAATACTATAATTAACAGAATGATATCTAATAATATATATTATGAATATAAAAATGGTATATAATAGTAATATAATAATGAAAAAAATTAAAAATTAAAATTTATTCAAAAATTTATAAAGGAAAGAATACTATAGGTCTGGGTTTCAAAAGTAAAATCCCAAAGCATGATTATTGGATCCGCTTGAGATCGGGGTTGGGGTTGGGGTTGGGGTTGGGGATGGGTAAGTCGGGCATGGTGTTGGCGCGTTGGAGAGGGGAATGAGAGGGGGAGGCGGAAGGAGGGTGTCATAGGAGGGTTGTGTAACAACGGCGGTGAGAGGCCGAGGATCCTCCAGTGGCGGAAGTGAGGAATTGGAAGGGTTGGAACTCGCCTTGGGCGTAGTCGGAGAGGGCGGCGCCGGTGTTCTTGAGAGACACGACGTAGCTGGAGTGCGCTGCCGCAAAGGCGTTGCGAGATGACACAGCCTCCTTCATGAATCGCTTTCGTTCCTTGCATCTGGTCGCCGTTTTTTTGTTCTCGATATTCGATTGCGTACAACTCATCAGGGCTCTGTTGTTGCTGGTAATTATGGTGGGTTTTTGGGTACTTGTTCAAAATTGCATCGGTTCTACATGAAATTTCTGCACAGCTAGAGAAAGTAGAGAGAGAATTCACAGATTTTGATCATTTCTGGCATCAAGTAGAGAGATTGTTATAAACCAGCTTGAGTTACCGTATTTTTAAGTTTTCCTTTGTTCACTCTTTTTATCTTCAAAACTCACAAAATAGCTTATTTTTGTTCTCTAAAATCCTATACTCAAGTGACTCGGTTCTCTAAAAACTGTTCTTTAAAAACAGTTCCAAGCAATACAAAAAAAACCCGTTTCTGTGTTTTAATCACTCTCAAAATAGAAAGCTGTTTTCGGAGATACAAACCAAGGAGGAATATTCATTTCAATTGGGGTACATTTCTTGGTTCTGAACATGGTGGAACAACCAGACACAAAATTAAAAATAACCTCTTGACAAGGAATTTTTACAAAGCAAGAGAGACAGAGAGATCAACAGGCTAATTGATTTCTGTATGGTGAGATTTCTTCAAATATGGGAAGTCTTCTTGGTTTAAATGGAGTCCACTGGTTCATCAACTGGTCCAGCCCCTCAAGAAAAGCATCTTCTAAATCTAATAATCCCAAAGAAGTAGAAGATGATGATGCAGATTGCCATGGCTCTAGTTCCTTCATCAATTCCTCCGCTCGGTTCCTTGACTTTGGGTCATCAGATCCTGGAAGCTTACCTTGAAATACGTCTTCAAGAACAGACCGTGCCTCACTGTATCGTGCTTGCTTGATCAGGCACAGGCACAAGTTGCAGGCCTTGTTTGCATCAGGATCAATCAGCTGAGCTTTACGATATACAACCTCAGCAGCTGCATAATTTGTTTGCTGCATATAGGCCCATCCTAAATTTCCCTGCATTGCATGCATATGGGGTTAATGATATGACTACTAATAAGGTGGCACAAGCAATGGGAATAAGTGAAATCTAACTTCATTAAGGTGGCACAGTCAATGGGCAGGCAAAGTTAAGTGAAATATTTCTCCACTCCTCATTCATGTGTTGTGTTACACTCCGAATCTTCAGTCAACACTTTAACAAATAAAAGGCATTCTGAGGGGGGAAAAAGGGTTTCTAAAATGGCGTGTGTTCGGTCCAAAAAGGTAGAATGGAATTCTCTCTCTTAATTTTGCAGCATAAATAATAATTCCAACAAATTCTCAGTTAAGAAACAACTTGGAAAGAATTGAATTACATGTATAAACAGTGATCAAATTAACTTTTTTCTTTCTTTTATCACTTCAGCAGCCATTCATGACCATTGTTCACCTGCCCTTCAATTATTATACAAATAATCAGATTACTTGCAAAGTTGCAAAGAGAATTGACTATGTAAGAATCAGTGACAAAGTGGTCAAATCATAATTTTCTCATGAGGTCATGTGCTCAAATTTCCTTGCCTCCTAATAACACAAAATTTACGATTTTGTTCACACAGATTGCCTAATTATGAGAGGTCACACATGAATGGAATGTTGAAATAGTTATTGCAGCCTTCTCCGTAGTTTAAGCTTTTACACAAGCTGGTTGTTAATTTTTTATTTTTTTATTTTTGACTGATTGTTAAATCCAAAGGAAGAAAATTTTTCAAAGAAAACTTTTTCAAAACAATAAGAGCTAAGCTAACAAGTTATGGATGGTAGTTTGCCATTAAAGAATTTTATGAAATTAAGTACCAGTATTCTGGAAGTCTCTTGCTTGACAGTGACCTGGAACTTCCTTCCATGGGAGCGGGCTGTCTTGGTAGGCTTTCCATTGAATGCTTCGCCTTGGTAAATCATCCGAAGCTTCTGCTTCAACATCTCAATTTGCTCTTCTAATTTCCCACATTTCTGCAAAATCATTGATATTCATTCTCAAAGGAGAGGACATAAAAAATGAAATCACTTCAACATATTTCATGGGTGTAACCAAATGACAACAAAACATCAAAGAAAACAAGGTTTATGTCTTTTTTTTTGTAAGACAAACACACACACACACACAATTGCCTCTTTTGGGGACTTGAATCCTTGGAAGGTGGATGAGACTGGAGCTATAAGCTCTTGGTAACAAGGTGTATGTCAGTGGCAAATTTAAATTAATTAATGCATTCAGGATGAAGACGAGGTTTTAAGATCCTTTGAATACTTTGTTTGCTGCTGCAGAGATGGAAGAAAATACGTAAAGATTTGAAAATTGATTTCTGTTCTTTCATCCATCTACACAGCAATCAGCAGGTCACAAGTTCATAACTTAGTGAATCACTCATTTCTACATTTGGTTGAGAAATCACTTGCAATATTATGGTGAGATCTTAAATTTAAGCAACCGTGTGTAGCAGATACCTCTTTCAGAACCCAACCAACAAAAGATACAAAATTATGTCATCAAAAGGCCACCTAATTTTTCTTAAGATGTACTAATTTTCTAGGTGTTTGGAATCCAACAGGAACTCCACTCCCTTCATCATGTCTACCGTAACCCTTCAAAACATAACTTTGTAGTGGACAATGAGAAGATACCACAAAACCCAAGATATAAAGTGAGATATTTCCTCTTAATAGTCCTACAAATCTCTTACCTAGTTACCTCATACCAATGTTCAAAACAGAAACTCACGTAAAACCATAAAAAAACACAATAGACTCGTGTCATATTTTATACCAATGAGGTATATTGATCAATTCAATGGAATGCCATACATCCCTTGTAGAAGAAATGAAAAGATTGGGAAAATGTCAATTTTTGAAGGATCACCAGCGGTGGTAGCTATATGTGTACCTTGTACAAGTCAATAAGGACATTGTCTAGTGATTCCTGTGCTTGCTTGGAGCAGCGATCTCTGAAGGACTTAATAGCTTCAATTGCTTCTTCAGCCCTATCTTGTTGCTTCATAACAACTGCCATGTCTTTGAGAGCACTATCTACTCTATCTCCAGCATTTATAGCCTTCCAGAACAAAGCTACTGCTGCTTCTGGATCCTTCTGAACTAACTGAAGCAGCAAGGAGAGTAAATAAGAAACAAGTAAAAATTGAACTGAGACAAACAATACAAAGATGCTTGTGAGAGGGCTGAATGGTGAAATTCAAAGTAGGTGGATTATTATTCCTCAGAAAAACAGTTGTAGGATAGCTGGTGGAGAAATTATATGTTGCCACAGTGATGCCATGTCACATGATTGATGTGACATTACCATCTAATACATGCAAGGCATGTGTTAGAGTAACACGACTGACGTGCATCACAACTCAATAAATACAAGACATGTTCAACCATGTGAATATGTCAGTCATGTTCATCTTAACACATGACTTGTGTGCTAAGAAGCATGGACACGGACACGGGACACAGGTACGACACGACGCGGACACGACAAATTTCAAAAAAATAGGACACGACATGGCGGGGATACGGCTATGAAATAATATATCAATATATATTCAACAAGTTAACCAATATCCACAATACCATAAATCTAACAATAAAAAAATAATAAATCACACAAATACTTCAATTTATTATCAAGCAATTAATGTATTTTCAAAAAGAATGTTCATTATATTCAAACCCACTACTAGAATCTTGCATATTACTCATTTTTCTAATAACAAACAAATAAATTTAAATACAAAATACCAAATAAACCAACATGACTTTATGTTAAATAAAGTTCTATTGGCTTTTTAATTTTTTTGTTTCTAAATTTATTATTAAGGAATTTTATCTAACTATTTTTTATTTTAGAAAATACTATATTTATATAGAAAAGGGCATAATAGTCATATTAAATGGTATATATGTCATTATAGTTATTTCAAGGGGTCAAGATGTCAACTTTTAGAAGATGAGGGGTTGAAATGCTCAAAAAAATAGTTCAAAGGGGTCTTTTTGTAACTTTGGAAAAGTTCAGGGGTTTTTTTGCACTTTTAAAAATTACAAAATGTACCCCGCCGTGTCCCCCGCGTGTCCTTGCCGTGTCCTAAAAAAAAAAAAATTACAGGACACTTCTAAGGAGTGTCCAACACGTGTCCGAGTGTCCGACATGAACATGACACTCTTATACGAAGTGTCCGTGCTTTCTAGCTTGTGTGTATTGAATATGTGATACCATGTCAGCCATATGATGTGGCATCATCATTGCAACGTATAATTTCTCTCGGTAGACAAATTAACCCAAATCATAATAGTTGATACATGTTTAAAGTAGGCACTAGTACTTGCTATCTAAATCTCATTTTATTTTGGGTAATGCTACGTTAACCGACTAATTTAACATGACCCTCAACCGACTGGTGATTTAGCATTAATGTGACTTAGTTTTTTCAGGATATTGAAAATATAAAAAATTTCTGATTAAAATATCCTTAAAATTTTAGAATATGTTGTCTCTCTTCCCTCAACCAATAAGTACCCCCACTCTCTCCACCATTTATCATCTTTTCTCTCTCTATCCAAATCTATCCCCAGAACAACCCTTACATTCTTTAACAAAATTTCAGAATATATTCAAATGGTTGCCAGAAAATCCTCATCTAGACACAACAATACCAACAACTTGTTTTCAAAATATTAGCCTTATCAAAACAAAATTCTGCAACTCAGTCTTTTAATGGTTAATGGTAGCAAAAAGATGAGCAGTGACGGATATACAAAGAGAAGAGAAATAACAAAGGATGAAAACAATGAAATAGGTGAAAAGGGTATTTTTGTCTAAAACAGTTATTGTATTTAATATGTATTGGGAGACTTGGAGAGTACCATTAAGTTATTGCCACGTGAACGTCGATTTTGTAAAGTCATCAACTCATTTTCATTTTATTTTTAAGAGTCGCTCAACAAGGGGTACAAATTGGCTGAAATCGATTTTAGATGATAATAATTGAGCTATAATTACAGATATTTAATTGGAAAAAGAAGCAATTATGATAGAAGACAAAGTCAAACTTTAAATTTACCTAACTTCCCACATTTGGCATTCAACTAACTAGGGGCAGGCTTTGCTCATTTAGTAGATGAAACTCAAATGGAATACAATATCATATTAACAATCTGAAACTCAAATGGAGATAAAAACAAAAAAACAAAAACAAAAAACAAAAAAATCTGAAACTCAGGGAATATAAAATATAATAAGAGGGAAGCTACAATGAGTTGCACCTCATTACAACAATCAAAAATCAACAATCATGAGCTCTAAGCTTTTTTACCATAATTACGTACAAATTTTGAGACACGGACCTGACCATATAAGTATAAAAGAGAATAGTACGAGTATTATGCAGTCAAACTTTCGCACATTTCATTCAAACATTTATATATATTTTTATTTTTTTACTCATCAAATTGAAGCGCTCATTTTTGTAAGGTATGATTGACCTAATTTGTAGGTAATTTTTTTGTACTGAAAATATGTTAATTTAAAGGATAATTCGTAACAGTTTCCATGAGGGGCCGATGGGGCACTCAATACTAAAAGATAGTAACAGGTCAAGAGAGAGAGAGAAACAAGCAAGTGGGGTGCGAAAATTTGGCCTGTTTCATCACATATCACATTATATGACTCGGTTGGGACACGGACGAGTCAGTTATCAACCCGCCAAAAATTAATCAGGCACTCTATTCTTATATCACATCGAACGGCCAAAACCAACCCATCAACCTGATAGGGTTACTGACTTAAAATGGGGTCCACCAGATCAACGGCCCACGACCCATATCAATTTTGCTTGATTTCTTTTCCATAAATCTTTTTCCTTTTTGAATCAAAATTCTTTTTTTTTTCGGTAACTCTTTTTGAATCAAATTTCTTCCAAAGAAAAAACTCATAATCATAGAAAAAACCTGCATACATAACACAAACCAAGTCTTGGAATGAAAATGATTAATGGGTTTATAATTTACGTACGAGAAGAAAAACTTCTGTGCAACAAATATAGCATATATATATAT
Organism: Cornus controversa; assembly: GCA_026545225.1. Taxonomy (NCBI): domain Eukaryota; kingdom Viridiplantae; phylum Streptophyta; class Magnoliopsida; order Cornales; family Cornaceae; genus Cornus; species Cornus controversa. The sequence goes on from CM048854.1 coordinate 40,266,187, forward strand.
ATATATAGAAAGAGAGAGAGAGAGAGAGAGAGAGAGAGAGAGAGAGAGAGAATTATAGAGCGAGAAAGAAGGGTTACATATATTGTATATACCTGAACATGCTTGGCTCGAACATATGGACTATCCCCAGGAGGAAGCTTATGAAGGACGTGATAAGGCTCTTGTTTCTCTCCTTTTCTGGGGCTGCCAATACTCAAACTTCGCTTCATTTATCCCCTTTCTCTCTCTAAAAATCTCTATTTCTCTCTCTACAATGAATTGGGTATCTGTGTTTCTCTTTCTAGATTCAGTCTGATAAAAGAATTGGAGAATAGTGAAGATGGAGATGATAATTGTCAAGAGAGGAAAGGAGAGAGAGACTCTATACTTGTATATCAGATGTAAATGAACCTGGAACGAAACCCGTCCAAGTTCATGATCTTCCAAATTTCGGGACAGCTTATTCGCCAAGTATCTCATTCGTACACGTGTCAGAATTCACAAAAGGAACGTTCTTCTTTTTTTTGTTTAACATTCCAAAAACAATTGGCAAGTGGCAACTCAAACTAACTGAAGCCCACGGTACGGAGTTGAACATCAAGGTATGATAACCCAACCCATTTTTGTCCAACGTTTAACCCATATCCATTTGTGTTATGTCAGCCTCACATAGTCTTATGTCTACGAAACATAGACATGGTAGGACATGATCAGATATAATGAAACGATAAATTAAAAAAAATAAGATACTAAAAACGGCGAAGATATGATTATAAAATAATATATTAATATATATTCAATAAGTTAACCAATATCTGCGATACCATAAATTTAATAATAAAAAGAAATTACACAAATTCTTTAATTTATTATCAAGCAATTAATATATTTTAAAAAAAAAGGTGTTCATTATATTCAAACCCACTACTAGAATCTTGCACATTACTCATTTTTCTAATAACAAACAAACAAATTTAAATACAAAATACCAAATAAACCAACATGGCTTTATGTTGAATAAAGTTCTATTGGTTTTTTTTATTTTGTTGTTTCTAAATTTATTATTTAGGAATTTTATCTAAATATTTTTTATTTTTAAAATTTTTTATTTTAGAAAATAATATATTTATAAAGAAAAGGACATAATAGTCATATTAAATGGTATATATGTCATTATAGTTATTTCAAGGGGTTAAGATGTCAACCTTTAGAGGATGAGAGACTGAAATGTTCAAAAAAATAGTTCAAAGGGTCTTTTTGTAACTTTGAAAAAGTTTAAGGGTTTTTTTGAACTTTTAAAAATTACAAAATGTACCTTGCCGTGTCTCCCGCATGTCCTATCCGTGTCCTAAAAAAAAAATTTGGGACCCTTCTAAAGAGTGTTCGACATGTGTCCGACACCGCCACAACACCCCTATACGAAGTGTCTGTACTTTCTGGTATTATGTTATATGTGTCAATTTAAATACAATTTATTTAATAATCGTGTCAAAAACTCTTTAACACTAACACGATTCATTTATTAAACTAGTAACATGACATGATTTGTATAATCCATTTAATAAACAAATCATGTAATTGCACCATGACTCGTTTAATAACATACTTAACCTGTTTATTAACTCAAGTATAAAAAGCAAAGATAATAAAATTTTGAGATAATGAATGACTAAAATTCATAAAAGTTAGGATAATTGGGACAATACAATTACACAAAAAAAAAAAAAAACCAAATACAATATCCAAATCGAGTTTATATTAAAATAATAAAAATGACACGTGACAATATTATCACACGTTAAGTTTAACAAGTCTAGGTTGAATTATATAGGATTAATTAATTGGATTACCGAGTTTGACATGATTATGACATAAACAAGATTAATCCAAACCTGCTAATTACTTTTTTTCCCTAGAAAAACCAGGAACATGTTCAGCGGGACACTATGCTGGGTGTTAGTTGGGTCAATGGATGCTTCTTTGATCCTTTTAGGCTGCTTATGTTGATGGCTTGCTGCTCAACTGCTTCAGCTTTGTAGTGCTGTATATCTGTCGTTGAAAATGGCTAGTTTTTTTCTAAGCTAACCCACTTGTATTTGTTCGTTTGTATTACAATTCTGTTTGCTTAGGATACAAACAGATAATGCTATGCTATGGTATGCTAAATTGATTATTTTAATACATTACTAGAATATAAAGTGTTATTTTAATACATTACTAGAATATAAAGTGTTGCTTAATGCAAACAGTCAATACATTAACAACTCTATGTACATTGAATCATGATTTAAACTCTCCATTTTCTCCGCCTACCACCTCGACCAGTTATCAAATTGTTGGAATACTTCTTCCTCCGTGTTATGTTCAGAAGCTTCTTGGTCTAGAATGGAGTCTTATAAACTTAAAACTAATGACATTACGTGATCTAGGGTATACCGGTTTAGTTTGGCTTGGTCATTTATTTAGCTCTGCCTCTCATAACATGTGAAGCCCTTTTCACTATATGACTTTTCCTTTTCAACAAAATTAATTAAAGCCTTCTCATCAAGACTTTAAAGGGTCAAGTAATCCATGCGAGACTTTGTTTAAACAACAGGTCAATGCATAAACAAATTGATCCTTTCAAACAAAAAGAACCACCCCCCAACACACACACACACACAGATTAAAATAGTCTATATACACTGATAAATGGAATACAGAGGATGATCAAAAAAATTACAGCAAAAATAGAACCAAAGGATATGGCCCTTGTCCAAAAGAAAAGCAAGCAACCAACCATATCAAAAGCGCTCTCTCACTACAAAGAAAAAAAAAAAGAAGAAAAAAATAGGACAATGCTCCAAGTGAATTACACAACTACTTTGATGCTCCAAACAGTCTACTAACAATCCCCACTTTAAGCTCAGGCAAACATTTAGCTTCAGAACAAACAAACACACCATGTCAACCTATGCCCAATTTCCACTACCCCTTCCACGGCCACCCATTCGTCCACGCCCACGCCCACGACCATAACCTCTATTACCACCCCTGCCTCTTTCATATCCAGCACCTATTCAAAAACAGTTATGCGAATCAATTAACCCAACAGTGCATGTATTATAAGCATTACAACATCTTGTATGAACATGAATGAATGAAGAAACAAGCGTAGATTCAGGCTCATCAAAGCATAGAGGCCATCTGAGAATTGAACATCAAAAGTAGGGGAAGACAACTGGAATTTAAGACTTCCCAGCTGCCTGAATTTATGTCATTAACCAGATAGCCAACACTGAGAAGCCAAAAAAATTTCTGAATCAAAGAAACCCAAAAAATGGGCAAAATCATCATTTGGAATCCATTTACAGACCCTAAATAACCTATATAGTAGACCCTAAATAACCTATATAGTAGTCATCATAGGATAGCCACTTACATCCTCCTATGTCTCTGATATGGTTTTAGCAAAAAAAGAAAAAAGAGAGGAAAAGGGTTTTCAGATAATTAAGCTTACACAGTGCAACAAGTAAATGTAAACTAGATAGCAGTAGTCACACAAAATAAAAAAACATATTTACCACTATAAGCCCAGCCTCTGCCTCGTCCAATTTCTCGACCCCAATTAGAATAGCCACCATTTTCTGGCCAGTAGATTAAATTTGTGAGTAGGAAGGAATACAGAAGCTGTCTTAAACTGACAGTTTGAAGTAAACCCTTTGAATGAGGCATCATTATCTTAAAAAGGAAAAGACAAAGAGGAAGCAACCACCGTCAATACCTTGGTTGTTCCTGTAACCACCCCTACCCCAACCTCGTCCTCTGCCTCTGCCCCTGCCTTGCCCCCAGCGATATGAATCTATCAATGAGTATAGAAAAAAAGAAAAGAAAAGAGCAAAAAATGTAATCAGCTTTAAAAAGTTAAGGATTTGTACAGTTCAACTTGACAAAGAACAAGAAAAGGCTAAAACTTCCTGTTACTGCATAAAACAAAAAAATTTATACACACAAACACATATTAAGTGACCCACAAAAAGGGACAAAAAGAAAGGAAATAAAATAAATGGTGTCATCTACATAGGAAAATAGGGTCATCCAGATAAAAGAGGCATAAAGAGAGAATTTCTCCAGTTCTCATGCATCACCTTCATTAACATCATTAGTTGGAACACTTGCAAGCTGATGTTGCTGCTGATTCAGATATTCTGGTTTTGGATGCTCTACATGGGAAGGGGCTTGAAACCTATTCACACAGAATTTCTACTGATTTGGATCTTAAAAAGATACCAAACAGAATAAACTTCAGCACAATAAATGGAAATAATAATGAAGAAAAATCTGATCTTTCATCCATATCAATTTATAGCATATAAATTTACCCAGGAGAATTCTTGTTTAGCTCCGTAGTTGACAAAGTAATCGTAATCATCGAGACCTGCCGGGTCATCTCCAACCTGCATAGACATTTAGAACAAATAAAATGAAGGGTATGACATGTCACCGAAGTAGACAATTATATGGTGGTGAGAAAAGGACAGGAGTCTTACGGTACGAGACCCTCTTCAAAGGGTTCCCATACATCAGTTATGGTTGTTGAACAAATAGAAATTTCTTGATACAATCCAGGAATTCTCTTCTGTTTTTTATGAATATAAATAGATGTTATTATGATATATCTGTGAAAATACAATATTTGTAAAAATAGATAAAAGGAAAATAGCATAGTTACAGCACATACCTTTATAATCTCTGCAATTGTCACTGTCTTGCTGATTGCCTGTCCCATGGCCTTCAAACTAATCTCCCTCACCTGTTTCTCCTGAACATAACGCCAGGTGTTCATATATTAAATGAGAAATAATCCTGGATGATGATTACACTGACACACAACCACATATAATAGAAACAAGCATATGACAGAGACATCAAGCATATTGCTGCATGCAAAATAGTTTGATCGTAAACTATAATAGCAGTAGTACAGCACTACAATAGGTTCCAACGGAGAGTGAAAATTATACAGCAGAAAGTAGATGAACAAGAAAAACAGGAAAAATAATCAAAAAGGAAAATGGAAGGAAGAACTATCCAATATTACTATCTTCAACATAAGGTCTCACTAATGCAATACCTGCTCGCTCTGAAAAACTAACACAAACTCCCTAACAAGCAGCTCGGTCCCCAACTTAAGCTCAAAAATTAAGGGGAAAAGAATCATGCTGAGATTAAATGAAACTTGTGGAGCATATTCTTGCCTTAGTCATAAAATTTTAACAAGAACACATCAGAATAAAGAAATATCAATAAGACTCCAAACCATGAAATCAACACATTTCTAGCATATGCTACTATGGAGATGAATTGAGTTCAGACATCTATAAATTCTAACCGGAAGGTCACAGCTAAAATCAGGCTACACATGTTCAGCCCTTTAAAATACAAAAATTCAATGATATGTACACCTTTTCCAAATAACTAAAAGAACTTAGCCTTTTTTTGAATCCGTCTGCTACAAAATGGACCAAGAAAATGTTCAATCTTCAATTAGCTGGATCCTCCAATATAAACATCCTCCAAAAGAACCTTTTCCTTATTTTCCACTGCAGAACACATATTAACTAAAGAAAAATCCTAACTTCACCCTTGATCATACCCCGTGTTCTGAACTTTTAAGTCATAATTTATTTAATAACAAATTGTTTTGCATATTCCTTTGTGAACGGTCCTGAGTTTTCATGCATGGTTTTCAGACGCCAAAGTGAAGTGTATTGATGATTTGATTCAAAGCAGCTTTAACAAAGTTTAACAATAAAAATAAAAATAGGATATCTAAAACAGTCTATTTAATTAATAAAAATACATTTTGGAAAATTCAAGTTGCAAATTCTAACACTTCTACTGTCAAAATTCAAGATTACTGGCCAAGTAGCACACATTTAATTGAACAATAAGCTACTCATAGATTTAGCTTATACTATAAATTTTCGAGATTGCTGGTCAAAAGAAGCGGATTTAGCCCCTTAGAGTACCAGCATAAATTCCTACCCTTTTATTGCGATAATCCAAGGTGAAAACAAAATTGAACTAAAATTGTGAATAAAATACTTGAAATTCTAAAAATATATGCAGAGAATTAGTGCCAACCTAGTTATGCCTCAACAGAATGTCAAAATTCAACCAAACCTACCACTTACATCCTCAAACTAGAGATACAAAGAGACAGAGAGAGAGACATGGAGACGCAAAAAAGGTCAAAAGGGAAAGAAAAAAACCAATTCTTTATTTAAGATTTTCCATTATTAGTGACCCAATATATATATATATAATTTCCCGAAAACCAAATTTAAAATTTTCTCGAAAATATATATATATATATATAAAGAGAGAGAGAGAGAGAGAGAGAGAGTCTATAAACTCATGTTTTCCATCACAATTATTTGTTGTCTTTTTGTTTCCTTTGTGTTTTGTGTGTGAAGGAGGGGATGAGACAGTTCAGCTAAGTAAATCTTTCATAAAACCAAACAAAATAAAAACATGATAAATGGAAAAAGAAATTAAAAAAAAAAAAAAACTCTTCTTTCCTGTATCGTGTTGTGTCATCACCCAAACAAATACTACACAATGATTAATTAGTTAATTAAGAGAGATGTTAAACCTGAAGAAGACTAGTGGCATAGCTAATGTAATTTCGAATGAGACCCTGAGCTGTGATTCTGATCTCGTTCTCTCTGATATGCTCTTCGGCCCTCGTCTTCTCTACTCTCTGGTACCTATCCATTGCCCTTTCAGTTGGGAATTATTTTAGTTCTAGGGTTTTGTTGCGTTGTTGGGAGAAGTAGAAGATGGGTAGAGATAGGAAAGTTATCTGTGTATATAGTCCGGTGTGAATGCATGTGTAGCAGGCTTACAGCATATGTTCATGGGTGCTGTGAGATTGAGACTATCGGTTGCAATTTCCTCCCGACCGGTTTTCGTCCTGCTCTGTCCGTGACGAAAGTGGTTTGGTCCCCTCGAAATAGGGACGGGTATAATTTTTTTTTAAAAAAATTTGCCTAGTATTCGCTGTGTCCTGATTATATATATAGTGACATAATTTTATGAAATTTTATGAAGTGTGTCATTTCTTTTATTACTATATTACTTATATAAATATAGTATGCTAGATATATGACAGTCATTAGATTACCTTGTTCTGCTATATTTTTCTCTTTATTTTATGACTAAAAGAAAATTTTCTCTATCTTGTATACATTATCTATAATAAAAAAAATTCTTGAAAATATCGTTTCTATCTCCATCTACATATATATGTATGTTTGGTCATTTTCTTTGGTCTTATATATTGTGGTATGAGTGTTGTATCATTGTTTTGGTACATTTAGCTTAAACATCGAATTCAAAGTAAATAAAGTAAATGATTTTAAGAATTTTGTAATTCCTCTTTTTTTTTTAATAGGCCAGTGGTGATATGATTACCACAAATCCGTTAGAATTTTTAATGAGAGATGAATTTAATATTTTTTTGATGGGTCGAATATGATTTTGACATACCGTCTCAAACTCATTGCCATCCCTAATTGAGACACGTTTTTTATATGGAATTGCCACAAAGCCTTCTTTCTTTTTGTTAGAAGGTACTTGCCACTGAGTTTTATTGACACTTGTGTGCTAATAATTGATAAGTTTTTACTTTAATCAATCTTCACCATGATTCAATGACCAAAGTAACGTGATTTACCACTGCTGATTGTAATCAGCAGCACCGGAGGGACGAGAGGAGAGTTCAGGAGAGGATAATTGTCCCTGTCCAATGATTCATTTTTTTTAATGCATATAATAATAAATTTTTTTTAATAAATATCCTCTTTATAATTAATTGTTTTTTACAAATCTTTATTCTTTATTTTTTTTTCCTTCTCGCTCTTATCATTCTTGCTCAAATTTCTTTTTATTCTCTTCCAAAAAAAAATTGCATTCCATTTTTCAATCAAAATCTAATTTTTTCCTTCAAAGTTTTCTCATATTTATTTCTTTTTCTTTATAATTTTTTTCTTAAGTATGATTTATGTGCAATAACTTTATTTTTGTTTTTATTCAACTATTCTTTAAAACTATTACTTAAATTTTATACATTTAAAGACATGTTTGTCAATCGTTTTCAATTTTGTGTTTTCATTGCCAAATTAGTAAAAAAATAAATGAGTGGTGAAAACACATTAATGCACTATTACTATACTATTAATATTTTTGCTTATTATCTTGAGATGTCATGTAAGAGTCTTTGCAAGTTATTTTTTTGGCATTATGTATGTTTTTCTTTTTATGATGTGAATTTTTTTTTAAAAAAAATTGATAGAGTTTTCAATCAATTTGTATTACTCTTTCAATGGATTTTTGTTATGCACTCGTGTGTCCGATGAGATAGATTGAGAAAAGTTTTGTTAAATATTATTTATTAGAGTAAAAAACAATTATTGTTCTTTATACCATTTTCAGATTTTTGCAGGCACTCACAAAAGAGAAATGCTAAACGTCACAATTTTTTTTCACCAATTTTAACTCGAATCTATGTGGCAGGTGATAATACCATAGGGACTCCGTGTATGGGGGGAATCCCACCAATAATAACTTACCATTTAATTTTATTTCATAAATTAATGGATTATATTACCTGCCACATAGATTCGAGTTAAAATTCTTGATATTTATTCGAGACGTGTAGCATTGCTCCTCACAAAATTTGTTAATTTTTTCTAACACGAAATTTCAAAATAACTGTAAAACTAGGAACACTGCAACCTTACCCCCTCACAGTTTTTGTTGTGTATAGAAACGAAAAAAAAAAATACAATAGAGTGTAAAAATAAAAAACAAGGCACTTAAACGGTGGAAAGGCAGTGGCACTACACTACAATAGTTTATGTAGCAGCGGTGGACGAAGCAGGCCCAAAGGCACGGCTGGGACTGAAGAGAAACAAGACCAAAAAGACAATCAGACGACCTTCCATCGCACCGTATCATTCCACGTGTTCTTCCAACAACCAACCCCTCTCTCTCTCTCTCTCTACTGTCTACTCCCCAACCTGTACTGTACCCATGCGAAAAACGCAGTAGTTACTCCATTTCCTCTCTCTCTCTAACACGCGGAATTGAGCTACACTCTCAATTCTCAGCCCTTCTCAGTAAGTAAGCGTCTTTAACTCTCTCTCTCTCTCTCTCTCTCTATATATATATATATATGTATCACAATTCTTGTATTTTGACAGTAATCTCATTCTTTAGATCTCTATCTTCATCGATTCCGCCATGGACGCAGCTTCTCAGCTCGTCTACTGCGGAGTCGAGCCTTTCCGTCGGACGTTGCATCCTCACACCCTCTCTTTTTCGAAGAAGACGACCATTTACCGTCAATGTCCTAGCGTAATTAGGGGGAGACGCAACGGCGTCGTACGAGCTGTCGCAACCGAGCCTAAACCAGCTGAGGAGGCTGGACCTTCACGACCGTCGCCGCCAAAAGTCGTCAATGGATCTTCGAGATCGCCGTCGTCGAAAGCAGTCAACGGAGCTTCTACGGTATACTACTGAACTAATATGTTTGTCTTTATGCTAAAATATTGTTGTTGAAGTTACTGATTTTATGGTCGTTTAAGTCAAGCTTTTGTTTGATTCCTGAGAAAATCAAGCAAAAGTAAAGAAGGAAAAAGAAAAGGGGAAAGGAGTGTCACAATTTGATTCTCTTTTTATTGGTTGGCTTTCTAAAGAAAATTAAAAGTTCGCCTCAATTGATACAGTAATTTTACTCGAATTAATTAAGCCAAAAAGGCTAAGATTATCTCTTTCTCTCTTCTGATTGTCATGCATTTGTTTGCAACCAAATTGAATCGTGCAAGTGACTATGTTTGGGTGTTTGTGTGTGTGACACAGTCAGTTTTGACTGATTTTGGTCCATTTGCTTTTGATTGGTTGGGTTATTGTTGGAAATACTGAATTTCTGAAGCTGGGAATGGCAGAGAATGGGAGCTGTGTCGCAGGAGATCAAAAGAGTGAGAGCACAGATGGAAGAAAACGAAGACTTGGCAATACTTATGAGGGGGCTTCGTGGTCAGAATTTGAGTGATTCCCAGTTTGCTGCAGACAATGTTCAGCTTCGCTTAGTTGAGGTTTGTCACTGATTTTGATTGCTTATTATATCAACTCCTGTGAAATTTAACTTCCTTTATGGCCTGTTTTACTTTTGTCAATATATTACTGTATGAGGAGAAGAACTTACAAATGTGCTTTCACGATTGGCAAAGTTTTCAAAATGTGGGTGCCATTAAGAAAGGACTGATTCACCTCAGAGGAATTACAAATTAGGATCATGTAATGGACTGAGTGGTCTAATTGTTTGTGGCCCCACTTAAGTCCTTGGGGGAAAAAGTATCCTTATTTTGAGGTCGTACAGGTTGTAGTTTGTTTAAATTACATGATCGTTGTTTCTTCTACCATTTCTAGAATAATATTTTTAGTTTCTTAATGAATTTCTCTATTTTTTTCTTCATTCATTCTTGGAATCCTGTGATAACTTAGTTACTCAACTCGTAGAGTGCTATTTGATCTAGATGTGCATATATATTCACATACTTGTATCTACATATTGGTAGTGTTATGATAGGGCAAATTGATTCGTGCATATACATGTACATTTTGTCATTTTGATTGGAGATATAATTACCAGTACATTAAAGATCTAAGAATTCAAAGTTATGATGATCAAGCAATATTTAAGGCTTGATGTATTGTTATTATCATTATTATTATATTATTAACATTGATTGTAAACTTTGTTGGGATGATAACTATTTCATGCAATTTCAAAACTTTTCACTATATTTCAAACTAGTGCAGGCTATGTTTGAAGTAGTGATAAGAACTATTGTAAAGCATTTGTGAGCACAAGTGTGAAAAATGTTTGAACACAGTGATAACCAAGAAAATCTTTGTGAAACCCATTCTCACATTTCTGTTTCTACGCGCAAACACACATGATACCGAAGTGTGTGGACTGAGATATATAAATGTTAATCAGATTTGGTATTGTTCCAAGTTTCTGGGGTACAATTTTTCCTTTGATTGTCTTAGGAGTGGACAAGTCTGCTAGACAACAAATGTGAAGCTTTGGCATGTAGTATTGGACACGTGACAAAATATTAACTGACTGGGTATAGCAATTATGAGTCCGAGTCTTGTGAGAATTAGTGAGCTTGTAGAACAAATAGATTGAGGAAGTTCAAATATGTTACAAGCCAGTTGCTACATTGTTTTGTAAGAAGCCAAGGGAAGGTGTATGAATTTATTTAGATAATGTTACGATGCCCAACACTTCACATGTATATAAAGCATAAACTCCTGAAACTTTCTTGTTGGAATGGCTGTTTTCTTTTTATAAGGAACGGTTATATGGTGATATTATGTGCTTTTTTGTGCTTTCTTCAGCTTGATGAAAGCAGCAAGTTTTTACCTTTGGTGTATGATCCTGCTAGCATCTCTGCATACTGGGGGGGACGACCACGTGCAGTTGCAACCCGTATTGTCCAGTTACTGTCTGTTGCTGGAGGTTTTCTTTCACGTCTTGCTTGGGATGTAATAAACAAGAAGGTCAAAGATGTGAGTTTTTTATGCCAAGCTTCCATTTTTGAGCTACAGTTATAATTTCTGATTCTTTAATACTTGCAAAAAGAAATCCACGACAGTGCTATCTGCACTTGTTCTTTTATTTTAATTTAACTTTTTTCTTTGTCACCAGAATCATTTATTTCCAATCTGAAGTCTCTGCTAACCTTTTCATGGATTATCTCTTCTTGTAGCAACAACAACAACAAAAAACCAAGCCTTTTCTCAATTACTTCATTAAATTGGCTATGTCAGGATATTTATGGACCCAAAATTCATGGCAAAGTTGAGCGATGTAAAAATAATCCTTAGTACTTAGCAATGAACCATAAACCTCACGAATATCACTAGACATGGTTTTAACCGTCTTACCATATATCAATGGCATAAAGAGGAGTTTGACGAGCTTTCTCGTTAACCGAGATTCTATGATAGCATACTTATTCTTATCCAATATGGAATGCAAGAACACCTCAAGTTCATCTTTCAAACACAAATAAACATCTTGGATTTCCTTTGAAGGAGATGGAAGAAGATTCGTTCGCATACCCATTTCAACGTTAAGCAACAGGTAACTCATTATTTGATAAGCACTAGCAGAGGCATCTTGAGTCACGGGAACCCTATTCAAACTGTTATGTTGTGGCCCGAATTTTGTTTTGGGCCAGGTCGCGTTGTGACCCGAAAAATGGGCTTTGTGTGGCCTTATGCCCCGGGGAAAATTTTGTGACCCGTTTTTCACTTGCGGGTTTTGGACTCGGGTTAGGACTCTCTTGTAGCCCAGTATATAAGGGCATCTAAGGGTTCGCAGAAAGAGACGAGAGAAAACACTAAAACCACAGAAAGAGAGTGAGAGAGCGAGAGCTAGGATTTGGGTTGAAACTTGTAATCTCCTGATTTTCGCACTGTGAAATCTTTTGCCGGATCTTTGCCGTGGACGTAGTAGGCACATCGCCAAACCACGTAAATTCTTGTGTTCTGTACGTTGTGCATGATTCGTTTTGTGTCGTGTTTCGTGATTGTGCTTGGTTTACGACTGTTTTTCTCAACACAAACCATGAATTCTGAGGCTCAAGAGATATTAAAAGAGTTATGAGAGAATCACATGGAATAGGATTGGGAATAGGAGCATTCACCATGAATCCTGAGGCTCAAGAGATATTAAAAGATGCCTCTGCTAGTGCCTACGTTTGATAGGGATTATTTGTTGCTGCTGTAAGAAGTTCATTTGTTTCAAAGAGCTAAACATTTGTTGAATATCTGTATGAGAACTTGAGAAGAGTGCTTGTTCATGCTTTCAAGAAAGAGAGTTTGACCATGGTAAGGTTTTAAGACATAAAATTTTACTATATTAGTCTTGGTACAGATGGAGGATGTTAGATAAGAATATTAGGTCTTCAAGGAATCCTTTTAAATTACAAACAATGACTGTAAGAACCCCACATATTTTACTAGTGATTTGCTTACATTAGTAACTTCTTTGAGACCGATTCATGGATATTTTTAAAACTCGAGAAACTCATCCTTAACATGGAATTTGTCGCTAGGAAGCATAAAATGGTGTGTAGTTATTCACTCTTAAGGGTAATCTTACTATCTAAATTCTAAAAGTTAATAGCATAAACTTTTTAACCTCAAGGTAAGATGGCCAGGACACCACTTCAAGATGCGAAATTCCTGATTCCCCTTAAGACAATCTCCCAGGACTAGTTTGGTACGCAGGAATGGAGGTGGAATGGAATGACCATGCTACCTCTGATTCTCTTTCTCTTGTTTGTTGTGCTACATTAGAAATGGAATGACCATTCCAAGTCATTCCCTTGGGATGTTCATTCCAACAAAATCATTCATTTTCTTGAGTTATGGAATGGCCATTCCATTCCCACTCATTATTAAAATCATCCTCTCTCTCTTCATTAATTTCTCCCTCTCTTTTTTACAACTCACTCCAGAATATATATATATATATATATATATATATATATTTAATAGGTATATAGAATTCATACTATGCAATTTACAACTCACTCCATGAATATATATATAATAGGTAATTAGCAATAATTTCTCTCTCTATATATAATAGGTATGTTATATACTTGCCACATGCCTATATATATATATACATGTCACATGCCCATATATATAACTTGCTATATTTTAAGTTGTGAAAGAAAAGGAAGGTTCTTGTTTTATCACTTTCAGTTTTTAATAAAGTATTAATTTTTTGGGAAAATTAAATTTCAGTAAACAAAATTGAAAAAATATTGCTTTTAAGAGATCTTAAAGTCAATAAAAGGTGAATAGTGACCAAACTTAAAAAATAATTGCTAATGAGTGACCATTTAATCTTAAAGCCCAAAATACCCTTTCTTCTTTCCATAGATCTCCATCATTTCTTTGTTTTTTTCAAACCCAAATATCAGAAATTTCAAAAAATCCAATGACTTGTATACAATATATGAACATATATACATTTTAAAGAAGATATAACAATATATATATATATATATTCCTGTATATTAATATCTCATTAACAAAAAAAAAAAACCTAATTTGGGTGCAATTAATTATTAATAAGGAATATTGAAGGATAGGAATAGACTTGGCTAATAAACCTATTGCCTACTTCCCATGACGGTTGATTATGGTCTCAAATAGTTAATTCATCTCAAGTTATAGCTCTTCCACATCTTTAAAGCCTTAAAATCCACCAAAGAAAAAAAAATCCATATATGCACATGAATTAATTGTAAGATGAACATATATGTCTAAATATATATATAGAAAGAGATAAGAGTCTTTCTCTCTATATATACTTTCTTTTCGAGAATCTTTTTATACCTTTTGAAGCTTTGATATTTAGGATTGAGATTGGAGAAGAAGAACGGATTGGGAACTTTAAATAAAATGGAGGGTATTTTGGACATTAAAATTAAATGGTCACTCATTGGCAATTATTTTTCAAGATTGGTCACTTTTACCTTTTATTGAGTTTAAGGTCACTCTAAAGCAAATTTTTTTAATTTTGGTCACCAAAATCCTATTTTTCCTAATTTTTTTTCGTATAAAAGATTATATTAATCTTGACTAGAAGAAAAAGATGGATTATATCTTGATTTAGAAAGTTTTAATTGAATGGGTAATTAATTTTTTTTTTCACATGGTAATTAAATTAAAGTTGGCCAAATGTCCCATTTTTAAAATTGATTATGTTTTATATGGAAAAGTATAGCATATTGGAAGGTACTACCATTTCATTCCTACATCATTCTCTATCTGCAGCCAAACATTGGAATGAGAATGGTTGTTCCATTTTATTCTCATTCTCATTCCATTTCATTTCTGCGTACCAAACTAGCCCTCGGGGTTTTATCTCGGTTTTCTGCTCGATGAATGTGAGGCAAGAGAATTTCATGTGTCCTGGAGGGTTAGTTGGGTGCTCAAATTGGTCCATATATAACTTGTAATTAACACACACACACACACTGAATATCAGTATAGTTGTGAATGCTGTATTGTGGAGAATTAAAGGAGGAAGATGAATTAGTAGAATGAAAAGATAAATAGTGTAGGAATTGCACCAAGAATCCGTAAGCATCAAACTCAGTGTCAGGGTTGCTTCAAGGGCTTAAATTGCTGGTGAAAGGAGTGATATTTATGGTTGGATAAGCTGCTGGTTGATTTCTTATTTTCGTTAGATGAGGACTCCAAGATAGAACTCTTCGCATTGAGGAATTTTATCTTGTAAAATTAATTAAAATCTAAGGAGACACATATTCAAATGAAGGCCAAGTAGTGCTACTAATCCAATTAGTAACAAAGGAAAATCCTTAGATTGCTAATATAACCAAGGCTTACAATATATGAAGGCCTCTTTGGCATCATTTTTGAAAACTACTTCTGTTTTGAAAATGAAAATGATTTACTTATTGAGGGAAAAAAAAAGAAATTGAAGATGTTTCCGAAAGTTCGTCTGCAGCATCATTTTTGATAATAAATTGTCCATTACTGAGTTTATGTCTTTTACATCTAGGTGCTGGGAGGAAATGATTGGAGACAAACTTGACCTTTGGCATTATTTTGGAAAATTGTCTATTGAAAAAAAAAAAGATCATGAGTCATTTTAAGGAACTTGTTTAAGATAGACTTTTGACTTTTCAAAGCCTCTAATTCACTAATAACTGAAAATGATCCAAAAATAGTCATTTTTAAACTTCCATTGTTTTCATTTTTTGGCTATTCTAAAATGAAAACCAAATTTTTGAAAACGGTAACAAATGGGCCCTAAAATTTTCAAAATTTGTTGACTCAAACTTAAGAAAACACAAGTGGCGCTAGATGAATGAGATACTAAGCAAACATAACAATAAAATAAAATATGACAAGTTAGAACTTAGAACTGACCATATGAGGTTGCTAGTGCCTAGTGGTCCCTGTATAAAGTCCCAAACAAAACCAATTTGCCCCTTTGTTATTGATATGCTCAGCACAGACACAGCCAATTTTATACTACTTTTATACTACTTTACACTTTCTAGCTCTGGCTACCTACAAAATGACTCCCAACCTGGAGAATACGGATTACTCCTTTGATGTTGTTGTATGTGCAATTACAAATTTTGAGTCACACACATACAATTTGGCACATGCTGATTACAAATACGCATCTTTACTTCTTCAAAATTTGGTTGCGTGTTTTCACGTGTAGTCTGATTATTATTTATTGACCACCATCTACTCTAAAAGCTTAAGCTGTTAGAGGGTGTAACTTAAATATTTAAATCCTCTAACACGCCCTCTCACATGTGGCCATCACGTGGTCCAACACGCGTACACAATATAAATTATCAGGGTGACAGTGAGGTTTGAACACGAGACCTTTGTCTCTGATACCATGTTGACAACCATCTACTACAAAAGCTTAAGCTGTTAGAGAGGGTGTAACTTAAATATTTAAATCCTCTAACATTATTCATTTTTATTATATTCAGAATGAAGTTGCTCGAGCAATTGAGATAAGAGAGATTGTAACATCTTTGGGTCCAGCATATATTAAACTTGGGCAAGCATTGAGCATTCGTCCCGATATACTTTCACCTGCTGCAATGACTGAGCTGCAAAAGCTTTGTGATAAGGTAAAACATAACTTTCTTTTAATTTGCTTAATTTACATGATGACTATTATATATGATTAAATTGCATTTCCTCTTCTACCCAGGAGCCTCTCCAATTATGATTTTCAATATGGAGTCCATAAAGTTTAGTATCATTAGTATGGAGTTGGAAAGGGGTAATTGCTTGGTGTAGTGGTTAAAAACTGTGAGACATGGTTTCGAGTCTCAAGGCAGTCACTTTATGCAAATAATGCTAGAAGTTAGGTCTCCTCCCACTTCCATGATTAATGGGGATGGGGGACTGATATTGGGGAATGGCCTTTTATGGTCTTTGGAATGGAGTTGGAAGGTGTAGGGTCTTTATCCCTTAATGCGGTGCTGATTTAGAAAACTTATCATATTTACACTACTTTGATATTCCTTAATAACTAGAGTGGAAAATGTTTGGAGGGAAAACTGAAGGAAGAAGTTCTAAAACAAAGAAGATATATGAAGATGAGTAAATTGGAAGATTTATGATATTTCTGCCCGTTACTTGCCCCCCCCTAATTTTACTAAGTCAGATTAGAAGAAAAGCTAACCCAATTCACTACAAGGCTCACTTGAAACCTCGATATTTAAAATTTTCTTATAGGCCCTTTTTTTGACCCAATATTGATCCATGTCTTCTTTATATCTCTTTGTTAATTTTATATAACAGTGTGGAAAATAAGAAAGCTTTTTATTGTTATTTTTTGTCCCACTTCATTTTAAGTCCTTTTATATTACTATGACCTTCGATTATGTGTCTTTCTCTTAATAAAACCTTCACCTCAACTGCAGTCCTTAGATATGCCATATAGATCCAATTTTGTAATTATATTTTTTCCCAACTTTTTTTAGAGTAGTCTTAGGCTCTTAGCAGCTTGTTACGTGTAAACTTATAAACCTAATTTTGGTAAAAAAAGAAGAAAATAACTCACAAATGTTTGTGTGTGAGGAGTTGTGATTGTGTGCTATTTCTACTCTCTTTGCTGACTTTTTGTTTCATGATATTAAAGGTTCCATCATATCCAGATGATGTTGCGATGGCCCTTATAGAGGAGGAGCTTGGTCAGCCATGGCAAAACATCTATTCTGAACTCAGTTCCTCCCCAATTGCTGCTGGTATTTTATCATCTGCTGAACTTTGTTTTAGATCTTAAATTTATGTGCATGGTTGATTAGTTTCTGAAACTTATCACGAAGGACATCTGTCCCTTTAGTTGCTTACTGAAAGTTCATTAGTCTCTCATTATTTGTTCTTGTTTTGCAAAATCTATGGCAGCATCTCTTGGACAGGTGTATAAGGGCCGTCTAAAAGAAAATGGAGATCTGGTAGCTGTTAAAGTACAAAGGCCTTTTGTTCTTGAGACAGTAACAATTGACTTGTATATAATACGGAACTTGGGATTAGTTCTTCGGAAGTTTCCGCAGGTAGTGTTTATCGAATCACGGTCCTGCAGTCACTTGTTTGCTTCTGTTTCTCTAAGCATATATTATTGTATTCATTGTCCCTTCTTATGTTTTCAGATCTCAGTTGACGTGGTTGGATTAGTTGATGAATGGGCTGCCCGTTTCTTTGAGGAGCTTGATTATGTTAATGAGGGTGAAAATGGAACACTCTTTGCTGAGATGATGAAAAAGGACCTTCCTCAGGTAAGTCTCATCATATTTAAAAGCTTGTTCCTTTATTGTGTGGGGCAATTCTGCTCTTTGTGGAGTTTGATTTTGAATATTATTTATTAGAATGCTGGCTGGTATTATATTGATTTTAATCACTGTAACCACTTAGAACTCATGTAAAAAAAAGAAAAAGGAATAGCGTGCAACGTAAAGGTTCTCTCTCTCTCTCTCTCTCGTGACAAGAATTTTCTTATGAATGATACTTTGTATTTAGGAATGACATATTTATGGCAAATATATGCTGTTGTTGCAATAGATAATTGTCCTTCATCTTTTACGACCTGATAAAGTACAAATTTAGGGTAGCTTCATAAAAAACTCAAGGTGACTCGTGCCCTTTTACCGGGATTTCATTTTGTGCGAATCGAGCAACAAGGCATGCAGCTTCTTTTCTGGTTCCATTGTATCTTTTGCTCTTAATGAAAACTGTGTTACTGGGCACCAATTGGGTATATGGGTTGCTCCTTGGGATGTTAGCTCCCTGATTGTTTCCTATGAGGCTTTGACATGAGTGGGAGTGCCATGATTCTTTGGGGATGTGCTATGATGGTATTCTTGGTCACTCAGATTGAAAGGAATACTAGATGTTCACAGGAGAGCAATCCATGAAAGAAAATATTTGGGTAGAGTCCAATTGTTTGTCCTTGTGTCATTCACTGGTCATTTAGATTGAAAGGAATACCGGATGTTCAAAGGAACAATCCATGAAAGAGGATTGTTGGGACTTGGGATAAGGTCCAAATGTTTATCTTCCTCGTGGTTTCACTTACAAAGTAATTTAAAGGGTGCCATTTAAGTGTTCAGTTCTGGACTGCGTAACTTCCTCATTATCTCTAAACATGGTTATCTGTACGTGTGAGCCTTCACATAGTGAGAAGAATCAAATTTAGCTTTATTAGGTGATTTATTGGAAATCCAAACTGGATTGGTATTAGAACATTTTTAGAGATGGTGTTGGGAGCCTAATCATCTATTATTCATGTTGGCAATGGAGGTTCTGATATAAGGTCAGAAATTTAGCAGATAGGTATTGCGCCATCGTTCAAGAAAAGAGGGGTTGGAGCAGGCATACTTGCCTAACAAAGGCCAAGTATGAAGGCGTAATTTATCAGAGAGGCTGGATAGCTGGGGAGAAGAAAACGTAGAGCAGAGAAGATGTGAGCATCTCTACCGGCAGTTCTGACCTTTGGTCCTATTCTAGAAGGACATGGGAGCATGGTGAGCCCATTGGCTATATACTGGGTGGGTGTAACTTGGCAGGTCTGTGGTGCAGAAGCTGATGAAGCTTCCCTAGATAGTATGCATCAACAGGTGAATATAGGGTGCTTGGAAGACAAGGGAGCTGGAACAGATGGTTGATGGTGGCCTTTTAGAAGGATTTGGGGAGTATTAGCCTAGATGTTTTTTCTGGGATTAAAGGGTTGCAACTTGTAAGTAAAACCAGTTTGACTTTGACCATTGTTAAGGCAGCAGTTTATCAGGTGCTGGAAGGGGGTGTAGCTGGCAGTATCGCGGGTGCTAGTGGTGCTCATGGGCTGATGAATGTGGTGGCTTAGAAGCAGAAACAAAGGGAAGAACAGAGGACAAGTTGTTAGCACCAGTTAATTGTACTCCAGCAGTGGTTGTGATTACTAGTACTACTGAGTCACAACAACATGGAACTAGTATTGATCCCGGAAAAGGCTGCATAGGGAGAATTTTGGGAGTGGAGAAATGGTACCACTTGATAGGCTGTTAGGGATTTCTCATTATATGTTTTCTTAATTGTTATAATGTATCTAAACAGTTTATAGACATTTTCGGAATTGTTACAAGGAAATTCCAACACCCACCCTCTCCCCGGAAAGGTAAAACAAAAAAGCTTCCATGAACCTCTAGGAAATTATGTTGTGATGATCATGAGAGATTTGTGATCTTGTACAATTACTTATGTTGTGATGATTATGAAAAGCCTTGTTTTCTTGTACAATTGAAGGAGATATATTCATCTCAAATAGCATCTATTAGTTAAATGATTTTCAGGCTTGATTATAATGGAGCTGGAATAAGTGGGAAAACTGTCTCCTATTTGAATACTGTCGTCTGAGTTTTCAGTGTTACTTGTGAAGAATTTATGGCACTTTCTAACAAGTTTCAGTTTCTCAGGTTGTTGTGCCAAAAACCTATCAAAAGTATACTTCACGAAAGGTTCTCACTACACAATGGGTAGACGGGGAAAAGCTGTCACAAAGTACAGAAAGTGATGTTGGGGAACTGGTCAATGTTGGAGTTATATGCTACCTGAAGCAGGTGATTGACTTTATCAATTTACTTATGAAAGCTTATGCACTGTGGAGATACAGAGATATATACCATTTCACCTTCAACTGTTTTTTTTTTTTATGTAAATAGCAATGTATTTTTTTTTCAGTTGATGAGATATGTGATTCTAGATCTAACTTCTAAAACATTTCGATCCTGGGAGGATCATTTATGTGTTTTTCTTTACTTACCAAAAGCTATCTACTTGTGATTGATATCTTAAATTGATTTCTAATTTTAGATTCTGCTGATATATTGATTGGTTATGTATGGAATCTTTTCATACACATTACTGCACAAAAACTGTGCTATGAAGCATCCTCTCTAACTTAGCCTACGTTTGGTTGGAGGGAAGGAAGGGGGAGGGATGGAGCAAGCTTCTGTTGTTTGGTAGAGGGGAGAGGAAGAGGGGAAGGATAGGAGGAGGGATGCAGCATTCCTCCGGGCCCACCATTTTGCTTCCATCCGAAAGTGGAAGGAAGAGGAGAAGAGAAAGAATGAATATTTGTTGGATAAAATCGAAAAGACTTTATCACTCTCATATAAGTGTATTAAATTTAAACAATTTTTTTGATAAGTAAGATTTCATTAAAGAGCTCTCAAAGGAGAGCGCAACCCAAGAACAAAAGTTAGACCAAGAAGGTCTGCTCAAACTATCTACAAAAGAAACTATATCCTCCATTGATTTACAATTCCATCCCTGAACCCAAAAATATAAAGTATAAAGAATAGAGAATTTAAGCACCCAAGCCGGAACTTCAACTCCATCAATGGGCCGCCTGTTCCTCTCTCGCCACAGTCCCCACCGAAGGCAAAGGGGTGTCACCCTCCAAGCATCTCAGATCTGCCTCCTCACTGCACATCCTCTCCAAGCCTCAAGCCTGCTCTGTGGGGACTTCGACATAACCCAAAAAATGCCAAAAAGGGCAAAAAAACATAGCCCAACAATCTCGAGCTACCGGACAATGCAAGAGAAGATGAAAAACCGAACTCTTCATCTTTCTTGCACAAGCAAAACACCAATAGACTATAATCTGACCCCTCTTTCTCAGATTACCAATAGTCAAAATCCTCCCTAGGACCACCATCCAACCAAAAAAGGCCACCTTGAGCAGTGCCTTGGTGTGCCACACTGCCTTCCAAGGGAAGGAAGGCCCGCAAACATCTATTAGGCTTCTGTAGAAAGAGCGCACCTCAAAAGTCCCATGACTGGACTCCATCCAACACTAAATGTCAGGCCCCTCCCCCCCAACCTCCTGACCATACAACATGGCCAGAAGCTCCCCGATGTCTCCCAGCTCCCAATCTTGGAATGGTCTCACAAACTGAAGATCCCAAAACAACCTTCCACTATCAAGGCGATAGCAGTCGACCGCTAACTCCTCCTTGTCCATAGCTATTTGATATAGACGCGGAAAGATGGACTCTAGCGAACGATCCCCACACCACCCATCCTTCCAAAGGAGGATGAACACCGCCCTTCCTTAGTGATGCCTCTTCCATCCTTCCTCCTATCCCTTCCCTCCATTTTTCTGCTATTATATGATTTTTTTTTTTTTTTAAGTACTGCAATTCTATGATTTTTTTTTTTTTTGAGTGATTCTATTTCACCGAGATAACATCATTAGTTGGTACCACGTTGCTAAATATTCAACACCTAACTTGGTGTCTGTGTTTTTGATTACTGAGATGTGCCTATGAAGTGAACGCCATGGTCCCACAAAGCAGGAACCAGAACAGACCTTCAAGGGTGCAAAAAGCATGTCTATTTGCCACCTGGCTCTGTGGCCACAGTTCCTTTCTGGGCCAACACGTGCTGCCCTAGTCGACCAGAATCAGACAAGCTAACACAACATGATACTTGACGCTGCAAAACTCTTCTCTATGGGCATTAATAGTGGCCACTATATAGTAATGAATAGGCATCCATCTTACAATGATAAGCTTTATCCAAAACTTTTTCTTTCTATTGATGAATGACTTTTGAAGGGATTTAAAACCCTAGGAGTAGGTTTTGATGGTTAAGCTTTCTCATATAGATGGCAGATTGGGTAGCTAAAGGTCTTTGCAAGGCAAACGATGCCATACAGCTATGAACAGGGCAGCATGTTTTTTTTATATCAATATAGCAACCTTTGCATGTGGGTAATCTGAATAGAGGCTGCAACAGCAACAACAACAATTAAAAAAGCCTTTTTCTGAACTACTTGGGGTCAGATAGAAACAAGGTAGTCAGAATAGAGGTGGCAGATGGAAAATGGTTGGGGGTATACATTGCAGTCAATGACACTATATTATCCGATTGGACAAATTAAGAGTTAAGAGGTTCAAAATCAATCAGTAACTACTGTTAAATTGTTAGATAGGTCAGGGTGCATGTTGAAACTAACTGGAAAAAAAGAATATTTTGGATTGATAGGTGGCGGTAACCCTCACTTGGCAGACATCATTAAGCTGAGACACTGGAAAGATGAGCTGAGCTGACATGCTAGATGCCATTGGAAAAACGAGGCTGTTTTGATATTTCTTGTTTTTTCTTTTGTAAATTTAAAGTTTATTTATTTAGATAGTAAGCTTCACCCTGTGCAACATAAAATGAGAAGTTAAAAGTGGCGTCATTTGAGAATAAATCGAGATAAAATTGTTTAGAATGGTTTGGCCATGTGCAATTGAGAACATGGATGAGGGAGCAATTGAGAACATGGCTTTAACAAAGAGCTGACCTGAGGTGAGGGATCCATATTGTCAATCCCAAATACTGCTCAAGGCTTGTTGAGTTACTTAATTTTAGGATAATAGTTAGAGCGACCCTTCATTTATTTTATTGAATTAGCATTTCAACTCTCAAATGGTTAAAGAAGTGGTAATCATACTTTATTTAATCTTTAGTTCAATTTTCATAATATTCCCAATTGTAATTATCTAATCTTACCCAAGTTGCTCTTAGTCCTAAATCCTAATGCGCTGATCCCGAATTTTTCCTCCTTTTTCTTTCTTAATGTCTTTCTTCTTCCTCTTGCAATAAAAAACCGATGATTTAAAACTGGAGTTGCTATTTTGATTAAATTAATTTTTGATTGATAATGTTGCATGGTTTGTTTGATCTTGGCTATTTGTTGTTCCTTTTTTTTATAAGTAAGATTTCATTAAAGGCACTCAAGAGGGGAGGCTCTCAAGAGAACACAAAAAAACCCGACAACTGCCAACTATAATTTCAGGCTATCAACAAAATCCCCTGCAGATTTACAAGTCCATTTACCCAAAGGAATAAATAACTCAAAGTGAAGTATTTGAGAGATCAAATAGGAGTCTCCTCTCCATCAAAGGATCTCCTATTTCTCTCTCGCCACAAATCCCGCCATAAACAAAAGGGAGTGGCCCTCCAAGCATCATCAAAATGTTGTTCCTCTTTACTGGTGTTGGTCTAGCAAAATGTGAATTCCATTGGCAATAAAATAGATGAGTTAATCAGCTACTGCAGTGTGATGAAATTCATGGAGGCCATGACTTGAAGATTACTTAAAGGACGATGTTTGTTCGGAATCATTTCAGAAACTGAAGACTTTCAATTGGTATTGTTATGAAAACCCCATAAATATCGTATAAGATTTAGGAAAATTTTTGGAAACTTCTGGAAGTAGGAGATAGCACAGAAACTGGTAAAATTTAGTATATATGAGTGGCACTGTCTTCTCTCGTGATTGCTTAGAGCCCCTCTTCCATCAATAGGTACTCCCAACGCATCGACCACATGCCCTAGCATTGGAAGCAATGAGGAGGAACTAAGATACATTGCCTTGTGGAGACATGGATAAGAACTTCTTTCTGTCCTAATCTGTAATTGAAATAGGAACTTAGAAAGTACGAATGTCAGAATAAGCACTTTTCAGATTAATGTCGAAAACAGCATTCATTTCCAAGTACCTTCAAACATAAATGATTAAAGATGTAAAATATGATCTGAAAAGGCAAAGTCACTTTGAGGATCTTGTGCCCTGCAGCATATTGGCCTTTGGCAGTAGATCTGCTTGGTATTTGTTGATCTCATTGTGAAGGCATAGCTGAGAACTGAGATTAGAGGACAAAAAGCATGAAGAAAGAAAATCTTGGGTAGCTTGGGTGTCTTTTTATCAAGCATATGAGCCCACATTTTGACAATTTGATCAAATTCTTACTGTATTGGATGCAAGATTACATAGTATATTGTTGATTTCCTTGTACCTATTGTTTTATGAAGAACACTCATTTGATAATTTGATCAAATTCATTTATTATATGAACTTAAGAAACAATTAAAGGCAAATAGGTACTGCTTGTGTAGTTGATTCGAAGCTAGTGTTAAATGGAGATCAACAAGACTTGTGTCCTTTGAAGTGTTAAGTTGTAGAAGCATTTAACAAGATATTGACTAATGGTGGAGAAACTTCAAAATGGTTTATTCCTTCCAGTGCAGTAAAGCAGCCTAAACCCAAAATGCTAATTAAACCTGGCTCTTAATGCTCTTAACTATACAACTATTAGCCATGAAAGTACTTCCTGATATTTATAAGGTTGATATGTTTTGATGTGGAAAGGCTGCTAGATTAGCCGTGTTTCTGTGAATAAGTGATAATTTTGTTACAAGAGAACCTAATAAAGGTGAGCTATACAACAAGCACATAGTTTAACATGAAGAACATTCCCTAGAAGTCTCTATTTAGGAAAGCCTAGAGAAAAGAAAAGGAGATTTCCAAAATAACGATGTAAGGAGTAGCTAGGGCAATTCTTCATCATAAAGAATATTTGTACCCACTCCAACACGGACCAAAATATAAATGGCTGCATTGTCTCTTATGTCCTTTTCTTTGCTTATGGTACTTGTTGCATGGATAGTTGCAAATTGCAGTGTGCAAATTCCCCATAACAAGCATAATTGCAATTTGCTGTTAATATGTGGACAAAAATTCACTCGCCTACCTTATCTAACTCATTTTCATTTGGATTCGTAGTTACTTGATACTGGTTTCTTCCATGCTGATCCACATCCTGGGAATATGATCCGCACTCCAGACGGGAAGCTGGCTATACTTGATTTTGGTAACAATCTATTACATGAGTATATGGTGAAAGATCATCTTTCCACATGGTTAGCAGCATCATATGCATGTTCTTGTTTGAAGAACTTTGTGATCTTAGGTTTACATTCTTCTTAATTGCAGAAATAACTTGAGTAAACGTTTTTGAATATCTTGGATTGAATAGCTTTCAAACTTTATTGAACAGAAGGCTGGCAAACAGTTTTTACTAAGTTGTCTACATGCAAAGTAGGAATATGGAATTTAGAAGAAAACTACAATGATGTATGGTGAGATGAGTCAGATGACTGATTGTTTTAAGGGTAAAGCGCAAAAAAAAAACCCTGCTATATACAAATTGTGCAAAAACCCCCCTGGTGTTCAATTAACACCCCTACAGTTTCAAAATTGCTCAAATAAGGACAAAGTGACATTTTGCCGGTACCGAAAATAGTAAATCACTAAAATGCCCTTCTAGAATAATAAAAAAAATAGAATATGCAAAATGTCCAAAATTTACTATTATACAATTATAATTGTTGTAAAAAATAGCGGCAAAGCACAATTACGAAACACGACACAAAACGAATCAAGCACAATGCACAAAACACAAGAATTTACGTGGTTTGGCGATGTGCCTACATCCACGGCAAACGATTTCATTATGCGAAAATCAGGAGATTACAAGTTTCAACCCAAACCCTAGCTCTCACTCTCTCACTCTCTTTTTGCATTTTCAGTGTTTTCTCTTGTTCGTTCCTCCAAACCCTTAGATTTCCTTATATATCGGGCTACAAGAGAGTCCTAATCCGAGTCCAAAACCCGTAAGCGAAAAATGGGTCATAAAATTTTTCTTGGTGGCTTAAGGCCACACAAAGCCCATTTTTCAGGTCAAGAGACCATTTGGGTGATTTTTGTTTTGTTAGCTAGCTGTCTTGTTTTGTACAGTTAGGCAAAGTCTGTTCATTTATTTTGTGTCTTTGAAATCAACAGATTAAATGGAAATTGTTTTCATAATTAAATATATATATATATATATATCTTCATGTCCAAACCCAAATTGCAAACCAGTGAAGAATCTAAGGAATCCCCACTTGTCATCCATGGAAATAAAGACTACCATGAATCAATTTGCAAACTAAGACTTACCAAACAGAGTCCAAACAACAGATTCGTCCCACACAAATTCCCTCTCTCTAGATTCTCGCCGGAAACAATGGCCACCCCCTGTTCTCACACTCATCTCCATCCATCTAAAACTCAACCAAACCTCCATTAATTTAACCCAAATTTTACCTCATTCAACCTCTCTGTGTTTCACGGTTAAAGTCTTCAAATACTGAAGGCTTTTAGGAGAAAAGGCAGACAATGGGGCTTTCCAAATGGGTGCTTGCTGTTTCAAGTGATATATCCATGTCGTTTCAGAGTGTAATCATCCCTCTTATCCATTCATCACAATCGTGTGTGGTGTGTCTGTGTTTATATATATATCTCATGTCGATCAAAATCATTATCCAGCTCTCATTAATGCACTTGCCTCCTCCCCCATATCACCTAAAAGATGAATACTAGATTCATAAATTGTGTAACAGAGAGAGTTGAGTAAGAGAGACAAATAGAGTGAGAGAGAACTTAAGAGAGATAGAGAGAGAGTTAAGTAACAGAGAAAGGGAATCTAGAGAGACAGGGAGTGAGAGAGGACGAGAGAGGGAGAGAGAGATGAAGGAATTAATATAGAACTCTGAGGGGCATTTTTGTCTTAAGAAAAGGGTATTTTCGGGTTTTTAGAAAAAAATTAAACCTCCAAGGGTCAGAATTGAACGGTAACTAGTGGGAGGGGTTTTTTTGCACACAATTACCAAACTGTAGGGAGTTATATGCACCAACATAACTGGAGGGGTGTTTTTTGCACAATTTGTATATAGCGGGGGTGTTTTTTGCACTTTACCCTTGTTTTAATAATGAAGAAAATAGTAGACCAAATCACGTTAGGGAGTTCTGTTGAGTGTGACAATATTTCTCTTTTGTTTCTTTTTTTAATTTTATTTTTACTTTTCTTTTTGTTGGGATAAGATGGGGTATTCTTCTCTCGAAGGAAACTAGAAGTGACGGACCCAGCTAAAAAAACTCACCAGATCCAGGCCTCACAAAATGTACAAATGCCTCTTAAACGGCTACTTTGATCTTTGCATCTTGACTCGATCATCTGTATCCTTTTTAGCTGAACAGAAAATTCAACTAACCTCCTCCTCGAGCAAGATGAATTTCTAATTTTTTCACAGCATAAGTGATCATACTGCCTAAGAATCCAACCGCCTTAGACCATGAGTATATCCAATTGATCACCACATAAAAGTTCTTTAAGACATGATATTAGGTAAACTTATCTCAACTGACTCCAAACCTTTTGGATAACAACTCTTTTAGCTTTGGTGGACATAATCTATCGCAATTGGCCTCTAGAAATCAATGTTAACATTAGTATTACGCTCTCTAAGTAGACTCGTCAACCATGTTGATCCAGAATCTAGAGGGAGCAACTCTCAGTGTAGAATACAATTTTCTCCATGGAAGGAGTGGTTTTCCTTTTTTTCGATGAGTTAGTAAAAGATGGAAGAGAGAGAATAAAGAAGATGGAAAGAAGAGATAGACGATGGGCTGGGAGTTTGCTTTTGTACCAATTTAGGCAGGAAGGAAAAGACTGAAAAGTGAATAAAAGAACAGACAGAGAGAAGAAGCGTAGAAGTAAAGAAAACATGATAATAAAAAAAAGTCCATAATCTTGTTAACTCTCCACAATAATATCATAAATTTATCCTTGCACAAAACAAAAGGATAAATACCAACTAAAGAAAACATAAATACCAGGTTATGATAGAAATAATCTTGAACATATTACTAAAAGTTACTGGCACGTGGGTCACATCTTGATTATGTAAGCAGCCTTCCTTAGAACTGAAAATTTTCAAGAGCTTTTTCTATTGTTGAGAAAAATATCAAATGCTCTACTTCATTTGTACAAGTGTTCAGCCAAGAAATACTTCCTGACAGAATGTATTAAATTAGCCGAATAATGTTATCGGAACTCATCAGTTTGATTCCTCCAAGTTCCTTACCAAACAAAATCCAAAGAGATGCTACAGAGCAACCTTCTTTTGTATATTGCCGTTTTATTTGTAAAAGCTAGACAACCCAAATATGGAGAAAGACACACAAGACGATCAAACTTTGCTCATATCAACTATCACAAAGAGACATCAAGAAGCGTTACTAAATCCTGATGGAGCAAAGAGTCATCACTATCAAGGAGCGTTTTGAAATTGGAAATGAATAAACAAGGTTAATAGTCCCACAACTGCTAGCACAGGCTAGGCATATGGAAGGGCTAAGGGCCTCTCTAGGCCTTTCACTTTTATTTGTGTCCACCTTTAAAACTGGAAATGAATAGACAAGAGGTTAATAGTCCCACCACTGCCAGGACAGGCTAGATACATGGCAGGGCTAAGGGCTTCTCTAAGGCTTCTCACGCTTGTTTGCATCCACTTTTTTTGGGTCATATCAAGTTAAAGCTCTGATTTATATCAGAACCTTGCCTTAAGAGAACAAGTATCATTCAGAAGTGTAAAAGAAGTAACTTGTAAGTCATGATTTTTCATCATCATTCATGTATGAGAAAAAATCAAAATTCCAAGAGAACAACCACTAAAAAAGAAGTAATAGAAAAGAAGCTGGTAAGGATCTAAAAAGATGGAATAGGTGAGGCAAAGCAAATCTTGAAGAGCCTCTCTCCACCTCAAGTTCTTAAAATATTGATCTAGTTGTCAAGGGTGAAAATGAGCGTTGAATGATGAATATGGATGCACACAAGAGAAAACTGGGCAATCCCCGTATCAGCTTAGATGGCAATATCTCTAGGAAGATGTGACAAACTTCAGTTGGCTACTAGGCTTTAATGAAGAACATGCACTGTTTAATGTTTTAAGGATCTTTGGGCTTCTACAATATACTTACTAGTCTCTCAGTCAGTATCAAGTATGGATTGTGCAATCACATACTTGGCTTCAATAATTACATGTTTGCTCTAGTAGTTGTAGGATGTTAGTATCTTTTAGGAATGGAATCCTCCTTTTAGGCTGGTCTCTTCAATTCCAAGAAAATATTAAGTTATCTTATATTTTTAGTTTAGAATATCCTGCTAATATATTAAATTTTCTTTTCTGTCTGTGTGTGTGGGTGGGGGGTGGGGACTAGCACTATGTAATTAAAGTTTATAAATCAAGTGTAATATTATTTTCTTTATAATATTAGTCTTAGTGTGTGTGTATATTGAGGAAAAGAAAATCCAAAAAATGAGAAAAATGAGAAAAATACAACATAAATAAAGAAATATCCAAAAAATGACAAGAAAAACATAGAGAAGAAGATACAACAAGTTACATGTAAAAAGAGAAGTGGTAAAGAAAAATATTGTTAAAGATTTAATTTTTCTTCAGCAATTGTTTCAATTTTTGAAATAAAAAAACTGAGTACTTTGATTCCACTTTAGGAAAGATATATCATTACAACCTTGACGAAAGATAAGAAATTTTTTTTTTTACCATTTAACTAAACAAAATCTTGCAAGCTTTAACAAAACATGATTATTAGGAACAAAAGAAACAAGTATTTTAATAACTAATACAAGGAGTAGTTATAGAATTTGTCATTTAACAAGTGAAGACTCAAAAAATTAGCATCTATGATATCATTGTTGTTGTGCTGTATTTGTCATCTTGGTCTCATAACAGCTTAGTTTTCTATACTTTCCAATACTCCCAAGACTTGCCGATGGAGATTAGCATATAATACTAGATATTTTTCTCGTAAACACCATCTAACAAAAATGTCTGGCAAGGAAGGTTCAAGTATTTTTATTAAACATGAGGAGACATTAGTACAATTTTTCCTTTTTTCTCTCTTGATTTCATATAATAGATATTATATATGTGCATCTTTAAATTTATTACATTTTTTGTTTAACAAGATTTTGACTTCAAAATTAAGGCTAAAAAAGGTTCAAGTTGAAATTTCTATGAGTTTTGAGGGTACACAAGTTATATTTATTTCCAAACTCACTATTTTTGGGGCCAATAAATGTGTTGAAAAAAATTTCCGGGGGGGATGTTTGTTTTGGTTGCAACTGAAATATTCCTAGAGTTTGGGGGACTACAAGTCAGGATTGGTTACAAAATAACTATTTTTTTTTTTTTGGGGGGGGTGGGGGGGCTGGGGCTGGGCTACAGAAATGAAATTTGAAAAAATTTGTGTGGCCATTGCCCCCCCCTAGCTTCTCCCCTGAATCAGACAATGGTTTCCAGTGTACAATTGAAAGACGTACCCCAGTTCTGTGAGATGATTTTCATTTGTTCATCAATGGATTTAATAAATCCCTTTAATATATTTCTCATGGATATTCCATTACAAAGTTGAATGTTTGATATATGTTTTCTAAAGCTTGCTTTTGTTATTCAGGCCTAGTCACAAAATTAACAGACGATCAGAAATATGGAATGATTGAAGCTATTGCTCACCTTATTCATCGGGATTATGGAGCTATAGTCAAAGACTTTGTCAAACTTGATTTCATTCCAGATGGTGTTAATTTGGAACCCATCATGCCTGTACTGGCCAAAGTTTTTGACCAGGCACTTGAAGGCGGGGGAGCAAAAAATATCAACTTTCAGGAGCTGGCATCTGATTTGGCTCAAATAACATTTGATTATCCATTTAGGATACCCCCTTACTTTGCTCTTATAATTAGAGCAATTGGGGTGCTAGAAGGAATAGCTTTAGTGGGGAATCCAGATTTTGCGATTGTAGATGAAGCCTACCCATACATTGCTCAGGTATATGGAAGAACCATTGGCATGTTGGTATATATCATAAATATTCTTATATGCAAATGAATGTCATTAGATCTCCCAGTGGGAAATCCGAATACTATTCTCAAGTATTTTGGATGAGAGCACAATTATGCTCCTAAATTTGATAACTTTCTTTTTCTGGTAAGTCCTAAATTCAAGAACTTATTGCATTGTTTCTTGATAAACAACATCAGATTTTTTTTGTTAGATTGTGGATATTTGTACAAGCTACATAATCAGACTTTAACAATCATTTGCTGTCATTCATATATTTTCTAATCAGTTATTATGGTAGCTGAATTTTGTTATTTCTGTAAGAAAATTATTTGATACAAATTCCCTGAGTTGTTGAAATGGTTATGGTAATTATCACTAAAGAATCCTTTTTGTTTTATCATATAGAAATTTCCACTTGGAATAGCCTTAAAATAATTTCCTCCATCTGTTATCTTCTAGTGCCAATCTGGTTTGGCAATTAGAAGGCAAGCTTAAGTAGTGTGATGCATGTCTTCGTCAAACTACTGTATGTGCTTTCTGACTTTGTGAACCAGTTCATTAACTGATAGTTCTTATGTCCTCTTACTTTCTCTTATTTTTGCGCCATGTCAGTCAAAATTAAAGATAGTGTCATCTTTCTTTATTTTTATGTCAGAGGCTTCTGACTGACGAATCGCCACGTCTAAGGAAGGCTTTGCGTTACACAATATATGGAAAATCTGGAGTTTTTGATGCCGAAAGATTCATAGATGTTATGCAAGCCTTTGAAAATTTCATAACTGCTGCCAAAAGTGGAGGTGGGGAGGATCTGAACGGTGGGATGGCTGAGCTTGGCGTCCTGCAAAGTCAAAGTGGTTACATCTTTCCTGGATTTCCATTAAGCACATCTCAATCAGAGCAGCCAATTCAAACCAGGGCAGCGTTAGCATTTCTGCTATCTGAGAAGGGGAACTTCTTCCGAGAATTTCTCTTGGATGAGGTACTTTCATAGTAAATGCTATAGTAGTGTGACTCTGGTATTATTGATCATTGCATCTAATTTATAGTAGCTTCAAGCCTTTAATTGCCATTAGGCATAGAGGTATCTACATCTTTATCTCTAAATGTTTTATGGCACTACATTAAATCTTTCATACCAGCTATGTTACATGGACTCTTTCAAAGTAGGTGAAGTACCCGTGTCCGACACATATTATTCAGACATGGGTATGGGATATGTGTCCAACACTTTTCGTTGGATATACACCTAAAAAATACATCCAATAATTCCATTTTATTATATTATTACTTCAAATGAGTGAAATGTCTATTATGGTCGCTATATTATGTAAAAACATTATTTTACTCTAAAGAATAAAATAACAATATTAAATAAAATGAATATTTAGCAATGTCCATGTGCCCTTCTGATTGGGATTTGACATGTCTGACGTGTGGATACATACCCGTACCCGACACTCGTACCCGAGTCCATGTAACATAGCATACCAGTGTCATCGATGTTACTTGTCATTAGACTCAGTACTACTATTGTTATAATCACTAACGAAGTTAGATACCAAGAAATAAAATAAAAATAAATAAATCACTGAATAGAATAGGAGGTATAAAAAAATAATTCAATTGCTACTTTCTGTATTTACTAAAATTTCAATTTGTTATGTCCCTCATCCTTAAATTGACATTTTCAGTTAAATGTTATGTTTTTCTCAGAAAAATTTGATGATTGAATTGCTATTTTTGGTGTAAATTCATGATGTCTGGTTCAGAATCCTGAAGCAAATATGTCCTTTTTTTCAACAATGAACAAGTTTGATGCTGAGTACTTATTGCTTCTTCTTTGTCTTCCTAAACTGACATTTTCAGTTAAATATCACGTTTTTCACAGGAAAATAATTGGTTCATTTTCTTCACCAATGAACAAGTTTGATGCTGATAACTTATTATTCATTTCAGACATGATCTAATTTTCACATTCATAAAGATAAAAGTGATAATAATCCTATCTGAGTCCCGTTTTATCTCTACATCTAAGAGTCCTGCTCATTTTTTATCTAGCTAGTATGAACTCATTTTGTTCTGTTCATGTTTAGTTTTTCTCCTTGCTTTTTGTATTTTGGTTTTAAACATCATCATTGATTTCTTGCTGTTTACTTTTAACATCATATTTTTGGTTTCTCAAACATCATTCACTAATTACTTGCTGCATTGAGTTTCCTGAATGGATTCTTTAATAATTTTTATTTTGCTCTCCCCTCCTAAATTGTTAGATGCAATGATCTGTTTTAAATTATAATTTATTTGTCTTTTTTGTTCTTTCCTTCCCTGTCTCGAAAGAAATCAGAGTTAAATTTTATGTAAATTATTGGTGTTTTTTCACGAGAGCAGTGTGTTGCTTGAATTATATGATATAATTATATGACTCACTGGTGTTTGCTGGAGATTATTTATGCGATCAGATACGAGTAATCTTGCTTCTCTAACTTCTGTCTTTGACTACGGAAAACAGATTGTGAAGGGCATTGATGCACTTACAAGGGAACAGCTAGTACAAATAATGGCAGTCCTAGGAATTGGAAATGCTGCCCCAATTTTCAGCATAGTCCCTTCTTTGGGACCTATTAGGACTGCAGCACTTTTACCAACCATAACCAAGGAGGACAAAGTCATACTGAACAATGTTGAAAAAGTAGTTGAATTCTTAACTGCAGGGAGTTTAAAATCAAGATCATCAAATCAGGTACCTAAAATTTTTCTGTTTAATAATTCAGAACTTAATTAAAAATTGAGAGGATATATTTCCAAATTAAATATGAATTTTAGTATGGCACACTGATATTTTTTAGTTTGGTTTGTATTGAGAAGTTAATAATTATCCTTTTTTTCTTTTTATTTGACAAACTGGTTCTTAATAGATAAATGATGTATGTTTTAGGTTCTTTTACACCAAAATTATTTTTCGTCACGTCTTATAGACTAGGATTTGTTCTAAATTCACTCATTATGATTGTTGGTCTTCATCTCGTATTAATTGATGTTAGTATTGAAATATCATTTTAAGGTTTAGTGTTTTTTTTTTTTTTCCTTTTCTATGTAGATTTATTATAGTTTTGGTGGATGTCTTCTCAAGTTTGATCTTTTAAGGGAGTTTGATCCAACTGTTAGGAGTTGGAGATTGGAGGTGCCGGCAACTCATAGAACCTCAAGTTGATCAAGAAGGGCGGAGTGCCTTATGGACCATTATCGATTTTTTTTTCTTTGTTATACTTTTTTTTTTATTTATGTTTTGGTGGGTGGGGGCGGGGGTAGTCAGTTAGAGCTTCTGGGCAGGGAAGTTTTGAGATGGGTTTGGGTTTGCAGTTCTTTGGTTCAGGCTAGTTCACAGAGAGACAGTGAAGGCTTTATCAAGTATTTGAAGGACAAGGGGACATCAATTGAAGCTGGTAAGGAGGTTAGTGTTTCCGGTACATGGAAATGCAGGAGGAAGAAAACCCTTCTCAGAGGATGTAATAAGGGGTGGAGCTCCATAGCTTGGGCAATTGGTGAAAAGCTTCAAGAAGAAATCCTATCTGTAGGTGCTGGAAATCAAACAGCTTCTGGAAGAAGACCCTTTTGGTAGTCAAGGTTTCTGTTTAAACAATGCTATATCAAAGATTATTATGAGTTGTAGACTTAAGCTTCTACATAAATGCCTAGTCAGTTGTGTAGGTGCAAGGGATACAGTTGTTCTGGCGAGGGCTAGTAAGTAA
The DNA here is from genome assembly GCA_026545225.1 of Cornus controversa. Taxonomy (NCBI): domain Eukaryota; kingdom Viridiplantae; phylum Streptophyta; class Magnoliopsida; order Cornales; family Cornaceae; genus Cornus; species Cornus controversa. The sequence continues at coordinate 40,301,625 of CM048854.1, forward strand.
TAAGGTGTGGTACGGTGGAAGATTCCAGCAGGAGTATAGATGTTGGACCTTAGCGGTTCACTACTTTTTAAAGTTCCCGTTTGTGGCAGAGGCTGACTTTACCTTGGACGAGAAACACTAGATGTTTGAACGAGAACCAGTTTTCTTTGACTAGTGGATCCCCAATAGCAATTGCTACAGATAAAGTGTGGGTCCTAAGACCATATGGATTTAGGTGTTGGGTCTAGCACTTCATGTGTGGTGGGGGATTCAGAAGGGTGGGCTGGATGTTGGAAAATTTGAGAAGAAATGATGAATGTTTTAGCATGGTGTATGTAAAAGATGATAGCTTTAGCTGTTTGCCTACAAGAGTTTTAAGGGGAAGTTCTTCGGTTGTTAGAAGGTATTTATAAGGAAAAACCAGGATGAATGTTAAAGGCAGCGGTTAGAAGAAGAGGAGAGATTATTTTTCAAGGGGTGAAAGGGAATTGAATAATCTGGTATGGCATGCAGATGTCATATGCTTAAAGGAGACAAAGATGGTGATCTGGTTTTCAAAGAACTGGTGTGAAATGATTGGTTTGTTGATTTGGCTAGCATGGGTGCTTGGGGACACACGGATTCTTTTGATGTGGTATACGGGTATAGTGGGTAAGGTTGATGAGAGAATTGCATGCACTCTGTTTCTTGTCTATTCTCCGATGTCAAGGATGGAATCTAATGGGTTGTCTTTGGGGTTTATGGTCAATGCAGGATTCCAAGGGGATCGGACTTTGGAAGAATTCATTGGGAGTCAGGAATGGGCGAACAAAACCTAGTGTATTGACAGATAGTTCAATGTCAGTTGGTTTCTTATGCAAAGGTTGGGTCCTACTGCTGTTTTTGCATCTCTAAAGAAATTTTTGGATTTTAGCTAGGCTTATGAGCCTACTAGTGGTGGAGAGGGTATAGAGTCGAGGGCTTTTGTAATTTTGTTCTAGCCAAGAAAACCAAGATGTTGAAGGAAGAATTGGAAAGATGGAATGGAGAAGAGTTGGTGATTTTGCCTTCAGGAGAACAGTGGATGTCCTTGACATGTTCTTTGAGTTGCAGATTTGCTGTTACTGGATATGTGCTTACCTATAGTAAATGACATTATAGAAAATACATGTGGAACAATGCTTGAATAATGAAGAAAATCAATTTCTTGTTAGAATGGGAATGATTATTTATTTTATTAACTATACATATGTGCTTTTCCAATTCAATTTACAAATTTCGGGAGATGAAGAGGCATGCAATTTGCCTTGCCCACCACTAAAACAAATTTTCTTACGGGTGTTTCTTCTTTGTGCATATACAGAATATCAATGTTACTCGGGTGATTCAAGAGCTTCTTCCAGTTTTGCCAGGGCTCTCCTCGAAGGTGGTTCCAGAGGTCCTCAGTCGATTGTCTTCTCGAGTATTTGCACGCATAATTCGGGATACATTTTTGCAATGAAGTTTCTGTAGCCGTGCTGCTTAAAGTCCCTCAATTGTGCATATGTTGGTCAATAAAATATATACATATAGAATGCAAATTGATATCTCTAATCCATGTCTGTTACACTTATCTCATTGCTCCCACACAAACCAATTAATTCAATTCTTTGTTCTTGTATTTCAGATTAAATGACTCAAAGATGTAAAGTTGGATAAAATGGCAATTCACAGGAAAACTAACAATGATCTTTTGCAATGCAAGAGCCACTTTTGCTCACAGTGATGTTATATTTTAAAATGGATGATACATGTAACTAGTGATCTATTGCGAGCAAATGGTTCTCAAATGATATTGTTAAACTCCATCTACTCTAAAAGATTAGCTTAAGTTGTTAGACAGAATGTGCAACTTGAATATTTATATTTCTAACACGTCCCTTCAAGTGTGACTGCTTGAAGCTCTGATATCATGTTAAGCACCATCTAGTCTAAAAGCTTAAGTTGTTAGAGAGGGTGCAACTTGAATGTTTCTCTCTCTAACAGATATCAATGCAGTACAGTGGGACTATTTTCTTTGCATGGTCCCTTGGTTATGCTCATCATGATGTACTTACTATTGTCATGCTAGTAATGATCAGCTAAGCCTAGTCAGGCGTTTAACTATGCATTCGAGGATGTTCAAGACTATTCCGTCAAGGCACAGCTTCTGCACTCTAATTTTAAAGCAGCTCAGGTCGATCACAAAATTACAAGGTATAAGAGAACCTCCACGCTGAGGTTTCAGAACTGATGCTGCCAGGAAGTAGACGGTTGTATTTTCATTTCCTTTTCCTTTTCTCACCATCGCAGATGATTATGGGCATTACAATCAATCATGACTGACTGCAAACCCTGCATTTTTCTACCCACCTCCATCCTAGTCTCTCCCAAGGGTTTCTTTATTTATATATTTATTTTCATTTCAAATTAGTTGTGATTTGGTTGAGTGACATGATGAAAAGAGTGTGAACTAATATGACATTTGATAAAATACAAGTCAAGTAGGAGAAACACGCGAGAAGTTATTCAAATTTTCCAGATATCCTGTCAATTCTCCATGCTAAAATGATGAAGGGCAAGGCTCCATTTAACATGAATACATGATTCATCTCGTTTACACAGCCATCTGATTTTAACAACATACACTTTATTCAAGAAAAAAGTGGCAATCTCTGCTCACCTGAAGCATAAGAGATTATATGCTTTTTTAGTGGCGAGATATATTGTGCCCCGTGGAATGCAGCAGCTCGTAGTATATTTAGAGGTCCAAAATCAACAGAGTATGCCTTCTGAAAACCATCTAGGATTGCCATCATTGCAATATTCGCTGGTTTCCTATCTGCTTCATATTTTTTCAGCAAAGATGCCTGCACAAAAATCATGACCAGACTCATCAAGTTAGAAGTAATTAACTACAGGACAGAAGGAAGCCAGCACTGTGAGCAATTTTTTACAGAATAATTTCAAACTTGATGATTGTAGTAAATCTTTCTTACTCGGATTTTAAGGAACACGATATTTGTTATTCAGATCTCAACAATTAAGGCAAACAGAACAATTCCGTCAATATATCCGATAAAACATCCCAAGTTAAATTCTTCAACCAGTACCTTAGTTTCTGTTTTACAACTCTAAGTAGTGCCTCTGTTAATGACTCCCACTACATAACATTATGAATGAGGAAAATATAGCAGTAAGAAGTTTCTTGTCAATTCTTTAATACAATAAGTTACCAACAGAAGGGATTTTGAGCAGTAGACCATTCATTTTCTCCAGAGAATCGTTTGTTTTAAAAAATTATGCAGTATCTCTGAAACCAGAACCACCAATATTGAAATTCTTCAGTACAATAAGTTACCAGCATGGGTACTCTAGTAGTTGTGAGGTGGCGAATGGAATAAAGAGATTAGGAATATATTATCCATGCCTCCATGGATAAGATGAACTGATTGTTATTCTTTCTGATGAGATACTAATGGCTATTCAATCTCTTTCTTCCCCAACTACTAAAGCTTGTAAGGGTGATTTCTCCTTCCCACATTCCTATACTTCTGTTCTAATAAATCTATTCCTCAAGGCATCTATTCCTGCGGGGGATATATGTGAAGCATCAGCAAGTAGAGCTATCATGTTTTACTAAAATTTTCAGATGGCATATATGTGTATTTACATAATTTTACATATTTAAATTTCAATAAAATAATGGCTTAAAAATTGTTGGCTATATTCATGAAAGTTCATCTCTTAAATGTTATTTTTTGTTTCAATTCTAGTAAGTTGTCTTTTACACAGTTTCAGAGCAGATTTGTTTTTTGTGGTTCATATGAATGTTAAGATTTTAATCAACTCACAAACATACTTGAGGCTCAGACATCAATTTGAAAACATAGATATGACTATCATTAAAAAGTGTTATGTTATGGCCCAAAATTTTTGTCTCGGCCCGGGTCGCGTTGCGACCCGATTGACCTGAAAAATGGGCTTTGTGTGGCCTTAAGCCACCGGGTCTGGGGGCAGTGGCCCCGGGAAAAATTTTATGACCCATGTAAATTCTTATGTTCTGTGTGTTGTACTTGATTCGTTTGTGTCGTGTTTCATGATTGTGCTTAGTTTGCGGCTATTTTTCACAACAAAAAGTCTAAACATATTTCCATATTTTGCATGTTCAGATATTACAGTAATAGTGTTGCAAGCAGCAACAGAGAATAACAAGATGGAAAAACAAATTTCAATGGAAGGTTGAAAAAATGCAAGAAACAATTTTTATGCGCTTAATAATCAACTCTTTTATTTAGAAAAAGAGAAATGCAGATAACATTACCTCCCCGATGTCAGATCCTACTGCAACACCCTCAGCAATCACTTTTGAAAGAGCAAAAGCATCCCCAAAGCCCAAATTCACTCCTTGACCAGCCAAGGGATGAACAGTGTGTGCTGAATCACCAATAAGAACTACACGCATCAATGCATAGTGATTTGAATGCGATAAAGATAATGGAAAAACCATTCTTCCTGAAACCAACTTGACCACTTTCGGTGGAACTTCAAAACTCTCATTGGCTGATGATGTCAAGTCTGCTCTAAGCCAAGAAAATATGTCTCCACCACCAAATAACCGTGACTGAGGATGAGGGCCATGTCCATGATCCAAAGCATTATTTACGGATTTCACAAAATCATCCTCACTCATTAATTTGCAGTCTGAAGACTCTTTGGGGTTCATAGTCCACACGATATTGCTGAATTTATCACCCATTGGCAAAAGTGCAATTGGACCAGCAGGTAAAAATCGTTGCCATGCACATCTGTTTTCCACCGCATTTTCTACTGTACAGATGACTGCATTTTGTGAGTAGTTCCATCCAGTCGTTTTGAACCCCGCTAACTCCCTAACACGTGACTTGGACCCATCAGCTCCAACCTGTGATGCATTGACCTTGACACCAATCAAAATTTTTATAGATGACAAAATGGAATTCAATTTCTTACCCATGAGGGGAAATGTATAGCTTTTGCTATCATTTTCCTTCTTGACATGCGTCATCACCCAGTGTGGTCCCCATTAATTGAGGGCACTGGGAGGGGCAAACTGAATACAGACCCAAAGTTTGGCATTATTTGTACAAAGTGGCCGTTCTCAAATTTCCTTCTTACTATGCAAAGTAATTCATTGATATCCAAGTGAAAATTACCACCAATTTTGCATACAAGCTATTGCCATCGCTCAATTCCAGCTTTGCTAAAGAACCATCAGTGTTCAATGTTGTCCTTGATGATGTGCTGTCCACCCTGTTGGCTGAAGAGCTTGGACATAAAGCCATCGATACTAATCTGGAAGGATAGATCGTCTTCTGGAAATCTGTGTTCTGATTATATTTAATTCAATTCAAAAACAGTATCAAGATTGCAATAACAAAATCTAATTCACACTAATAGAAGAATTATGGGTTGTTATCGAAGTTTCAGCAAGTAAAAGTTAATGCAGGCTACGATATTGTATGTGACAAAATTCCTGACACACCCAATTACCCAAAGCACAACACCTCAAAGGGAAGAAGGATTACATCTCACTAATTATCTGACACAGAGTAACATATAACAAACTAAAATCCAAAGAAACAAATACAGAAAAACTAATTGATTCCGTACTACCATTGAAGGAACCTGGCACCAGTGATAAGCAACAATAGGTATATCAAGTCAATATCTAAAAGCAAACCTCTGATAATTACAGCCAACAGACCATAGGTAAGCAAAAAAAATCATTTTTCATGCACCATTTTGTCATAATTTTTACACTATCCAGGAAGATGTAAAAATAGAATGGCATTAATCGAGCATGAAAATAAAGTTGCCAAAGAATTATTGGTTCTTTATAACCGATGGGACTTCTGTAAGATTGACCAATGCGAAATGAGAGATAGAGAGAGAGAGAGAGAGTGGTGAGAGAAGATAACGAAGCAAGCATAGTCGAGTGGAGTTTCAAGCCTCAGTCATAAGAGAGCAGAGATTAGATGATGCAGGAGCATCAAAGAGCCCTAGCCAACAGGCAGGTCTACTGAGCAAATAAATCTTATCTATGCTTAACCTTATGTTTATTTTATTATTATATAGAATCTAACTAGGATCATCTGTCCCATCTATATCTGAATTTATGATTAGTCCATTATCATAGGTTGTTATTAGGATTCTTACAACAACAACAACCAAAGCCTTGTGCAGTGTCCTAGAAAGTTTTTCAGTTCTTGTCGGGCAGAACGAGGACTGCAAAACTCTCTAGGACACACATGTATTTGGTTATTGACATTTATTTTAGGTGGAAATTTGGAATATTAAACACCTTATTTGGCAGAAAACTAAATAACTTCTTTTTTTCTATTTATCAATAGGAATGCAAATTTATTACAAAAAAAAAATGTTAAGAATGGTAGCAGATCTCAGTGAGAGGAAGACCATTGAAAAATATAACAGGGGACAAACATAAGAAAAAACCTAACAAAACAATCAAAAATGGTGAAAATAAAGGTTGAACATAATAGGAGACAAGCATAAGCAAAAGCCAAGAAAACACCATTTACTGGTAAAAGCAAAGGTACTAAGCAAGAAATTACAAATCTCGTCTACAAATTTTCTATAAATAAAGATGTACAAGACACACTATGGCAAGTACCTGTATGCATGACAACAGAGATCTATGGAGCACCCTATTCTCAACCACGCACCTGTATCAAAAGTCCATATCAGCATACCTGCCACTAGTAACTGTATAATTCAAAAGTAAGAATTGTCTCCCTGCTACGTGTGTTCTTACCCTAGTACTTCTTTATCTACGTCTCTTGCGTTGTACTTTGTGAATCCTAGGCCAGTATAATCCCATACCTACAAAGATTTACCAAGGTATAAATGAATTGGAACTGCATTTTCCCCCCAGTGAGTCATCCAAGTCAAAGTAAGCCATTATGGGAATGGATATGACATATTAATTGCACAAATTCTATACAAGGCCATAAAATTAGTCAATTGAAATTGAGAATCAATGCAATAACAATGTACATACAGATGAAATTCAAAATGACAATTCTGAGCAGAGAAGATCACAAAGCACAAAATATACATGCAAAGTGCCAAACAAAGCCAAACGCATGAAGAAAGAAGAGCAAACCAGAAGCCGGGTTTCATGACAATGAAAACCTTTATTTGTTTATTTTAATTCGATTTGGAAAACCAATAGAAAACCTACTAGTTTTGTAGACTAAAACAACTCAAAGAAATCTAGATTTCTGCTACATATATATATTTATATAAACACTTGTGGATTTCTCCGGTTCTTCTCCCATCGCTTCTTGCTATTGTTCCTGTCCTTCATCAAAGGACTATTTTTAGTTGCTTATTAAGATTAATTATAGTTTTCCCATTAACAATATTTCCGAGAAACTTTGAGCCCAAAGCAATTAATGTAAGTAGCAGCATAAAAGAATCCAGCAGGCCCCATCTGTAGAGAATGCCATTACCCGATACTGTTCTAGCCAATACAGAGTGCTGAAGGGGTAGACTACCTCAAGGCTCAAACCTAACCTTTGGTATTAATGGCACAAAGTGGTTGCCTTAAATTTAAACTACATTGTCGCTTTTAATAGCCCAACTTTTTCCATTGAACAAAACAATAGTCCCTAATAGTAAATGAACACTAAATATAAATATTGCATTTATCATTGGCCTTCTATGACAAAGAATCCAGGTGCTTATTCTGAACCTTTTATGTGTGATGACTTCAATGCCATATATCATACGACCCACTCACAAGTAGATCTCCCCTCTCAAGATCTGTTACCATGGAAAATTTAGGTTTTTTTTCTGCAAGAATAAAGTAATTTCCCAAATCTCATTGCGGAATCCTAATAAATTGTCCTGTAAATGTCAATAGAGAATAATGAAACCTGGGGGGGGGGAGGAGAAACATTCACAACACAATTTTCCTGATGAAATAAATGAAGCCAAGAGAAAATAAATCAGATTTTCAGATCAAAACTAAAGGCTGCTTCCTCTATAAGAATACAGGAATACTTTTATGTGCAGCACACATAATTTTCAGTTGGAATGGTTAAACATTAAGTTTGCTTCAGATTGTCCAAATCATCACAAAAAAAAAATGTTTCAATAGGTTTCACTGTATGACTAGATCAGCATAGTGTCTTGAACTTGACCGTTAGCCATAATAAAGAATATTTTTTTTCTTGAAAGCATATTCAGAAAAGTTAGAAAATACAGGCTTGAAGAGATCTATTTCAACATTTTTAAGGGCAATAATGGCAATAATAGCATGAACGAATTGACAATCAAACTACAACCACTACCTGCATCTTATCAAAATAAGCGTGTCGATGCTGTTGAACATATTGCCAAGCGCCAACATCTGCAAAGTGGACATTGTTGAAAGGGAAAAAAGTATGTAAAACATTTATTCCTATGTTTTTAGAAAAAATTGCACTTTCATGCATGCTGGATATTTCCATATACAAAGGGCAAGCAGGACATTACTGCCATAACAGGAAAGCTTCACTTGATGAAAGCAAAAACTACAATGTACATTAGCATGTACATGATATACAAAGAGAAGTTAAAACATTTTTTACTGGAACTTATAAGAAAGAGAATAATTCTGTGTATTTTACACTTCTTTGTAACTAGCATTAGTAAGATTTCAGTCATAATATGAAATGTAATTGCTCTTTGGAAGTTTAGTGCAGTTCAAATCAGAACCATAAACCAAAACCTCACATAGTCCTTATTTCAACCTTGAGCTAAACTTTGGCTGCTTACAATTGCATTAATGAAATGATACATCACTAAAACTGAATATGATTGGAAATTTGACAATATATCTAGGTTTTTTACATTTACAGATATTTTACTTTCAAACCTACCATTTAGAACTTTGCTTGATGACTATTTTCTTACATGCATGTGGTAAGTACTCCATCCATCAGGTATTCAAGTAAACACTGAACAACAAGCTTAACACGGTCATAATTCAAGTACTCTTTTTCTTTTCTCTTCAATGTTATTCCATAATATAAGAAATTAGTAACTCAATCCTCCCATTAGAGAAAGGACAATGCAACATATATATTAATTAGTTAGAAAATATATAGTCGTATCTATATATACATATATATGTGTGTGTGGATTGCTAGAATCAACCAAACTTTTTGAAACAGAATGTTGGTCAGTTAAGAAACAATGTATCCATAAAAAAGTGAGTGCAGTCGAAACGTAAATGACAAGATAGACATATGGCAAGACAAGGAAGGATATAATTAAAAAATGTACACATTCATGAGACGGTTGAAGTAGCATGCATTGAAGATAAAAAAAATGCACCTATGTGTTGCGAGGACCAATTACTGCACTAGTAACGAAGAGTAATATGGTCCACGATAAAGGTAATACTAGGGAGAAAAGACAAAAACTAGAATGAATTGAGATATTAAGAAAATATATGATAGCATGTGATTTAACTAAGACCGTGACCTTAATGGCAAAACAAAATTCATGTAGTTGACCTTAAATAGTTGGGAAAAAGGCTTTGTTGTATTAAGTTGAGTTTATGTGGATTGCTAGCTTAATTGTACAACAAATAGCAATTAACGAACATAATGCAGGTAGGAAACCACTTCATATTGTCGTCCAGACTCCACACAACTTTAATGGTCCCTATAGTACGAGGAACAAAAAATTGAAGGGAAGTTAAGAAGCAAAACATATCCCAAGGGAATGTAAGAGATCTATCCCTCTTTTGTTCGGTGGAGCAAGCTGGACAGGGGTTGCACGACCTTATCGTTATACCCTTATATATTAAAGGAAGTGCATGAATGGCACAAATGAGAAGAGAAATGGGGTGTGTTTGATCTCCTTTCTGTACACTTTTGAGAGGAAACGATTTTAAATGCAAACCACCTCCCCCAACTTCTCTTCCTTTCCCTTGCCTTTCATTCCTACCAAAGCATGAAAATTCTACCGTCCCTCCTTCCTCCTTTCTCCTTTCCCCATCCCTTCCCTTCATCCTTTCCTCCTACCAAATAGACAATAAGGATATGGAGAATTTTACCATTTCTCTTGCTTATATACCATAAGAGAATGAGAATACTGAAAAGCAACTCCAAGTAACAGCAAATAACTATATGAAATAATACTACCACACTTACTATGTTTATCTCAGCCAACCCCACATTTTTATAAATTGACTCCAACATCTGAGTTACATTTTAAAAAATTATGTTTTTGTTTCAAATTTTTTTACTCTATTAGTATAGGGGATCATGAATCTCCCCATTAACTGCATGCATAGTCAAAAAACAAGAGATTTTGAAGTTAGCTGAGAACATAATAAACAATGACAAAACATCAAACTTAATACCTTTGAAAAGAGAAATAGTTGTAGGTGTGACTGTACTGACCCTTGGATCTGGGGGATCCTCATTCTTGATGCACTCTCCACTCATCAAAGCAGGATTGCCATCAATAATGGCAACAGTCAACTGTTTTGTCAACGGCGTGCTTGCTGCAGGCACATGGAGATTAGAAGTTTCATAATTAGTGAAACTAATTGGTATATGCTACATAAGAAGTAAATTTCTTAGCACTTATCAAAAAAAAAAAAAACTTAATTAATTTCATAGCATTAGAACAGCATTGAATTATTCAAATACTTTCATTCTGCTCTATAGTAAACCAATTAGTGCCTTGGTGGTATGATACCACCAAGACTGGTACGTTACTAAGAGTCTTGGTGAGATGAGACCCCTAATGTATTTTTTGGATAGCTTGAGCTTATAGGGAATTGTTTGTACAGTTGTAATTGGGATGCAGAAAGACACCAAGGGAGAGGGATATACTCCTTGATTTTTGTAATCGCCGAAATTGTACGACAAACCTTCTTGTTCCAAGCATACGAGCCAGATACAGAAATCTTCCTACCAAGTCTAGAGCCTAAAAGTCAACTGCAGACAAAATCTCTAAAAACAAGGACGATCAAAAGAATTGGGAACCTCACCTTTACTTTTATTTCTTCCTTAATTCAAATTTCCTGTTTCTTTTGGCCAATATAACAGATTAATAAACCGAATGGAAAAAGTTAGTAAAACCCATGTACAAAAGAAAGGGTTCCCAATTCCACTAATCAGCATAATCATTGGATGGCCTAGGAATCCTTCTAATCTTTGAGTCGGTTTTTTTTTTTTTAGATTAACCAAGGTATCTGAGGCTTCGCCCCCGACTAATTCCTAGGACCCAGGAAGGCGCCTCCCCACCCCAGGCCGGGTAAGTCACGGAATTGTCCGTGGAGGCTGGCCCCAAAGAATTGTTTGCACTCAAGACGAGTCGAACCTTAGACCTGATGCTTCCTGAGGCACCAGGGCCAAGTGACATTACTACTTGAGCCAACCCTGGGGTTTCTTTGAGTCGAAAGTTGTTAACACTTCTAGGTGATTAACTGATTATATGGCCATATCGATTGGCATCTTACCCAAATAACCAAAACTAGAGAAACACCTTCAACTAAACGACGATGGAACACCATAAGCAGAGGTGCCCTGAAAGCTTTCAGTAGGGCTAAAATCTCGGCATAAATAGCAAATCTGTTGTCGGTTGGCCTAGAGAAGAGAGAAATGGTGGTACCCCTAGCATCTAAAAAAGTGCCCCATATTCCATCTGAACAGGAGTTACAATAGAGCAGCAACCAGCAACCAAAGTTAAAGTTAACTCTCTCCATTGCCATATGTGTCCACAGACCAGAGATAACATTACTCGTGGAAATGAGAAACTGTGAAATCAAACTAGTGAGCATGCTCAAAAGTACCCCTCCAAATATATTTAGTAATGGAAGCCATAACCTCAGTGGGAAATTAGAAATGACCCCTACCCCAGAGCTTCTCTTCAGTACATGACAAACCTTAAAAATATTTGTTATTCCTTTTAATCAAAACAACCCAGATGATTGCTACTCACGCAACCCTGAAACTTAGCTCTCTCACTTGCACCAAAAGCTCCAAAAAAAAGTGGAAAGAAGAGGGCTAATGTCCCTAAAAGCAATCCACATGATCTCAGTAACAGCATTAATCTTTGCCAGGTACTGCAAGAGATCAAATCGCAAATGAGGTGGCTGGAAGTTCCATTGCTCCAGAGCATCTCGATAGCGTTGACCTTGTTCTCAAATACTAAAAAAACCAAAACCTTAACTTTAGACTGAGAAGCACGGATACTTCTAAGGAGCCGTGTCCATATCAAATATATGTCGGACACCAATATTTTTCAAATACTCTTGGACACGTGTTTGACACATCTTGGACATGTCCATAATTTAAAAATAAAATTATTAATTTTGGCACATGCACAGAACTTCTTGATCATATGCTAACACGTGAACAATGAACTTTGAACATTGAATGAGTCTTTCTTTAGCAAGGAAAAGAAGAATAATTGTAAGAAAAATTAAACTAAGGTATATAAAATTTATATAAAGGTTGACAATATTTAAAAAGAAAAAAATATATGAAGGTTTCATTTAAGAATAGGGGATGGATGTAGGAGAGAAGTCATCTAATATATATAAACACACACACATCTACATACACAAAGTCACAAACACATGCAAACTTATTTCTTTCTTTATGTGAAAGGGTTAATTAAAATAATATGATTTATAAGTTAAATATTTCACATTATAGTTGTAGAATATATATTTTTTGATATACTTGTCAGAAAAAAATATTTATTTTTTGATATAATTTTATTTTTATATATAGAATGTATATTTTATTAATGTTTCCTCACTGCGTCTATGTCCCACTACTTCAAAATTTACCATATAGCAGGTCTATGTCATGCCATTCGCTTTCCCATATCTATATCCATGCTCCTTCTTATACTTCGAGTGCTTTGATTTGCAAAATTATTTCATCTTCAAGAAAGGAGGCGGAACTCACAGTATTGAAGAGAAAAGTAAAGAAATATTATGAAGAAACTGTACCACTATACTCTAAAATCAAATGGAGTATTTCTTATCTGCAGTAGACACAATCAGACTGAGAAATAGAAGTCATTGTGAAGAAGTGAAACCAATCTATCAATATCATGGTCGTAAATCTTTTTGTAGGAATGAAAATATCAAGAGAGAGAAGTGGAGAGTTGGAGTCTTGGAGGAACTAGATTGAAACATGAAATCCTTAATTCGTGTCTGATGAAGACTAGAAATTCTGAAAGTGTCAAAATAAGTCCTTGACAGCGTGGTCATCCCACCATAAATTCTCTAAGAAACAGATCCCAGATCCCTTGCCAAAAATGTATCTAATACGTGGGGAGACATTGGGAATCCTTGGGAAATGGATTCCCGAGGACAAAATTTACTCCATAAGCCAGAATTGAACCATGAATGAAGAAATTCTGTTAAACTAGGAAATTGTAAAAATTCATAGAAATGCCGGGAATTTAACAAACATTTTACAATGATAACTATAACATGGACAGTGTGGAGGACATCGACTGATTTATGCAACATACTATACCAGAATAAAAACCTAAACATTGTGGAAAAATAATTATCGCAAAAAAAAAAAAATTAGCATATTATAAATTGTTAAGTCAAAGTAAATTATGCATAATGTAGAAACAAAATCTCACCTAGGGAACAAGCTAGAGCCATGCCAACCATGCCGCCTCCAACAATAGCAATGTCATATTGGGGGATATTATTTGTCAAACCATGCTTGTCAACGAACTCCTGGAATGTTTGACGAGCATTCTTTACTTGAATGTAACACCTCAAGTCATAATTATTATCACATGGATAAAGGGCAGCATATGCATGCATGTAAAATTATCCACACAAAAAAACAAAAACAAAGTTGAATTTAACAACTAGCGACAAGTGAAAACTGACAAGAATCACCAAAGGGCTTGTAGCCCAATGGTATAACCTCCCCATCCTCAAAGAGGAGGGGAGGGATTTGAGCCCCGGTGTGGGCAAAAAAGTGTGTGACTCTCCCAAGTAGGAAGAAAAAAAAAACTGAAAAGAATCCTTGCATTTGGCAAAATATATTATGACATTGATTGACAATTACAAGTAAAATGAACAAATATATTAACCTTACTAGGCAGTAAGATATAAACCAAAGGCATGAAAGCAACAGCAACCACCACCACCAAGCCTTTTCCCAACTACTTGGGGTCGGCTACATGAATATAGGGTTTCCATTCCACTCTATTTAAGGCCATAACCTCAGTCAAACCACATGCTATCATATCATTCCTTACTAACTCTACCCACGTCAACTTTGGTCTTCCTCTTCTCCTAGTATTACCCAAAATAAGGACTATGTCACTCTTCCTAACTGACACACTTAAAAGGTCTTCTTTGCACATGTCCAAACCATCTTAATTAATTTTCTTTCATTTTATCTCTTATTTGTGCTACTCCAACCATCTCCCGAATGTGATCATTTTTAATTCTATCCTTTCTAGTCTTACCGCACATTCATCTCAACATTCGCATTTCCGCCATACTCACTTTATGCATATGTTGTTTCCTAACTGACCAACATTCTACTTATCAAAAAAAAAAACTACCCAACATGTTGTGCCATAAAGTATGATTGGTTTAATAGTTGTTCGAGTTCGATAGAACTTCCCTTTCAATCCTAAAGGGATCCGCCTATCACACAATATACTAAATGCACTCCTTCATTTAACTCATCGTCCCATCCTGCCTTGATTATATGATAACCGTCATCTCCAATTCCTCCTTCATTATGAATAAAGACACGAAAGCAAAAGAAGAAAATATATCAATCTTACTAGGCAGTAAGATATAAACCGAAGTCAAAAAAAGAAAAACAAATAAATCTCAAGAGTGGGCCTCACAAGCAGAAAAAAGTCTCTAGGAGATCATTTGTTACACAAATATAATATAAATCCATCGATGGATGAATCCTTTTCTTTCTTTTTTTCTTTTGGAAAAATTTGTTTGTTGCTGTGATTGTATGAGGACATTACCAAATTTACATACCACATACAAGGGATACTGAGAGGGTCGATTGGAAACAAACCCAACCTTTGTCATTATTTTGCACAAAGTGGATGTACTCGGCTTTGAACTCTCATTTTAAAACTTTGTCAGTATGACTTGTACTGTTGCACCAAGCAATCACCCCTAGGTTATTAAAAGAACTGTTGATTAATAGAAACATATACTGCTGTAAGAAGTTAAAGTTTAAACTAGGAAGAACTTCATTTATCTGAATCCACTCTTTGAAACTAATGGGTGTGCATTATAAGATGGAGAGTTGGATTTGGAAAATTGTTGAAGGCTCAGAGTTTGAAAGTTAAAGCAAGTTTCTATAGTTCACTAACTACTCAGTCAGTTCTGCGAATCCTTTACATGGAAATCTCCTTAGACTATAGAGGATTTGCATAAAAGTTGAAGCTGCTTTTACCTTACACATATTTCTAGTATATACTCTTTTAAAATCTAACAGAACTATTAACGACAAGCTATGTAAGACTTCGTATACCCAAAAGCAAACACACAAATCCATTGAAAAAGAAAAAAAAGAGTCACTAAATGAGTGGATTAAATGGAGTAAAGCCTGGATTTCAACTCCGAGTCTAGATCAAAGAGAACTCCATTTTGCTGAATTAAACAAATTGATGTTGTATACTTTCAGATCATTTTCATAATATACTCTGTATAATGGAAATAGTATATGCTTCACAGTTGCTGAAAATCATGTTGTTGAGGAACTTCTTACTATTCGTTGTTAACACATAACAAGTTAATGACTTAGGGATTACATAGACTTGAATCTTAGAATCAAGAAAACATCTCTTATTCATCCAGAAAATATAAGTAGCATTTTTTTTTTGTTACGCCTGGTTGTCCAAATGATTTCACATCTTCATCAACCCCTTCTAATTCATCTAGAAAGCCTTCTTTTTCGGCTTGAAGGCTACAATACAATTAGATATAAAGCATAACTAAATTTTAATTTCATGGTTTAACATTGAATATAGGTATATAATTTTGTTCACCTAATGTCATAAATAAGGAAATAAAATTTCCCCATTTACACCCCCACAACAATAGGGTGGTGAACATAACTTAACATAGGGGCAAGGTGCAGTGGTAAAAACTCAGGCGGCTAAGCGTGAGAATCGTGGGTTTGAATCCTAAGAAGAGTCACTTTGTGCAAATAATGCATTCAGTCTACCCCTCCCAGCACACTCGATTAATGAGAACCAAAAAAGGTAATGACCCTTCACATAATTTAGCATGTGGTCATGAAATGAAGAGAACAAGTGTGGAAAAGAAAAGAAACGAACAAGTTTCAGTCAATATTAGGTATAAAATAAAACAAATAATTGTTCATATAGAGTGAAAATATTACTTCGCTACTTTGGCCATGGTTAGAACCAGATGGCTTTGCAGCTGTATCACTACAGAAATTCTTCCGTGCAACTTTCAGTCCATGGATATTTGAAGCAACTCTACTTGCAATCACCCTATTTGCAGCACATAACGCATTAGACCATTACCAAAAAAGCTTGTGCGATATTGTTAAAACAAAAAGGGCACTAATAAAATGTAATTGAAAAAAAAGTGCAACCATGAAACATAAATGAATAAACATTTAAGAAATTACCAATATTTCAACATTTAATCATTCACCACGTAAATTTTTAAACGCTATTTTCTCTTAAAAGTACCTATCTGTTTGTATTAAATAAATCGATTTAATTCTCCCCTCATCTCCAATAATGAAATACCAAACCTAATCTTGTAATTTTTCTTCTTTTTTTAGAATAATCTAAGAATATGAAGGGAGACCTCCTTGCGCTCCAAAACCCAGTACAATTTTGTGGTTATTTTTTCTAAAGATATGCATCATAACTCTACGGTTGGTTTCTCTACTTTCAATGCACAGGCTTGGCTCATCCTGTAGTATAAAATATATAAATATTTGAACAAGCACGTCCATGTATGCATACATATATATACATATACATGAATTCATGTCAAACTCTGGTAAAAATGTTTTGGAGTTTAACAATTTATACATAAATTAAAGCTCAATGTGATCGTTATAGTTCGAATTTCTCACTCAAACCATCTAATTTAGATAGAATTTTCAAATGTACAGAAAAAGTGGCGAGGGTTTCAGACATTGTATTTCTTAGAATCAGATTGGGACAAATATTTATATAGTTTCTTGACTATAGAAGTTAAAATGCGTACCTGTACATTTTTTGATTCGACGAAACCAGTCTCATTGCTTGTTCTTTTAGAGAGAGAGAGAGACTGGGGAAAACAGTCAATACGTATGCGTCAAACGAGTGTATGTTATGCAACAGTGTTTTGGGCTGAGCCCAACTTTCTTGTCTGCTTGGTCTCGGCCCATGAATTAAGAGAAAATGTAGCCCAATAGAAAAGAAAGAACTAGAAACCGGACATGCCGATCCACATAGGGCACAGTCCGGAAATGTGTCCAACACCTCTAGAAGTATCCTAAAATTTGAATCTATATTTTTTAGTTGGACAAAACTGAGATATTTTCAGGACATTGCAAGGTAATTTTGTAATTTTCTTTAATGTGATTTCAATTCCATTTTAAAATATATTATGAGTTAACTTGAAAAAATAATATAAATTTTTTCAAAACAACCAACAACAAACAAACGTACTAAGTTCCAAATTAGTAATATGATTTATGACAATGTGAATAAAATGAGTAAAAATTATTATTTATATATATAATAATATGTTATATTATTATTTTTTAACGTATTCATGTCATATTCATGTTCGGGTTTTTTTTTTTTTTTTAAATTGTGATACTGTGTATGGATGCTATGTTGTACTCGTGTGTATTCGTGTTTTCTAAAGAAAAAAAGACTTGAATTCCTAGACGGCATGACTTTAATTTTTAAACTTGTAAACTTACCATTGAGTTTTACTTTTTTTATTTAAGACAAATAAGTCCTAAATAAGCCCACTTAATTTCTCTTTCCAAAATTAGCTCTAAAATATGGGTTTTGTACTCCATTTTTTATCCAGATGAACAAAGTAGCACATTCTTAGACAACCTTCTACACTAATATCTCCCTAGAATTTTTGTTGTCTACTTTTTTTTCTGTTCTCTTTGGTAAATTGAGGTTTTAATTAAGCCTAATACTAGTCCAAAGATTCCGGCTAAAACCACACTTAACAAGGCTGGATTCGATTATTCTCTCTTGACGCTAGCCTCACACAGTCATACACTTAATAGTGTGATAAGTTTCTAGAGATTCAATTAGCTAAAAAAAAAAAGACAGTAAAAATAAGTAAAAATAACTTAATGCGAAGAAGAGCATAGTTCTTATTCACCTAAACTATCCATTAATTCAGTCATCGTATTAGTTTCTCACATATAAATTACTAAAAATATTTAAAATAATGATTCTCGGCGGAATTCGGACGGGTCCAAGTGTTACGTGGGAGTGAGATGGTCGGCCCCACTACCCTGACTCACAGAACTCTCCTTCCCACTTTAGGGTCTCATTACTCAAATATCACAAAACTCTTTTTCCGACAAGTCCTTACTCAAATATTTATTTTTTATTTTTTTTATTGTTTTTTTTTTTACGTAATAAACCCACACTAGTACACATTTTATTCTTATGAGAATTTGAAGTCTCTCTTCTAGGTGAAAAACCGAAACATAATTACGAATTAGAAGCAACTCAGGCGCATGACACAGTTGAGTTGACCCCTCTAGCTTTCATACAGAGAGGGACAAAGGAAAAAAATATATCCAACATTTATTTCAGTCCATGCCCACAATATCTCTCTCTCTCTCTCTCTCTCTCTCTCTCTCTCGCTTTCTCCACTTGGTACAGTCTCAGTGCTGTAAAAAGCAATATAGCATTAGAGAAGAAAGGATAAATGGTTCTCTCAGAGTGCAAGTAGCAAACAATGAACAGAAGAATCCCATGAGCAGTCAAAAAAGTAAGATCACTTACTCCTTTAGTTTCATCATGCATGTATCCTCCTCACTAATGAGTGGTAAGGTAAAAAGCAAATGTTAGTGGGAGAGGCATGAGCATGATTGTACCTCCTTATGCATCCACCCATCATTTCCCTTAGCTAAAGAAGTCAAGTCCACCATAACTCCACCTCTCAAAACAAAGTACCCAACTGGCCAAATCTTATATGCAAAGCAAACCCCATAATCATTTACATATAACAATTTCACTACTTTTGCTCTCGATCATGCCAATCCAATACCAACAACATAGACCTTGAACCTTGAACCTTGAATTGGTCATGGTATCAACAAATTGGAAGCATAGATTATAGAGAGAGGGTTGTTTAAGCTTGTTGTATGTAGCACTCCTGGCGGCGCCGGCGCAGAACAGGTGCACTTCTCTAGTGTGCTCTTGCTATGTATCATCAAGGGGTTCATATGAAGGTGAAGAGAACAACAACAACAACAACAACAAAAGCAACAACAAGAGATCAATTGCAGCAAACAGAGATGGGGTCATGGAACAAGTTTGTAATAATGAATTGAAAAGTAGTCAAGGGAAGAGCAATGGAGGCAACAACTGTAGGAGCAGTGGGTCTAATGGGCCTCACATTGAACCCACTACTCTCAAGAGCAATCTCAAGAAAACTAGTACAGTAGTGGAGGTAAATCAATTAAGGACAGGTACAAGGAAAGTTAGTTGGCCTGATGCTCATGGCAAAGATATTGCTCATGTTCAAGAGTTTGAGCCAAGGTAGTATATATAACTATATATATATCAAACCCCTACTTTTCTTCTATAATGGGCTTGTTTCTGTTTATTAAGGCCACACATATGACTTTCATCCAATACGCCTTTTCCACATAATTTTATATATATCTATCAGATCGACTATGGAATTCTGTTTACTCACTTTAAATCGAGTATCCATTTCCATCCTTGTCCTGCTAGGGTTGAAAATTCTGTATTTTACATATCCACATGTCCAGAACAGTATGTGAATGATGGGTTGGTTTTTGTTGCTTGATTAAAACCCTAACGCTAAAATATATATATATATATATATATATATATGGCTAGAACCCCAATAGTATGTTGACCATTTCAGGGGTCTTTAGTCATTAAGTTGAAGTATTTTGCTTTCAATTTCAATGTTTAGCAAACAAGTTGGAAAACAACCACTTTAATATATATTATATAAATTAGCATATTATAGCAGTTGTATTTATGCACTTACTGAAATCTTCAAGTCTTAAAAATCTATTATAGTTTATGACTATGCTTTATTTGTTTAGACTTGGTTTGATACTTTCTCACTCTCTTTCATTGATCTTATAGTGTGTCAGAGGAGGGGGAACTTGAGGGAGTAAGGAACTCTTGTGTGTGTGCAATTCAATGAAAAAGGTACAATACCCTGCTTGTCAATGAATTAATGTAACTTTGATTTAATTTTTCAATTACTATATTATGTTTATCACAAAAGCTTTTCCAAAATGTGTAATATAAATCAATATATATATATATATATGCACACACTCTTAAAAATGCCACCTGCCTACTACCAATTACTAGAGGCATTTAAAGTAGAAGGGGTTCTAAAACAAATAGCAGTTCTGTGAATGAATATTAGAAATATTATGTGATCACATTCATGGTTAAATATATCATGTCCCCATTTTCTTTTCTATATTTGTTGTAATAATCTCTATTTCACAAAGCTCTGTTTCTATCTATTTGCAGGTGGTCATTCATACTTTGAAGCTTGAATGTTGTCCTCTTCAACATTCGGTGATATTAGGGTTTTTATCGTCTTAGGAAGGCTGTAGAAGCTAACAATTCCATATTGTACTACTGGTTTAGGAAAATTTGCAGGGGCCATTTTAAACATATGCCTGAGAAATGAAATTTGGCTCCAACACCTTGCTTTTCTTTCTCTCTCTATTTTTCCTTTTTTTTCAACACCTCTATCACGAAACATGTTCAAAATCAACCATGACTCAGATGAAATTCTTAATGCGAGTGAATCTCAACATGAAAGTATAATTATAAAAAAAATAAAAAATAAAAACTAGACTTATAAATAAAAGAGTGACTAAGAAGTCTGAGATGCTTGGTCATGCTGTATGTGTGCGCGCGTGCCTTCAGGAAGTGGAATATATATGTGTGTGTGTGTGTGTGTGTGTTTTCAGAAGTGGAATGGTGAAACAAAATGTGTACAGCAAATAAAGAATGATAATGATTACCAAAGACAACAATGAACATGAGAATAGCAGGCATTGCATAAAAGGAAAATAATAAAGGAGCCTAATGGCTAAAAAATGTCAGTGTCATTGTTACTTTCATTGAGTAGAGAGATAAAATAGTATTTCAGACACAAAGGAAACGCAATAAATAGGAAATGCTTCCAAGGCCAACAAACAAGTAGCCCCCAGCATGTCCACCAGATAACCTAGAGAATGCAGTAAAATCAAAAGCAGGGTCATACCAGTATTATAGAATTTGGACTATGGATTTAACCAACACCTCTCTCTCTCTCTCTCTCTCTCTCTCACACACACACACACACACAAAATATATCTATATAAATTATGCTTAGACTGAACTAGAAAAAAGATTTCACAACACATCAATATAGTCTTTTGTACAACTAATTTCATTAACATCTTATATCATGACATTTTCCATGCAAATCAACCAATATTCAAGAAGAAATTTTGAAATGTGTATTCTAATGGGGAAAATCAACAGTGCTTTGAAGAAAACATCCAGTCACCCAACACAATGCTAACCAGTCCAAATTGTGACAAGATTAATTAAATTTACTCGAAAAAGTAAGGTGAATAAACAGGAATTGGCTTTATAAATAATAGCAAACAATCTGTCAGCAGAAGTGTAGGAATAAAATCAAGAGGCGAACAAGGGCAAGTGTACCAAGTGATGTAAATTTGTAAGCTTCCACCAGAAGACAAAGGATTGTCCCAATTTGGTTACAAGCACTTCCAAGAATCACAATTTGGATTTTTTTATACCCCCACAATAATTTCACAGATATCACCCTACAAAGGATCATAACTTACATAAAATCACGGCCCACTAATTTCTGTTCTTACATAATTCCAAATTAGTCGGATCAATCAAACAATTTGCCCCTTGGTATCTGTCCCTTTAGGAGACAAATCCTCTTTACAAACAAAGATCTTATCATCATCCCAAACTACTGGTTCTGATTTCTTCCTTTCTTCGATTTATTCCTCTCCTGCATTTTCTTTTTCTTAGCTTCGGCTGTTACCCAACAATAATCTGGTGGGATCACAAAAGGATCTTGAATATTGTCGATTCTACTGCTTGAACCACTATTGGAAGAACCTGGACGGTGGTAAGGGGCTTTTATCCACTGAAACCATGATGAACTTGAGGACTGCATCATTGCTGGGCTCTCTCGGCCTGAAGCAGTTGGACTTGAAGGGGGTGTTGAGAATTCGTCCAATGGCTGTAATTCTTCAAATTTTGTAAAAGTAACCAACACTCGAATTGTGGGAATCACTGGGATAGCAACCTGGGAACCATATTGAAGTTCTTAACAAAGAGGAACGAAGATTCAACAGGAAAAGATTAAATGCTCTAGAAGTTGTTTAAACATGAAATTCTCCTATTGCATAGGCAACAAACTTGAGTTGATCCCAAGTAGTTGGGTAACGCTTATAGTTGAGTTGAGCATAAGCAACAAATTAACAAACTGTCTATAAGATCTCAGAGCTGGTACAATCAACAAAAGCAATACAGAAAATTGAATGCATATATGTATATCAGAAAGGCAGATAGCCAGGGTTCCTCCCAAATTTCTTTCATCAGATGAAAAGCTGTATTACTTAAAACCCAACAGAAAAGAAAGTGAAGCAAAACGTGTAATGGTCCTAACTAGCAACTAAAATCAAGACTTCCTTTTTCTTTATTTCCTTTATTTTGTCTTCTTCTTCTAATATTTTAAAAAAAAATTCTTTTTTTTGGGGGGGGGGGGGGGGGGGGGGGGGGGGGGGTGTGTGTGTGGAGGTGTTACAAAAAAATAGGAAACCACAGCTTTGTAATTAGGAAAAAAGAAAGTAGAGATTTCTAAGCATTATGAAAAACGGAATCATACTTTAATATTATTGAAATCCCAAAGATGGAAAGCAATGAGTTTGGTATTCAAGAAGTCAACAAAAGTTCTAACATGATAGGAACTACTGTTTAAAATTTTAATTGATTTTTCCCTTAATATCTTCATTCTTTTCTTGAATTGTCAGCAAACATTTAAGAAAGCTGCAAGATGTGGCTTAACTCAACAATAAACAATTGGAGGTTTATTCTATGTTTTAACTTTTTTTTTTGTGTTTGTGCGCATCTATAACAAGCATGGGAATTTTAAGGTACAATACCACAAATGAGTAAATGACTATATCTCTGCTCTTTTAGGTTCTTGCCTTTTTTTTTTTTTTGACAAGTCTCTTTTAGGTTCTTGCTCACAACATGGTTTTGCATTGAATCTATTATTTTAAATTTCCACAACAAAATAGATCAAAAAGAAGACAAATTACCATCACTTGAACTCACCCAAAAGATTGCAAGGGATGATGCTAAACTCAAAGAAAAAAGAATGCCAGATCCCCTTCAGTCCGACCAGACTCAGGCAGGCTGCTTCCCTAAACCAATCCTGACTACACCCACCTTACCCCCTAACATAGTCAGAGGTCACCCATTAATTAAGAAGAAGAAACCCGAGAAAATGCTGGTTGATTCTCATCTCATAGTTAACCAGGAAAGACAAAGACTGATAACCATAACCGGGCAGACCAAGAGCCTTGACAAAAGAAAAGTATGTTTTATAAGGCCTTGGTTCGGTCCGTCAAGGTCTCTCTTCGCGAAAAAGAACATACGGTACGGACATTTAGCATAGATAAGGAGCGCGGTGATCGGCAGTGAGGTGAGGTGAGGCGAACGACGAAGAGCTATTACTTTATTAGAGTGAACATACAGTTATGCTATTTCTACTACCAGTCATCATGTTAAGCAAAAGTCATGGAATGTACTTTACGATAAATATCCTTTCTATGTTACTTTGCAGTATTTCTTACTTTTTCTTGCCTCCTAAGGCATTTAACAAGACAACGTTGCAAACGGTGATTTGGCCATAACGAACATAAATTTGGTCCTAGAGAACACTAACTAAATCCTACTTCCTGTAGAAACATTGTCCTCCCACATGAATCACCCAAATACATTCTTCTAATCTAGCACACTTGGAGCATTACTTCTAGGACCGGCAGTAGCTCGCATTAACCTGTTCCTTTTGAATTGCATTCACACTCTTCCTCCTATAACAATTTATTGTACAGAAAAAGTCTGACCAACATACAACAAATTTTCACTTGAAAATGAATTCCAATTGACCAAATGTGATTAACGAACTACAAATGTGTACTCACGCCAAAACTTGACCTCAGGGCTCAGACATTATTAATGTTAGTCCTTCAGGAATCCACATTGCAATAAGTTCATTGAACTTACAATTCTTGTCTCAAATCTTGATTGGTTTCCATCAGCTTTCTACCTCCATCATTCAAAATATTGGTTTTGAATGTTCCTAGTTCATATTGTCTTCCACTCTCTTCCTAGACCTTAACTGAGCATTTTGCAACAATTTTCTTTTCCTGTTTAAGGGTTGGAAACAAGAAGAAAAGATCGCTTACCTCATTTCTGGTGACAGAAGTATTAATGGAATTACACGCACAAAAGAAGGATATCATGTCTCACTGGACATATACAACATCGTTTCTTCCAGATAGAAACACTGAAAGAGTCGAACCATTAAGACTCAACTTATTGGATGGGCTTTGGTGGGATTTCAAAGAATATATCAAGTCAGCCAAATTTGTATAGGTGAAAAATAAATGTGAAGAATACCCAGATTGCTACCACCCTAGTTTGTCTACCATCAAATGCATTTCTAAATTGCTTGCATGGGTTTCAGCAGTCAATCTCTAAAAATCCTTTCACTCGCTTTATTTCTTACTTCTAGGATTAGATGAAACATCTGGAAAGTGCCACCATGACAATGAGATACCTAAAGAATATCATAACAATCTTATCTTCAGAATCTTCTGATACAAGAGCACGTATTGAAGTTGAGTCTCACTTCATAAATGCTGAAGTAATAAATAACAAACCCACCAAGTCATTATAAATCAATTGTAATTTCAAGGAGGGAACTTTTTCACAAGGACAGGTAATTCTAGTAACCTAAATTTCAAAGGTTTGAAGCTCGGGATTATCATAACTATTTCCAATTTGGGAGGATAAATTGAATAATTTATGTACCCGGAAAGATATTTACACTTAAAACAGATTATTGAATTGTCTACCCTGACCCCACCCAATCTATTATTTTATCTCCTTTTCTTGAATTTCTTCCTTAAAATCCAATCAGAAGATTTTATCAATATTATAAGTTAGTGCAGAAAGATCGTAATATGTGTGTCTACCAAAGACTGGAATATTATCATCAATGAGAATATTTTCTGTTAATATATTTTTAACATGTACATGCTGAAATAAACCATAATAAGTCACAGTCGTAGTAACTCCTAATATTAGACTAAATAGAATCCATGTACATTATATAAGTTTAATACTCAATTGTACAAATGTTTGATTTTTAGTAATGAATATCTCCAGCTATTACAGTCTCATGTACACATCTCAATGAGTGTTTCACTTCCTTGAATTGTCTTACTATTATTGCACATTGATTTTAAGGTAGTGTGGCTATCTCTTCAAAATATAAAAAGATAAGACAAAGGAAGAACAACATGCAACAATGGATTTCTTTAAAAAATCCAAGTATGAAAAACATGTAAACCCACGAGAATGCTTGCTGTTTGACAATTATTGTGCTTGTGTGTCTCTCAACTTTCTCTACATGGGCCACTATTTTGAACATAAACCATAAATATATAGAATGAGTCCGTCAAGTAAATGCATAATTAGTCACCCATTCCCACCGATGTGATGATTACTAGATAACTTAGAGTTTTGATCAGACAGAATTCATGTCTTCCTCAAACTTCATCCAGAATCTTCATTTTCTGAATAAGTCTTCATTACATCTTATCTTCTCCATTGACTGCATCCATCTCAGCCTTGCCTATATAGGCCACGAAAGTGTTCCAACAAATTCGGAAAATTATAAAACAGCTGGATGCTTTGGGCAACAAAAGGTGGAATCTGCTCCAATATGTCAATGGATAATTTCCTTCATGTAAAGGAGCTCTTCATTTGAATTACAACTGAGTCCTTCTAAAGTAGAAGAAAAACATGTACTCCCACCACACCCTCTCATGCAAATAGAAGTCTAAAGTACCAGCGAGGTTGTAATTTGCTTTGGAATATAATTATTTTATAAAAGTTTTGATGGGTTATTTTGCAAAAGTTTTGATGGGTTGTATCCCACTTTTGAATTGCAAGGGAAGCTTTTGTGTAGGCGAGTGATCAATACAAAATCTCAATGCAGTTATACTTTCAGATCCCAAACCCAAAAGAATAAAGGAAAGAGAAACGTAAATAAGGGATAAGGTGAAAGCAGTATGGGAAGCAAAACATTTATGCATATGTTGTGTTGAGGAAGTCAAAGCTAGCAATAGGCCAGAACATTTCATGAAGACCAGATGGGGATAATTTATTCAGAAATTTTATGAAGTCACTGAGAAAACTAATGATAGAATTCAGTAGAAAGATCATTGACATGTGTTAAAGAAGAATTGGCAGCTTTGGCAATAATTTGACAGATCGGGGTTGGGAGCATGAAAGATATACAGTATCTGCGTCTGATAGGTGGTTGTGAAATAAGATAAAGATGTGCTAAAAATTATGTTTAGTTATTATTGTAATTTCACAATTTGTTTAATGTTATTGATACTGTATGCTAATAATTTTTTTGAAAACAATCTTGCAGATATTTCCTACTGCTGCCAAGTTTCAGGAAAAGGGGTTGAAGCATAGATACAAGCTGAATGTGTTATTGATGGATGTCCCGACAACCAGTGACATGTCTGGGCTCCATATTCTAGTACTATTTATAGATATGCTGGCAAATGTAAGGATGGTGCATCATGGGGCAATGGTGTTAATGTGATGCTTCAACACTAGAATATTCACAAGACATGAAATTTGGGCATGTTCTATAGAGATTCAGAAAGAGAACAAATGAGGCAATCTAGAAACAGCAAGGAAAAGGAAAGAATGTTTCTGCTGCATCAGAAAATGCCATTAATGTGGATGCTTCAAGAATTTAGAATATTCACCAGACACTGATTTTGGGAATGCTCCATACAGTTAAGGAAAGGAAAAAACAAGGCAAGGTGGAAAATGAAGAAAAAAGGAAGAACGTTTCTACTGCAAATAAGTTTCCGACACACTAGATTGCAATTATGAATGTAGTTGGGGTGGTACAACCACACTGATGAGAATCGAGTAAGAAGCACCAACACTTTTAAAAGCCGTGTCCGTACTGGATGCTATGAGACACCAACATTTCTCAGACACTTCTAGACACATGGATGCTTCAGAACTTGAAAATAAATTATTTAATTTCAAACACATGGTTGAGACTTCTTAAATGTTTGCCAACATATTCAGCATTATGATCATGATTTTTTTATCACATGAAAGTAAGTATAATTGTAATTTTTTTTAATAATAATAAATAAAAATAATTTGTTAAAATTCTGATCGTATCTAAGGATAATAAGCAAGTGTTTTAATACAGATAATAATAATAATTGTATATATAAAAGCCATTACCAAGTACTATTGAGAGTGCTGAGGTGGATGGACCAAATACAAACCTAACCTCCCTCGATATTAATTATGTATGTGCTTCTTAATTGTTATATAGATTGGTGAGTACAACTTCACACACCACATATGAATATTTCGTGTTGGATTTCATTGGTGCAATTGATGACATTCATATAAAAGCATCTCTTCCACTCCCACCGGGCCACCACAAAGCAAATTGTTTGCATCAATAAGAAGGTATATGCTGCATATAATGTCAATGCAGCTTGTGACCTCAACATGTGCTTCACATTTGCATCGCCCGGGCTGGAAAGGAAGTGCACAATGACACAATTTTTTGCAAGTAATTCAGACGAGTCATTTAACTTTCCAAAACTGGAATGACATTTGTCCTCTTATGAATAAAACAAACTTCACCATCAAGCTTTTCTAACTCTATGATCTCTTTTCATTTATATCATGTAGAGTTATATTAAGTGGTTGATGCTAGGTATCCAAACATGAAACCTTATCTTGCTCCACATAAAGGAGAGAGATACCACCTTACTAAGTTCCTCTGTGAGCTACTGCCTCAATATTGTTTTTTTTGGGGGGGGGAAGGGAATCAACCAATGGCATGTAGTAGAAAACATGCCTCCTTTTAATATCGAGTATCAAGATGCTGTTATATTTTGTATCTATAGCAGCTCACAACTTCATTAATTCTACTTTCTTTTCTTTTCTTCACCGTCTATCTATCTCTCTATAATATACAACAACAACAACCTATCAAAAATAAATATGTAATATACATATATGCATACAATTTCATTCAGACCATAGCCCTATATAGAGTGGAATGATTAAACAACATTCAGGTAATTGACCCCAAATAATCAGGAAAAGGTCTTGTTGATTTGAGTCAAGTGTGTATACAATTTTGTTGCCTTACATGTGTTGTGCTCGTGATTGTTTGGCTCTAAGATCCTTGTTTGCTAGGATTTCTTCACTGGGTCCCATCATCAATTTACCAACCTCCTTGAAGATCTGACACTAGGTCAGCAACATCTCCCTACATGGTCCTAAACATCTTATATATTGCTACACAACCTTAATATGTTAATGTCATTGAAACAAAATATTTGAAAGGTAAAAGTGAAGAGGAATGCAAGAAGGTAATATAAGGAAAAAGCACCTCCAAGCTGAAGAAGGAAGATAATGAAAGTATGGATGCACGCATGACTGCATTTATTGTGTGTGTACAATAGTGGAGGAAAAGGTTACCCAAAAACCTCTTGATTATTGTTTCCCTCTTTTCCCCGATTGTAAAAATCTTATATCACCCACTGTCCCCTAATATTATGTGATAACTAGATTCCAAGGTTTGATTTATGTAACACAATTCACACAAATCTTGAAGGTAAAATCTGACTTCAAGCGGAAAGTACATTGGCTACATTACATGTTCTTTTTACTGCAAGGGCAACAACACCTGATGCTAATAGCAACAAAATCTAAGTAAGGGTCAATTTACTCCCCTATTATAGGTGCTCAACAGATGATAAACAGTTAGCTACTAAAACATGCATAAATCACTTTTACTTTCTGGAATTTATCACTATCACTCCTTCAACAGAAACACCCACCTCAGTAGCCTCCCTGTTTAAACCGTTTAGAGAAGAGATGTCTAGTCACCTTAAACAAGCATGAAGATATATAGAAAGTAATAGAGAGGAAAGCAGCCTATGAATTAGTTGCAAAGGGTGCATCCGTGAACAAGAGAATATTAAGAAACTAAACATGTATGAGAATTATGCTAAAATAACCATCTAGAGAGTTCTAACATAATATTTATGTGCAACGTACCTTTACTGGAAAGGTCCCCATTGGAAGTTTTGTTGTGAGAAGTTCTCTCAAGCGACGGATGGCCTTAACTTTGTTAGCAAGAATGTCAAGCAATGGCAAGAGTTCTTCAGTTTGTAATGGGAAATTTGGGGAAAGCCAGAGAATAGGCCTCAAGCCTTTCTTATACTCGTTCTCACGGCTTCCATTGTTGCGTCGACTTCCACTTTCAGAATTCATAGATGATGATGTTTTGGTATCCCTTCCTCTCCTGTGCTCATCCCCCCTCACAGTAATTTCCATGGAATGTCTTCCTGGTTTGATCTGACTTCTAGATGGAGAATCACCCAGTAGATCACTAACTTTCTCTTCTACACAAAGCGAACTTCTTGGTGGGGCAATCCTTTTCTGCTCTTCATGTTTAGTATCTCGTTTCCTCCAGCCACCAAACCATCCTTTCTTCTCCTGCTTAGGATCTCCATTTCTACAATTACTGAAGTCCTCGATGGGAATCTCTCTTTGTTCATAACAACTATGGCGGTGCCCAATAATCCCATCACCATTCTCATTGCTCGAATCTGATGAATCCAATTTAAGTGCAACTTCAAGTTGCCTTTTTTCATCTTCTGTCAGAAGGTCATCAAGCTCCCCACTCTCTGTTTCATTTTCATTACAAGATGCGAAAAACTCATCATCTGTCATAGCCCCTGGTACCTTTCTGGATTTGATGCTTACAACCACATTGTGCATATCATACACCTTAGCCTTCCAAGGGCCCACCATTTCTGTCTTCTCCTGCCGTCTCCAGGTCATTTGTGGCAAAAGAACTGCCCCAGTCACATCAATCCCGGGCCTGAATATATTTGTCTGGGACATTGCAGCCACTTCTTGCTGCACTTCAGCTTCAGTTGCTGGAGCACCAGCACCGTCCAAAGCATTCATCACCTCCTTTTCTTTGTGTGAGATCATACAAAGTGACCCAGGACGTACCTTTCCATCCTCAGACCCATCACCAAGGAAAAGAATACTCTGTTCAGCGCGCTGAATTCTGAAACCATCAAAACCAGCCAAAGTCATATCCGCCCTCAAGTTCGCACCTCTCTTCCAAATTTTATAAGTATCAGAAGGAGCAATCCTTGAAATGAAAGGGATGACAGAGCTTTCAAAGTGAAATGTGATTTCCATGTAGAAGTCCCTCATCCTCCTCATAGTCCCTATCAAGCGAGGCAACCTTCTGCACCATTTTGCCCAAGCCAGTGGCTGGTAGTGCCTAACTATAATCCTTGCAATCCCTTCTTCTCTAGTACATATTGCTTCTTGGAGGGCACTCCACCCATGTTCATTTTGCAAGCTCCAATCTGCACCGGCAACCATCAGCATCTCGGTTGCAGTATCGTCACCAAGTTTGACAGCCAAGTGAAGAGGTGTATCACGGTTAGGCACATCACGGCGATCAATTATAGCAGCTATTGCATCAGCTTTCTCTTCCTCAGCCAGTGAAGCTGATTCAGTGCGAACCTCAGCTGGGTCACAAAACCGGGGGAGGCCGGCAAGTATCCTCCTAAGACCGGCATAGTCCTTCATGGCTATGGCCTTGTGCACGGAACTATGGGCATATTTTGAAATATCAACACCTGCCATGCCTCAGGAGTATACAAGCACAGCCCACTCTAGTATATTAACCCAAAACTCAATTCAATCTTCCAAAACTACCAGCAAAGGAAGCAAATTTAAGAACCCTTTTTCCAAATCAACTATATATGATGGATAACAGCACCAAACGATTCAAATCGCCATAACACCAACTAGGAAGGGGACAACTTTATGATTCAAACCACCAAATTCAATAAAGAAAACAAATCCAGTTCATAATTAGTTAGCAAACATAAGAAAACCCACACAATCTTTCCCACAATTGAATCAGACCCAGTCCATGTTACTCCCAAAAGATACAAAGAAACAACACAGACCTAACAGTTACACCTCTCACAATTCCAAGTACAGAATCTTATAGGGGCCCAAAAGCAAAAGATCCAAGAGGGTAAAGAAATCTCACCTTCTTCTCATGCGACCCCTTCAAGAGGCTAAGATTACCCCAAAAAGGACTCAGCTGCTGAGAACCCCACCACTTCCCAGCCTCTCACCTCCTCTGCAGATGGAAAAAAGAACAGAGAGATCTTTGTGATCCAATCCAGATCAGACAAACCCAATAGCATGCATGTGGGGGCTATGGAAAAATGTCAAATATCTATATATTTTGTATTGTATATATGCATCCAATGAGAGATTAGAGTGTTTGGGAATCTGATAAAAGAGAGAATTGAAAAGATGAAGAATCCAAGAAAGGAATACACAAGAAAAGTATAACACAAAACCCCACCATCCAAGCAGAGGCAAAACTGTTCATATGAGAAAGGAATAACACGGAAGGAGAACCGTAAACAGAGACTGACACAAACATGTCATAGTTTTAGATAGAGAAAGAGAAAATTGACCTATATTTATTGTGCAATAAGAAGAGAGAGAAAATATAATGAGAGGAGGTAATTTGGGGATACGTTTGGAGTTGGAGGAAGAAGGCAAAGGTTCCATTTCACCTTTTTAAACAGATAAGAACACAAAAGTTAGAAATAAGGAGTGAGAAAGTTTTTTAGAGAGAGAAAGTGTTCAAAATGGGAAGGCTGCATGTGACCATGGGAAGAGGGAACCTGCTTTCCTAGTTCTTTACTTTGGTCAAATTTTCATTTTTTTATTTTATAATACACTTTATTATTCTTTTTACATACGAGTATATTTTAAATAAGAGTTTTAGAAACCACATGAGGTCTCAATAACAGTTAATGGAGGGCTAGTTGTAGAGTAGCCTAATAGGCTGTCAGATTTCTAAGGGTAAGTTCTGATCTGACCCTTCAGATCCATTTGCTTGAACAGGGTTGGATTTTTGTGACCCACATCCAATCCAATCCAATAAATTGATAAACCATGTACAGTATTATTTTCACTTCAAATTGCTTAAAATCATCTTTTTATTGTAAGGAAAAAAAAAAAAAAATTAAAAACCTAATCCGTATCGTGTGTGCCTCTCACCGATGGAGGTGACATTTTGTGTTCAAGGGTCGTATTAGTGTCGGGTTGATTTATAAAAATTATATTAAATTAGTTCATTTAAATATGATTCATTTAATAATTGTGTAAAAATTTTCTAACACACATAACTTATTTATTAAACAAATTACACGAATTAACATATTTAAATTAAATAAATCATATAACTCGTTTATTAATTTAAGTATAAAATACAAATATGTAAAATTTTGAGATAATAAATAATTATATTTATGAAAAAATAATAATTGGGATATACAATTACAAACACCTTTATTGAAATAATAGAAATATGTAATCGGATTAATACACGTTTCACCAAACACGATTACGATACACGTCTAATTAGGTTAAATGGATTAAACTTCAAAACACAAACACAATATGATTAATTAAATGGATTGACACGATTATTTTTTTATACCATAAGGTCAACTCAACTCTGTTAATTTAATGTCATGTCAAATTTTATCACCCATACTCACCATGGTTCATGTTGTGTTTGGATTTATCACTTTAATTTGGGTAATATCTAATTAAATTTGTAAAGGTGTGACTAGATACAAAATATATCTTAATTTATCGGTCAGTCAATAAAAATAATAGTTAAAATAAACAATAATGATTTTATTGTATATACCAAAAATAAATTTGTGTCATTACTAGTGTGATTTTCATTAATCAAGAGTCTTGGCAGGGATTTACTCACCTAAACATTTTACCATTACACCAAGCATTGCACTTTCTAAATCATTATGGATATATATTGAATAAAAAATATCGTGTGAAAAGAAAAATTATTGAATATCATCCGGACTTTGTGTATGGGATAAATTCTAACTTTCTATTTCATATTATCTCATAAAATAATGTGAAATAGAAGTTTACTATTGATGAAATTACTATAAATATGAAATATTTGGAGTACTCAATAATTACTCGTACGAAAACTCGTATGAATGAGTTTTTTTAGCAATTGGATTGAAAATTGAGGGTGGTTAAAACTATGATAGGGGCATGATTATGGTAAGAGATTCCTTATGATACGCTTGCTGGCTTTAATTTGATTCAATTTTAAACTTTTATTTATTAACTTGTCATAACTGCGTTGTTTTGAAATACACATTAAATTATTGATGACATGACTTTACAAAAATGAGATTTTAATTTATGGATCATAAAAGGCAAAGGTTTAAATAAATTAAAAGTGTTACGTATTGAATAAATGAAAAATTACTAATAAGTCTTATTTTTGAACTCTAAAGATAAATAAGTCTTATAAAATTTTTATAAAGACAAAGAAGTTCTACTTTTAAACTATAAAGACAAATAAGTCTTATAAAATTTTTATAAAGACAAATAAGTCTCTTTTCATTAAAAAATTCCAACAAAATCTATAACTAGTACAATTCATCTTTTACACCTGTCATATATCACGTATGTTGCCTAACTAATTTTTTCAAACTATTTTGCTAAAAAATTTGTTGAAAATAATTAAGAAAAAAGTTTAATGTCAAATTTACATTATATTCAATTTATTAAGATAATTTGATAATATTTTTAGATAGCATTGTCTTAAATTCATAGAGATTTATTTTTTATTATTGAGTTTCTTTAAGCAATATTAGATAGAAAATTTGAAAACAATAGAAAAAATAATTTATTATTCATAAATGGAATGAATGAAAAGTATTTCATTGTATTTTAACATGTTGTGAGTATTTACGGAAAGTGAATTTGAAATAATTTTTTAAATGTTTTAGGATTATTAATTTTGGTAACAATTAATATTTTTTTAAATAGGTATTAGTTACAAAATATTCAAAGTAGAGAGAAAATTTGTATTTTAGTGTGAAAAAAAAACACTAATGAAAATTGAGAAATAAATGACAATATTGAAAAAAAAATTAATTATTTATAAATTTGAGCTTAGCTGAAAATATTTTTTTAAAGTGGGACTTATTTGTTTTTGTAAAAATTTTATAGAATTTATTTGCATTAATGTTTAAAAGTATGACTTTTTTTATCTTTTCAAATAACATTGTCTTGAAAGTAAGCAATAAATATGTAACAACATGAATAAAATAAGTAATAAAACAATTTATCACTCGGAAAAAAAAAAAAGTAACGATTGAAACAAACGATAACGGTGATACAATGAATGAAAAATATACAGTAAGAGCACCCCTACTCACTGAATCAAGACTTCAAATTGCTTAAAACTAAATTTAATTAGAAAAAAACTGGCATTCGAGTGTGTTCATTGTGAGAGCATCATCACGAAAGGCTTGTTATTTTTCAAAACTATTACCTTGTCGTAATTGCATAATTTTAACATCCACGGTGGTAATGACTTAATATAATGGGTTGGCGCCCTTCAATGATCTAAAATTTTAAATAATTGAATAGTATTATCTATTCGTCTATTTATATTCATTTTTTTTTCTATTCAGATCTAACATGGAATATTCTCTTCCATCCAAACTCACAACGCCCTGATTACAGTATGATTATGTCTATCCGACTCTTCTAACGACGAAAGGATTCAGTAAAAACTCAGACCCAGACTCCACCCGACTCGAGTGGGCGCTAGGCATGACATCGGATTAAAAAATGGGTTTGACTTTTATACCAATTGTAATAGTCTGACCTTACCAATGACTCAAAGGTTTAAGTTATTGAATAGTATTGTTTACCGTTTATTTATACTCATTCTCTCTCTCATTCGAATCCGATGGGGGATAAGAACCGCTAACACTAAATGAAATGATATTTCATTTTATCACTCAAAAAGTAATATGGATCTAAATCACACAATAGTTATACATTGAATAAAATATCATACATACGGACAGTTTGATCAGCTATGCATTTGGTTGAAACTTTCACTATATTAATCATTTTTTATTTCTTATAATTGTCCTTATAAGAAAAATATTCGTAGTTTTTTTTTTTTTTTTTTGTGTCCGAATTACATGAAAAATAACAGAAATATTATAATAAAAAAAAGATCACCAATATTGTGTTATGTAGTCAATATTTTTATAGTATATTTATGATTTTCTTAAATAAAACTTTATTAAAATCAAAAATAACTATAAGCGCGAGTTACTCGGTAATAGTTGTGTTCAACCCATTAAAAAATTAATATTGATTAACAAAATCATGAGCTACTTACAATTATTCTTACTTTCGCAATCATTAAATTATGTAAATTATAAAAATGGAAATTTAGAAATGTAATTTTTGATATATCAACAAAATGACAACAATTAAGATGTTATTGTTTGATATTTTGAAGATGGTTATTATGATATGACGTCTAAAATGAATTGTGTATTTTTATATTTTTATTTAACTTGTGTAAAAACGGAATTAAAGATTTTAACCTTATTGCTCATCTATAAACATATAAAAATAAAAAAAAAAGATAAGGGAAAAAATTTTGTCCAATGGTTGAGTTATACGTATGATGGGGATAGTTGTAACTTCACTGGTTGGCGCTTCTCCGCTGATCCAAAAATTTAAGTCAATGGGTAGTGTTGCATACTCACTTGAATTTGCAATGCTCTCATTGCGATCAGATCACTCTACCTATTCCGAATCTGAGTGGGCGCTTAACGTGACATCTGATCAATGACTGAACTTGATTCTAATACCAACTATAACAGGTTGGCCACTTACTTCGAATCCAAAAACTTAAATTATTGAATATTGTTGCATATCTATTCTTATATGCATAAGTTATTTTTATCAAAATTTGATGTGAGACGAGCCTTCTCACAATAGTCCACTACATTTTACCTCAAATCTTACCAATTTACATTGATAGAGACCTTTGAAAAAAATAAAAAAGAAAAACATAAAGACAATTCAATTAGCATGCCATAATTGAACCAGTCCACCCACCCACTTGCAGCAATTCTTTGTCTTAAGCATGCATGTATTTAATTATGCATAATGATTATGATGATTGTAATTAGCCATGGAATGACATTGCTTGGTACCCACTTGAAGGAAGTCAATAATTTTGCATGATGACAACCATTAGCTTATAACTAGTACAATGTACTGCTTTCAAATTAATTTTATAGGAGTAATATATAAGTAAAAAAGTTCATATTCTATTTACCTTTTCTTTTTTGTTTGTTTGTTTGTTAAAGATTCCTTTTTCCTTGATTGACACGTTGCAGCCATAATCATCCAACCAAAGCTTACACATATTTTTTTTATATTTTACTTTCCTTTTGGTTTTGTTTTGCTTTTTTTAAGCTGCCAAATTGAGCTAATCTATCGTGTTCGTGTTCTTTCATGAAGTGACGAAATACTCCAGTGTATTATTATTATCATCAAATAATTCATTGCGTTATCGTTTTAAATGCAATTAACGTGGTGTTACAAATATGGTACGGAATATAATTTGAGAAATGCTAAACGTCACAATTTTATTTCATAAATTTTAACTCGAATTTACGTGGCAGGTGATAATATCATAAAGACTCCGTGTATGGGGGGAATCCCACCAATAATAACTTATCATTTAATTTTATTTTCTAAAGTAATGGACTATATCACCCGCCACATAGATTCGAGTTAAAATTTGTGATATTTATTCGAAACATGTAACATTGCTCATATAATTTTATTGAATTGTACTGTTTAGACTCGACTTAATTGTTTCAGTTGTTTATGAAAGAAACATAGGATAGGTGAAGACTTATTTTAATACAATTAATTGGAAATGATAAAACGTTGATGCAAAAGCGGTTCTTTGCAACTTTTGAACACACGAAAGGTTATTTGGTGAAAAAAATAGCATACGAAGGTATTTTGTCACTTTTTAAAAACATACAGGAGATTTAGTGCAATTTGGTCTTCAATGCATTTTCATGAAAACAATTTTATACCTTCTTTTATAATGTAAAAGTCTTACTATTATCAAATATAAATATAAGAAAACACTAATGTAAAAGGAGGCGATATTCGCACTCCTCTTTTGAACGATTGCACTCCAATATTAAAAGAAAAAACTCCTCTAACTCTAACTTTATAAATAAATAATTACTTTTTTTCAAATATCACAACTACCCTTTCATTTATGGTATGATTTTTTCATCCTAACTCTTTCTAATTAACATTTTTGGTCTCTCGCTTTCTTAACTTGTCCTTTTCGTTGGGCTTCCAACCTCTCAAAACTCTCTTTCTCTTCTTTGTATCTATTATCTCTTCTATGACTTATTGAATTTTTTTAAGTAACAATGAAAGAACAAATGAAGAAATGTCCAAGTTGAACAAAGTAATTGATTTTGTTAGCATGAGATGTATTGAAGAACTATCAAATCTTCGCGAGGCATTCAACTCTTTCGATGCTAATGGTGATAGTAACTTTTTCCTTTTCGATTGTATACTTTGAGTTTAGTTTTGATTTTTTTTTCTTTTTATTTTTTAAGAATTAATTTGAAATACCCTTAAATATTGAAATTTAGCTTTTTGATGATAAACACCTTAACTGTTTTGACAATAAAATCACAAGAACATTGAACTTATGAAAAGAAAAATAAATAAATAAAGATGAGTATAATATACAATATGACATAAAAAATTTCTAGAACTTTGCATGCATCACATTACTGTAGTAATTGTTTGTTGGTTTAATGAAAGTGGATTTAGGGAAAAAAGAAAATTATGCACATGTTTTATTAGGGAAAATGGTAGTTATGATATTATAAAATAAATGATGATGAATTAATAAGTTTAGAGAATTTTTTGTCATTTACTTAAAAAAAAAAAAATAGAATGTAATTATTCAAAAATAGAGTGCGAATACCGTCTCCCATGTAAAATTACTAAATTAGGAATAAAATTACTCAAAACAAAAACTGTTATCAAACAAATTTAAAAAATACTTTAATTTTGAAAACTAATTTATATATTATATCACCAAAATCTAACATACTTTTACGAACAACAATTTTAATTTCCCATCAATCACATTGAATTTGAGAGGTTTTAATGTCACGTTCTCTTCAGCAACCTTTATTGGGTGTTGTTTGGATAACATGCTCCCTTACTACAACTTCAGCATTGAATGCAAACTTCCAACGTATCATAAATGATAGTACTCTTTTACTTTGTACTTTTGTATCAGTCCAATATTCTTGTGATTTTATGTGGTTGAGAAAAAAAAAAAACAGTTTTAATTGAGAACTATAACAAACAAACAAACAAGCCCTGAACTGATTCGTATCTTCTTCTATCTGTCAAACTCTACTTTAAAAGTACATCTAGGCAGGTAAAAAAAAATGGCTATTGTGCTTTCATAGATTGTCTCAAGGGTAACAGGCGTGTCCGAGTACAGTGCTGTTCAAACTTAGCCTTATCATCTATTTAGTTTAGATTTTTTGTCGAATAATTTCTTTTCTTTCCTTTTTTTCTCAACTGGAAAATAGAAACAATGCAATAATATGCATGGTCAGTAATAGTGACAAGTTTTTTTTGCAAATAATTTTTTAAAAATTGAGTTGAAAAGGAGAGTAATGCTAGACTTCTCAATATATATATATATATATATATATATTTAGATACCCATGAAAATTTGTAAGCCAATTTAGGAGTAAATTACACTAACTTATTACTTGACATTCTTTAAAGTCTATATTTTTGCAAGATTTATATTTTTATATCACTGTGTTCACTTCTGTTAACGGTTGTTATTGGTCAATGTGATTAATGTGTACACAAAAATTATTAATTTGTGTAATATTATAAGGATAGAAATGTAATTACACAAGAATCGTAAACGATATCTTGTCAATAGTTCTGACAGAAGAGGTTAGTGTAATTTTGCAAACAAGAGAGGAGGTAAGTGTATTTTGACGAAACTTTATGAAAGATTAGAGTAATTTATTCTAAATTTTGTGAATTGAAATAATATTAGACGTCAAATTTTATTTGATTTAATAAAGCAAAGTGCTTCATTAATTACTTCAATTTTATTTGTTCATTGTTATCGTTCTAATTCAAATGCGTAGATTAATTGGTCAAATACTTTAAAATCATGTGTGAGATCCTTTCACTCCATATAATCCTTGAGATAAAATTAAGTTGAGCCATTTAATATTTTATGATGTATAGCATGAAGAAACAAATTTATGATGAGTAAATTTCTAAAATAAAAATAAAAAGTAAAAAATATGACCTTGAACTATAGTTTTTAGTTTCTTGCTAAGGTGAAAAAGAATTAAATAGATAAATAAAATAAAAGAAATCATGAAACTAGCTATTTCCATAATTCAATGCCATTGAACTACTGCTGAGTTATATATTCAAGTTATAAATTGTGTATAATATAGAGT
The DNA here is from genome assembly GCA_026545225.1 of Cornus controversa. NCBI lineage: Eukaryota > Viridiplantae > Streptophyta > Magnoliopsida > Cornales > Cornaceae > Cornus > Cornus controversa. Next base: position 40,341,773 of record CM048854.1, read on the forward strand.
ATTGCTATTTGATTGATTTAAAAGAGAAATCCACATTTACAGAAAAAGAAAAAAAACAAAAACAAAAACCACACTACGTATCTCCTATGCGCCTGTATTGTATGAAAAGCTGTTATGTTATGGATTTTGGGAACAAATTTGGTTTTGAAGTAACAATTGGTTTCGGGTACCAACTGGGTGTTGGGTAACAATTTTCAATTCAGTACTCAAGTGACCCAACCTTTGTTTTGATATGCACATAAAGACTTGCATACATTTATATACAAATGTATTATGCAATTGCCCAATTGGAGATAGGTTTGGTCTGTTGTTGTTAGGGCTGTAAATGTACGAGGCTTTTGACGAATAGTTCAAACTTGATTCGTTAAGAACTTGATTCGTGTTCGTTTTGTTTAATAAATGAACTGAGTTCAAATTAAATTTTTAAGTTGAATTAATAAATGAGCTGAAGTCAAACAACCCTCGTTTGTTCATGAACAAAGCTGTTTAACAAATTCACAAACATACACGATTATATATATATATATACACACACACACATATGAAAGAATGAACTCATTTAAATTATACATAAATTAATTCTAATTAAAGATAGGGTAAATTACTCTAACCTCAATAACAGCTTAATTACTTTTAGACTAAAGTTTTTAAAAAATAACTCTAACATCCCTCACATAATTAGTAACCGTTAAAAAAGTGAACATTAACTATAAAGTTACCAAATTGTTCCTAAATTCAAAACATTTATATAAGATATCAAGGTTTATTTGGTCATTTTAGTTCAAATAATTATGGTTAAAATGGTAATTTAAAATAATGACCAAAGTTCATTAAGTCATTTTACTTTAAAATAATAGTAGTTTTGACATTTTAATTTGTTTTTAAATTAAGTAATGGCAGAGGTGGTCAAAGTAAAGTCAACCAAATCTCAGAGAAGATTGACCAAACTATTTTCAGTAGTTTAATCTGTGAGTAATTAAGACAAATTTCAAGGAAGGTCATATTAATTTACTATTAAAGATAAGACTTATTTAAAATATAACTCATGCTTAGCCCGTAGCTGCGCTAAGGCCTAGAACTTAACAAAACCCATAATCCCAAATAACCCTAACAAGCTTTATATATATATATATAATACGCCAAATTGCACTAAACTCTCATGTACTATCAAAAAGTTACAAAATTACCCCCTCCAAAGCACGATTTTTTTTTTTCAAGTTGTCAACTGTAATGTACGTGACACCTTACACATGTCCATTTTACCCTGTACAATTTATTTTACAAATGAGAAGTTAAGAGGGTTTTTTTCATGCTTAAGGTTATTCTTGTCAAAAAATCAGTCCATGTGTCACGTACGTTACACATAATCATTCTAAAAAAAAATCCAATTTTTGTGCTTTGGAGGGTGTAATTTGTAACTTTTGATAAATTGAAGAGTTTGTTACCAAAAAAAATAGTAGAGACTATTTTATAACTTTTTGATAGTACAGGGGGTTTAGTACAATTTGACCTATATAATATAATTTTATCTTATATTTTGGATTCACAAACAAGCTTGCTAGGGCTCAATTCTTAATATAATATTATATCATATATATATTAGAGAGATAGAGTGAGACTCAAAATATCATCCTTTTAATTATGTCAAGTGTTTTGTATTTCTATATACATTTCAAGCCTTCAACATTTCACCCTCCCTAGATTCAAAAAATGACGCCAGCCAGAAGACACAGAGTTTCTCACTCTATTTCTCTCTATTTATAAAGGAAAAATTAGGATTTTAAAGTATTATAAATATAGGAAGAATATACATTGAATTGAATTGATTGATATTAATGATATTATGAATAATACATAAAGGTTTATTTATAGGCACATAATCTTGGAGGCTAAGTAAACTTAGGGGACAAGAAATCCTAATCCTATATGGTTTATGAGAATGTGTAAGAAACTTATTAGGAAAAGATATATAATCTATAATATGAAATATATAATCCAACAGCCCCCCACAAACTCAAGGTGAATCATATGAACCCAACTTGAGTTTGGAGACAAAATCTTGAATGCGGCTCATGAAAGCAATTTGATGATGTAACCAACTGTGACTGCGAACACATATAAAGAAGCTGCAAAAGAGCCGAAAAGACCGAAAGCGGCTCATTGGAGCGAAAACTGTTTGAAAATTAGAAAAGGAGCTCGTTGAAATTAGCAATTTTGACACATAAATGTTATAGTTCATGAAAGTAATCTGGCGATGTTACCAACAGTGGCTTTGAAACACATACAAAGAAGCTGCAAAAGAGTAAACTCGTTGGAGCGACGGTAAGACTGAAAGATGCTCGTTGGAGTGAAAACTGATTTAAAAATCAGAAAATAGTCTAATTGAAAACAACAACTTTGACACACTAATGCTAGTGAGAGCCGATGAATTGAACTTGAACTGGGTTATTATATTTTTCTTTTATTATTTGCATAATATATATATATAAGGCGGAAGTTATTTTCTACGATTGACCCCCGGGGATGAAACAGATGGTGTCATCCCCGACGGTGAGGGCTATCGATAATGAAGACTACCAATAATTGATAGGCTCTGATACTATGTTAGAAATATAGGAAGAATATATATTGAATTGAATTGATTGATATTAATCATATTATGAACAATACATAAAGTCTTATTTATAGGCACATAATCTTGGACGCTAAGTAAACTTAGACGATAACAAATCCTAATCCTAGATGGTTTATGAGAAGGTGTAAGAAATCTATTAGAAAAAGATATATAATCTATAATAGGAAATATATAATCTAATGTAGTAACCCTTGTGGACGGGTGTGAGTGGGCGGGTGCGAAGATAGACACTGGACTGAGCTACCACAATGACAGGGTATAGGGTGCTCAATCCCATATCGCCTGGGTGTGAAAAAGGGAATGTGCTTATATATAGTATGTTCTTTTCAAATGGTATGAGGCCTTCTGGGGTAAAACCCAAGAGTAAAACCGTGCGGGCTTAGGCCCAAAGCGGACAATATCATACCATGTGTTGGAGCGGGGTATTACAATTAAAGACAGTGTGGACTGTGGGTATGGAAGTATACGCCCTCAATGGACCATTGTTTTCAACGACAAGGTAATACCACTCTCATAAACCCTATTTTATGTATATATATATTATTTCAAGAATTGATATATTTTGTTTATAGATCAAAGATCCACTGCACCCTGTGAAATTTGATTATTGGTTTCGGTGTTGTGGTACAAATTGGACTATACACCGAACTGAGTTTTGGCATTGATGATATTTGATATATTGATTATTTTGTTTGTGCAATTCGTTTGGTTTTGTTAGTACTATGATTTTATAAAAATTCTAATTGAATAAAAAAAGAGAGAATTCAAGAAGAGAGAGGAAAACCAAGAGAGAAAGAATGAGTGTACCTTGAGATATAGAAAATGTTGTTTGTATTATGTAGAAAGAAAAAAAAAGTCCACCGAAATCTATAAGGGAAAGGTTGGATTTGTTATGTGTTTTGGTATTTATAACTTTCACCCTCAAATTCACCACTTAATAAAATCCTTCAAAATCTATGACTTGTTAAATACACCTAAACTTTGTAAATTTTTTTAAAATTCTAATTGAATACTGCCAGATTTGTATGAACTCTTTAAAAGTTTGGATTGAATACACCCAAATTTTTAAAGCTTTTTAAAATTCTTTAAAATCCTAATTGAATACACCCCTTACATTTTGTATTGATTTCAAGGTCAAAATTGGCATATGAAAGATTAATTTGCTAACGTCATCAAAATTTGGAAGTTGACCAATTACTTAAAGGAGGCCACAGTATTTTATTTGACCAACTAGGAGAGGTCTCTGTAATTATGTCTTTTTACAGGGCAAGTCAAAATAACTATCCCAATTATGAGAATTCTACGAGGAAACCCCAACCTGAACCTCGTAAACTTCTTCTTGTCGTATGTGTATATATATGAAATAATATTATAACTCAACACGTCCTCTCGTGTGTGTGTAGAGTAGATTGATCGCAAAATTGAAAGGGTACTCATCTGCATCCATTTAAAGGTTGGTCGCCAATGTCAACTGGTTTGTATTTCTTTTCGTTGTCTTCGTTCTATATTCATCTGCTATGCCTTTGTATTGTATGATAAGCTCTTATGGATTTTTGAATTAATAATTGGTTTCGGCTACCAACTGGGTTTTGGTTAACAATTGTCAAACCATTTCTCAAGTGACCCAATCTTTGTTTTGAACGCATTCCATATTGGTTTTACTTTTGTGTAATGCTTTATTATTTTAATTTATGTTTGGCTTTGAAACTTAATCATAATTCCAATTACTGATATGTACATAAAGACATGCATATATATATATATATATATATATATATTCATTATATATATTATCCAATTGCCCAATTGGAAATAGGTTCTGCAGTTTGACTGGCTCTTTGTTGGTGTTTGTTTTTTTTTTTTGGCCGGTAAAGACTGGGTCTTTGTTGATTCTGAATTCTTAATTTTTTAACATGATTTTTTTTTTTATTTTTTATTTTATAGTTTGGCCAATTAAAATTAAATGTAAATATTTCATGATATAACTATGATAGATGGCACCTGAATGTCACTACAAATTCGTGGCTAATATAATGCCTACACAACTGTTTATCAGCTGTTTTTTTAATGATTGAAGTCTAATTTTTAAAAATACTTTGGCATTGGTTTGACAACTAAAATGATCTTGAACAAACTATTTTCACTTTGATAAGTCGAATTTTCCTATTTTTTGAACTATCACATTAGAGAGTTAACTTCTTAGCTAAACAAATTATTAATAGAACAAAGAATTTTTTTTTGGTTCTTTTCTTTTTTTCTAAAACAAAATTGAACAAGTATGGCCATTTCTTTTGCTTTCTTACAAAAAACTTATGTAAATAGCTCCTCCTAGTTCCTAAGGCTGTGTAAAACTCCAATAACCAATATTTTGAATAGAAAAAAGAAAAGAAAAAAAAACTCTAGTTTCTTTGGCTTTTGTATCCCTTTCAAGATTTAAATTGGAAAGTTTAAATTCTCAACCATTTTTTTCCGAGCATGAAGGGCCTTAATATAATTAGTAATTTGCAATCATTAATCAAATGTGAAAAGTACTCTCATTTTGCTAGTGAGAAAATTTGGTGATTTGTTTTCTTTACTCTCCATTCATATAGATGGAAGAGCGGAAATGGGAATGGGAAGCGCTAAACGTGGATTGCTTAGTGAATGTGCTTGGGAGAGTGGGAATGGAGTCCCTACTATTTGATGTACCCTTCGTATGCAAGTCATGGTACAAAGCAACTCTATATCCTCTATGCTGGCAATACCTTGATTTTCCTGAAATCTCAGACTCCTTCAAGTCAAGATTAGTGAATGAATATGGATTAGAGAGGTTTAATGCAACTGGATTGATTAAGTTTGCCGTCAATCGTAGTGGTGGATCTGCTGTTTCACTAGTTGTTCCTAGCTATTGTACAGAAGAGGCACTTGTTTATGTTGCAGAAGGGTAAGTTATTGAAATTTCATTATGATAATCTTTTAGACCGAAAAAAAAAGTGAGGATGTTTTTTGTTCCAATTTTATACACTTGGATGCTATTGGAATATGAGAAGTTAAAGATGAAGTGTGAATACCACTGCTATGAAACAAGAAAGAGAGAAGAAAATAGGATCTCCGTCGGATTGGTAATTCGTGAAGAAGCATCTTCATTTTCTAATTGTGCATGGTTGTTTGATTTTGTAAAGCGCTTTTAGTCAGCAGTTTTATAGCTGCTTCTAATTATTTTGTGCTCTAAAATTGCATTTATTCATCCGAATTGTTTCTATTATATTGTTTGTTTGGTTTGCAGGGTTTTTTTGGGTCATGGAGGGTGTTCTCCCTCCCCTTGAGGGCGGGATGAATCCCTTCGCCATGGATATTGGGTAAGCCTAGGGTTGAGTCTTGATGCTCCTAAGAGTTGAACAAGACCTTTGGGTCGTCGTCCCCAAATGTTGTGGGGAAAAGAAAAGATATGTGAAGGGTATCTTTCTTTTTGATGTTTGGTTATTGTGGAAAGGAAGGAAAAGAAGATGTGGGAAAGCAGGGGAGAGAAAATATAATGAATCTTTTTATTTTCCTTTTCCTTTCCTAATTCCTCCTAGAAATGGAGTCTCAGTTTCCCAACTGTCTTCGTTAAGCCTGGAAGTTGTCACCATACTTCAATTGATCTTCTGCTCTCCTTGATATGTAGTGTTCTTTGCATCAAGTGTAGAACTATAGAGAACAAAGTGGTTCTATTTAAAATAATTATCCCTACGTTTGTGTGGAGGTAGGGGCTAGATCACTACATTTTACGAATTGAAAATTATGATAAATCACAGTTTTGAAAAGAAAAAAAAAATGTTTGAATTTATTTCACAGTGATTCTTTGTTGGCAGGTGCCCTGCCTTGAAATTTTTGACGCTGCCTTTTCTACTGTCCGCGGAAATTTCCATCGTTTCAAGTTTTATAAGCAAGTGGAAGAATTTGCAGATGTTAAGGCTTGGCAGCTCCATTAATATGGAAGAAATGCTTACCCAAGTCAGCCTTCATTGCAAGAATTTTGATGATTTAGGTATTTCAAGAGGCTACATTGGAGAAGAAGAAGCATTGGTTATAGTCACACCTTACTGCCAAACATAAAGCATTTGGATCTTAGGCAGACATCTCTCGAACGAGACAATCTTGTGAGGATTTTGAAGGGCTGCAAAAAACTTGTGCATTTTGATGTTAGAGACTACAAAGATTTCGAAGGTGACGATGAGATATTAAAGCTTGCTTCTCATATTCCTAGCTTCATGTATGAGGGTTCAAGAGTGCCGGAAGAGAGCTCGGGTGATGATGACATGACTGTGTTTTGTCCTTCTCATCTTGCTACCTTCACATATGAGGCTTATGACATGACCATGTATTGTCCTTCTCATCTTCTTGATGAAGGTCAGAGCTTTGATTTAATTTGATTAATGGTTGGCTGGTTGGTTAATGTATAGAGTGTTTTGCAATTTGTTTATTAATCTAGGGTTGGTTTGAGAAAATCAATGTGTTTCTGTGATTCGGATGAGCTATTGCCGGACCGGTATATTTTTTTCTTGAACTCGATCTACACATATAGAGTGTTTCACAATTTGTTTATTAATCTAGGGTTGTGTTTTGAACAGTGTTAAAACGTTTCAAAAATTTGGACCGAAATTAGGAATACTATTTTAGTGTTTTTATTGTGTTTTGGCTACTGTAGTTGGAAAATTAAAAATAAAAAAATTTAAAACATATTTTGTTACCTTTGTTTTGTTTTAGACAAAAACACTAACGCAAACACATGTCAAATGAGACTGCACAATTGGTTTCCCATTAAAATTTATTTTACCAACAAACTTACTTATGGTAATTTTTAGGTACCAATATAACATGGTTGTCACTGTCCCAACCGTTAAGAGTTTTGTAATAACTTTTTCACTAGGTTTTTATAACAGTGCAATCACTTTAAACAGGATTTGCTATACAATTGCTTAAATCTATATCTATATTACATTTTACACGTTTGAATCTCTTTTTTAAAAAAATTCACAATAAAAAATATTAATCTTATAATTCAAAATATCTATATCTAAAATACCTCACTCCATCATTGATTTAACGTTTTCGATTCACCTATTATATATATATTTTTTAATGCTGTAGAAACCGCTAATATGTTAGTTGCTAAATATTCATAAATAAAAATTGAAAAAAATTAGATTCAGGAGACCAGATCTCATGGGTCTATCTCTATCACTGCTCAAGCCGAATGCATCAAATTTAGTTTAAATTTTGAATTATTTTTTTTTTAAATTTCAATTGCCCCACCACAAGACCAGATCTCATGGGTCTATCTCTATCACTGGTCAAGCCAAATGCAGTACGGCTCTTCTCAATACCCAAACCCTAACACATCCTTTCCCTTAAACCCCACCTACCCACTGCCATCCACCACCATTTCCGCCGCCACTCACCACTCACCACTCCTACACCTTCCCGCGCCACCATGCAAACCTCCTTTATCTCCCCACCACCAGGCACCACCACCGTCACAAGAACCACCAACACCATCAAAACACTTTTCTCCTCACATGGGCCACTCCCTTCTAGACGCCACACCTTATCCCTCCGCGCCTCCTCTACAACAGAAACAGTGCCACAGCCACCGCAGACCGTCACCGTCACCAATCCATCTCACAAGCTCAACAAGTACAGCTCTCGCATTACCGAACCCAAGTCCCAGGGCGGTTCTCAGGCCATCTTATACGGCGTGGGCCTCTCTGACGATGACATGAGCAAGCCCCAGATAGGCATATCCTCAGTTTGGTACGAGGGGAACACTTGTAACATGCACTTGTTGGGGTTATCTGAGGCTGTGAAGGAAGGGGTTAGAGAGGTTGGCATGGTTGGGTTCAGGTTCAACACGATTGGGGTCAGTGATGCCATATCAATGGGGACTAGAGGAATGTGTTACAGTCTTCAGTCAAGGGACTTGATTGCTGATAGTATTGAGACTGTCATGTCTGCTCAGTGGTATGATGGAAACATCTCTATTCCTGGCTGTGACAAAAATGTAAGCTTTCTGTTATGCTGTATTTTATTTTACTATCAATTCATTTAGAATGGGTATGTGTGGTTGTGGCAAAAATTTAAGATTTTGTATTCTAATTGTGAACTTTTTATTTTTATTTCTATTTATTTTTTTGCGATTTTTGAGAAAGAATTTAAGCTATTCTGTTCTAGTTTAGTTCTTATTTAAAGGGGTATACGTGTGTCATAAAAATGTAAGTTATTGCGTTCTCCATTGAATCTTCTCTTATGCAACTTCGTGGTGGTGGCAAGAACATAAGCTCTTGGCAGTATATTTGACCGGGTAACTAAGAGTTGTGTACCTCTCATGTCCTTCTCCATTTCCTTCATGTTGACTTATATAATGTGGTTCTTGATGAATGGGCTTAAAGTATTGATTTACATAATGATAACTTCCAGCAGAAACCAGCATTAGCCTGTCAATGCAATGTTGTGTTTCTTAAAGAGTGCAGCTGTCAAAGAATAGTCTCAAATGATGTATTAACCTTTTAAAGCTAGGAAAATATATGTATTCATAGTTAGGCTCATTTTTGTTCCTAGCCAGCAATTGGTGCATTTCAAGTTTTCAACAGCTTGTATGTGCTTCATGGGTCAGCTGGCAGAACCAGATGCCAGAGAGGCTTACTGCTTGCTAGTTATGTCGGTTTATGAAGTAAAGAAGACTGAGGAAACACACTTGCAATGTTTGCTTCTTTAAAATGGTTGAAGTCTTTATTGCTTATTTATTTGGTCAAAGCTATCTCTCAGGTTGGCCTTCCGTGGGAACTCGTGTGTTCACAAGGGTTTTCGCAGTTGTTTCAATTTATTGTCTAGCTATGCTATTACTCTTTTTCCTTCTCTCTATATGTAGAACTATGTTTAGGCTTCTTCATAGCAGTAAAAGTGTAGGCCTACCTTGAATTGCCACCTTTATTGCTACTTACAGAGCACTTGGGAGATCGTAGTCACTCTGCAGCAAGAAATACAAAAACTGTTAATTAATAAAAGTTTTTTTTTCTTTTTTAAAAACATTTTTATGCCCTTGGATTGTGATTTATTATTGATATATATTGAGAACTGAGAAGATACTTTTGCTTTCACTACAATTTTATCTCAATAACTATTGTCTCTACCAATGTCATTACACTCCCCAACTCTCTCACTCTCTTGCTCGATATACTTTTTGCTTTTGAAAATTTGGTTTCATTGTTCAATAGTTGTTGAGTTGCACTTTTGTTTTGAATATGGTGTTGTAATTTTTGCAGATGCCGGGTACTATCATGGCAATGGGACGGCTGAACCGGCCAAGTATCATGATTTATGGTGGAACTATCAAGGTTACTCACCTATAGGTTTTGTTACTTAATGTGCTATATCGAATTTACTTTTTTATTCTTTTTATATTGCCATCAGACCAAACACACACACACACATATTATGATGAGAAAAGGATTTTTCATACAAGTTTGTGTGTATGTTGAATTTAGTTGAAGAACTTAATATGCATTAGTAATAAAAAAAATTAGAACTCATTTGGGGAAAAAATGGGGTCGTTTCTTTTATCATGGAATCTTCTCCGAAGGTGATGAAATTGTGCATGTTATGCCAAACAGTTGGCTTAAGTTTTTGTCAGTCTTTGGACTTGGTAAGGGCAATAGTTTAGAGTTTCAAATAAACATAAATATAAGATCATATCATACTGAAAGAATTTTTCTCTGGTTGATTATGATCCTGTACCTGGGATTTTATGTTGTGGTAAATTAAGACATTCAAATAAAAAAGGATAAGGATGTAAAAACACAATCATACATAAAGCACACTACGATTTATGTGGTTTAACTTAAAGCATACATACGCCAGCCAAGACATTCAAGAAATTTCATTATTGAGATCACAATATGGTGGGTAACAAATTCCGTGCCTCTGAACATAAATGAGTTCTCTCACTCAAAAGTCAAAACCCAAACTATGCCTTACATATAACGGGACTAAATACATGAAAATATCAATTTTCTAACTCCAAATGAAGTTCAAAAACTTGGTTAGAAAAAGAGGCAGGGGGTTTGGGCCGTCAAAAAAAGGCTCTGCCCCAGCATCCGTTTTGGTGGCCATGGCCCTGGATCCTACAATAAACTTCATGAGGACCCACAAATTGTGAGGTAGCACATAGACCAGTGAGATAGAATTGAGGAAACCATCTTGACAAATTCATTACTTCATTTCATGGATCCGTTGTGGCCCCTTTGGCATCTTTAAACAAAGTTTTACTTGCCAAAAGAAAAAGAATGGAGTATTGGAGTGGCTAGAAATATATAGCCTGTAACATATATAGGACATTCATTTTATGCAAAAAGACACGAACAAATTGCTCTTACTGATTTGTTGTTAATTTGGCAGGCTCATTCTTACTAAGATTATGACAATTATTTCATTCTTTTAACTGCAACTATGTTACAATGTGCAGTCAAATTATTAGAAAAAGGTAACCTAATAGAAAATACAGTTCTATCATCTTGCGTAAAAAGCACATATATCAATCAAATCACATATTGTTCAAGAAACTCATTGCAACGTTTTAATGTACCTTGCTTCTGTCACTGTACCACATTTCTTTCTTTGCCATTATGTTTTGTTCAAGTTACTAGTTTCAAACATAATCTAGTCTGTAATTTTGAAATCTGTTTGCTTGGGGGAAACTTGATGCAAAAAATGGAATCTTCCGATGGGTCTTTTGTTTCCATGTAAACTGTGAAACTTCAAAACTGGAACTAGGTTATGGGATTTCAAGGAGGTTCATGGATATAACAGTATGTGTCACCATATTTATTTTGTCACGCATGGGATAATATTTGGGATCATTAAGACATTGCTGGAGATCATTTTAGGTTAAGAAAAGCAATGCGTGTTTAGAGAAGATTGATATGATCCCATTTCTATGAATAATTCAGAATATTGTAAACAACTTTGTAAGTAATTGAATAATGTGGGTGCATTTGGTTTCATCTTTGTAATGAAAAACTTGAGAAGACCTCTGGATACTTTGTGTTCATTTGATTGTCAGTCTGGGACATTAGTGTTCCATCTAAATTTTGTGTCCTTGTGGGCCATTTGTCTATTAGCTTCGTTGACTGTCTAATAAATTATAATGTTTGAAGGTACATATGTAATACCCCGCTCCAACACATGGTATGATATTGTCCGCTTTGGGCTTGAGCCCGCACGGTTTTGCTCTTGGGTTTTTACCCCAAAAGGCCTCATCCCATTTGAAGAGAACATACTACATATAAGCACATCCCCTTTTCCACACCCAGGCAATGTGGGATTGAGCACCCTGTACCCTGTCAGTGTGGTAGTTCAGCCCAGTGTCTATCTTCGCACCCGTCCACTAGGGTTACTACAACATAACTTACTGATTAAAGAATTATTAAATGTTAAGGGACTGTTTGGTTCAGTAATCCTAAAACAGCTTTCAGAAAACTATAAAAAAACTTTTATTAAATCTAGTTTGCTTTCAACTCAGTTTTCAGAAAACAATTTAAAGAATTTTTTTAACCAAACTGAAACAAACAGGTTCTAACTTTCTTTGTGATTCCCATTAATGCAAAAAATTACGAGCTTATGATTTTAGTACATGTATACTTATTATCAAGGATAATAGACCTTTAGCTTTTATAAAGGCAATACGTTATATAAGTTATCTATACAACCTATGTTTGTATATTTTAGGATTGGCACTGGCAATTTATACCATGATTTCTTTATTTTTATGTTCGTTTTGGTATGAGGGATGGAAATAAGGAATGAAGGGAATGTAGGAGCAATGGAAGAGGTATCCCTAGGAAAAAGAAGGGGCCTTTTTCCTTTTTTTTTTGTTTGGTTAAGTAGAAGGGAAGGAAGGAAGAAAATTGGAATAGCATGTTATACCATCAAGCGTTTGTCTCTTTATACATATTTATAAACAGAGGTTAATATCTAGTGACTTGCATTTTTTTATGAAATCTTTTTTAAGGCAGATGTTGTAACAATTTATAGATATAATTCATTGTCCTTCAGCAGATTTTATCTGATCAGATAATGTTGCTCATCAATACTTCATTTTAATTGTCTCATTTGCAGCCTGGTCATTTTCAAGGCCATACATTCGACATAATATCTGCCTTTCAGGTATGCATGCTAATTTTCCGTTTCAAATTTTCAATATAGTTATTCTGCCGGATGTGTATGCAGATACGTTAAATTGCATATGTTTATTTTATTTTCTTCTTGTGTCTTATTGCCTCTTAAAGATGGTTGAATGGGATAGATGAAGAAAATTACTGTCCTGTTGGGATGCTTCATTCCTTTCTTGCTTGTAGTATCTGGATTTGATGTAGTTCTGTTTGATGGTTAATTTATCAACTTTGGCACTTTTAATTGACTGGTTTGATTATTAGAGTGTTTGGTGATACCTTGGTACTTTAGCTTGAAGCAACTAATGCACCTTTTGAATTCAGGTTTACTGCTAGGGGTTTTGGGAGTTAAATGCTTTTTTGCAGAATCTGCTATCTTAGTGAGTTGGGCCAAAGTCCCAAACAGTTCATTTTCCATGGTGTTGTTTTGTTTTGTGAATTTGTACCATTAAGGTTTTCTATTCTAAGTTCAGTTATATTTGTTTGCAAGACCTTAATCTTGTATATTTATATGTGTGTATATACATGATGGGAAATGGAATCATAAAGATATTGACGAAGATCAAAGGAAAATACAAGAGATCCTTCAGCAAAAGGAAACTGAAAACAATAATATATAAGAAGATTCCGTAACTCCTGACAAACCAATCACCATTTACAAACGTCAAGGAGGACTTGGAGGCCCTTTACATGACTCCACGGTGATTGCCCCTTTGCAACTATCAATTTTGTCATCTCCCAACAAAGGAATCCAACAAATGACTGCCCAGATAGAGAGACATGATTCCATGATCTCTCTTTTCAGAACAGCATCTTCACTTGGTCAACCACCACTCCACACAACTAGAATTGCCTTCTATAAGAGATGTTGAAACTCAAAATACCTCTCCAAGACTTTCCAAAAAAGAGAATTTTCAATTAGATTGCATAACCTATTCCAAACAGTTTGAAGAATGTGAGGACCACGGTGCTTATTTATTTGTGTGTGTATGTGTGCATACCTTCAATACAAAGATGCCTTGATTTCCAGGAGAGGCGTCCAGTAAGACTAAAGTTACCAGAATTAGACTGCTTGTTGGATTGGTGGATCAGCAAGACCATAGCAAGGTTGTGAGTCCGGTGAATTGGTAGGGCTTCTTTTCCAGACTTAGTTAAAAATCCATATTATTCTTCAAAAAAGTATTAGAAGATGTCACCGAGAAGAGTTGAACGACCTTGACATCATATTGAACACTCCAACCTCCAGTTCACTGTCAGTGGTTTGTTAACGGATGCTACTTGCTTTACGTAGAGTATTTTCTTATGCAAACAGCCTATTGATCACACATGTAGCCCCGCAGAACTGAGTGATCTAATCATCAATGGTTGAACTAGTGCAGCGGTCACATGTCTCCATCTCTTATAGCTATGATTAAGAATGCTTATGATAGGGTCATGAAGGAGATTAGAAGGGGAAGGTATTCCTTGTCCACATTGATATATTTGAACTGTCATTCGTGAACGGTTCAGAACATACAATATATCGAGGAAAATTTATGAGGTAAGTTTTCATAGTCTTTCTGGAGAGGGACATCACAAATAATGGAAAAATGGAGCCATTTTAATAAATGTTTGCCTTTATTAAGCAGCAGTTAAGGATAATGAATAGACTCACCTAAGTGCTTTAAGTTCAAACTAATGTGATTACCAACAAGAAAACACTCTAGTTGTTTCAAATCCTGTATAAAAACGTGGATTCATATCGTTTGTGTGGGAAGCAAGTTTTCCTTGTTAATATATTGGAGGATGAGGCTTTTGTTCAATCTCCATTTCAGTAAAGTTTTCTGAAACATATTAAGGCTGTAGCAGGAAATTCTTTGTATAAATTTATTGTCTTGAGAACTTGTTTCGTTAAGCACATCTGTTTAACTATGGTAGACTTGACTGATTTTCAGCTATCCGCTATGAAAGCAAAATATTTCTTTGACTAATGTTAATTATGTCTAGGTTTATGGAGAGTACGTAGGTGGTTCTATTAGTGATGAACAGAGGATGAATGTCGTTCGTAATTCCTGTCCTGGAGCAGGGGCTTGTGGTGGAATGTATACAGCAAATACCATGGCTTCTGCTATTGAGGCAATGGGAATGTCACTTCCTTACAGGTGGAAAAATGTGCTTCATACTTGGATTGGTATTTATTGTGTCCTCAACTTAATTATTATTATTTTTTGCTTCGTTCCCGAAAAGCTCTTCAACACCTGCTGAAGACCCTTTAAAGTTGGACGAGTGCCGCTTAGCTGGAAAATATCTTCTAGAGCTGATAAAATTGGACTTGAAACCACGAGATATCATCACTCCAAAATCGCTACGTAATGCAATGGTTATTGTCATGGCACTGGGCGGGTCCACCAATGCTGTCTTACATTTAATTGCTATTGCAAGGTGAGGAGTGCCTTGTGCTGAATATATCTAGATTCCATGATTTCATATCATGGAGTGGCTTATTGTTGGATCCTTTGCAGGTCTGTTGGTTTGCATTTAACGTTAGATGATTTTCAAAAGGTTAGCGACGAGGTTCCATTCCTTGCAGATCTTAAGCCTAGTGGCAAATATGTCATGGAGGATGTACACAAGGTCCGCACAAAGCTATTTTCCCAGTAGAGTATCTTCTGCTTTTTATTTTTTTTGTGACATTTTGCATGGTATTGCTTGGAATTCATGATGTTTTTCTATCACTTGTTTTAGATGGGGTGTTTATTGCCATGTTTTCTTGATGATCTTTCTAAAATTACTGATACAGATTGGAGGAACACCTGCAATCATTCGCCATCTCTTGGAGCTTGGGTTCTTAGATGGGGATTGCATGACTGGTATGCATACTGGAATTCATGAACAATTTATAGTTAAACAGCGACTGGTAGGTTGTTTGTGCTGTTTTTAATATGTACATAAACTACATTGCTGTTCCAGTCACAGGGAAGACACTAGCTGAGAATGCAAAGCTATTCCCTTCTTTGGCTGAAGGTCAGGTATGATAGCTTCCTTTTTGCCCTTCTATTCCCTTTTAGCTGTTGATAAATAATTCATATGATTTGAGGTAAATGATTTATCTCCGTCACTCTCTTCCAGCAAATAATAAGACCGTTGACAAATCCCATCAAGCAAACAGGGCACATCCAAATATTATATGGTAATCTTGCACCAGAAGGTTCGGTAGCAAAGATTACAGGAAAAGAAGGGCTATACTTCTCTGGTGCTGTTTTCCATTCCACCTTTTTTATTATTATGTTTTTCTTCTTGTTACATGCTTGGCATTGTTTTATTCCTTTCATTGTTGTTCTGAATATCCGCTGTACAGAAGAGCTACTGATTGTAAATTATTGCTCACCAGGTCCTGCTCTTGTCTTTGAAGGAGAGGAATCTATGATTACAGCTATCGCAGAAGATCCCGTTACTTTTAAGGTATGCCCTCCTGCAAATTGTTTTCGGTTCCTGTATTGTTTAATTTTTTTCATGAATTTTTACATTTTTCAGTAATAAATTTTGGAAAATGATAGGTAGGCAGAATTGCCAGACCTACACTTTTTCATCCATAGGATGAATGTGGTGAGTGCATGTGGTGGGACCCATCAGATGCATCCAATGGATGTAAAACTGTAGGTCTGACAATTCTGCCTAAATAGCATAGTCCATAAATTTTTGTAGTAGAGCTTATGTTCAAATTGTGATCTCTTTTCCTTTTCTTGGTCTGGAATGGGATTTATAGATCTGGATTTTTTCTTATTAATTATCATATTTCAGGGCAAGGTAGTTGTTATTAGAGGAGAGGGGCCTAAGGGGGGACCGGGCATGGCTGAAATGCTGACGCCAACAAGTGCGATAATGGGAGCAGGTCTTGGGAAGGTATAATGATGTTCAATCTAAGTGAGTTTGTGGTAATTATTATTTCTTCATTGTCCTGACTTGTTCAAATATTTTTTCCTTTTGGCATTTGGGTTGTAACACAATCTCTTAATAAATAATTGTTTATCTTGATCATGTGAAAGTTGTTTCGCCCATCCCTGCCACATGGAACTATATTTTTTCACCCTGTTTTGGTTTGTTGGGGTTCTGTTTTTTGGGAGCAGGGATGCTGGGATAGTGTGAACTGTGAAGTTCATTAATCACCTGCCTGTGTGATCCTTTATAGACATGATTTCCTTTAACACTTGCATATTTTTTTCTTTCTAAGATAAGCTCAGTGAAGGTACCTTTCGATAATACTTTTTCAGTAAATGTTTCATTGTCCTGAATTGACAATGTTGATATCCTTTTCTTCTGTACATTCTTTTGGATATCACTTCTGATCTTCTCTTCATTCTTTTGGATATCACTTTTGAATGTTGCAGGATGTTGCTTTGTTGACTGATGGAAGATTCTCAGGAGGTTCACACGGCTATGTTGTGGGCCACATATGCCCTGAAGCACAGGTATTTTATTTTTTAATCATCTAGTTGAATTGAATTTTATTTATAAACTCTAGTTGAAGCTTCTTTCTTACATCTCTTCATGTTTACATGTTCCTCTTTATTATGTAATCTGTTATCTCCTATTTGTTAGTTACTTGATCATTAAATAAGGGCTTTCTTGAGGCATGTTGGGTAAAGGAATATGGTATTTTTGAGTTAGTAACACACAAGGGTGTAGGGAAAGGCCTCGATGAGAAATGCTCCAACGTATATTAACACCTTGTATGAAACCTGCTTAATGAAAATATGGTGATATGTAGTTGATGGAAATGATATTTATCTTCAGTAATGTGAGAAGATCGTAAAAATGCAGTTACATGTTTTTTTTAGGTACTGCCATTTGTACTTGGTGAAATGAATTTTTAGTTTTTGACTGTGATCTTGTTTTGAGTTGGTTTTATGTGATTGCCGCTGGACCTAAATTTTCCATCCGACCTTTTGTCATCTCTATATTGTCAAGGTATGGAATGACGATGATGACAGTTGGTTGGGTTGGTGTTAGACTTTATTGGAGAATGTTATCTTGGAGGAACACAAAGCCCTCTTTGTTTCTCTGAAGAAGCTCCGACCTACTTTGTTCCTTTTTTCCCCTCATAAAAAAACTAGCCAGAGAATTCAAAACAGAAAGCTGATTATCAATCTGAAAATCCATACTTCCAATATTTAATGAGGAATATATTCCCCAAACTGGAATTTAATTGCTGATTTTGTTGTGGGCAAATTTGGATGGGTGAATTGGTGGGGAGGGGATGGGGAAGGAATTTTGAATGAAGGATTTTGACACGGTACAACATGGATGGACCATAATGGTTCATTGGAAGTTTAAAACCGCGTCCTCAAATTTCCTTTATCAATCTTGAAGGTGATTACCAGGGCCTGAAAAGAAAAGGGACATTAAAAGACTCGTGGAGTCTGTGGTGGCGCAAAGGATTCATGGGCATAAATGAATGACAAGCACCTAATTTAGAAGATTGAATCGACACCTTTTTGCTTTTTGACAAGTATAAATTGATACCTTAGGTACGAGGAAATATAAATCGATACCTTAGGTATGAAGAAATACACCATGCAAATACTGATTGGCTTCCCTTTACATATTCCTCTATCCCGTTTCAGTCAATATAAAAAAGCTTCCACAGTTCTTTGAGGAGTGCATTAATTTTGTTTTTCAGGAAGGTGGTCCAATTGGTCTTGTTGAAAATGGAGACATCATCACAATTGATATTCGTAAGAGGAGAATGGATGTTGATTTAACAGATGAGATGATGGAGGAGCGAAGGAGGAAGTGGAGTCCCCCTGCATATAAGGCTGACCGAGGAGTTTTGTACAAGGTATGTAAAATTTCATTTGAAGACCATAAGTTATGTAGGTTTTGACGCCTTTATTGAAGGAATATCTTTTCTCATTCCAGTACATCAAGAACGTGCAGTCAGCTTCGAAGGGATGTGTGACTGATGAATAGTAGAGAGTTCGTATTGTTAGAAAGGTAGAGTGAATCAACAAGCCCGACTTATTACAGGCCACAATCTGGGCACTTTGTTGCGGCTCTTTAGGGTACCTTTATGGATTTATCTGTACAAGTTATCATTGAACAAGTTTCATGGGTTTAAGCCTTTAGAATAAAATAAGTTAGTTCAAATGATTTACAAATCTGATGGAAGAATGCATGGAATATTACTTCCATTGTTCATTACACCTGTCAGATTCAAAATGTTTGCATATTTTATTGCGATTTCTTCTGCAGCATGGATATTTGCAGTGTGTAGTCTGAGCCTTTGTTTTTCAGAAAAATGTTGAAAAAGATTGTAAAAACCACGAATACATTTGTGATTTACCTTTCAAGGATTTTGGAGCAGCATCAGATTAACTATATGATAAAAGAAACACAGAATGTGGGATTGGTTCATCTTCTTGGGTGAAATGAGTCGTGGGTTAAGGTCATTTATAGCTTCTTTTCTTATGAGCGTTTTGCTCATCTCTTTATGTTAACGAAGCTCTTAGTTTACAGCTCAAATGTACATGTATGGGTCTACAGAATGATCCCATATCTCATGACAAAACAAAGATTTACATTAAAATGTTCTTGGACATGAATGAACAAAACAAAATTTGACGAGGGAGTAAAGAAAGAACATAATGTAGCTTGAACTCACTAGTTGTGATTTAGGCCGGCTGGAATCTTTTGGTGCCTAAGACCCGTCAATAGAAGGGTCTCAAATATTTTTATTTTTATACATTATAAGACTTTTCAAAAATTTTATTTTTTAATATTATTAGTCTTTCTAGAATTTTTGTTTCCTTATATTATTAGAGTTCAACCAATAATAGAGACTTAATAGTGGGTTCAAATAATTTAATTGATTTTAAAATTACTAATTAATTTTTACGTTTTTTCTCTTCATAACACCATAGGCACCTAACCCATAATTGTGGGAAATTGGGAATTTCAAAACTTTTCAAACTTTTTTTTTTTCCTCCTAATTCCTCACGTTTATTCCTCCTATATTTACAACATCAATTTTTTTTTTCCTCAGTATCTTATTACATACTCTCCATCTCTCTTCACTCCATCTAAACTCACTTTACTTATTATTCTCACATATTTTGTAATGTTTTGAATCAAAGTAGCAAGTTTTTACTTTGGAAGGGACAAAATAATTAAAGAATTTGTTGGAGCATTGGACCTGATTTTTGGTATTTTGGGACTTAAAAGTAGCAATTTTTTACTTGGGTTTGGAAGCGACAAAATAATCTAAGAATTTGTTGGAGCATTGTATCTAATTTTTCTGAAACCGGATTTTATTGTTCTTTAACTCAAATTATTTTGTACTTTTTTTATTTTTTGTTGTCATAAAATTGTATATTTTGTTTGTAATCATTGTCGATTATACTATTAAATCATAATATATCTACTAGAAAGTATGAATCAGAATATGAAAAATGTAATAACTAATAATCTAACAACAAAAAATTTATGGTAAAATTTAACAAATGAACAATCAAGTCAATTAAAAGAATTATCGACCCATTCCGTGAAAAATAAAGGCTTTTAAGTTGCACAAGGTATAAAAAAGGGTTATATACGTATATGTATATGTGTGCACATTGGAAGCTTCTTGAGCTCCCCGATCAGTGCGTGCATTTAGTAACTCAAAGTTTCCATGCCCTTTGAAGTCGTATGCACAAAAAGAAAAACTTGAATATTTATGTTGCAGTGATTAGAGGTGTACACGGTTCGATTCTTTACGATTTTTGATAAAATCGGAACCATTCCCTATAATTTCTCAATTTTAGAACTAGAACCAGAATCAGAATCAGAATCGCTGAGTTCGGTTCAATTTTGGTTATTCGCATTTCCGATTTTTTAACGACTCTTTTTGTCAATTTTTTAATTTTTTTTAACATTGATAAAATATACACTCATACTTGTTCACTCCTAGTTATAACAATAGATATTATTTGTATTTATTTATATATCTTATATTATATAAATATATAGAATATTAGAACTTAGAAACTATTAATATTTATCTCTATATATTATATATTTTATTCGTAAATAAAACTAGAATTTAGAATGTATTAATATTTATTTATATATATATATATAGATTATTAGAACTTAGAAGTTGTTATTATATATTTATATATTATATATATATTTTTTCAAATAGTTTTCATTTTGGTTTTAATTTTTTAACTTGAAATCAAAATCATAATAAATAGTTTTTAAAATTCGAAACCGAAATGAGAATTGTAGTAGCTACGTTCCGATTTTGATTTTACAAATTCTCCGTGCACCTCTAACAGTGATACAGTGCCATCACTGCACCGGCAACATTTAATTTTTTTTTTATCGTGCACAACATTAAAAGCATAAAAAAGCTACTACAGAGAACGATGATGTCGAGCTAGCAAACATCGTCTCTCTCTCTCTCTCGATCGTGTCGAACTTAGATTCTACTACTGCCTCTGTAGTGGGTTTGAACCAACAGTAAAAACCCATCAAGGGTTTGAATTGAACTCTCCCCACTCTCTCTTGATCATTGGTATCTGATTGTTCATATTTGGGTTTTCCGTTGAAGCTCCATGTGAACTGGGTAATTTTCTTTTTTTAATTAATTTGCACCGTTTATGTGGTTTTGATTTTCCACTCATTGTTACTTTCAATTTGTTCAATCTTGGACTTAAAAGTTCATTTTTTTGTCATAAAATGTGTCTATTTGGTGAACAATTTTTATATAACTTCATTTATTACCATGTGGTTCTATTTAATATTCGAATTGCTTCCATCTTGTATAATTGGATTATATGTATCTGTATCTCTGTGTGTCTATTCATGCATTGGATTATATCTATTTTTGTGGGTCTATGCATGCATGTATATAGATAATTTATCAGTTGTTTTTATTTGTGATAAGTTTATCTTTTTTTTAATGGAAATGTTTGAATATTATTTTTGGGAATCTACTATTATTTTGTAAGTTTCACATCAAAATGTCATTTTTTTTTCATTAGCATTAAGTTTATTATTTTGATTTGATATTTCTACACGGTTGTTGTGGTCCCCTTGTTATTCTGGAGAATGAAACTTATATCTGAACATCACCATCTCTAGAAAACATAATAATAACACTTCTTATAGTTAATAGAAGAACCGCATATGGCTTGTTTTGTATTATTTTTTAAATTTGCTTTCTGTTTTCAAAATGGAAATTATGCAAAAGCACATTTGGTGAGAATTTTGAAATATTTTGCAAGAATATTCCTATAAATGGTTCAGTTTCAAGATGACCATCTCTCTTATTCTTAGAACTGAAACTGTTCAAGAACTCATTTTTTCGAAAATGATAGAAGCGAGGCTCAATTTTTTCCTGTGAACCTTGAATTTTGGGCTATTTCTTTCACCATGGATGCTTCCTATATGCTCTAAACCTTTTGAAGTTTCAAAATACTAATGGCAACTGCCTTTTCACTTCTGCTGTTGCTTTTGGTTTGGTTCTTGGTCAATTTTTTCTTGTGATATTTGCACTTTCCTTTTGTGCTCTTGCACTCCGCTTTATTTTTTAATAAATTAATTTCAAAATTATCCTTCAAAGTTAAGTGCAAAATTATCTTTTGGGATAATTGTGGAGCATGAGAGTGCTTTTAAAGGACCGTTTTTTTTTTTTTTTAGGAAATTGAAAGAAAGTAAGTGGACTGCAAATATCATTTTCCTTGTGTATGCATGTAATTGATTATGCTTGTTATCAGGTGAGATGTATTACATAATTTTGCCTATGTTTTTAATTTGTCTATCTTATATTGTAATTATATGACTTCTTTCTTTTTTTCTTCTTCCTTTTTTTGTTTTTTGTTTTTTTTTGTGATAGTGTTTAGACCATTATCATAAGTATGAAATTGCTTATTACAGCTGTTACTGATTTTATTTGTTGGACATGGCCTGTTGGAATTTTGTTATGCGGAATATGGATTACATGAATATTGATCAGGTATTAGAGGTTCCTGAAACCCCTGGCAGATTGGCTGAGAAGAATGTTAATGGCAGGGATTGTATCGAAAAAGAAGGTAATTCATTAGTGACTGGTCATTCAGGAAACACTAATTCTTCTGTTGAAGGGGTTAGAGACTTTTTAATGGATAGGGGTAAGTTGGTCATTGGTAATCGGCACAGCAGAAGTTTGTCCTTGAGCCCTCCAAAAAATCTCAGTATTTCTGAAAAACCTGAATGCCACAATGAATGTACAGTTTCTGCACTTCGTAGTTCGGCGAAGAAAAAAAAGAAGAAATATTTTTGGGTTCCTAGAATATGGCACCCTTGGGGCTTTGTATATTCTTCCAAGAATGCTCATTTGTTTAGAAGAAAGGTGGCAGACAAGAACACCAGATATGATGAGAAACATTCTTTTTATTCTCAAACGCCCCAGTCATCTGCCTGCCAAGAAGATCGTGCTATTGTAGATTTGACGCAACAGAAGAGGCATGCTCAAGAATTTGAGCAGGCTTTCCCATGTGGAGCATTAGAAAATTCTCAAGTGGAAGAAACTAGGCAAGGTTTAATATCAACCAATGGCTTTTCTTCTTTAAATAGCATGCCATGTCCTTCAACGACATCCGCCAATGACCGTAAAGGTAAAGAAAAAGTAGTGGATGCTTGTAAAGGTGATTTAGCTTTTGATCATGGTAAAGGAAATAATTTCTATGGTGATTCTCAACCTAAAGCTAGAAAGTTAATGTCTACATCTCTAAATTCTATTACCTCACCTAGAGTTACTGGTCAAAAAAGATTGGTGAGAAGTGGATCTGAATCTCCACATGACATAGTGAAGGCCAAACAGATAGCTGAGAAGCACAATAAATGTCCTGTTGATCTTGAACATAATGGTACCTGGATTGTGGCATCCAATAGTCATCCGAATTTGATTGATGTTAGTGATTTGGTTGCTGAAGACAATGATTCTCATAGAGTCAAAGGAAAAGGGGTTATGGATCATCCTATTTCAACAAAAAAGCCAGATACGAAAACCATGCATTTGTCTACTAGGTATGACATTTGTTGTGCGGTTCTTTGTTTAAATTGTTTCTTTTGTTTGTGATTTTTTTCATTTTTGCTATTTATGAATCAGGATTTACAAATTTGTGACGCTGAGCTGTGATTGTGATGCAAAGTTGCTGCTAAATTCTGTAGGATAATTAGAGTTATCTATTGATCTTTATATGTATCTGTACTTTCCTAAAGGCCATTACCCTGTATTCTCACACCAATGTAGGGTGCTGGTTGGGATGGATTAGGTACATGCCTAAACCATGGCATTGTTTTGATCAAAGTGACTGCTGCATATTTGAAGTGGAATTCTGACGCTTGGCAACCAGAGCACGATAAATGATGCTCCTCTAATAATTAGCAGAACTCAACTTTTATTCTGTATTTATTTACTACAGTTCTGTCCAAACCTTTTGGAATCCTCACATGGACAGTAATTTTAGTGAGAGTCTGAAAATGTGACATGGGTTTTTCTTTTTCTTTTTTGGTGCTATTGTTGGTAGATGTTTGGTGCATCAACAGTATCTGACCTCTTATTATGTGATATTCATGTTTCATAATTGTAGTGATAATGAAAAAGCCAACAGGATTGGTGATGTCAGTAGAGATGCATTCGGATGTTTTGATGGATCAGGTGGATGGAGAAGTATGCATAACCGTACGAAGAAAACAACTCTCCCCTTGTCTGACGAGGGTTGGCATCTTTCCAGGAGAAAGGATGAGCATAATTTTGTTAATCAACACCACAAAAAAAGGGTGTGGAGAAAAAATGATGGAGATGGAATTAGTAACAGCACTGTTAATGATTCTCCCAATGACTGGGATGAGGACTCGTGTCAGCATGGGTCTGCCTCACCTGTCGATGAAACAGTATCCCATATTATGTCTCAGTTGGACCAATTTGATGCAGAGTGTCATGCAGCAGTCTCACTAAAGGAAAAACAGAAGCAAAGATCCACTTCAAGTAATCATGTCAAATGCTCTACATCAGGTTTTGTCAATCAATCCCATGAAAACAGTGTGTTGAGGAAAAATAATGAGTATGGAATTTGTAACAGTACTGGTCATGACTCTCCCAAAGACTGGGATGCACCATGTCAGCATGGGTCTACTCCATCTGTTGCTCAAACAGCATCCCGTATTATGTCTTCGTTGGACCAATTTGATGAGCGTTGTCGTGCAGCAATCTCACTTAATAAAAGACTGAAGCACTCCACTTCGAATGATCACAGTGAATGCTCTACATCAGGTTATGGCAATCAATCCCTTGAAAACAGTGACTTGAGAAGAGATAATGGGGATGGAATGAGTAACAGTACTAGTAACAATTCCCTCAGAGACTGGGATGCAAACTCATGTCAGCACGGGTCTGCTCCACCTATTGCTCAAACAGCATCCCGTATTATGTCTTATTTGGACCAATTTGATGAGCGTTGTCATGGAGCAATCTCGCTTATGAAAAGACAGAAGGAAGGCTCCACTTCCAGTAGTCATGGTGAATGCTCTAGATCAGGTTTTGATGACCCAGCAATCACATTTCCCGGCTCATCCGGGGCACCATCTTATTCTGGATCAACTAGAATCCAGAATCGTCAGTGTTTTAGCATTTCAGATCCAGCTATTGAATTTGATAACTTTATGTCTGGAATAAGAAACATTAGCTCTCGCAATATAGGTTGCAGTAGTAATGATGACTCAGATGCTAGGGCAAGACAGTTAGAAGCGGATGAGATGTTGGCTCATGAACTCCAAAAACAATATAACGAGGTGCCATCAGTTGGAGTTGGAGAGGTTTTTTTCCGTCATCTTATGTCTTAATTTTTTCCTTGTAATTTTTTAACTTACGGGCTATGGTGAGATGCTCTATACCCTTGTCTTCTCTGTGTTTATTCTCCTACAAAAGATTAATGTGTACATAGCATTGGGATTGCAGTGGCAGGAAGATTCACGACATGCTTTTTCTAGTGGAAGCCGTCATGTATCTCGACGTGTAAGTGGGCCTCTACATATGTCATGATCTGCTAATTATATATTATCAACTAGAATGTCACAGAGAGGCTAGCCAAATGGAGGCAAAGCACTGTGTCTGATGAAATGGGTGTCCTTTATTAGTGGTGGACTATTTTTTTCACATATTGGCCCTTTATCTTTTAAATAATCACTTTTATGAATTTTTATTTTTATATATTATTTTTTTAGAAAGACAAAGTATAACGGTTTGCTTCTCAAACTCTAGACACTGAGAAGTGTGAATTTCTTAGTTAAATTTTAGGGTTAAGTGCACAAAACACTCCTCTAGTTAAGATTTTGTGCACGATGACCCCCTACTTTTTAAAATGTGTTGTGCCAGACCCTAATTTTGCAAAAAGGTAGCAAACGCCCCCCTCAAACAACTTTTCTGTGACATGTGACACAAAGTAAATGTATTATTCCGTTTTTGCCCTTTTAACATTCCGAAAATACCCTTGTTGGTTTCTTTTATATATTTGCAATATTTAACAACAGTATCTTTCATTTTCCAACCTCTCACAACATTCAAAGGGTCGATTGTATTTTACAGAATGAATGAGAGAAAATGGCTAACACTTGTGGGTTAGTGGTTTCATTTCGTGCGTTTATTTTGATCCCAAATGAAGTCATTTGGGATTGTCCCAAACGGTCATTTTACATTAGCCTTGTATTTTAACATTATTTTATTATATTCAAATAAGGGCATATTAGTCTTTTTTAATGGATAAGTGACAGTGGTTCTTTATTTGCACAATTTTAGAACTTTGGGGGAGTTTATTACCAACAGGATTTTTTTTTTGCACTATATTGATTTCAGAGGGGTGTTTTGTGCACTTAACCCTAAATTTTATGTTCTGGTTTTGTTCGAAAATATACTGCGTTTTTTTCATAAAACCAGGTCAATTCTTTTTCATCAATCCAATTTGCTGAATTTTCCTTTGCCTGTCTGTTACTTTTTTATAATCAGGTGGTAGATGTATGTGGCTGCCTGTCTAGGTTTCGAATGATGACTGATACCTTTTTTTGCAATGCAGTCGCAGGCTTTTTATATTATGGAAGCATTAGAGGCATTTAGTGGTAGAGGAATGCCTGGTAACTTGCTTCCAGTTCGGCGTGTTTCCATTGAGTAAGATAACTTGTTATACTTAAAAAAGGTTTATATTTTTTCTTCATTATAAACAATTATTGTTCATATTGGAAAAAGATGCAGCTTGTATTCGCTAAGCGGTACAGAGTTCTAGCATTGTTCTTTTCTTAGTGTATAAGTTGATTGGAGTGTTATGATTCTGATATTACAAGTACCAAAGCTTCCACATACTGCTTTCAGATGCGATTTTTACCTTTATGAGCATTCATGAATGAGTATTTTGTGCCTACACTAGTTGCATAAGCAAATGCCAGGATGAGCATCTGAAAATTAAATGAGTTATTTCACAAGCCTCTGGGGCATTTGAGTATCAACTAAATTACTTTCACTATCTTCACACATTCAATTACTCTGTTATACTGGAGCTTTTGAGTATTTACCAGCTGACTTTTCTTTTTAAAATAAATTGAAGACATACTCATGAATGGAATGTGTACTACTTCCTAGCAACCTTTCCCAATAAAATATTGGATTCTGCAACTCTGTACTTTAAAATCCTCTAGCCTAACTGGTTCTTAAATTTCTCTCTTCCAACGAACCATCTGTCATTGCTGTGTCATCTGATCTGTAATTTTTCCCATCGTCAAATGAAGTTGCACCCTTCTAGGAAATGGCTTAAATTGGCTTTTTCTTTCTTTGTTCTTCTTTTTGTGTGTGTGTATAGGCGGTGCTCTCTCTTGAGAGAGTTTAAGATGAATCTAATCTTATGTTTGGTTGCATGGAATTGGAGAAAATTTAGTTCAAAGTTTAAATCAACTTTTCTCCAATTCCATGCAACTGAACATAGCATAAATGTATTTCTTTTCTTTTTAGACTTTTAAAGACTTAGTGTTTTCAGCTTATTAATACCTTTTCTTTTTTCTGGTCAGAGATGACTATGAAATGTTATTGGCTTTGGATCAGAACAATAAATATGTTGGTGCATCTATTGATCAGATTAATGGATTGCCACAGACAACAGTTCAGGTAATTACTTGAATATTACACATCACTTTTGTTGCATGTCTTGAGATGCAGGGCAGTAAGTAGATCTGCAAGCTTGCTTGCTATTGATTTTGTTCTGTTTTCTTGTCATGCAGACTGATAGTTTTGAAGAATCTTGTGCAATTTGTCTTGAAATCCCGACCACTGGAGATACTATACGCCATTTACCTTGCTTACATAAATTTCACAAAGATGTAGGAACTTGTAGCCTTTGCTTGTTATAATTTATTTCCTTTTTAAGAGAAGCCACCAATATCTAACCTTTTTAACCCATTCCTCACAGTGCATCGATCCATGGCTCAGAATAAGAACATCATGCCCAGTTTGCAAGTCTTCCATCATTTGATTTGCAGTAGGGATTCTTGTGCTTTATGTCATGATGTTACTTCAACTGAAGCCAAAACCAGCAAGCAATATCAATCTGGTGTTAAGGTAATTATAGATGCACCTTTTACTTCCTTGAAACTTCAGATCTGTATTATCTGGTGGAGTGCACTAGTTTTAATTTTGGTTTATATGATCTCTGAGGAGAGGGAAAAACAATGTTTAGTTTATATATATGTTATTGCCTGAAAGTTGTATGTCTGGGATATTGCTGATGAGGGGTGCATTATATTTCCGGAAATGATTTACGGATATGGTTTATGGAATGAAGGTCAAGAAGCCTGCTTTATGCATTTCTGGTGATATATGCTTGACATAGAAGCAAGCTTTATGTATGGCATTTGTTGCTTCTTTCGTTGCCCTTAAAGGCAAGAAGCCCTGGTTAATCATTCTCGTGTCAAAATCAGCCAGGTTCTTGTATCACAGCCATTGATCCGAGGAACCGGTGTAGTCATGCAGTTCTTTTCTTTAGTGTGTTAAATTTTGCATAGAAATTCATCAACAATCTTTCAAATGTTAATACATTCTTAAATGTCTTTTGACACCAATAAATCTTTTAAAGCTGTTAAAACATTAAATCCTCCCCAACCCCCTCCCACTTTCCACCCATGATTTTCAATTTTCGTGCCCGTGATATCTTTATTTGTGCCGCTAACAAGAAAATAAGAGAGTAGACTTAGGTAGTATGAGCACATTTAACGCCGACCTATAGATGCACCCATGAGAAGAAGATTGATTTGTATAGAGGTTAAGAGACAAAGCGGTCGACCAAAACTAACATGAAATGAAGTAATAAGAAATGATTTAAAAAAATTAAATCAGAAGAAGATGACTCTTGATAAAAGGGGTGGAAAAAGAGAATCCATGTGGCCGACCTCGTCTGTACAAAATAAAGGCAAGATCTTTACTCGTGCAGTCTTGGAGATTGTGGAAAGGAACAGGAATTTTGAAAAGATGTTATGTTTTTCACTTGTTGAAAAATCCCATATTTTTTCTCTTCCATTCTTTCTACAACTTAAACGACCAATAGTGTTGTGGAAAATGTGCATTGGTGCAAAAGAATGAAAGGATAGACCATAGAGGTAGAGACATATCTGGGCATTTGATGAACTTTGAATTGGATTGTTCCACAGGCTTTTACAGGTATAGTATGGGCCTTTGCATACGCTGAACCTTGGGGCCGGGTGACACATTAGCCCCATGGTTGACTTGTACTGAATCACAGATCCCAACTCAAACAGGGTCAAATATGATTTGGCCGCAGCCGAGTCAGAAGTGAGTCTAATTACTCAAATTTTCGGTATACTTATTTAGCAAACCCAACTACATCAAAGAATGTCACCATCTGAGCAAAACCTGGCCTAACAAAAGGGCAAGGCCCAATCAAACTTTTAGAAGCGCATCAAATGATCAAAATACGATGGGATGGGATGGGAGAATTTGTCTTTTGCCTTCCAATGATTCAGGAGAGAGATTCAATTCCCAAGTTCATTTGAGAAGAAATGAAGAATCAGATTTCTTACATTTTTCTTTTCCTTGGTAATCTTTGAATCAAATGGAGGATGGATGGAAGTAATTGACGGTGGTGGTGTTGGTGGCGTTAAGTTGGATGGTGTGAATGGTATGAATCGAGCTTGGTGGTGGTCACAGTGGATTTCATGGTGGAAATTTGGATCCAACCAAAAGAGGGAGGGAGTAGATAGAAAGCTGGAAATATTGATATTTCATGGATAGTTTGAAGCACTCTACTTCTTCAATCAGTGTTATCATACTCGAAAGTCGAAACTATTTGTCAAGCTCAATATTTTGAAGGCGGCACACCAATGCACTCCCACATACTGTACAACTTTGTATAGTGTTTAAGAAGATCAAGATGTCACCTCTACCAATTTCATGACGTTAGAGGCTAGAAAAACACAAGCTGTACAAGGTCTTAAATCTATGTTCCTATATGAACTGCGCCTGCATGCAGCCATGTGGCCAGAGAAAGAGAGACCAAAAAGCTAAGTGAACACCAGAAGAATTAAAAGGATATTTAATAACCTTTGAAATTAAAAGTAACTACTCTCATTTTCGAACATGGTTCTCATACTTGAAACTCTGCCTATAACACAAGTTTCTTATAATTTATTACACAGTTTTGTAGACACTCCCAATGCCAGCTATGGCATTATTGAAAACAACAAAATGGTGAGTGAAAGAGATGGATGAATTGATTCTATTGATAATCCTTGGATAAAAGATTGTTGGTTTCTATTTTTCGAGCATTGCAGAGTTCATCCACAGTGTCTCCTCTTTCAAACACACCCGCTGCCCCCATACCTGTGCCTGCAATTAGTTTCAAATATCACCAATTAACCATATGCTCCACCAATATAGTCCCCCAGAGAGAGAGAGAGAGAGAGAGAGAGAGGGAGAGAGAAGCACCTATGCACATAGAGACCACCCCAAAGCGGCAGTCTTTGCCACGACGCTTCATCTCGTGCAATAGAGTTGCGACACAGCGGGCTCCTGTAACAGAGAGACAGGCTCAGAAAAATGCATAAACTAATTTAAAATATTACATCTAAAGTAATTGGTCCTCATCTTGGTGTTGGACGAGTAGCAGCTTCAAGGATTTCTATTTTATTAATATGCTCAAAATTAAAAAAACTTGGCCAAACTAATAATAAAGGAAGGTATTAAATCATTCCAGCTTCTTTTCAGAACAAACCAAGCATCACTATACATCAACTTGGTTATATTTTCTCTTTTACATAAACAAACATGTCAGTCACCAACACAACCCATTTCCAAATTGAATTGCACTGAACACACGGAACATTTTCATGTACAACTTCAAAAAGAGGCACTGAAAAGAGTTGTTCCTTGTAAGCCTCAAAATAAAGTGCAACCAAAATAAGTACAAGGCTCGATACAACCACATCTACACGTCCAGTAATAAGTTAGAAGCGGTGGAATCGGAATATGAGCACAAATTATATAACACATCAAGTAAGCCGCTGGAGATCTAAAAGAGAAATTGTCAACTGTCACCTCGAGGAAAAAAGCATCCACCTCAGGTATTATAATATTTTATTTTCTTTCCCTTTTCTAATTGACAGTCCAACTAAAATACTACGAAGTGAACCTAGTCCAAGAATCATATATATCTGATACTGAATCTTTTCAACCAAAAAGGATATTCATCTTGAGCTCCCAATAGCAGCACTTCTGGACACACCAATTTTAGTCACTGAGCTCATTTCCTACTGAACCAGATCATCACACTCATCACATATATTGAATGAAAAAGGTGCCAAAAACAACGAAAAGTTCTTTTCGTCATCTAAAAAATAAATATTTGTGTCTGGACCTTGGCTCACAGACCACTGTGTGTCTTAAAAGATGATGATAATTTAAATTATTCTTCAAAGATCTGCCTAGCAAGGAACTCAGCAAATTGAACTCAAGTCCATAAAAAAGATCACTTGGAACATAAAACTATTTAGGCTATGTTCGGTTGCATGGAATTAGAGAAAATTTAGTTCAAAGTTGCAACTGAACATAACATTAGACTATTCCGTCCATATGCTCACCAGGGTAGGCTGCAAATAATCTCATGCCATGATAAAATTGCCAAGAAGTACCTCTTATCTGTCAATAAATTACATCTTATATTTTCTTCATGTCCACCCTTCATCTATTATTCTCAAAACCCATGATCAGTTACAATCCTCCTCTATATGTGCATCTGAAATGGAGCAGCCATGTCGAAATTCACATGAAGCATCCAAAAGTAAAAGCTTCTACCATTACTTCTCTACATGGCCACAAATACAAAATTTGTTCTTTTTTTTTCCGAGTATTTTGTTAAACCTTCTTAGAATTCTAATGCCAAAACACTTCCTTCTTAAACAAAGCCTAATGCACTGGCAGTTTTATGCCCTTTGTAATAGATATGGTGACAATGTTATGAATGAATTCAGTGTTTGGAGAAATATACTTCAGTAAAGATGGGACTAGCTGATAGGACTTAATATCACTAGACACTTATTCAAAGAAACGGATACCATAAAAAATGAGCATATAATTTAAAAAATGTAGAATTCCTTTGAAAGCAAAAGGATAAGCGAAAATGACATTTTAAGTAGAGCATCAAGCAATGGAGAGTCCAGGCTACAAGGTAGGCTATAGCATATTAAAATAGTTCTAAATGATGTTGGAGATAGTGGAAACTACTGTCACATTGTTATCTGTGGAATAAAACTTCTAGTTCTTTATGTTTTTACACAATGTAATACAGATTAATTATCAAAACAGGAAAGTGAATGGTAATTACAGGAAAAGAATGTGCAGATTGAAAATATTGATGAATAAAGTGCAGATTGAAAATATTGATGAATAAAGTGCAGATTGAAAATATTGATGACAATGTGATCAACTTTTCCTCACCATACTTGCTTTAAAGTATTCATGTTTCCTATAGTTGTCTATATATTGCTTCCTAGATCAATGCCTAATTTTTCACTGAATATAGAGATATAAGACAAGATGACACATGCTAAATGGCTTACCAATAAACCCTTATAGATCATATAATCCTATGACGTATTTATAATTAACTCTCAAAATGATCAACTTTTCCTCACCATAATTGCTTTAAAGTATTCATGTTTCCTAAAATTGTCTATATATTGCTTCCTAGATCAATGCCTAATTTTTTCACAGAATATAGAGATATAAGACAATATCCTAACTTCATGAATGCTAAATGGTTTACCATTAAAACCCTTATAGATCATATACAATATAAAAACTTCAGAAACTTGCAGAAAATTCCAAAAATTCTAATGTATTGCTAAAAACCTGCATCGTGTGAGATTTATGAATCAATAAATATAAGATTGATAAATTATATATGTATAAATAAAAATAGAACAGATAAGTCAAGATAAGGAATTCTGGTATGGGTAAATTCTTCTAAGACGACCTATTTGCCCAAGACAATAATATAGAAATATGGAGATTTCTCTTCCAAATGATATATTAACAAATAACCTTAGGTGGTTTAGTAATTAATAAGTAATTTGAAATCACGGGTCGCAGAGTCTAAGTTCAGATGTGTTGTAAGTACCTGTTGCTCCCAAAGGATGCCCAATGGCCATAGCACCTCCATTAACATTAATTTTTTGTGGATCAAGATCCAGCTTCCTCTGGCAATATACAAATTGGGAAGCAAATGCCTGCTCACAGAGCAATAAATGTTGGAATAGATGCACATTTTAAAAGTCTATAACATCAAAAAATGCTAAAAAACAAAGATGATAATTTATGTAGTCATACCTCATTTATCTCAAAAAGATCAATGTCATCAAGTTCAAGACCAGCAGACTTCACTGCAGCTGGTATCGCAACAGCTGGGCCAACACCCATAACAGCAGGGTCTACACCAACAGCAGCAAACGTCCTGCAACACCAGTAATACTTAGTATCTCAACTTTTCTCACCATTAAGAGGGGTCCGTCCATCCATGGCAAAGATGGCAAGTGTAGGGATGTTACTTTCTCAGTGTGTACTTTGGAATATCAAGAGCCAATGCAGAGATAGGTGCTTGATGACTGAATTGAGGTGTGCACAACAAAGAAAAGTGGTAGATTCATCATGATGCCTCTGCCTCAAATAAGATACCAACTTTATTTGAAGAGGTCATTACTCATTATTTCATTAGTTTGCAAGCATTATGGAAACTTCATTAGTTTGCAAGCGTTATGGATTAAACAACACACACT
Source organism: Cornus controversa (assembly GCA_026545225.1). NCBI lineage: Eukaryota > Viridiplantae > Streptophyta > Magnoliopsida > Cornales > Cornaceae > Cornus > Cornus controversa. Next base: position 40,375,922 of record CM048854.1, read on the forward strand.
TGAGAGTGTGATATATACGACAAAAGTCACAAAACCATCTCACCTGAAGAACATGGCTTTGAATTATCAATGTAACAGAATAAAATAATCAAATCTTCAGTAACAGTTCTTCAGGAAGTTCAACGCACTCATAAAACTGGTCATGTTGATCAATTTCATAAACGTCGTTAAAAAATAATAGAACATCTTATAACCAAATAAATTAAAACCAGTTAACTGCTTACAAAAAGATCTTGAGTTGAGATTGTGACATGATTGCCAATAATTTAATTTAAGGAGGGGTCTGATACAGTTGATAATAAAAAGGAAGGATAAGGAATCGTGTGTACAGCAATAAGAGTTGAGTTGAATACCCTGAGATGAAGTTAATTGAACCAACATGAAAGATAATAACCGCTGAAATCGAGGCCATGAATGTTTATGGTATGGTGAAAGATGTCATAGGAAACACAGGGCACAAGATGTCCAGCGACTTATCAGTTATAGCAATTGAACTATTGTGAAAAGTCCTGGAAAATTGTGATAAGGTGCAACCTCAGTCGACTGGACCCCACACATAATTGCTGCTGATCAAGGATTTTATCTAGAACCGTCAATTGAAATATGGGTATCATTTCAAGGTAGGGTGTAAAGGGACTTCGTCTAACTACATATAGATTCCTCCTCTCAAACGCAGCTGAACAAGTTACTAAATATTATGCAAGTTAATGTAGTGGTGAATGATATGCAAGATACGCTATCCTTTAAGCAATTTTTTTGGGTTTAAGTTATGCAGTATACTGCATCTAAAGACACTAAAGTATGGGATTCAATAAATTGTTCGACACTCGTATGTCCTCCGACCAAACCCTTTTTATGAAACTATATGGGTTTGTGTCTGGGAGATGAAAATATTCAGATATATAATTTAAAGGGAAGATACATCTAAACATGGCTAAGGTTTCAATCTAAGCCAAACTTACTCTAAATTATTGAAGACACATAATCTAGGAGTTGCATACCTGAACACGCCAAGAATCGGTAATCCTTTCTGCATTGCAACACTGCGTTTCATGAGGAGGACAGCTCCAGCACCATCACTCACTTGGCTAGAATTACCTAAGATATAAGCAATAAAAGTCAATACAATAAAAATCAGTGTGTTTCCCAAATAAAATTGGCATAGATAAGTGTATTTCTCAAATAAAATTTGCATATGTAGTGCTTTAAAATACCAGCAGTGGTTGTCCCATCTTTCTTAAATACGGGCTTCAGTTTTGCCAAGTCTGAGATTGTTGCGTTTGGCCGAATTCCATCATCAATGGAGATTGTAACAGGTTTCTCGTCTCCCGTTTTTGGATCAACAATCTTTTTCAATGAAAATACAAATCAATGCCAAAATAAAGACCATAGATACCCAACCTAACAAATACAATAAATAGAAGATATATGATATTGCGATATCACCAGAACTGCAAAAAGACGGTTGTTACCTTGGTGGCTACAGGAATTATTTCATCTTTAAATTTACCAGAAGATGTTGCAGCAGCAGCCTTCCTATGTGACTCGACCTGACAACAAAATACAAGGAAATTAATAATAGAAGCATATTGGAACAACTACAAGAGTGGCAGATCCATTCAACTTACTGCAGCTTGGTCCTGCTCCTGCCTTGTTACACCAAAACGATGTGCAACATTTTCTGAAGTAACACCCATGGGAAGAAGACAATCTTGCGCTTGTACCACTGATTTCACCTGGTGCAATTATGGGAAGAAGTTGTCAGCTCATATGAATATCTTGTTAAAAGAAATCGTTTTCACAAAAGAACTTATGCAAGCAAAAATGAGAGAGAGAGAGAGAGAGAGAGAGAGAGTATACTCTTGGATTAACTGATCCTTCCCAAGCCATTGGATTTGTTGTCATGGATTCCAATCCAGCCCCAATTCCTATTTTGAAAAAAGAATTATATTTTAAATACAAAATAACAGACTAGGCATTATGCTTGCATCAGATACAGCTACAAGACATCCCTAAGAGCAAATGTATCCCTTACCAATGTCATAAAATCCAGCTTTAATAGCAGCTGCTACATCAGCAACAGCTTGAAGGCCAGATGAACATTGCCTATTCACAGTTCTAATCGGCACAGTTTCTGAGCGATACAAATAACAAATACATCAATGATGCAATTGAAGGAAAGCAAAAACCACAAGAAATACATGCAAAGTAATAAACCAGGGAATCCAGCATAGAATGCAGCCATCCTGCATTCACTTGCTCTTTGGGAGCCTGGTGCCAATACTGTGCCTACAACAATGTCCCCTACTTCACTTGGGTTCAGATTCGTTTTCTCTATCAATGCCTGTACCAACATTCATCATGAAAATAAAGTGATTTCAGTTTCATCGATCTGATTTACAAATTGCAGTGCAAAAAAATAATGACGACAACAAACCCTCAAAACTGGTGCAAGTAAGTCATCAGGATAAGTATCCTTGAAACCACCCCTCTTAGACTTGCAAAGTGCAGTCCGATATGCACTGTTCAAAATGAAAAGAACAAAATATGTAAGAAAATGCACAAAGGATCCAAATTTTATTAAAATATAGACAAACAGATTACAACACTGAACTTATTCAAAAATATTATTTCAACAGGAGAGCTACTTACGCTACAATGACAACATCATCCCCAAAGACAGAGGACCTATGATATGCAGCACTGTCACCCGCAGAACAAAAAGATGCCTGGTCGTGAAGAATAAGCCTCAATTCAGATTTAAAAAACAAGTGAAGAGTTGATACATGCATATATGCGTATTTGTGTATGTATCCATCATTGATATAAAATCAGAGGAATAAATAATTTTCTGAACTTTTCTAATTTCTCAGGATGCAATCTTTATATTGTAGTCCTAAAATGGAACTTGAGCGCCAAAGTTCCTAGCTATATATTGAAAGGATGTAAAAAAAAAAACACAACAATAATAAGAAGGAATTTCATTAATAGGTGGGACCAATTTCATTGAATGGTATATTTTGATTGGGTGGGCATACACCCAATATCTACTCCTGAAGAAGTACACAAATGCAACAAACTTTGATGATCATCTCGTTATATCTTCGGCCCCTGTCCGTTTTGACAGAGAATAATTCGGGCAACAATATTCACATGGAAGGAAATTCGCAATCTAGCCCCATCCATTATCTCAAAAAGTAAACTTTTCATGGTCAATTTTATTATCTTTACACCTAAATAATTTTTGTTTTCTCGAGCAAGATTCTTTATACAAACGATTTTGCATCAAACAAATACTAGATATCACTCGAAATTATGCCTCAAGGTTTTTTAAACAGAACGAAAACACATATATGCATAGTGTGATCACTAGATCCGGGACAATTTCAATTGAACAGTAAAAATCGATCATACCAAATAGGATCAGATTGAAATTCGCACTATTGAAGCTACAATACAAACACAATTATCTGCATATCTACGAGAACACGACATGTTTCCAAGCTTCGAAAATCGATTGAATTTTTCGCCGAACAAAAGTGAACTCAAGGTAATAAACGTTTTTGAATAGAAATGATCTTACAGAGAGCGAAGATTCAATGTTTTCGAGAGAAGAAGATGTAGACGAAGGACGAAGGTGTTGGAGCACAACTCTCTGTCTCTCAATCGCTTTCTCCATGACTCTCTCTCTCAAATTCTCTATTAAAACTTGTGTTTGTATCAATGAACAGTGAGAATGAAGAGAGATCGATAACTATATTTATATGTATATATAGAGAGGTTTGGTTGTATAAATTTGGAGGTCAGTGAATGCAAAGTTTATCGGAAAGAGGAAAGACCAGACAAGTTATGGCGGTGACTGTGACTTTCTGTTTTAGTGACGCCGAATGTTGCAAATGGCTTTCTAGAATGAAGATCTCTATTGAACGCTCACTTTCAGCGCGTGGAATACACTTGCATAAATTTAGTTACCTTTTTCCAAAACCATTTAAATTACCATTTACCTGTAAAAGTAACCCATGCAGTGGATTTGACTTAAGATTCAAGGTACATTTAAATCAATTTTAATTTTAATTTTAATTTTGAATTTGAATTCAAACTAGGTCACCACAAGTGATGAATCTGGTAATCTTTAAATTAATCTGAGTTTCATCCGAAATTTGAGTTGAATCAAGTACTCCGTATGTTTTATTTTTTTTGAATGGGTCGAATAAATATTTTATTTTTTTTGTGTAATAAATGTTCTTTTTTATCATAAGTATGTCATTGTGATTTAAAAATATTTACATCAATGTCATCAAGTAAAACTATGATGTTCACAAGTGATTTTTCAATTTTACTTAAAGAATAAAATTTTATATTAATTCATATGCTTATTATAATTATTTTTTATATAATTTTTGAAAATTTGTAATTAATTGGTATATAAAAAACTTTATGAATCTTTTTTTAAAATTTTAATTAAAAAATAAATTTTTTTTTAAAATTAAAAACTCACTTATGAACATCATAGTTTTACTCGATGTCATTAATATAAATATTTTAGAATCACAATAAAACATTTATTATACAAAAATAATTAATAATTAATTTTCATTTTTCACCGCTCCGCAAAAGGAAACTGATATTGTTTTTCTTTTCTCACCAGCTACAGTTTGCACTATACGCGGGGACAGGTGGTTTGTGTTGGTATTGCCGATATTTTGGGAAGCGTGCCCATTTGGATAAGAGCGAAAAGGAAACTAGTTATTCACGGCAAACTATTTATGTTGTAGTTCATATTGTACCCTCAGTACCATTTACTACTATAATGCCTAACGATCTAGCCGTCTAAATCATCCAATTTATACCGTCCATTCATTAATGGTTCGATGATGATCGACAGCCTCAATAGTGGAACCACACTTGGACTTATCTCGTGGTTGGTTGTTATTAGGTAGCACTTAGCAGTGTAGCACAGGGGTATATCCCACGTTGGTATGCTTAGGGGTCACTAATCAAGTATTCTTTTTCTTTACTCTACGTATTATTCAATATTTATGAAATGACTCAATAAATAAATATATTCTACCAAAAATACCTCCTTTTTTCAAATTATTATATTTATGTGTATAAAATTATATATACTAGTAAAAAATAACTTGCAAAACACGTGGTTAAATGTCAACTTAGAATCTTAATTTCATCTGCATATCTATACGGTGCATAATGACTTTTAGAGAATCGTATGAAAAATTAAAACAGAATCTTGCATGGAAAAAATTTATTCTCAGATAAAATGAAAAATTTGATGAATCAAGCCATTCTCAACATGCTTAAAATAGGGGATAAAAAAACATGGTTAAAATAATATTTAGTCATTTATAAATAAGAAAAAATAATTATAAAGTGATTTTCTTGTATACAAAAATGCAGAAATGTGTATCCATTGCTAATATATTTTTATTAATTAAAAGCCAAATTTTCTACACATTATTTTCAATGGTGAAAATCAATATATACATATACATATAAAGAAAAAAAATTAACCTCCCCTCCTTTACGGAAGGATAAGCTTTGTTCTTATTTTTTATTGAACAAAAATAGTCTCATTAGAATCAATCACCTCATAAAAAAGTGAATATTTATGGAATTTCAAAAATCGAACATTCCCAACTTCTCTCTCTCCAATGGTTCTCCTAATCTATAATAACGCGTTAGTTTCACTATTCATGTAATAATTTTAAGGGTAATGCTACTCAGGCAGAATTCATAGGCAGAAAGTTTTACATCCATTGGATGCATGTGGTGAGTGTATGTGGTGGGACCTACCACATGCATCCAATGGATATAAAACATTCTGCTTATGAATTCTGTCTACGAATTCTGCCTGAGTAGTATTACCCTAATTCAGTTTCACTTAAATATTGGATCCTCATGTTCTTATACCAATTTTTTAAATTTTTAGGTTTTTCGGTTCAGCTTGGGGTCAAATCCTAATTTTCTTAAAAATTTCAGACTTTTTTCTAATATCTTATTAGTTTGATGCATACTCTTATCTAGTTGATGCGTGTACGAGTATGAGTTTTAATTTATTGTCCCTTCTTCTAAAGAGGGAAAAGTATGGATTTTTATTTATTTTTTAGTTATGAAAGGTTGAATATTCTGGTGGGTGTATATGTAAATAACAAATATATAATTTGCAAATTTCAGAGACTTTAAAGTTTAAAAATTATATTCATTTTAAAGATGTACATAAAATATCTATATAATATACAGTTAATGGAAAAAGTATAGTTTATAATATTTATATTTATGTAATACAAAAGATAGTTTTTCATTAATTATATATTACATAAATATAAATATTATAAACTATACTTTTTTCATTAACTGTATATTATATAGATATTTTATGTACATCTTTAAAATGAATATAATTTTTAAAAAATTTTAATTTCAGGAAATTTTTAATTAGAAAAAATGTCAAATTATATATATATATATATATTCTTTGATTGGAATAGTAAAGTTTCGCTGGAGAAGGTGCATGAGGAGTGTGCGGGAGCGTGAATCTCATGCACAGAATTTCGGCGGTGCGTGAGGACACGTATGACCTCTTCGGGCTTCTGTTTTTGCACCATTATACTTATCTCGATGCTATGGACTTTTTGGTGTGATCAAAATGTCGTGAGGACACGTATGACCTCTTCGAGCTTCTGTTTTTGCACCATTATACTTATCTCGATGCTATGGACTTTTTGGTGTGATCAAAATGTTGTTTTGATCATTTTCATTTCTGGGCAGTTTGCTTGGGTGGCTCTATTTTCTTTTCTTCCTCACTCTAATTGGCAAAGATCAAACACAAATCACTTATGGTGATTTGTAAAACACTCAAGATTGACTAAAAGAGAACAAAAAACAACAATCTATTATAAATTAATTTTTATTTTTTTTACAGACAAACTGAACACTCTATCTCTCTCTTAAACTCTCTACCACTCATAATATAATTCAAACCAATACAACCAATTCTATTTATAGACTACAAATTTTGTGTGCAAACCATGTGTATGGGCTCTTTGAATTCAACCAGATGATGTTTCATGGCTTCTTCGTCGATGATCACCACTTCCTCTTGAGCTCATAGCTTCATGAATCTTCACAAATCAAGTTTATATTTCAACATATACATATATATAAGACGTGACATATTTCAAGGCATTGGACGCCGACGATTCGGTGTGAGTTGTAATGTTGTCTGGGTCAGACTAAACCAAGGACCCAAGTGTCTCCACCGCCACTCACAAAGAAAATTTTCAAACCTTGGGTATGAATTCTTTTGTTCAGTATACACACATGTATACATATACATATACAAAAATACTTGTACGAATAAACTTTATTTGGATTTAATGTTTAATCGAATGTGTTACATTGGTCTAAATTGTTAGTCAAAGACATAAAGAAGAAAGAGCTTATTATACTTTTGTTTGTAACTTGAGATGTTCCTTTGTTTGTGATGTATATAAGTAGGAAAATTTGTGCACTAATTGCAAAGCATCTGTAAGGTCAAAATAGTCATTTATTGTTCCTAACTAATGAAAATTCTTTTGCAAGTCAAGAATGGTCAAAGGGTATAAACGTCTTTTTACATGGTGTCAGATGGGGTCAGACTTGCCTATACACGGTTTGGGGTCTTTTTGATAAGCGGTGCAAAACGTATGGGGTTTATATTGTCACTATAAACAAACTCTCTCTTGGTGAAATAAGTCCAAACTATAGGGAGTGTCAATGATATTTACCCTTCTTTTAATTTAAAAATTTAGATGTAATAAATTTTGTCGTACACGTGACTGCTATAAGCAGCCACGTTATTTGAGATAGACTTCATGAAACCATTTCGTGAAGTTTTATCATTTTTGAAATACCAGCCCTGTGTCATGTTCGGCGATGTTCAAGCTTTGACATTCATATCATATCTGTAGTTAATAAAAAAAATCATTATTCAATACTCTTAAATACTTCCATAGATACTATCATTTGTGTATGCAATACAATTACAAAGGAGACCATATCTTCTTCGACTTAAAAAAGTTGAGAAGAAAGTTATATAGAAATAAATAAAGGGAGAAAATGAGATAGGGATATAAATACGATCACTTAACATGTCAAGTAGACCTAACAAAGATGGAGGATTAAGGTGTGCATTCATATGCATGGGCACGAGAGGTGGCCCAAAATGAGTGGGTTGTGTCTCACCCATGTGGTTGCCCATTTACAACTCTAGTTCTATTTTTATGGATTCAATTGAGCTCGGACAATAAGATATGGACGAGTATGGAGTGTAGGGGTAAAAAGTGGTGCGAATTTTGGGCAAGGATGAGAAAGGTAATCTTGCCACGCGCCACTCGATTTACCTTAATCAATAAGCTAATCTTTCTATTTCATATGTGTTTATGTTTGTGTATATATATATATATATAGCCAATCAATTATTTAAACCCACCAATAAACTCAATTTGAGGTGGTGACTGCAGGAGGTGGTGGTTGCCACCTCCCATGGCGGTGGTAATTTCATACCATGGCCATTTGCGTATATGTATATATATTTATATAGATATGTAGTTATGTCTACATATATCGAACAACAAAATTATTATTTTTTAAAATAAATTGTTTCACCATCATTGCAAGTCTCATTCTTTAAAGCCTTGCAAAATAAATCATTTTCCTCTTTAATGGTCCCAAAAAATCCACATGCATATGTATATATATGAAATTTTGTATAACCTAGTTTGTAAAAAATTCATTAAACCTGAATTCAAGTAGTTTTTTTCAAGCACATTTGTGTCAATTTGTTAGTGGTGTTTTTGTCATTACATGCTAAAATATAAGGTTATTAATGTCTTTTAACAAAAGCCAAAGGCAATTAAGTCATTTTTTAAAATTTAATAAACGAAATTGACAGGTACATAGTAGGAGGGGGTTGCAAGTGCAAAACCTCAAGAGTACACGATATAATAAATGGCAAACATAGTTATCGTGTGTATTCCAAATTTCAGGACATGGGGGTTAGTGTATTTTACCAAAAAAAAAAAAAAGCAGAAAATATGAGTTTTAGAATTTGATGTAATCGTTGAGACGGCCGTGGCTACAACATGTTGCTTAACCCGTTTCCTTCATTGTTCATATTTATCAACTGAGTTCCCTCCGTGAAAGGTTGCTTTTAATTTAAAGGTTTAAACGTAATAAAGTTTGGTGTATACATGACTGCTATAAAAAGTCAAGTCATTTGAAATAAACTTCAGGAAACCATTTTATGAAGTTTATCATTATCCAAAAAGAAACACTTTGCATGCTTAAATCATAATGGTGAACAAAACACAAGGTTGGCTCGCCATTCCTTTGTCTTGTTCGGCGTTCAAGTTTAGATATTCGTATTATGATTGTAATTAATAAAAAGACATTCTTTAGTGGTCTCAAATACTTTCAAAGGTACTACCATTTGTGCAGGCAGTACAATTAGAAAGGAGACCATATCTTCTTCAACTTAAAAAAGTTGAGAAGAAAGTTATATAAAAATAAATAAATGGAGGAAATGAGATATGGATAGAAATACGATCACTTATCAATTTCAAGTGGACTTAACAAAGATGGAGGATGAGGGGTTGCATATTTGTACAGAATTGTGTATTCATATGCATGGGTAGGAGAGGTGGCCCAAAATGAGCAGGTCGTGTGGGTTTAGCCCACATCATGTTCTCTCACCCATGTGACCACCCATTTACAACCCCAGTTCTATTTTTATGGATTCAATCGAGCCCAGACAATAGGGTATGGGCGAGTATGGAGTGAAGCGGTAAAGAGTTGTGCGAATTTTGGGTGAGGATGACAAAGGTAATTTTGCAGTGCATCACTTCATTTACGCTGTGTAATTATTTTGATTTGCCAGTACTTAATTAAAAAATACACTAAAATAGATTAATTAATTAAGTTTTTATCAAATATAATAATTGATTTTCTTGATTCTCTATTATTTATTTTTCATATTGATTTCTCATGTTGGTTTTCGTTTCATTAACATTTTAACTAAAGAAACAAAAATAAAATGAGTGGGCTCGATATTTGCATGGAACATGTGCATTCATTTGCATGCATGGGAGAGGTGCCCACAAATGGGTGGGTCGTGTGGCCATAGCCCATAGACACATGCTCTAACCCATGTGTCCACCCATTTACGACACTAGTTTTATTTTTATTGATTCAATCGACTCCAAAATGAAAGGATAATAGGTCATGCGAATTTCGGGCGAGGATAAGAAAGGTAGTCTCTTCACGTGCCACTCTATTTATATTGTGAAATTATCGTGATACTACTATACTTAATTAGAAAAATACACTAAAATAAACTAATTAAAATTTTATTATTATCCAATATTATAATTGATTTTCTTGATTGTCTAGTATTTATTTTTCATATTGCTTTCTCGTGTACGTTCTCTTCCTTTCATTAACATAATACTGAATATAAACTTTTATTATCGATTGACTGAATACGGATTGGGTGAAAGAACTTAAACAAGGATAAATACTTTGAATGCTAAAATTATAATGTCGAACGAAATAGACGTGCCAATCCTTTGTCTTGTTTGACGTTTACGATTGTAATTAATAAAAAGTCATTCTTTAATAGTTTCAAATACTTCCATAAATACTATCATTTGTGCACCCACTACAATTACAAAGGAGGCCATATTTTTCTCGACTTAAAAAAATTAAAAAGAAAGTAATATAGAAATAAATAAAGAGAGGAAATGAGATATGGATTAAAATACCACCCCTTAGGAGTAGGATATGTAAATATGTAATATTAATTAATAAGAAAATACTTTCCATGATATTTATCCAAAAAAAAGAAAGAAAATGCGTGACACAACCTCTTGATTCAACTGTCATACCACTTTAATTTGATCTAATGAAAGATTGAGCTAAATTTAAAAAGAAATTTTCTATATAATATTTTTTGAATTTTGTCTTTTCCATTTGAATTGTAATTGAGTATGTATTGACAAGGTAGCCACATATATCCATGAAAAACAGTGGAGTCATTTCCACGGTGTCGGGCTTTGGGAAATGTCTTCACCTAAGGTCACGTGAGCGCACGCTCACCCGCCTGGCTCCAAATTTACTACACCAACATCCAAGCCTCTATCCATTTGCATTGCTAGGACTTGAGAGGTGTCTCAAATTTGGTGGCCCAAACCCAATGGTTGCACGTACAACCTCCATGACTTCACACTTCTCATCACACACACTCGTTTGTCGACACTCGATACTGAATGTTAATTACCATGTTAGAATCAACATAGAGAAAAATGCATCAAAATTAATATACATGGCTAGATATTATATAGAGTACTATATATGCTTTGACAGTATATATATGAAAGAGAAGACATACGATAGAGTACGGAAGGATCTATCAATTGATGGGTTCTACAAATAATTTTCATTAAAAATTTTCATGTTACGTATAAAAAAATGAAGTTTACAATTTATATTATATGTGAATAATAATTATTCATTCTTCTATACAAAAATAAGATTATATCAAATATTCTTATTTTCCATGACATGTATAGAAAAATGAGGTCTATAATTTGTATTATATGTGAATAATACTAATTCTTCTATAAAATACACTAACTTTCTTATAAATAAGCTAAATAATAGAGACCTCTCCCATATTTTTAAAAATAACACTGTACTCCTTTGTCAGTATATTTTTTGTAACACTACCTTCCTCTGTGAGTTTTTTAGGTATGACATTGCTAATGTCATGGTATTTAGCACCTGAAAAATTCCAAAATGCTCTTAAAACGTTTGAAATACTCTCATTTGACATAATATTTGTGGACAATTTTATCCTTTCCTCAATCTATAAATTACCTGCTCAATGTACAACTAAGAAATCACGGAAAGTGAAAGTGAACTTAGAGAGTAACTATAAGAAACCGGCAATTAAACATCTTACCAAGTATAGCTTAAACAAAAATCTTATAATAACTTCATACCATATGATACATATCTAATTAAATCAGAGATTAGAAAGCATATATTTTTGCTATCAGACCATAAGAATCATTAATTTTTTTTCAAGTTGGAAGACTCACACACACTTTTTTGCTCACACCAGAACTCGAATCCCTCCTCTCCTCTTTGAGGATGGAGAAGTTATACCATTGTGTTACAAGCCCTTTGGTATCATTACATATTTTGGCTAATTACTAGGAAACCATTGGAAGATCAGAGATCATATTATAATTCTCATTTACTCAATTTTACCATAAACCAAACAGAGGCCAATAGAAAGAAAATATGAGAATTCAAACTTGAAAACACCATTGTAGGAGTCGTTGGAGAGGGCTGCTCTGACGAGTTTCCTATGTGTAGCTGAAAAAAATACCCAATAAGTCAAGGTGACACGTGTAAATGACAACTCAAAACACACTAGGCTACCTGATCACCAAAATGGCCCACCATCTGAGTCAGCAATCATTTGGCGACAAGAACGCACGAAAGATCCACACTTTCCATTAACACGCACATTGAGACATTAATTCGTTGCAGAAATCATGTCATAAGTTAGGATAACAAATCAGCTAGAAGTAAATGAATAATCAAATCCTCCGGGAACTGTGGAACAATCACAGTCACAATAAGTGTAATCATGGAGACTATATAAGAAGAGAAAATGTGAAGGTAAAGGAGGCCTGATATTTTTCTTTTGGGCCAAGAGAAGGGAAAATCTTTCTAAGTGTAGTGTTAGTTTTTCTGCACTTACACTATGCAACTAGAAAGTAAAGCCAGTCGAGACTTCGAGGTCACCAGAGAGCTGCTTGGCACTCCACTCCTTGCCGAAGCTCCGACACACAAACGTGAACACTCCCATTATGTTGACTACTTGAAACCCTAACTCTCATTCACACAACACTCTCTCTCCCAGTGTGTAATTTGAAATATCCTATGATTTTGTAAAGATGAACTAGATTTTGAATGCAAAAAATGTCGATTCTTAATTTATAGGGTAAATATCACTTAGACCCTCTTGAGGTTTAATGCATTGACATATGGCTACAACTTTGTGAATTTTTGTCACCAACACCCTCTATCAGCTTTTTCATTTTTTTAATATGTGAAATGTCTTGATTGCCCCTGTTTATTTAAATGTATTTTAATATAAAAATATCATAATAGGAAAATAACCATAATACCCTTTATGATAATATGCATTGGCAATTAATTTTTTATTTTATGTTAATATTATTATTTATGAAAATAAATAATTATATATATTAGGTTATATATATATATATTATAGTGTATATATAGATGAATAGAGAAAAAGAAAGAGAAATAATTACTTTTTTATTTTATGTTTACACTATTATTTATGAAAATAAATAATTATATATATAGGTTATATATATTATAGTATACTGTATATATATAGATAAATAGAGAAAACAAAAGAAAATTTAATTACTTTTTTATTTTATGCTAACATTATTATTTATGAAAATAAATTATATATATTCAAAGGGCTATTTTGGTCCATTAGATAGAGTTAAATGAGTAAATTTAATATTTAAATGGGTTAGGTCAGAAGTCAAAGGACAACATGGTCATTTTATTGTCAAAAAGTCCTCTGACACGGTGTACTTTTGACAGAAATGGGTGTATGTGATATACGACACAAATCATAGAGGGTAGGGGTGCACACGGTACGGTTCCTCACGGTTCTTGGTGGAACCGGAACCGGAACCGTTACCAACTGTTCCTGATTTTCGGAACCGGAACCGGAACCGTTAAGGGTTGGAACCGTGAGGAACCGTACCGCGGTTCTCGGTACGGTTCCGGTTCCGAACCGCGATTCCTTAGGATTGTTTTTTTTAATGAAGCTTGAAAATACAAAATATATATATATATATATATATATATATATATTCATTAAATAAATGTGAGACCTACAATCTAAAAATGGCACCCTATATATATATAATTATTATATTATATTATAGATATATATACATTACATAGAATGTATATATATTATGTATAGTAATTATATTATAATATAATTATTATATATAATATATGATAATATAATTATTATACATAATATATATACATTATATATAATTATTATATGTAATGTATATATATATATATATATATTATATATAGTTATTATATTATATATATATATACACATATTTAATATAAAACGGTTCCGGTTCCAAGGAACCGTTACCCCCAACGGTTCCGGTTCCGGTACAGTTCTACTGGTCCTGGATCCGGAACCGGAACCGTTGGTAACGGTTCCTAATTTTAGGAACCGGAACCGGAATCGTAGCCACGGTTCGGTACGGTTCCGGTACGGTTTCCCTCGGTTCCGGTTCCCACGGTTCTTTGTGCACCCCTAATAGAGGGTGTTGGTGATGAAAATTCACAAAGTTGTAACTGTGTTTCAATGCATCAAATCTCAGGGAGTGTCAATGATATTTACCCTAATTTATGTATATACATGTTCTTCTTCCCCACATAGGCCGGATTTCTCACTGTAAAGTCCAGATTTCTCGCCGACACCAGGTATCTCGACACCGCAGGGGGTGTTAGTGATGAAAATTCAAAAAGTTGTAGCTGTGTTTCAATACATCAAATCTTAGAGAGTGTCAGTGATATTTACCCTAATTTATATATGTACCTATTATTCTTCCCCACATAGGCCGGATTTCTCACTGTAAAGTCCAGATTCCTCGCCAACACCAGGTATCTCGACACCATCCCGTCTTGAGATCGATCGTCACCTTCTCCATCGATGCATGGATCTAGTCTATATGCTCCAACGAATGTTCTATCAACAATATATTCGACGCCACCATCATCACCGCATCGCCACCATCCTTGTCCCAAGTGTTAATGGCATGTATGATATTCGTTCACACGGACGAGTTTTGGGCCATTAGATTGGTCTGATGAGGAGTGATCTGGACCGTCCAAATCTCATCTGGCACATGGTTTACGTGGATCATCGACTCAAATATCTTCAACATTATCTTTTAATTATTGATTTATAGATTTACTTTTATAAAGTGAGAATGGTAGTTTTGTTTTTTTATATAGTAAACTTTTTTCAATTAAAAAATAATAAATGGTAGTTTTGATTTTTTATACTGGAAAAAATTTTCAATTAAAAAATAATAAATGATACATGAGTGAGAATAGTAGTTTTGTCTTTTTATAATTGTCATTTTATCACTAATTTGAATATAGACGACGTGACAAAGAGTGCAGTGTTATTTGTAAAATACATGAGATATACCGATATTTAAACTATTTAGAGGAGTTTAGTGTAAATTACCCTTAAAATAAAAATGATGATAATGATCATTACGCTAGTGATCTTATACAAAAGTAATAAAACAAATATTGGAAATTAAAGAGGCAAAACAGGAGGACTAATTAGAAATGATATCATATACGCTCCGTTTGGTTAGGTAGAATCAAAGTAGAAAAGAAAAGAAATGAAAAATGAAAAATGAAAAGAAAAGTGAAGTGAATGAAAAGAAAACTAACATTTTCACATGCATTTGGTTAGCGTGAAAATTTTACAAGAAAGTTATTGGAAAATATTATTTTGTTGGTTTGGATAGCATGAAAGTGAAAAGAAAATTATTCTATCTACCAAAACTACCCTTATGATTTCAAATACTAAAAAAATAAATAAATTTCTAGTAAATAATCCTCTTTATGCACAATTATTTATATTCATTTTTAGCAAAGAAATAGTAAAATGATGATTTATTAAAAATAATAAATATAATTATTTGTATTTATTTTTATATTTTTAAAATAAGGCTTCATAATATTTTTTTTTAGGTGGAACTCATTGGTGACTTAAACTTTTTTTTATTAGATATAATTAAACAAAGGAAGTTTCAAGTTCATGTCATCAAAACTATAGATATATATAACTCAGTGATAGACCAACTGCTTGGGTACCAAGATAGAGACTGAAAAAAGAAAAACAAAAGGAAAAAAAACAATATATATATATATATATATATATATATATCATAATTAAATAAAAATAAAGTAGAAAAAAAGAGAGTTCCACAGTCAAATAATAAAAGAAGAAAGACTATCTCCCCTACAACATAAAATGAGCATTGAATTTCAAAACATATTATTTTTCACATTATATTACTATAATTTTTAAGTAAAGAGAAAATGTGTTATACCAGGAAAGTTGTACTAAATAAGAAGAAGAGTGAAGAGAAACAACTAATACGACATAATAGGAAATATGGGTATAATTGTAATTTAGATTATAACTGTACCAGTTTCACGAGAAACCAAAATTTTCAGGTGTTTTTTGCTGGAATTGTTTTGGAGAAATTTGACTACGTGAGGGAAACTTTAGTTTTCCAAATTTTTTCTCTTTCATGTTGTTTCTCGCTAAACAAACTCTCAAAAATTTTAATTTTTTTCTTATCCTTTCTTGCTAGTTCCTACTAACCAAACCTAGCCATAAGGATAAAATAAGAGAAAGTAAGCTTAAAATGCTATGAACATATAGAACCTAGCTAGACCAACATGTGTAACATAAAAAAAAAAAAAAAGGAAGACTAATTAAATAAAAAATTAAGGAAGAAAGGTTAGACCAAAGCTAGAAACATGATTTATAATAATAATAATAATAAATATTGGAAAAATAACATTCATTTGATCAACTACATTTGCTAGCAGGATCTAGGGAAGATGATGATAGTTCCTGGAACATTGATTTGTTTTGTAATATATGTTATTCGTAAGTCTAAATTAATTACTTTCACCTCCTTAAGGTTTCTATAACTATATTGTTCTTAGCTCTATTGTCTAAATATAATGTTGACTTCGCTTAATGTTTATATATTGATAGGACAATACTTGTCTTAGGAACCTCCTACTTATGGTGATGTGTACAAACAAAATTTTGACACGTCTCAAATTAAAAAATTAAAAAATCATGGTCTCTCTCCCCTCTCTCTAATTAATCTTTAGCAAAATCTCCATTCATATTCTTTATCATTTCAAATCGTCTCTCTCTAACAAAAACTAAGGGCCCGTTTGATAACCGTTTATGTTTAGTGTTTATATAAATAATGTTTATGTTATGATTTTGTTTATCCATAAACATGAGTATTGTTTGATAACGAAAAAACGTTTGGCTTATTTTCAAAATCATAAACTATAAAACATATTTGTTAATCTTAAATTATTATTATTTTATTTAAAATCAACATAATAAACTGCATAGAAAGTCAAATTCATGCTAAAACAAATCTATATAGCAATAACAGAGCAAGAAATATACATAAAAAAAGAAATCAATAATATTGGGCTACATATATATCTATACACTGTAAATTATACTGTAAAACTAAAATGACCCACAACCCGGAAGGTTCTAACAAGTAGGGGTGCACATGGTTCGGTTCCTTACGATTCTTAGAGGAACTAGAACTATTCCCAATGGTTCTTTGTGCACCCCTTACCAACAAGAACAATATATATATAACTATGGAAAAGTTGAAGGTTTTTCAATTTGTACGATTCTTTTTCATTTTTTTTATTTCTATTTCTCTTTCAACACTGAAAATGAATGAATGATATGAGTACAAAATACTATTTTTGTTTCTTTGACAAAGAGACGATTGAGACTTCTTTGTTTTTTTTTCCTCAAATAAGGTTTTTTTTATTTTTTTATTTTATAGCACTGGTACCCCTAAGTAACTATTTCTTATTATCAAGTATTTTAGTAATTATTCATATTGTACCCAATTTTTTTTTCTCAAGGCATTTGACGTTCTTTAATTTTGTCTTCACTTGATAATTCTAATATTTTTATTGTTGAATCAAGCAATAGCCTTATATATATATATATAATATATATATATATATTCTTTTCATTTTCACTTTTAGTTTCATTTTTTATTAAAATAATATAATCATCATTTTAGATAAAAAAAGAAAAAAATTTATTTTTATTTTTTTATAATAAACATAAACACTAAAACATCATGTTATTTTTAAAAGTGTTTTGACAATTTATAAACAAAACAAAAATTATCTAACATGTTTATTCTAAAAATTTATTTTTATAAACAATAAACACTAAACATAAACGATTACTAAACAGGCCCTAAGGTATCAGATTTGGTCCAAAATAGAAGCTGATTCAAGAAATATATATTCACATCAAGAGGTTTTTTTTTCCCTTTCTGGTGCACCACTACAACGTCTGAAATAAGTTTCTATCAGATCTTTACATAACAGAGGCACATCAAACATCAATTAAAAAAAAATTCAGCATCACATACCACCACTATCCCCCCTCCTCCTCTATGATAATTTTTATTGTTTAAAAAAAAATAGAGAAAATAATTTTTTTTAATATAAAGCAAATATATATGGAGATTAGGGTTTTCAAATGGTTGTGGTGGCAAAGGATGGGAAGTGGCGGCAATTAGATGGAAATTAGGTTTTTGGAGAGGAAGAGAGAAAGAATAAGAATCTGGTTGCAGAAGAGAGATTGGTGCAAATCAGAGAAATGATCTGGTTACTTGTTTGATTATTAATTTTAAAATTTAAAATGTGTCAAAATTTTATTAAAACACATCACTGTAAATAGAAAGTTCATGCTGGTGTGAGACAAACATTGTCATTAAATGCATGTGCTAATATTAATAAGTTTATTTCGTCCATTTTTTAAAAAATAAAAATTTATTAATAAAAATTATTTCTTTCTTCTTTTTTTCTAGAGAAATGCTAAATGTCATGAAATTATTTCATGAATTTTATAATGAATGATGTGGCCGATAACGTGGAGAGTTAGTATTGGTGGAATTAAGTGATAATATCATAGAACTTGTGTATGAGAAAATCTCACCAATACTAATTTTTCACGTTACCTGCGAGATCATTCATGATACAAATTCATCAAATAATTTCATCACGGTAGGACCTCCTCTTTCTTCTGCCGACCCAACTGCATGTTCTAATGTCACAAGTGTCCCCTCTTCCTTATGATAGCTGGACTTATTGATAGCCCGGCCCACCACACGCACTTTCCGCTTATATATATATATATATAATATATAGACACACACACACATCTGGGGCCTGTTGTTTTATCTAAACCCTTCTCCTTTCTCTCACTCTATCTCTCTCTGTGCAACATGCAAGCCTCCAACCATTTCTGCACCGCTTCAACCACCGCTAAACTTAGAAACCAAACTAAACCTCACACCCCCATCAGAAAAGTTCCTCCAAACTCGCCATCATATACATGCAAAATTCTCATCAACCCATTAAAGAAGATACTTTCCCGGAAACTGACAACTCCGGCACCGTTACTGGAGACAAACCCTTTGCTCAAACCACCAATTCTTGCTGGCCCACCGGAGCCCCACCACCCTACTGAGCTCAACCCAATTCAGAAACTAGCAGTCTCAGCTCTAGACTTTGTTGAGAGGTCACTGATATTGGAGCTAGAGAAGAAACAGAAACTGAACCGGACAATTGACCCGGCCATTCAGTTGGAGGGGAACTTCGCCCCGGTGAGTGAGTGCCCGGTTCAGCACGGCCTGGAGGTGGTGGGTCAGATTCCGGCGGGTCTCCGTGGCGTTCACTTGAGAAACGGGGCAAACCCCTTGTTCTCACCAACCAACGGCCACCACCTGTTTGACGGTGACGGCATGGTACACGCCGTCACCTTGGGCTCGCCTAACCGAGTCAGCTACTCTTGCCGGTTCACTCGCACGAGCCGGCTTGTCCAAGAAGCCGCGCTTGGAAGGCCTCTATTCCCCAAGCCGATCGGCGAGCTACATGGCCATCTGGGCTTAGCTCGGCTCGCACTGTTCTTCGCTCGAGCCTCGATCGGCTATGTTGACAGAACACGAGGCACTGGTGTGGCCAACGCTGGGCTGGTGTATTTCAACGGCCGTGTTCTTGCCATGTCGGAGGATGATCTTCCGTACCACATCCGCATCACGGATCGTGGTGATCTCGAAACGATCGGACGGTTCGATTTCAGCAGCCAGCTTGATATCTCGATGATAGCCCATCCCAAGGTGGACCCGGTTACAGGTGATCTCTACAGTCTGAGCTACAACGTACTAAAAAAGCCTTATCTCAAGTACTTCAAGTTCGACTCGTGCGGGAGAAAGTCACGTGACGTGTCTATTTCCCTCCAGCAGCCAACAATGATTCATGACTTCGCAATAACGGAGTCTCACGTGATCATCCCGGATCATCAGGTGGTGTTCAAGCTATCCGAAATGGTTCGTGGCGGGTCACCCGTGATCCATGACCCCAATAAGACTTCCCGGTTTGGAGTTTTGCCCAAAGACGACAATGACGAATCGGGAATTCGATGGGTTGACGTACCCGATTGCTTTTGCTTCCATCTATGGAATGCATGGGAGGAGTATAACGAGCATGGAGATCCGATTATTGTTGTTATCGGGTCTTGCATGACTCCACCGGATTCTATTTTCAACGAACAAGACAGCCCGATCCATACTGAGTTATCCGAGATCCGACTCAACTTGAAGACGGGCAGGTCGACCCGAAGGGTCATCGTCGCCGGCCTGAATTTAGAAGCTGGGCAAGTGGACAAGCGGCGGGTTGGCCGGAAAATCCGGTACGCATACTTGGCGGTGGCAGAGCCGTGGCCGAAGTGTTCGGGAATCGCCAAAGTGGATTTGATGACCGGAGAGGTGACACATTTTTCATATGGTGCCGGAAGGTTTGGCGGCGAGCCATGTTTGGTGAACGATGAGACAAGTGAAGAAGAAGATGATGGTTGGGTTATGAGTTTTGTTAGAGATGAGAGGAGAGAGAGGTCTGAGTTGGTGATAGTGGATGCTTCAAACATGAAGCAAGTGGCCACAGTGATGTTGCCCACTAGAGTGCCCTATGGTTTTCATGGTACGTTTGTTAGCTCACAAGGCCTAAATGAACAGGCTCTGTGTTGATAATGGCATATATATACTTTTGTGTATGATTATATATAATAGTATGTGTTGTTGTATATGCTGCTTGATGTACCTGCAGCTGTTAGAAGCATTTTAATAAATAATGATTTATGGTAGGTTTTTATTAGGGGTGGCAAATTGGGTGTCAACCCGTCAACCCGCCCATATCCGCCCAGTTAAAAATGGATATGGGTGACTTATTTTCTTATACGGGTCATAAACGGGTTGGATAAATATAAACCAATTAATTAGCGGGTTAGATGGGTTGAATATGGGTGCCCAAATTCAACCCATCTTTCACCCATAAAACAAAATGTGAATTAAAGTTTCTCTCTTCTATCCAACCTCTCTCTCTCTTTGATCTCACTTCTCTCTCTCTCTTCCCTTTCTCTCTCTTCAATCCCACCTCTCTCTCTCTTCCCCTTTCTCTCTCTATACTTGGACAATATATATATATTTTTTGAAAAAGTATTTTAGTAAGAATTCAATTTTTTTAAAAATAATATTTTTTCTTTTTAGTAATTATTGTCGAATTTTACCATTGTAATTTCTTAATTAAAAATAAGAAGAATATATAATTTAGACACAAACTTTATAGTGCAACAACAATTTTCATTGGAGCATTATATATATATATATATATATATATATATATATATATATATTCATCATTCTTTAGATTTTTTTTATTAATTCCAAAAAAAAAATGACTCATCGAAAGGTCACATATTTTATTTTTTCAACGTTATTTTTATTTTTATTGATTAGTTCCAAAAGACCCAGACTCATCCAAAAGTCACATTCTCTCCCCCTATGCACAGAGTTCATTTTGTATTAAAAAACAAGAATAATTGAATTTTCAAAAGTCACCTTTCTCTATCTACAGAGTCCATTTTTGTGTTTGAGTACCTTTTCTCAATGTTTTAATTTTAATTATATTCCATGTGTTTCTGTGATTTGGTAGGTCATTTTTAAAATTGCCCAATTATGAAGATATAATCGAGTTAGTGTTGAATACATTTTTCAATTGAAATACTTATTATAATTGTTTGCTTATGTTTTGATTTTTTTAAAGAAAATTTATGCTGACTAAGTTACTCGAGACTCTATACTCTTTTTTCTCTTTTACTATAGATTCATAAATGTAATTAAACACTAGATTGCAATTAAATTCTTATATTCTTTTACGCAATCAGCTCTTGGATAAAAAAAATAAAAAAAATTTGCTAACACCCAAAAATAAACAAACCATATAAATAATATCAGTATGATTAGCAAATTATAGTTTTTTTGTTTGATTATAGACCTTGTGCATTCCATTTTTGTGTTTGACGCCTACCTACTGTCGTGTCTAGTCGGGTCAAATATGGGTTGACGGGTTGACCCGACCCATATTCAACCCGCCCATATTTGACCCGCAAGAAACGGGTTGAATATGGGTCACAACCCATATTCAACCCGCCCATATTTGACCCGGCCCAAACCCGCCCAACCAGCCCAATTTGCCACCCCTAGTTTTTATTAAGAGAATAATTATGATGATTTTTATTAGCATAACTATGGTGATTTTTATTAACAATAAAACTGGTCTTGTGGCCAGAAATAATGATTTATGGTAGGTTTTTATTAAGAGAATAATTATGATGATTTTTATTAGCATAATTATGATGATTTTTAATAAATAATGTTTGAGTAATGTTTCTCATCGTCTCTTTCTGGTGATGCATTGTTTACTTGAGCAGTCAAGTTAAAACTGATCTTGTGGCCAGAAATCAGAATTTGGTGAGATAAAAACAAAAAAGTGGGCTGAGTGAAGACAGTGCTATGTAACAATAAATCAAGAAAGGCCAAGTTCAGTTTCAAGTCATTTGTTGGCTTCTTGGGTATCAAAGGCCTAAATAAAATAAAATAAAATAAAACAAAACAAAGTAATTACCTCTCTCTTTTAACACACATAATTCACATTAATTATCACTAGCTAATTGAATATCACACCCGGCACTTTTTTTTACTTCTCTTTTCTGTGTAAATTTTAACATATAATCAGTGACAAGTGTTTTTTTTTCTTCTTCTTTATGATATGTAAGATTTGTGTTAAAATGAAAATGCAAGTACACTTAGGATCGAGGGACATTACTCAAGAAAGTTAAAAAGAGAAATTCCAACTTAGTAGAGCTAGACAATGAATCAACACTCGTTTGTTCCGATGTAAAATATTTTTTGATATTCGGTTGCATCAACCAAGCTATCTATTCAATATTTTACGGGTCAACTACATCAATTCAAATTTTTTGAGTGAAAATATTTTACGGGTATAACATTTTTATTTTAAAAATATCTAATCAAATACTGGAATTTTTTAAAAATATATTACGTCAATTAAAAAGGAACAATTAATTAAGTGGGCTTGACCTTAGGTTTTGAGCAACATAATTTTCCCTTTGAAGAATGCAAAATTAATATTTATTAGAGTTTTGTTTGCTTACTTTAGTATGTTAAGAAAGTGGGGATAATGGTTTTCTGTTGGTGAAGAATTAATATATATATATATATATATATATATATATATATATATATATATATATGCAATTAATATAAACAGGTGAGAAGAGACCAGAAAACAAAAGGAAAAAGAAGTATAGGAAACATGTTTGAGTAATGTTTCTTGTCTCTTAGTGATACATGTATGGAAAAAAATTATGTAACGCTTTGTGAGTATAATCCTTTACCGAAATAAGAAAAACAACTTTGTGAGTATAATATTTATTATAGTTTTGTTTGGTTACTTTGTTATGTTAAGAAAGTGGGGATAATGGTTTTCTGTTGGTGAAGAATTAATATATATATATATATATATATATATATATATATATATATATAAACAGGTGAGAAGAGACCAGAAAACAAAAGGAAAAAGAAAGTATAAGAAACATGTTTGAGTAATGTTTCTTGTCTCTTAGTGATGCATCTAAAGCATGGAAAAAATAGTTTGTGCACGTGACCAGTGAAATTTGGCGAGACAAACCATCAAGTGGGTTAATAGAGACCCGACTCAACAATTTGTGGGTATTTTTCAATTTGATAAAAGATACTTTTCAGAGTGTAAAATAATAAATAAATTCTTTCTAAATTAATAAAGATTGGTAGATTGGTAAATAATAATAATAATTGACTAGTGACTTTTAAAAATTTTCTTTTAATAAAAGAACAAGGATATTTTACATCGGCTAAGAAATAGTGTATGGTCGGTTTTATATAGTGCCTACATTGACGCAATCCAACTCAGCTTAATTATCATTTTTTTAAATAAAAATTACTTAATTAATTATGCGAAGAAATGTAATTAATATTATTATTATATGGAGATTTCATGAGCAGCCAGATTAACACCTTCTGTTACAAGTATCTTGTTAGAATGAACTTTTATAGTACACCAAACTCTTACTAAAGTTGCATATCTTAATTAAAAATATTATGGCAATTGAGTTTTCAGGTTTTCTCGTCTCAAAATAAATAAACAAACAAAAGAAAAAATAAATAAAAGTAAAAGAATCACTTAATTCATGAGAAAACACAAATCTTTCGTCATAGGCGATGATATAAAAGTAGTTAAATTATTAACCCCCACGGGTGGCCAATGGTTAAGAAGTCACTTGGGTGAGACGCATACTCAAGCATTCTAGATTTGATTCTCAAAAGGTGTAAAAATACTTAAATTAAGTGATATGTTTGTTTTGGAGGTGAAAGGACATGTGTTTGAAAAGACTCTATTTCCAAAAAAAAAAAAAAAAGGAAAAAGTTGTTAAATTATTGTTTTAATTTAATTAATGTGACTTGTAAAGGAATGAGAAAGCCAATAAAAGGGATGAGGCAAATCTAGGAAAGAGAGTATCCTCCCTCCTGTTTTGTTGAGTGCAAAGGAATGAAACATGTCATATTTTCTACTGTTTCGAAAGAACAAAAGGAAAGAAAAAGAAAGAGAAAGGGAGATTTTAAATATTATCGTATTCTTCTATCATTTAGTATGATGTAATGCATATGTAGAATGACAAGTTTGATAAATAAGAGTAATTAATAATGTTATTTCCATGATCATAAAGAAGGAAAAATATCTGATTCTTTTTTTTTTTTTTTTTTGCATGATTATATGTGAATTTGTCGAATAACTAAATTGAAAATGTTAAGGAATGGAATGAAACAAGTTGTTAAAGTAAGTCGGAATTGCCCAATCTTATATTTTCTTGAAATAAGTCCGGAGCGGGAGCAACTTCTACACCAAATTCATATTAAACTAGATCACTTGGAGGGGGTTAATGGAGTATTTTTTAGCGCATTTTATTATATCGTTAAAGCGGGTTTCGTCTTATTTTCTAAAAATCAGTCAAACTATTCCACTTTAGCTAAGCTAATGATGAAACATGATCTGGATTTGTCAGCAAAATATGATGATGATGATGATGCCCACTTTTGCCTTGATGCGCTAGCTTAGCATAAGGGAACTCTGGATTTGTTTGCAGATGATGATGATGTCCATTTCTGGCTTGATGCACTTAACCGGAGGGAACTCTTTGTCAAAATATACATTTTTCATATAACTAATATGATGATGTGAGGTGATCTCCACTCTTCATTTGGGACAACACAATGCTATGCACGGGTTGTACAGATGCAGTGCACAAAACCAGACGCTCTCAATCTCGTGTCAAACAATATCCCATTTCCATATGTTCATGTTATGCATGTCTTAACTAAATTGTGATCTCTGTTTCATTTTGTGATGTGTTCTTAAAAGTTATCATTCAAAGGATCCAAATAGGGCACTCGAATTATGCACCCGTGAATGTTAACATTAACATAATATGGGACTTTAATATTAATAGGTGAAGATGGCGAATTTAAGGTGATTTCAAATGGGACACGGGACATCTATACCCCATGTAAGGTGATCTCCACCTTTCACATGTCAAAACATTGTGTTGTGCACAAGTTGTGCACATGCTATGCACATGACTGAATACTAAACGAATATCGATCATTCGCTTTATCATGCATGGTTGATTAGTTTAGAAAAATAGAAAATCATGGAAAGTCATAAGTTAGAAATAGCATATGGCTAAATCATAAATTTAAGAAAATTAAGTCATTTGATAGTTAAGTCATGTCAGGCTTGGACCTGAATAAAATATTTAGTGCAGGCAGAGTAGTCAACCTTCACCAGACAAAAGCTTAGGGTTACAACATGTGAGATACTGTTATATAGATTCAAACAGATAGATATCCTAAAGAAACATATAACTCAACATTTAAGGGATTCAATTTTAAAAAAAAAAGAATTGAAAAAAAAATTCTATCGCGTGTTTTTAAGGAAGTTATATAAAAAAATGCTTTCAACACTAAAAACAAGTAAGATATTCTCTGAATTCGGAGGATTTCTAATAGAATTATGTGAGTGGGGATGACGTCATTATGTTAATGTGACTTTATTTCTCACTCACAATTTGGTCAACCTCCTTTAAAGTTTGGTTGACTTAACTTTGATTACCTCTCCTGTTAGTTGATCATAAGTCCAATTAAAATTAGTTATAGCATAAAAACAAAATACCAAAAATACCCTCAATGCAACAAAATTGCAAAAATAACTTCATTGACATTACCATTCAAACTATAATAGGTGTTAGCACAAGAGTCGAAACCAACACCATTTGAATCTATAAAGGCAACAATAATCAATTTGTTCTCTAGAAATCAGCAATATGGAGGCAAAATCAGAAAGTTTGAACTTTTCAATTTGATTCCATAAAGATTCAGAGCTAGGGCATGAGAATGAACTGTGAATGGATCGAGTTGCTATGGTACGGAGAAAATAAGGAGGTTATGTGAGGGCATAATTTCCTTTTTCTTATCAATTTTACTACTTTTTTAATTTTAGAATGATTAAAATAACTTAGGGGCAAAAAGGTCAATTACATAACTAATTTAACACAATTTGTCTGACAAACTCTGACAAGGATGGTTAGAGTTAGTATTGCAAAACTTTCATCCAATAGTAATTAAGGCAAACCTCCTGGGAGTTCAGGGTAATTTACCCAAAAAAAAAAAAAAACATGAATAGTAAATTTCTTTTTCCATTCTGCACTGTTTTTCACCATTGATTTTTTTTTTCTTTTATCTTATATTTGTATTTTATATCTCTAATTAAAAGAACAAGATGGAGCAGTGATACTGTTTTTCTGCTTAGATTGTAATCCAAAAATTGCATACATATCTTTTTTATTATAATAATCCAGGAATTTCAACTTAAATAGGAATTAAGCAAAAGTTGTATACTTCTGTCTTCTTCTTTTCTACAAAATGTTAGTACACTCAAAAAGGGTTATGCAATATCCATACAATCATATATTCATAATTACCTTTACCCTATTGTCACCATGATGCTCTATCAAAACTTCAGGTTTTTTTTATAGTAATTAGGAAAGAAAAAAAATGAGTGCTGTACAAATTTTATGCCAAAAGTGAGAAAAAAAAATTGTGAATTTCTTTCATACATTCAATCTACAAAGATTAAATACTATACACCAATTACTTGTATGGATGAAATTTCACAAACTCATCTCATAAAGGAATGACACTTTGTTTTTCCTTGTAACTTACATGAGGATGTTGAATCTCATCTCTTTAACTGATTCTGCCGCTTTGGCTGGAGTGCTGTTGACATATCACGCAGCCTATTCGTTATCTCTGTGAACGATGGCCTGGCTGCTGGATCAGGTGACCAGCACTCTTCCATCAATTTTCTCCATTCAGCATCGCAGCGTTCCGGAATGGGAGGCCTGAGTGTGTTATTTACAATCCCACCTTCATGAAGAGTTCAAGAGTAAACAGGGTCACACTTGGAGAAACAGAAACAGTAATTAGATAATGTGGGGGTATTTGAAAGAAAAATGGCATAGCAGTGAAAAAGAAAAGGTTATTTTTTCCAGCAATATTCAAGTCTGAGATGCATAAATCAGTTAAATATAACAAAAATGTATATATATGTATACATTTCCACAGTCCTAATATCAAGTCTTAAACCAAATGTTGATGATAGACATTTCAAGTCTTAAACCAAATGTTGATGATAGACATTTCATTCTTGATATCTAACTGAATCAATATTTAGGAATATTTGGATAATTTTTGGATTCTATGGGAAATTTAAATTGGAAGTCAAAATTGCTGAAAATTCTAGAAGGCCCATTTTGAACTACGATGCCACATAAAAAATTAGAAGATTAACCATGATGTTCCTGCCACATAAATGTGGATCCGAATTACCATACAGAAGGAGAATGCTTATGTAAAAAAAAAAGTTATTTATAATATGTAAATTTCTGATAATTAACTTGGAGCGCAATGTTGAAGTTCTAAGAGGTCGTGGCTACACCAAAGTTCTGAAAGAGGCTAAAACAATCATATTAGAGGCTGAGGCATAAAAATCGTAATAGTTACATAAAAAGGGACGTTATACATTATTGATCCCACTACAGCAGGTCCTGGAGAGGAAAGACTCAAGACAGACCTGATCTTTGATATTTCACAAAGTGGCTACTTGAGGCTCGAACTCATACCAATGACACTGATGTTCAAGTGTTAAACCGGTGAACTGGGCAACGGCCCTCATAAACACCGTAATAGTTTATATACATAAAGGAAAAAAAAATCTACTACTTGTTCATTTTATTTTCCAGAAAAATGCCATGGAAAGAAGAGCAAAAAATTAACTGTGAAGATGGCAACTGACATATTTATGTACAATTAGAGACCATAATAAAAATACATGTTATCTTAATCAGAGACACCTATATAAATCTTGGGAATATTTTTAAGGTTCAAAGAATAAAAAGGCATTGGTGTTAGAAGGTGAAATTGGTGCTCACGCTTATATCTAAGACTCTAGCTCAGGTCTCTATCTTCCATATTACAGTTATTATTAGATCAAGTAGAAAGGCTCACCTATTATAGCACCACAATGCATGTTCGCATAGGGCTCCTCCCCAGTCAAGAGCTCCCACAAAGCAACCCCGAAGGAGAATACATCAACCTGTCGCAAGAAATAAAGGAAAAGGAAAACAAAGAGAAAATGAGATGACAATCTTCTTTAAGACATCACTAGTTTCACCTTCCAAGTTAATCTCCAATATTCAAGATAATAGGCTTTAATTCTAACCTTCTCGGAAACCCGACTACTGCTACCATTCAATAGTTCTGGTGCCATCCATGGAAGGGTTCCTCGCACACCACCAGACACAAGTGTATTGCGTTTAATTCTTGATAATCCAAAATCTCCAACCTGAAAGTCCAGTCCATTGTAATCATGATTGAAATTAGTGACAAAATGAAGAAGAGAAACAAAAATAATGAAACAGGAAGTGAACATGCAGTAACTTCCCCTGATGAATTCTGAAAAGCTTTAATGAATAATGAAACATGAACACGTAACGGATTACATCAGAAACATTAATTTTCTAACATCACCTCAAAGTGTACCAAAAAATTGTTTAAAAATCTACCATTAAAACAAAGTAAAAAAAGAATAACTTAGTTCAATAAAGCACTTTTACAGCTGATGAATACCTTGCATATGGGTCGTTGGGGATCTCTCAAATTGACAAGCAGATTGTCACATTTCAAATCAAAATGAACAATATTTTTCAAATGCAAGTACTCCATCCCGAAAGCTGCATCCATTGCAATTTTAAGTCTTTTACGCCGATCAAGTGCTCTGCAATAGGAGTTTCAAGATTTAATAAGTTTATATCTCGCTAGAAAAGTTCAGAAGGGAACATGATAACATAGATAAACTCACCGATCCTTCTTTACTAGGACATGCCGTAGTGATCCATTGACCATGTACTCAGTTACAGTCGCCAATGTTCCCCCAGGCCCATCAGGAACAACCCCATAAAATGCTACCACATTTGGATGGTGAAGTTTTGACAGAATCTGGGCCTCTCTCCAGAAGTCTTTGGTCTGTGAAAGTAAAGTGTAATTAAATATCTGAATCCCTACTATTTTTTCTTTGAGTGTAGAAGGAATCTTCAGTGTATCATGGTTAATATTTTTTCCGTATCTCAAGGCAAATCTGGTGACTGAATTCTACATATTTACAGAACAAAGTAATTATAACAGTATGATCAGAAGAAGTTGCACTAAGAAATTTCAAAGTCTCTAATGTCAAGTTGTGTACCCACCAATCGCTCCTGCTCTGATGATCTCCCTGCAAAACAGCTCTTTTTGATTCTCTTGATAGCAACATCTGTTCCCCTCCACTTTCCATGATATACAGTTCCATATGTACCGGATCCTAACTCCTGTAGTTCTTCAAGATCAGCATTCTTTATGATCTGCACATCAGCATCTGAAGCATTTAGTTAAATAAAATCAAAATCTTCCACTCTTTTGAGGAAAAAAGAAGAAGAAGAAAGAAAAGTAAAGAAAGAAAGAAATACTGACGAAAGTTAAAAATGACAGACTATAGGAGAAAATTTAATTACAAGTTCAAGGGTAATATAAGTAATTTCTAATTACCTACGTATTATAACCAATGGAATAGAGTGAAGAACAAGCAAATTTAACCACAAACAGATATGCCCTTATAGAATTGCTAAGTTCCCTCATTCAGTTGTCTATCAGTAAATTAGGAGCTCTTACAATTATTATTTTTTAAATAGAAAGAGCTTGAACTAAGATTTTTTAGGGGAATTGAAGCTAAATTCTATATTTTTTATTCTGTTTTCTTCGTATATATCCTCAATACTTGTAAACTTTTGATTCTTTGATAAAGAGAAAGTTTTCATTAAAAAAATATTTTCAAAATGCTTAGCAAAAATGTGCACAGTACACTTCTATGGAACAGAATTAAAAATCGAAGAGAAGGAACCAGAAGGCAAGTTCATAATACAATAGATCTACGATTTTGTCATAATGAGCTGTTATGAGGCTTCATAGGCATTTCATTCTCTTGGGACTTTTAGACAGTTGATTATACCAACATCAGATGTAGTTTTTGTGAGTAAATGTGGGACATTACTATATCCACCAATGAACTTTATTCATGACATGAGAAACTTTGGTGGATGCAGCACCACTAGAAATGAGTCTATCTGCACATACACATTTATGTGCAATGTCTTACAAAATTTGTCTCGTTGAAACGATATTTTCATTCTAAGGGCGTATAAAGGTCTTCCCAAACACTTCCTAAAGTTCTCTTGAAAAGGAAATAACATAATTATGGCCTTTTAATAAATATGAATGACAATTGAAAGGGTAGAATTTGCAGTGAAATTGAAATAAGACCTTGACCAATACGAAAATCATGTTCAAATGTTTCGATGAACAATATATGCAATTTACAAAAAGAACATCATTTGTAGCAACTTGTGTTCATCATTGCATGATGGTGCCACAGGCAAACAAATATAAGTTAAACTGGAATGGAAACAACATTTGCTAGTTCATCATCCATGACAGAAAAAACAAATCAGCATCCACAAAATGTTAAACATGAATTATATCATCATAAAAATCAATTAAAATTGTAATTCCAGACCTGCAAACCATAGATGCCCGCTTCCATTTCGGCTATTATGGCATCACTAAAAGATTCATCCTTTCCTTTTTTATCAACTCTATAATCCTACAAAACATTTTATCGCAACTCAAATATTCCAACAGATGCATGAATTTTAAGAAACAAAACCAAAGAATTAATGAGAATAGTATTACCTCATAGTCAGACTCTGGGGCGATGCTTTCAGTATCTGTTTCTCTAGGGGACATAATTTCATCAATGGATTCATCTTGTACATGTGGGACAGCTGTTGAGGATGTGGGGATGTCAGGATGCACACTGTCAGTTACATCTTCAACAATAATCCCTGATTCTAGCACGTCATCATCGTGCTGATTATCTGAGAGCTCCGAAATGATGACAATGGCATCTCCAGACTTCAATCCCTTGTAAGAGTGTCTCCCAGGGCCTGCCTTGTCAGCACTGTTATTAGGATGATTTGCAAGGTCCTCATCATGGAGAGAAAACTCTCTACCTAAAGCTGAATCAGTGGCGGGATTTCTAATTGAGGATTTAGTGACAGGAGGGTCATTCATAAGCAAGTTTAACTTTGAACCAGATCCATCTCTTGCAAATGTAGTTAAATCTACAGCTGGTGCAACAATGGGTTCTTGTTCACTCATTCCCAGAGATTTGATTGGTTGTACTTCAGAAGTTCCCCGGGAAGCAGTTTTGCCACTCATTGTATCAGTCATACTGTGCTGCAGATCCTTGTTAGCCTTTTGGCTCTTGACAGGAATCTCAGGTGCATCTGAATTTAATTGATAACCTTTGGATTGCTCTCTCATGCTGTTTGCAGAATTATTCAAACCGATTGCTGGGGAAAGAGAGCTGATGCCTCCAGGAACTTGTGTCTCTTGTTGTGAGATATTAACATGGGGTATTGAGTTTGGGAAACATTGAATTTTTGGCAAGTTCATATTATGTTCCACAGCATTAGCATGTGATGCAATATTAAAATTTCCTTCATAATGTTCCCTGCCCTGACCCAAAGAAGTGTCTTTCTTGTTCATCCACTTCAACGTATTTTTTCCCCATTCAATATATTCCTTGCTACTGTCTGGTGTCTTGAAAGTGGGCTGATTTTCATTTTTAGCCACTTGGTTTTTCTCGTCCATCATCTGTTGCCTTTGCATGAGCTGCTCTTGTGAAGAACTTGACATTGCCAAGGAAGGTGGATTTTCTATTTCAGAATTCAGGGGGTACCATGGGATTTTTCCTTCTTCTAAATGTTGATTGGACACCCGTTCATGTTGTAACTGCGAGTCAGAGAGTGCATGTGAAATTCTAGTATAAGCACCAACTGGAACATCATATCCAGAATATAGGCCTGTTGAATCTTCAGGAGTAGAGAGGATCTTTTCCAGACGGACTTCCTTTTCATTCTGCAGAGGGCCTTCAAAGTCAATATCACCCTGACCATATAGAGGAGCAGATAAAAAATCTCTACTGGGTCTACGATTGTGAAAATGCACTTCACGTGTCGGTCTAGGTTCTACAAATTGCTTGTTATGATGATGGTAATTCACCACTGGCACAGGTTCACGAGGATGATTATAGTAATAGCCCGTGGCCTCAACACAATAGGAATTATCATGTGCCGGTAGGTCCATAACAATTGGACTGTTGTTTTCATGACCATCAGAGCACACACGGTCTTCATAAAGTTGCATATGGAAGTTCTTTGGATCTCTATGCCAAACTGGTAGAGGAGATGAAGGAGGAGAATGATTATATGACTTGATTGGGGTCTGGGACACATTGTTCAAAACTTGAACAGCAGGACTTGAGAGTGTCAATGTCAAACTTGGAGAATTGCTTCCATCCTTGTTTTCCAATGGATGAAGGGAAGTAGGAGAGTCTCTTTGACAGGTTGGACTACAATCCAAGTTACTTCCCAACTGGCTTGCTTGGCTTGCCAGACTTTGCCCGCTAGAGCTCCTCCGGGGACTTGGGTCCAGCATGCCATTAACCGCAACAACATATTGATAATCAACATCACTCTGCTGTACAGTAGGCTTTGCTTCAAAAGAACACGGGCTTTCAGATTCAACAGAAGATACAAGAAATATACGTAGCCTTTTAGAAACCTTTTCCAAATCATGATATTCCTCTATCATATGATGAAAATCCTCATCAGAAGATACAGAAATGAGCGCATCAAGATCCTCGCCAGGGAGCTGGTACTTGATTGTATGACGTTGATTGCAAATGGCAGAAGTCTTCTTCACAAGTTCAGCATAACTCAGGTTCTTCCTGATGGATATAATCCGTGTTTCCCCGCCCACATATCTGAGCTTCCCATCACTTGGCCTTGGTAATATTCTTCCCCCAAAGCTGCAGAGGAATTTCATTTTGCCGGAGAAAGAACTGTCTGAAACTCCTGACCCAAAACCATAAAGCTGGTATGCATTAGGGGATTCTGGTCCATAAAGGAGTGGACCAGGAGCAGCTTGATCACAACTAATTCCATCGGGAGAATTCCCTGGTTGTTGTCCACTGGCTCTATATTCCCTATGGTTTCTACTCACCATATCCGGATAAACCTTCTTCTCTACCTCCGGTGCATATCCTTTCTGGGAAGAAGCATTTGAATTATCTGTACCATTTTCAGAATCCTTTCTTCTTATCCCAAGAAGGCCAGTAAGATCCTCATACACAAGCTGATGATTCTGAATAAAGTTTGAGCCAACTCTCTTCTGCTGAGGCTCCTCTATGTCATTCATTCCATGTACTACTTCTCTTGGTGTAACGCGATCCCTAAGAAACTCTGCAGAAAATTCCTCACCCGTTTGCATAGATATATTATGTCCACGTTTATCGGCATAAAGTTTATCACTTGGCACAACATTGGCCATATTTTGGCCTGAAGTACCAGGATTTTCACTTGCCATGGTCTTGGAAGAAATCAAAAATCTATTTAGCTGTGCACGGACATTCTCTGGCTTTTCAAGCCTTATTCCTTAATGCCCATCAAATTCAGAACTACGTCTGCGAATACTTCTCTGAATTCGGACAAAGAAGTCGAACATACTTTGTCCCATACACAAAGTCAACCCAAAAGATTGTGCAATTGGTTTCCCTAATTTTGTTTTATCATCAAATGCCTATTATTACAATAACAACTCATATCGCGCCAGCAATGGTAAAGATGTCAAACAATGTACAATTTCTACTTTCATAGCAAAATTTCTCTCCGAACTATAAATCTTCAGTATATCCTATCCTTTACAAATCTAACAAATGTATGCAAAAAATTCTAATGTTTTTTCAGTACATAATTCCAATTTCCAAAAGATCAACAACTGCCCATGATCCAATGTCTATCACGTATTTTCTGTACATTTTACCCATGGGATTTTCATTGATTATCCATTGTCAGACTTACAAATTCAACTGTGCAAAAAATTGAAAATAAGCAATAAAAATGAGTTAACACATGATAACAGATCATGCATGTAACATAAATATGATGTGATTACTTACCAAACATAATATATATATATATATATATGAGAGGAAATTTTAAAATAAACTGAGAAATTGTTAAAAACACAAAATGGGTACGTGAGAAAACAAAATTGAGAAATTTTAACACAAAAAATATATGTACCAAGATGGAGAGAATTTGATTACAGAATATGGAGAATTTCTGAAGAGATACCTGTTTGTTCACTCAGAAATTGTATCTTCTGCCTGGTTTCTTAGCTCTAGAGGTTGCATTTCTGAGGGTTCAAACGAGGAACTCAGAGTTTGAATTTGGGTTTTGTTTGTGAGATATGGGTTGAGGATGATGATGATGGTGAGAGAGAGAGAGAGAGAGAGAGGCCGTTGCATATGCCTCAGAAATTCAATGGAAAGGCGTCGGAGAGCGACATTGCTTAGAATAACGCGGCATCAACCCAGGAGGGGTCCTAACTGTAACTAATTTATGAATTTCTCTCTCTCTCTCTCTCTCTCTGAATCTATCTCTAGATGACACTACTATAAGTATTTTTAGCTATCATGTCATGGGCGTTGGAAATAAATATTTTTGTTTACCGAAAAAAATGGAAATAAATAATTTTATGTCATAGGCATGAAAAGTAAGACCCACCACAACCTGCCTTAGAGTCTAGAAATATATATATATATATATATATAATTTTTTTCCCAATAAACTCACATTGCAAAACTTGAATCCTTCTTCTGCTTTAGTAAAGAGTTGGACCTTCTCACCACCTCGTTCTCGAGTTTGTGTACCATTATCTTGACATTGACCCTCAACGTGTAATTCGGAATTAGATTAGACATTAAACTTAATTTCAACTGTAGTCTATATATTTGAAGTCTATATATTTGATAAAAATAAAAATGAATTTGAATTAAAAAAAATTTAATTCTAGTTGAATCAATTTATAAAACAACGGATTGGATTGATTCATTTCTACAAATTAAACTTGTTCTAATAGTAGTATATTATTGTTTTTTAACCATTACACATTATCAACTTAGTAAAGTACTAAACTGGATAGATTATATTTTATAAGTAATATTTATTGAGTTAGACTTTAGTATTAATATATATAATATTTTTATTTAAAATCTAACGGATTCCCACGGTTCTGTTCGATTGTTTGAGGACCCAATTCATTAATCAAATTGTAGTTTACGAATTTCTAATTTTCAAATTCATAATCGAACTATGGGAATAAAAAATCAAACCAATTCGTATGGATTTGTTCAAATTGATGGTTTGACGGATAAAATGAACACTTATATTCTTTTTCCAGTTGTGGAGAACATCAATAATACACCCGGTGATTATGAATCTTGTATGTTGTACTCGCATGATGGAACTCACTCTGTGTGTTATACACGCACAGTCCAAATTCACCGGGTGTATTGTAGACGTATTGCCAATTCTGACACTATAACTTGCCACTAGTAGGAAATGTGGTATATGATTATAATCTTGACATAAATTAGGAGTGAGCATGGATCGAATTATTCATCAAATTTAATCCAATTTGGTTCTAACATATCGGAGAAAATTGAATCTAATCCGATTATTGAAATATCAGATTGGACCGAATCAATTCTACGAAATGGACTTTTCTAAAAGTCCATTTTTTTAGCCATGGCTCAACAGTTGAATTATCAATTTATTAACATTTATTCACATATTTAAAAATAATAATGAAAAAAGAATCATTATAACCAATTTAAATTAAAAGATATTTGTATATGGTATATTCTTAATGGATTGAATTCACGGATTCGATCGGATTAAATTTTTGAAACCCTAATTCGTAATCTGATCTTTATGAATTTCTAATTTATGAATCTACCACTAAATCGTTAAACTCAAAATTTAATTCGATTCACACAGATTGACGGATTGAATGAAACACCTCTAACATTAATAACTTTAAAGAGACAATTCATGCTAAGTCTTCGGTGGTAGGATTGTCATCCAAAATTTTAAAATAAAAAATGATACTTCAAATTAAACAAAGAAAAAAGAGTTGGATTTTGCGTTATTGGCCTTTGGCTCATCCTTGCTTTAAAATACAATTTTTTTTTTAATTTTATAAATCTCTCGCTATTTATATTTTGTTATTATTATGTTATGGGCCAAAAAGTTAACATTTTTGCCGTTAAGGGCCTTTGCTCATCCTTGCTTTAAAATCTTCTATTTTTTAATCTCTCCCTAGTCCCTACTCATTTCTTTTATTCATCGATGAAAGGGTTTAACTATTTTTTTTTCTTTATCCATTTTAGTTAACCAAAAAAAAGTTTGATCCTTGTCCTCTTGTTATTCTTCTTCAATTCCATGTGAAGTGCTAGTGGAGATTATCCAAATCATAGAAACACATTTGGTTTTCTAAAACTAACTGTCCGATTAATAAATAATGGATAACTGTCGATTAATAAATAATGAAAAACACTATATATTGATACCAACCAGACAATCATTAATTATATCATTTGTTGTATCATTTATTATTTAGTTTACATTATTAATCTTAGTGAGTAAGAAATTTTTTTTACACCAAATACAGTAACCGTTGAATATTACTTGAGTAAAAATGATAATTATAAAAAAAAAATATAGTAATCATATCTGATGATTACTGTACAGTGTACATATACATGATGTAACTATGGTGTTCAAGAAATTTTTAACAGTATATCATTTATGATGTCATCAATATCATCACTCCCGCTCTCATCCATCACTTCTGAATTCAAATATACGAAGGTAAGAAACATGGTCATGTCATCATCAATGGAACATGAAGGTAAGAATATGAGAAGCAAACTTCAGGCCTTCAATATCTAATCATCACCATCGAAACCTTTGCAGTCTCTAGCAACAAAAAGGCACAATGTTTTTTTGCAGCCCTTCCAAATCCTCACAAGACCCTCGCCATCGAGAGATGTCCGCCTTAGATCCAAATACTTAATGGTTGACAGTAAGAAATGAATCATCTTCCCCCCAATGTAGCCTCTTGAAATACCTAAATCAAGAAAATAGTTGCAATCGAAGGTTGAC
Source organism: Cornus controversa (assembly GCA_026545225.1). NCBI lineage: Eukaryota > Viridiplantae > Streptophyta > Magnoliopsida > Cornales > Cornaceae > Cornus > Cornus controversa. The sequence continues at coordinate 40,414,140 of CM048854.1, forward strand.
ATCTGCAAAATTTCTCCACTTGCTTATAAATCTTGGGAAGGGAGTTTTCATCCCACTGGATAAGAGGCAGCTTCAAAAATTTCAAGGCATGCCCCCCACCTGCAAAAGAAAAAAAAATCACTGTGAAATAAATTCAAACAAAATTTTTTTTTTTTTTAGAACTATGATTTATCATAATTTTCTTTAAAGTCCTGTTAGTGTAAAAGGTAACAAAGGAAGAGATTTTCAATTGGTGACATGTACTACCTCTGTTTATTTCGAAAATTATGACTCATAGTTTGAAAACAATTTTCCAAGTACCCATATATTTTGCGACGGCAGGAGTAGTCATTTAACCCCGAACCTCCACACAAACCAAGGGATAATCAAATACCAGTAGTACTCACACTTCATCTTTAGCTTCTCGAATTCCAATAGCATTCAAGTGTGTATAAAATTGGAACAAAAATCATCTTCTTTTTTTTTCTAAAAGATTATTGTAATGAAGTTTCGATAACTTGCCTTTCTGCAAGACAAACAAATGCCTCATTCGGAAAACATTGGTTGAGAATTTAAACTTTTCAATCTAAATCTTGAAAGGGGCATCTACTAAGGTAAAGAAACTAGAGTTTTTTTTTCTATTCAAAATATTGGTATCTAGGGGGGGTGAGATATGAACTCTTTTTCTCTGCATTCTCTCCAGCTTTCTCTCTCTGAGTTTTCTTCACAAATCTGTCTCTTCTCTCTGCTTCCCTCCATGAGAGTGGGGAGGCACAACTTCATTTTCCAACGGATCAATAAATCTAGCATGCCTGGTGCTTCTCATGCCGTTTTTCCTTTTTCTTTTGACTAGATCTTGCTTCTGATATACTTGTTTCAAGCTTTTATGGGTGGATCTAGTTTTTTTTGTGTTTGTTTGGTTTGCTCCTATTTAGATCAGATCAAATCTGATATTGGGTCGGGTTGTTGCTTTCATTCTGCTCAGATTTGGTCTCGATTACATCTGATCTTGTAGTGGGTTTGTTTGTTGACGACTGCCTTGTAGATGCGACTTTGGAGCTGTTGTAGTAGTTCTGGTCTGGTCTTTGGGTCACTCCTGTTGTTGCCTCTTTTCCTTGGTGATGTCCGTTCTGGAGCCTATTTTTCATTTTCTTTATATTACTTCAAGATTTGTATTGATTTTATGTCTCTCCCTGGTTTGGCTTTGTGTCTTTGTTTTGCCTTTGAAAAATTGGTCTTTTGTGCCAAAAAAAAAGAAAAAAAAATTCAAAATATTGGTTATTGGAGTTTCACACAACCTTTAGAAACTAGGAGAGCTATTTTTACATTAGTTTTTGTAAGAAAGCAAAAGAGACGACAATTGCATTTTAGAACAATTAATATTGTGCTATCACTCCTTTATTTAATTCACAGTCATTCTTAATATTGTTCAATTTTGAATTAGAAAAAGAGAAAGAAACTAAAAAAAAAGTTATTGGTCTGTTAATTAGTCTATTGATGGGAATCTTGTTAGGAAACAATAATACTTGTTTTAATTAAATGGTTCCACTATAGTTTTGGAGTTAAACTTTGGATCATATATTTACATTCTTCTAGATTTGTTCGCTATTGATACCAGTTTTGGTTGTTTATCATCATCATTACCTTAACCCCATAAAAAAGTTTTGGTTGTTATTATGAGTAATTGGTTTGTTAATCATGGATGTATAAACTGCGTGACACAGAATAAATGCTTCCATTTTTAGGTTTTACAAGTAGGAGGTGACAATAAAGTTATGGGTTTTGCTTTTCAAAAAAATAAAATAAAATTATAGGTTCAATCTTGGTTTGAGTAACTAGGTGTCGGTATCTGTTGGTATATGAAAGGAGTTTACTTGTCTGAAAATTTTACAAATTCTAAAAAAGACTATATGAGAATCATAAGTCTTTATAGGAAATTCATATACTGATTGGTATTGTAATCATGATTGTTTAGTGTTAATTCATGGATATTATGAACTTATGTACGAAATCTGACTTAAAATCTGAAAAGAAATAGTTAGACCAAGTATAAGTTTTAAATGTTTATAGACAAAAGTAAAAGAAAAAGGAAGACGTTTTTTTTTTTTTATATAGCCTCTCTTTAATTTTAAGCGTTGTTGTCCTATCCCAGAATTGCATTCATTTTATTGAGAATAACTTTTTAATACATGAGGTAGAAATTAGAAAATATGAAAATATTTCATTTATCATGAGCATATCTTTTTTATTATTAGCTTAACATATAATATGAATAAAATAACAAACAAAGGAACATGGTTCACCTCAATCCAAATCATACGTTCAACTTTCATTTTGACATATATTGCTTAATTATTCTTCGCACTGTTATGAGAAGGGATATATGTAACTTTGTATTAGTTCTTAATAATTCTATCGAATAATTCCGAATAGCAGAAACTATAAATGATAGCTTATCCATTTTGCATTAAACCATTGGTTTACTTGTACGCAAAAATATAATTCAAGGATACAAATAAAAAAAATATATTAAAGAAATCATTACAAATCCATAAAAATCTATCAAAGTTTCTAATAAAAGTCTATACAAATCCATAAAAGTCTGTAATAAAAGTCTATAGAAATCTATGAAAGTCTGTAATAAAAGTTTTTAAAAATCCATGAATTCTACTTAAATTCATAAAAATCCATGAAAGTCTGTCACTTAAAAAAATCTTTCAAAATCCTTTAAAATCCTAATTGAATACACTCTCCTAAGACTTTTCAACTAATTGGTAATTCAGATGATGATTTTACGTTGAAATATCAAACATACATGGCACCAATATAATATAACAAAGCATTATTGCATATACAAATAACAACACAGCCACAGAAATCTTTTACACATTTCTTAAATCAACAACTAATGAAGCAAAATTAGGGAAAAAAAACAAGTAGAAAATAAAGCCACCAAACAAGGGAACTTCGAGCCTGGTGTGCCATCCATTTGTTTCAAGGGTGGGGGTGGTTTGATTTCACTATCCTGCACCAAAACAGTGAACACGGTTACAAATGCTACAACCAGAGAGATGAAAGATCATAATTGCAGATAATGGAAACAGAAATTTCTTCCCAAAACCCACAGTTAACTCTTGCATTAATGAATAGAAGACATAGATTAATTTACAATATATATATATAGAATATGAAGGTCTAGAACTCTTAAACTTTACACACATTTAGATGTATCCACATTGGTTGCAAGAGATGGGAATTAATGCTAGCATTACCTCCCCTACCCAACAAAATGAGATGTGAGATTGATCAACTAATTAATGTATCTAGAGAACATGAAATCTTCATTGGAACTTTAAATAGATGTGAGAATTGATTTGGCACAACTCAATTCATGCTAAGGGAATCAATGTGTTGGCCTCACAAACTAATTAGAAAGGATATTCACAAAACCATGGTTGAAAAGCATGGATTAAACAGAGAACCCTTGCTAAACCATGAGGTCACCCTCTTTGTTGACCTTTCTTGGATGGATACAGTTAGGATTGGCCATTCTCAGTCTATATAGCTATAAAAGCTTCAAGAATGCATTCATAATCTACCATAAGAATATAAATATTCCAACGATGATAGCCTTGTTAGATTTCTAAGAAACTATTTAAGCAGAAGAATAAGTGTCAGCATATTTGTGGTTTAATGTGGAGTTAGGAAATTACTTTTGAAGATGTCAAGCACAATTGAGGCTGTCGTACAATATATATTTCATCGCCATGGCTGTTCTCCTTGTAAATATCCTGATTTCTGTGCCAAGTCCACAATGCATATGTAGAATTCACAATCTGTTCCAAAATTTATATATGTATATAAGAAAAAGGAAGATAAAATTATTGAAGCAAAAGAAATGAGAATACTTATAGAAAGATCACAGTATACCTGTTTTTAGAAAGTACTGATATAGATCAAAGTGTATTAGTGTATGAATGATTACTGAGATCACAAAGTGCTTTTATTTTCAGAAAATGATTTGGAAAAACAACTGGAGTAGATGCCATCAGAAATGTAATGGACTGTAACGATTTCTCCAGGACATGTAACCACCCTATAAATATTTGGAAAACAAATTCATCCTCAAGAATCACTGGAAAACTAAAGAGGACCCAACGGAACATGGTCAGCTGAAAAGCTAACTAAAATTGAAGCCACTTCATTTCCAAAAAGTAATAATGTAAACAAAGAAACGTATTTCAAGAATTCTTAACAGAGTTTAAATATTCTTGAGCAATGCCCAGACGTGTAGTGAACAGAACTAAAAGCTTAGACTTTACCTCAAGTATTCCATGTCCGAAGCTGCTCTCTCTGTACGCACTCCACTCGGGTTGTTTTTCCCAACAAAACTTCCCTTTAGCAGGGCCAGAAGAGAAATTCAAATGGCATACCCCTCCAAATTCTGGTGCGTTATCACTTGCTGACGGACACTTCTCAGGGTCATCTGCATGATCAACATCAACTTTCTCAATATTACCACCATCTCCAACTGTTATGTAGACAGGTCCGCATGGGTCCAATGTGTAATTGAATACTCTATTCATCCGCTCATAAGCGTGCACCTGGGAGGAAGTTATCGCACTTTATTGATAAAGAAGGAAAATGGGTCTTAATTAAAGTTTACATTCATATATGTGCTGCCACACTTCAACTGGCTACCAAATTATGAAACATTTCTGAGATACAATTTAAATGTGGAAGATATTTGCAATTTCATTCCTATAAAATCATTTGATTGTATATTTATATTAAATTCAATGTCCTTTCAATGATTTAATGTCATAATTGAAAAAAAAAATCATTAGACCCGCAACTAATGTGATGAAAGATCAATTCTGATTTAACTTTATTCCCCCTTGGACTGTTTCAAAGAGAAGGATTCTTCGGAGAACCCTCCTTCCAATGTTTATATAAAGTGCATGGAACATTCAAATCAATAAATGATGACGTTACCCAAATGTTATAAAGAAAAAGCCGGTGAAGTAGAAAATCCACTACAAAGCAATGGGTTTTGCAAGATTTGGTTACATTCAAGAGATGAGAGAAATGGATGATCAATTAAGAAGACCAGGCACAAACTTCTGAAATTCATTTGGCAATCCAAATTCAGAGAATTAACGAAGCTCATACATTTGATCATGGTCCTTTGTACAATGATCATTTAGTTAGTCTTCAAAGAAAGAAAATCTTAGTTACAGCAGTATATGTGCAAAGTGGACTTGGCAAAATTATATATCTAGCACCACTCTCCTTTTTTCTACCCTTGGAAATACAAAATCATTCTCCGTCTTCGTGTATGATATGCTTATAACATGATGTTGCTCTTATATTTGAAAGGGAAAATGCAAAGCTAGAGCAGTGGATAGTTGAGCACTAAGGTCCATAATACAAGTTCGAGCATGAGAAACACTTGGATTGGTACTTTAGGATGTTAATCAAGATTCAGTGTTGTCAAAGATTATTGGCTGGGAGATGATGCTTCAAATGACCATTATAAGTGGCAAGCCAGATTATTCATGAAATGATGAGGAATTCAGGATATTATGTTTAAACTTAGAGGTAGGTGGCAAGTGAAGACTTGGTTTTTGGTGTTAGGTGACCATTGAATTGGAATAACAATGAAGCAGGACAGAAAAGGTAAATAACAGACTATATAATATAGAGCAAAGTGACTTAAACAGGTATATAGAACAACAACGAGGGGATTTTGCTGACTTTGAGATTGTTAAAGGCTCTAGGGGGCAGGCACCTTGGCGCAACAATAAAGTTGCTCCATTGTGACCTAGAGGTCACGGGTTTGAAACGGAAAATAGACTCTTTGCATGTGGAGGTAAGGCTGCACACATCTGAGCCTCCCTAGACCCGCAACAGCGGGAGATTTCTGCATGGACATAAAATGATTAAAAAGAGAGAAGGCTTTTGATGGATCAAAATGTTATACAAGTGCTTGGGATACGCATGAGGACCATAAGTACACAGGATGCAGGGGTGCATGTATCATATTAGTTAAGAACTCTCAAGAAAATTCCTTAAAGTTAAAATTCCAAGTCTGTTGTTCTCATTTTTTCCCCACAGAAACCACAAAACTTCATAACTAAACATAAAACCTTAATCAAGCATCATTCTCTTCACATTGCTCAGGATGAGCTAAGGTTTCAGCTACCACTTACAAGTAGCCTCTTTTTCTATCTTGTTCTCATATGTATTAGGTTTAGTTTTGAGTTTTGGTAAATATCAAATTATAATGAAAAATTACTATAATGGCCCAAGAAATTGGGAAAATTAGTAATCATATACCAGGGTCCATTTAAAACAACTCCATAGGTCCTCTCCCTCTTTTACTAATAAAATGCCTTTCAAAAAGTTGCATATTAAAATAAGGGACTCGATCAGAAACAATGTCGAGTCTATTAATAATCCAAATTCCTAATTCTAGATAAAACATAAAGGTGATTTGAGTTTCAGGCCAGATTATCTATTGCTGGAAGATGCCAATAATAGTTCCAAATCTAACTATATTAGATTCAATCAATTCTTGTTTCTTAACAACTATGGAATTGGTGAATGTGTGAGAATTTGAATTTAAAACAAACCTATAGTTTATTGCTCAACAACCATCACATGAATGACTGTAAGATAGACATGTTTTGTTTATGATCACAGTCAATTTCTAAGGTTTTAGTTTCAGAAAAAAACTACAGAGATTCGATAAAAGTAAACTTTTAAATTACTTGTTTACTCCATCAGACAATACCATAAAAGCCCAAGGGAGAATTCACTTCAAGGAATTAAAATTTGTCCTTAAATTTATGAATTGAAAATCTTATAATTTGAAATCTGTGGAATTAGAACTATGGAGTCTAGAGTAGTCACTAAATTCCAATTTTTCTCAGAATTGAATTAGAGTTATGGTTGATGTTTGAGGTTGTTGAAGGATTTAAATATTAAAGTTACACCCTCACTAATAACTTAAGCTTTTACAGTTGATGGTGGTTAACATGGTATCAGAGCAAGCAAGGTCCGTATTCAAACCTCACTGTCACCCTGATAATTAAAAGTGAAACACGTGATGGATCAAAAGAAGGCCACATGTGAGGGGGCGTGTTGAAGGATTTAAATATTAAAGTTACACCCTTTCTAACAGCTTAAGCTTTTAGAGTAGATGTGGTTAACAGAGGTAATGGTAGTTACCGGACACTGAAGGTGAAATTAAGTTATTGTTGGCATGATGTGTGGAGGCAGCAGCACTAGGATAATGTCAAAGGTGGGGGAGGTTGTCAATTAAATGGTTATAGTAGCAACGTTAGAGAGAGAGTGAAAACATCAATATCTATGGTGGTGGTGGTAGAAATAAGTGGCATTCGTGGAAGCGTTAGCAATTGTTAGAATGGTGCTAGATGTGGAGGCAGCAAACGGAATGGAAGATGTACTAATGTTAAGGTTGATTATGGCGGTTTTTTGTTGTTCTTGAATTTTCTCTCCTCCAAAGTCATTCTTAGCGAATTTGCAAGAGAAAAACTCTCCCTTTGAGATCTATAAATATCCTTTTTACATGTAAAAAAAGAAAAAAAAGAATACCATTCAAGTCCATTTGGAGGATTCCACCTCAACGCAAGAATTGGAATTAAAACCCCCAATGCCAAAGCCCACTCTCAATTCCCTAAAAAATGCACCCTATGGATGGACTATGGACTATTTTAATGATAGATTTAATACTGAAGATAAACCTAATATTTGGCATTATATTGCACAAAGTGGCTGATATCAGACTCGAACCCATGTCCTCGCACTTGTCAGTCCAAACTTTTAACATTAGACCAAACAATGACCCCCTATCTTAAAGCAGACAAGTTAACTTTATATATATATATATATATATATATATATTCAGTAATAAAGTTTTTAAATTTCAGCTTCCACTCACTCAAAGTTGTATGACACATTAGCTTAACATGCATAAACAACATTATGACATATACTTAAATCTGAACCAATTCCCCATTGAAATATCATCTTCCTACCTTTTTAGCAACTATGTTCAGGGTCAAAGATCAATAATAGGGAAGTTGCATCAGCATTTCACAGGGCAATAGTAATAAAAAATGGAAGCTGTTAACCCTATTGATTGTCTGATGTTTGTAACCACTGATTGACGCTACTATAGTCTAAGTGTCCGCACCATTTTAGCAGCATTTTCTGCCATATATGTTATTCAATAATTAGATAAATGGGCATTAAGGCAGCAAGAAAAAAATTAGTAATTTTTAAGCCAAAAGCAAAAATTGCAAGTACATTTAGGAAAACATTAATAGACACAAGTTATCTAACCTTTATGGCAAAAAGAAAATCCTCAATATGTAAAAACTGGAATGATCTGAAGTGATCAAGAAATCACATCTTTTCACATTTAAGTTTTAAAAAATGAGCAAATTATAACTTACATGACCAGAAAAGACAATATCAACACCATATTGATACAAAAGTGCTTCCATTTCCAGCCTCATGCATTCAAATTCCTGATAGTGTGATGAATAACTGTTATACCAAGGAGGATGCCAGGCAGCTACCAGCCAAGGAGTCACTCTGCGGTCTATTTTGTCTAGGTCTTTCTTTAGCCAAGCATACTGAGCACCTGGAATAAGGATTTGATGAACACTAAGACATATAATGGAACTTTAAGTTACAAAAATGCTTGCAATGTCAGAGATAAAATAGGAATACCGGTATTGAGTAAACAACAAAAGAGAGAAATGTATTACAATGTACAATGATATATCAACCAATCTAAGGGGTGCTATCAGTCACCAGTACTGTTGTAGTCCACATATGCTCCCAACATGATGAAATGAACTCCTCCAGCATCAAATGAGTAGTAGAAGTTACTGTTAGAACCAGACTCATTCGAGGGAACAGAAAATCTCGTCAGATATGATTTAAAAGTAATTCCAGAAGCTTGAGGCTCAATCTCATGGTTGCCTTCTATAACCATCATAGGAACTCTTGAGGTCAGGGGCTCCATGAACCTAGACTTCCAAGGCAATTGTGTCAGTGATCAAACTAACATTAAAATCTTTTTGGGTAGAGGGAAGCATACATCAAATTTTGGTATGCAAACTGAATTAGAAGGATTTTTTCAATTTTAAATTCGTAAATTGAGGTTATAAATAAAACGCAGGCTAAAAAAGGAGACAAAAGAAATACAAAAATAAGGAAAAAAAACATTATCATCACTACTGTGCAAGCCTATATCTGAAGAAAGAAAATTGAATTGCATATATATAAAAGATTATTGGATTATAGAAGATGAGCATATATCTCCAGTCATTGTTCACCAAAAGAAATTTCACTTATACAACTAATATGAGAATTTCAATTTACCTTCCCCACCCATCCCAGCGGGGTTGATATGTTTCTCTAATGGGTGCATCTGGGAATGCACATGAATAGCATGGAGCTCCTTTTCCACCAGTTGTAAGGTACTGATTTGCATAAGTCAGGTCTCCAACCATTAAAATCATTGAAGGATCGTTTCCAATAAGATGATTAATGGTTGTTGTGGAATTGCTTGTGAGACCTAAATCTCCAACAACAGCTACTCGACGAGGATACATGTTGTGGCCAGACAAAGGTAAGGTTTCAAAGACATGCTCCTCACTCATAGCTGGTAAAGAACTATCCCCACACTTGTAATAATATTTTTTTTCAGGTTCAAGACCTACAAGAAAACCAAACTCCATAATCTTTGTGCAAACAGAATGGCAAAAGGGATCATGATTTGTTAAACTATCTTATCAATCACTCTACAATAAAGCACCTTTAACAATTTACTATGTAATGTTTTTTAATACTTGGAAGGCTAAAAGATTTAAGTTTTCACTTTGTATAAGTATTTCAGAACCCAACAAAAATAGGTCTAAACAACTTGCTAATCATGGCCTAACCAATTTAATTCCAATCAACACTTTTGTGCTGAAATAAATTAAGCAATACAACAGAATTACTTAGAAGATCATGAACCAGTCCTGCTGATGATGAATGTTGAAATAACTCCAATACACCAAGTTCAAATATGCCATATATGCAAGTAGAATTCAAGCATAGTTCATCATCATCATCAGCACCATCCTTGCCTTAATCCCATATGAACAGGGTCGGCCACATGAATTCTCTCTCTCCAATCTTTTCTATTACATGCCATTTCCCCTAAAAATGTTTAACTTTTTAAAGTCATTTTTAATAACTTCATCCCATGTTATTTTTGGTCGCCCTTTCAATATCTTACCTTCTATTACAACTAGTCTACCTCGTTTCACCGACTGCATCTATAGGCCTCCGATATATGAGTCCAAACCATCTCAATCTACTCTCTCTAATTTTTTTCACAAATGGGTGCTACACTTAATTTTTCTCTCACACTCTCCTTAGGGGCCTTATTTCTTCTAGTCAATTCAATCATACGCCTTATCATTCTCATTTCCGCTATATGAAGGAGTTGTTCTTGCCCCTTTTAGCTCCCAACACTCCAACCCATACAACATAGTTGGTCTAATAATGGTCCTATAAAGTTTTCCTTTTAGCTTATGTGTTATCCTTTTATCACACAATATCCCACTAGCTTGCCTCCATTTTGTCCAACCCACACCTATTCTACTAGTTATGCTGCTATCTATCTTTCCATCATTTTGTATTATCGATCCAAAGTACCGAAATTGGTTGTTTTGAGTAACCTTTTGGTCTTGAAGTGCTATTATTATATTTTCAATGTCTGAATCTTTGTTAAATTTACCCTCCATGTGCTTGGTTTTAGTTCAACTAATTATTAATCCTCTCGATTCTAAAGCATCTCCACATTTCTAGTTTAATGCTAAGTTTTCTTTAGAGGTATCCAAGAGCATGATACGATCGGCAAACATCATGCACCATGGAATCTAGTTTTGAAGGTCTTTTGTCATCTCATCTGAGATTATAGCAAAAATATATGGGCTTAGCACTGATCCTTGTTGCAATCCTACATTCCTAGGTTTATGGAGAGCTCACTAGTATCACCACATGTAGTACGAACTATAGTTTTCGTATTCATATAAATATCTTGGATACTTTTTTATGATTTGTAAGGAAGCTTGCTAATCATGGCAAAAACTAATCAATACATTGTAATTATTCAGAAGATAATGAATCACTCCTGATGATGATGAATGTTGAAATAACTCAAATACACCAAGTTCAAATATGCCATATATGCAAGTAGAATTCAAGCATAGTTATCACAGACAATAAGACATACTAATAATCACAGGGATTTTGTTAATGTTTACCGTCAATCCTCACATGATGAATGATGCCAGAGGTGTAGTTCAAAAGACCTTCAAATGGGTACAACTGACTATAAACCGATGAAACCCCGGTCTGCTTCATGGAATACTTGCCACTTTCTTTCCCATACCAAACCTCGCTTGCAACCATGGAGGGATCAGGTGGAGTCACATTAAGACCAATCTGGGAATCCCCTAAAAACCAATTCAAAGACAACCCAATTCAACCCTTGAACAATTCTATCAACTCAAGAAACAGAACAAGCACATAGTACAGAATTGACAAGACCAATACCAGTAACCCAAGACACCCACATTGAGCCAGGTGTAGATATTGCAAGAGCTATTTGTTCTGGGGACATTGAGGTCACATTCCTTTTGAGCCTTGGATCATCCATAGGCAAGTCATCACTGCCCCGACGCAACGATGAATCGAAGCTGCGAGTTACAGGCTCAAAAGGGCCTTCTAAGGTAGTGGGTATGTGTTTCCCTGTAACCACCATGATCATACAAGAGATCAAAGCTACAGAATATTTAAAGTCCTCCATATGGGGCTCTCTTCTCATTCTTGTTGCTTCTTCTTATAAATGATTTCGAGGTTCATCAAACACAACTGGGTACATCATTGCGGTGGATATGTGAAGGTTTTGGAGGGGATAGGGGTTACTTTCATCTGTTGGATCACATCAGATTGGGATTTCGCATATAGGATATTACGGAGAAGAAGGAATATTATGATTCCGTACAGCCTTTTAATCTTTTAAAATTTTTTTTTTTTTCTTGGCTGGTTCCTAAAATATAAGCACCAAGAAGATGCCACTTATGCTAAATCTTTGGTGGTTTTTAGTGATTAGAGAGGGGGTGTCGGGGGTGTCTACAATGTTACAACCTTAATTTATCCGAATGCATATTAGGTTTCAATGTTATTTGTCCATTATAATTGAAGTAATAGTCGTGGTATATACAATAAAAGTTATCAGCGAATTAAAAAAATGAATCATTTATTACAAGTGAGATGCAGAGTAAAAGTGTCCGTCTATTATATTGTGAAAGTGTGTAGACGTACTCCTATTTAAGAATCAGAATTATTAATTTTTTTTTTAATTTGGTGATAACTTTCCCTATACATGTTATTACTCATCAAGAAAATCTTTTGTGAGAGTGATTTTTATAAAAGGGGAACTGAACTTTTAATCGGAGTTCTTAAATAACTCTTCATCTAATTGGAGTTAGTTTTTCAAGTTAATTCACATCATTCTTTTTAAATAAGTGTTGTTGTCATGCTCACTGCTACTATCTTTTTATAATACAGAATTTACTGTTTTTATAGTTGCGTTCACGCTAAGATAGCTTCAAATTCTGTTGCATTTCAATTTTTCCGCAATTTGCTAATCATAAGTATAGCCTTCTAAGTAATATGAATCACGAATGGACTATGTAACTGCTATGCGTTTGATATACGTTTTTTTTTTTTCTATTTTGTTTCGGCATTATAAAACAAAACATGTTTGGTATCTCTCATTGTGTTTGAATAATATCAAAATGTTTTAAAATTTTGGGCCAAAATTAGAAGCATCATTTTGATGTTTTTATTGTGTTTCAGCATCTGTAGCAAGAAAAAAAAAAGCTTTAAAAGACTTTCCTTATCAAATGTGTTTTTGATTATATTTAAAACATTGTTTTAGATATAAACAAAACAGCAAAAACAAAACACATGCGAAACAAATCCTATGTAAGCAATCTGAATCTTGGGCCAGGTTGGGTGATGGGCAGATCAAAGCCCAAAATAATTTGAGCCACACTAGGGTTTCACGTAGTACTAAAAAGGTCAGTTGGGTTCATACAAAGATCCTCTATTTATTTATTTTTTGGCCACAGATTGGAATTGTATCCTTGAATTCATTTCACTCTTAAATGTCAATATAAATAAATATTTTTTATCAGACACACATTGTCCATGCAGGAACTCGAGACTAGAGGCCCTTTGTATTCTAAGTATCATGGTTGTATCAATCTAAACAACGGTTTTTTCACATAAGTTATTTTTCATATTTATTATTTTTTACTTTCTTGAGAAGCTGAAATTGGAAGGAAAGGCCAACCAAAAAAAAAAAAGAATGAAATTATAATGATAAAATAATGAACCAGCAATAGCAATCAAAACCCCTTAATTCACTATCTATCTATATATATAGATAGTGATAACAGACCAATTCAAATGCTCGGGGATAAAAAACCTCTAAAGCCTTGATCAAGGACCAGTTTCTCATGGTTAATCAATGTTAACTTTATGATCCTAAACAATTCTTGGCGTTTGTATTTTTAATATATATATATATATATATATATATATATATATAGAAGTTGAATTAAGTATTGTCCCAATTGGTAGAGAGTGAGGGGCTATTGTTGGTTAGTGTTGAAAGATACAGCTGACAAATGTGAGCATCTTCGTGTTTAAGAGTAATTATTTTTGTGTAAAATGATGTCAAAAATTCAATTTGTCTTTAGTACTTTACTTTCACCAGTCTACATATTAATTCATACATACAGAATCAAGGAAAATTAATAACCATTACATAGGTGGTGCTTCATGCAAGAAAGTCTATTATCATTTCTAGGAAATCCCATCTATAATCAAGTATATTGTAAATTTAATTAATTGTCAAATTTTATTTTAGTAAACATTGTTTGGTATAGTGATAAAAATCCAACAATTAAGCCCGAAACCCACATTTAAATTACAAATAATGTCAAAATTTAATTTTTGTCATTCATAATTCTTTACTGGATATGGCCAGGAGCGGAGCCAACATGTGCCCTTATTCTTTCAATTTGTTACTCGAATTTTTTAAACTTGGATTTGTATGACAATTATTTTCTGTGTTGTGTTTTTGTTAACAAATTAGTAAAAAATCACCGATAAAAATATGTATATATATATATATATAGTATCATGTTTATTATGTCCCCTTGAATCAAATTTCTGGTTTGCCCTTGGATGTGGCCTTTTCTAAAATGAGTCATGAACGCGTAGTTTTCTCAACTTTTCAAGGAGCATGAAAAAAGTCAAAATGTCGACCTAATTAATATAGTGGCAACACCAACATATACGATTGTCTTCAATCACAAGGAGTAAAAGCATGAACTTTTTTCCAAACTTTATATATCATTACAGACTGGCAATATGTATATTATATGTAAATACACACATATACCATATATATATATATATGTATGTATATGCAGGTAGGCACAGACAGGTGAAAGAATATATAGGTTAGGGTTAATAATGCTTAGACAAGATGATAATGATGGGGTTGACACAAGGACAGCATTTCTTAGTGGTCACTTTATTATGATCTTGACTAATTCATTAAACTCATCGATGTCGCAAAAAGACGAATAAAAGTAGATTGATCTTTGGAGTTTACAGAGCTGCAATGAGATAACTAGGTTTAGATGTAACACTAGCTAGCTATGCTTTATTTGATAATAATTCATGTTTTTTTTTTTTTTTTTTTTTGACTAATTTGTCTTCTAAGAGTCAATAAGATCAGTCAATAGATTAGCTGGCAGGTTTTTTTTTTTTTTTTTCTCCGATTATATTTAATACAGCTGTGATTTGAAGGAGTTTGAGAGTGGTCGGGCCCACACCCTCTCTATCATTTACTTGATTAATGAAAATTCTTTATTTTTTTTAATAATAAAAAATATTAATTTACCATCGGAGAGAAATACCGAACTTGTATACTCAATACTTTCTTTATTTTAAAGTCAAAGTATGAGGTTCATAATACTCGAAAATTTTGGCCTTCAAACAATTTTCCTATTTTAATAAGTTTTGGACACAGTCTGACATACCAATTCACTTACTAGGGTGGAGTTGTTATGGGACAAATGATAAGGTGGAGTGGAATTTAAGTTTGCATTGTCTAGAAAATTGAATTTTTATGATAGGATGGGGTTATGTGAAGGCATTTAGAAGAGAAACAGAGTGGCGTTTTTAGTTGTATTATTGAAGCTGATATCGTTAAAAAAATGCATATATATATATATATATATATATATATGCAGCTCATATACATATTGAGAAAATTGAATTTCTATGATATGAAGAGACGATGCCTCATAGTGATGTGATAAACAAGTGATATGATTGTAACAAGTTCATGATTTCATAAATGAAATGTTTCTTTGCCGGTGAAAGAAAAAACACAAAAAAACAAATCCTTATATATGTACAATACACCCATGGATTATTATTATCGATATATATAGGTACGTTGTGGTTGGGATCTTCACTTATTGTGTGCTTGTGAATCACACAGAAGCCTGGACGATTAATTGGTCACACTATCTAGCTAGTTATTAATTTGAATCATGCCATTATTATATATATATATATATATATATATATATATATATATATTGGGAGTAATTGATGCCTGAGTATATGCTTTTAGAAGTAAGAATGTACACGTCACTCTCCTCTGTTTCTCTCTGCCAACCACCCTAAGTAAGAATGTACACGTCTTTCACTTCTCTGTTTCTCTCGGTCAACCACGTTACCATATTATATATATATATACACACACACATATATTTAATATTAATGTGTATGTAATAGTGAGGGGTTTGGTTTATCTTCACGACTCAGACTCGAAGAACATTGCGTTAACGCATTATTCCTCATTCAGTCGATCAGTGCTTCATGTATTTGAATCATGCACGTGAAACAGAATGTAGATACAATCTTTGGAATTTGGAAAATAACTGTGAATTAAGAGGGACACTTGCGCAGTCGTGCAAGCATGTCATTAATATTTCCAACCCCTCTCTCTCTCTATATATATATATATATATTTATTTCTCGTGTATTAATCTGAGGAACTCGAATTTTATTTAAAATTTTACCTGAGTATAGCCAAGATATTTGAGATTATTAGACTCCGACTGAATTTAAATATTAAGGTTCGAAATTTTTCTCCTTGACTTGAAGAAAAGTTTTAATAAGCCGAGCAAATTAATGATACAAGAAAAGTTTATAACCTTAGATAATTTATTCCATGATAGGCATAATTTTATTAGTAAGTTAGTTATTAACAGTGACATTTATTTTAAGGCTTGAGGTGACCGAAATTATAATATCTGATATTAAGTTAAATTTATTAACAAAATAATAAATTATATAAAATTTTAATACAAAGAATATTATGAATCCCACCTGTTTCAACAATCATTTATTTAAAATGTATGTTCTGTCGCATTATGTGCATTTGTTGAATCTCATTATGTGCATTGAATATGAAAAAATTAAAAATTGAAATGCATATGAAAATTGAAAATCATCCTCACCTAGTTGTCAAAAGAGATTCTTAAAAATTGCTCTTGTTAAAAGTGATTCTTCTGCTACCTAACAAAATATTATAAAAAAAAAAAAAAGGGAAATACTTCCGTTAGGATTGTTGCACCAACCTGACCGTACACCACGTGGGTTGTCAAAATTGATATTCTTCTTTTGAATTTAAATAGTATAATTGATTAAGAATACAAGTAATCTATACATATATATATGTATATAAAATATTCTAGAAGAATCAGACGGTTGGGATGTGTCAAAAGGAAAGACCCGCCAATCACTCCGCAAGCATAGATCCCCTTAAAATATTTAAAGAAAAAACCGAATAAAATAAGGTAATGTGAAAAAAAAGGCAATCCCAATTAATTACCCATGAAAAATAAAAATAAAGTCAGCCAATCGAAAGGTCCTCCTTAATGAGCGCTGAGTGGCCACGTGACTATCCAAGCTGTGTCTCCCGTGATTGGTGAATTGTGGGTCCCATGTCAAACCCGGGTTGAGTTTCTGCCCCTAAATTTAGTACCGGACCGCCAATTTTTAAGGAATTTGGTCCCATTCGGAGCACCCATGAACCCGAGAAATGATATACATATATATACATCTTTATATCTGTGTTTTAATATTTTCATTCCTATATTTTGATCTCACCGACGCCTACATTGATTTTGAAGCTTCAAATGAAATAGTAAGTACGACAAAAGTAGCCAAAAACCTGTCCTTTTTTTTTTTTAAACGCATCACTCAATTTAGGAGGGAGACTAAAAAAATATATATATATATATTTTAAATACACTGATTTTTCTCAGATTTGGTCTAATTACACACACGGATGTTATATTTGTAAAATAGTTACACTTACCTCACTGTATTTGTAAAATAGTTACACTAATTTTCCTTGACCATTATATTTCCATAATTTGAAAATAGTTGTTCCTTACCATTTATAAAATAGAGGGTATTTTAGTTAATATTTGGACAAGAGGAAAGTGAGTATAACTTTTTTACAAACATAATATATGTGTGTAATTAGGACAAATTACAGAGGAGGTCACTGTATTTAACCAAAAAAAAAAAAAGGTTGAATGCAGATTTTATTAATGATTTTTTCTTTCTTTCTTTTGTTTTAATAAATAATTCATGCACCTATTATGTCTGTGTGCGAATTTATAAAAGTAATAATAAAAACTTGTCCATATCTTACTAATTAGGTGTCTCATAGTGCTGGATGAATTGAATCTTCTAATTCAAAAACAATTAAACTATGTTCTGCAGTATGAAATAGAAGCCTTAGAATTAGAATAGGTTGAATTGAAAAAAATTTGTTCATGATTCAAAAAAATTTGAATTTTTCTTTGTTTTAGTTATACAAATTTCAATTTTAATGCTCTAATTCCATGGAGTTGAATGTAACATTAATAATTTTATTACACTACAATTAATGATTTTACTATTAGTATCACTCAATTTAGGAAAGGCTACTAAAAAAATTTAGTGCAAATTTCACTAATGATTTTTTTTTCTTTTTCTCTTAACAAATAATTCATACACTTACTTGGTCGACATGTTCAAATTTTAAAACTTCTACTTTGAAGAGGTACAGGAGAAAATGAATTTTCTTTAGTCAAATCTCTCTTCTGAATTTCATAGACTTCAATCATGTGGTTCAGATCTTATTAAACTCAATGTTAAAAGAGATAAAGTTGAATAAAATGATGACATAACTAAATCTGTACCACAAATTGAAATTTACAGAGGTTAAAAAGAAAAGAGAAATGCTAAACGTCATAATTTTATTTCACAAATTTAACTCGAATCTATGTAGCAGATGATAATACCATAGGGACTCTGTGTATGGGAGAATCCCACTAATAATAACTTACCATTTAATTTTATCTCCTAAAATAATAAACTATATCACCTGTCACATAGATTCGAGTTAAAATTTATGATATTTATTCGAGACGTGTAGTATTGCTCAAAAGAAAATTTAACTAGAGAGAATCCTTATCCTGAAAGAGAGATATTACTATATTACGGACATTTTTAGTTTGAATTATCATCTTGTCCAATTTAATGACTTGTATGATTTTAATACTTAATTATACATTCTTTTTCATTTTCCATTGATATACAAAATAGACCACATGACAAATTGTTGTGAAAGTTTCAGTTCCATCATATTTTTTCTCCACCCAAACCTAACTTTATTAAACAGATAGAGGTTGGTGTGATTTGAGAATTTAACAGGGAGGCTTATGAAATTTTGAAAAGGATATTTAGAATATTACGTCATGAAAATAGTAATGTGGTCAATTAATAAAGATCCTAATCCAAAAATTGTCATTCTTAAGCTTGATGTGACATACGAACCTTCTTTACAGATAAGTGCCTTGCATTATTTGCACTATTGCATTACTAATCACGAAAGCCAACTTCCATATCATCTATTTTCATATCATCACATCCACTGCAGATCACGTCCTTTGCATATCTCATATGTATATATCTACGCATATACATATATTTTTAAAAGAGCAATGCTACACGTCTCGAATAAATATTACGAATTTTAATTCGAATCTATGTGGCAGGTGATATAATCCATTATTTTAGGAGATAAAATTAAATGGTAAGTTATTATTGGTGAAATTCCCCCGTACACGGAATTCCTATGGTATTATCACCTGCCACATAGATTCGAGTTAAAATTTGTGAAATAAAATTGTGACGTTTATCATTTCTCTTTTTAAAAAATGACATATATATGTACATAAAAATGGCGTAGCTCATACCTACACATCCATTGCGTATCTCATATGTGTGTATATATATATACACACACACGCATATACATATATTTTTAAAAAATGCCATATATATATATATATATATGGCATAGCTCACACCTACACATATACTTTCAAATTAATCACTGATTTTGTATTTAAAACACAAAATCACAATGCCTGTCCCTCGAAAATAAATGCCCTTTAAGACAAGAAAAAAAGAATTAGGAACCTGTTATTGTCAAATGTTTAAAAAAATCAAATAATGAAAGAGCCCAGAAAACCACCTTTCATATAAATATATATATATAAATTAAATAAAGATAACCTACATATACGAGAATCAATTGCATATATATATTTCTTTGAAAAAAAAAAAAGCAGTGTGAATGTATGTAAAGTGTGTATGAATAAGAGGAAAAAAATGATGTGATGTGTAGTGTCCCATGGTTCCACTTTGCACATGGTGCACACATGTTTGGTCGATTAATTGTTCAAACAAAACCACTGGCCTCATCTGGATTGCATGGTTTAGATCTAATCCAATTTGCTTGTCCAAGTTGGTTAGGAACATAGAGTTTATGTTTATCCAAACAATGTGATTTTCGGACAGTCTGTAGTTGTATTTAGGTGGTGTATCGATTGTATGGCTCCAATTCAATTCCATGTGACCCATGTGTATGGTAGGAGACATGGGGTCAAATGTCAATTCACTTGCTTTTCTTTTCTTATAGCTCAAATTTTATGTCAATCTTATAGCTTATCAATATATAAAAATAGTATGTGAAATGTATTGTAATTCTGGTTTTTTTTTTCAAGTTTTTTTAAAAAAAAAAAAATCCAAAACTCGATATCTTAATGATGACAACCCAAAAATTTTGCGATCTTGCGTGTCAAGTTTACTTTCCCATTTCTCCAACTTTCTGAGCAACCAAACGAAATGATATAGTATGATCTAAGAGGAAAGAAGAGTCATTAATTGTCGCTATTTGACACATGGGGTTGTTGAAAATGTTGTCATGTGTGGATGTAGCATATTGTTTTGAGAGAGACAAATTTTGGAAATGATTTGAGTAATTCTCAATCTAATAGTAGTGTGCTAAGTCTATTTTGGCAAGTTTGGAGGAGAAATTCAATAAAGGGTATTATAGGTTTCATCTTTCCGTGATTTGTATATTTATCAACAATGTCATGTTTTTATAACACATGAAACTTCTTTTTTTTAACCATTTCTTTGCACCCAAATTGAATAGTTGGTCCATTTAGGCATGACATGGTGAAAAGAGGTGTCCATGTTAGCAGAAAGGTGAAAGAGGTATGACCGGATCCAACTCTGAGCTACTTCAGTAGCTTTCACAGCCATGTCTAAATTATAACCACAATAAAACAAATGCTTTGGAATAAGTAATTACGAGCTTGGTTACTTGAACTGGGCGTAGTACATTCCGGAAGCAAGGATCATAAGTAGTAGATGACTAACAAATGGGTGAAGTCCCCTATTTTTGTCCCATTAACATATAAGGGTACTAAACGGAGTGACTAAGATAGAACGACACTCGAGCACCTCCAGCTCATCACATTAAACATAGGCGAATCTAGAAGGTCGTATCCGTGTTAGTTAGAAGAATGACGCATCACGAGAGGTAATAGCTTTTAAAGCGAGATTATCACGTCCGTTCACGTGGCACATATCTAACCGCAGATCTTAAACACTATAAATATAACTCATTTATGAAGAGATCAAAGTCCTGTACCAACATAACTTCTTTTCATACGCTATTCGATCTCGTGTCATCTATACTTAATTAACTTTACATTCCAGCGTAAGGCTTTATACTTCAATATATTTACATGCTTTTCATAGTGTAACTCGTAACCCTAAGTTTACGTTACTTGCTCTTCACTTGCTTTCACAGTGTAGCATACAATTCTTTAATTAGGTTTACATTTGAAGCTTGTAACAAGAAATCAATGGTTCACCTAGTAAATCCTTTAGAACGTAACTAAGTCCTTACACATTGTACCGTCCAATAACCTGTAGTTGATTCTTATTATACTGCTCAAAGATGATGAAAAGAAGATTACATCTTTATTAAAATATAATTTATTAATTGCTCGTGGTTCACATTCGTAACTCTCATTCAACACACTTTAAACTTAACAGAACTCTTTCGTTAAGGTCAAAGTGATACGAACTTAAGAGAGAGTCATTCATGTTTCATCAATTGCACCGTCAAATTAATTCAGAAATGCATAGACTTTCATGGTTACAAGGACCGTGACCGTAAAACAATCAAAAATATTTGCTTGAATTCTCCTTTAGCCACAAATATGAAGAAGATGATTTTGGTATGTTCACGTACTGAGAAATTAGTAGTGTACCCATGGAGGGCAAGGTTT
This sequence comes from Cornus controversa, assembly GCA_026545225.1. NCBI lineage: Eukaryota > Viridiplantae > Streptophyta > Magnoliopsida > Cornales > Cornaceae > Cornus > Cornus controversa. The sequence goes on from CM048854.1 coordinate 40,436,021, forward strand.
CTTTTTCCTAGAACTAGTCCCATGAAGTTGCCAAACAATTAATTTAAGTGTACTTATAGTGAAGTTCAGATGTTGACAACTATTATAAAGTGGTGAGAAAAAGATTTACAAATTACCATATTTAAGGAACACGTAATTTTTTTCTAATTTTTAAAAGATTAATAAGTTTACTTTTCGAAAAAAATATTTTCAAAGAAATGTAAGCTCCTCCATGAAAGGTACTCTATAACTACTTTCAACCTAAATTCACAAGTAGGTTAATTGTTGTTTAACCAATTACCTTGTTGTTTAACCAATTACCAAGAAGAATCTCTATTAACCAAAAAAAGCCCTTAAGATTGATAAAGCAGTTTTTTTTAGGTTAGTAATAGTAAGAGAGTTGAAAATTTTAAAGTCTTCCTAACTAACAGATTTGACAAGGCAAAGAAAAAGACGAACATTATGGTTATCATGAAAAAATAGAAAGGAAAAAAAAATTAAAAAAAGGGAAAAAAATTTAATTATACATGCTATTTCTGTTTCCCTTTTCCTGATCACTAATAAAAAAATTAGAGTTTTTTTAAATAATTTTTTCTGGAGTAAATTATTCCGACATTCTCGAAGGTTTTGCTTAATTATCTTCAAATTAAAATATTTACAAAATTACTATGACACTTTAATCATACTAACGATCCGTTAAACAAAATCACATCTGATATACAATTACAAAAGTACCTTCAAATTATAATATTTTTGTACAAAAATAACCTCAATTTCTAATCACTTGATTGAGATTAACATGTTTATATACATATTTTCTTCATCAATGCAACACGAGCACTATCGTCATCGAGAGTAATTTTGGTATTTTGATTTTTTATACTAATTGACTTTAACAGACTTGACTGTCAATTAACGGCATGAGTATTGAAAGTAAAATCAATCAAACAATAAAAGAGGTTGACCACTATACTTTTAAAATTTTAATCTGAAGATAATTAGACAAAACTTCAAAAGAAGTAATAATTTATCATATATTCTAATTAAGGATTAGACACGAAGAAGGAAAATCATTTGTCTTTTCTTGTTTCCTATTAATTTACCCTTCTGTATTGAATCCATTGACCGAAGTAGACCTTAATGGCATCCTTCTCTTTCAAAATTCTATATATATATATATATATATACACGCGTGTATGTATCACTATACTATATAAAATACCTTTAGCAAAAGATTAAATTAATGATAGAAAAAATAGATATAAGAGGGCAAAATAAAATGACAAGAAGAAGTTATTAAGAGGGAAAAATAAATGCAGCTGATGGTTAATTATAAATTTGAACCGATCCGATTAGTTAACCGGATTAATGACTGATTTAGACTCGAAAACTTTCTTTTAAGGTTCAGTCAAGACTCGAGACTAGCCGGGTCTTGACTGCCTTGGTTAAAAAATCAAAAACTTCATGGGCTTAGCCCCGCCAAATTTTTGGAAACAAAACATACCCTACAAAATCTAGCTTTTCCTTTTCATTATGTAAAAGTAGTAATTGAGTACAAAGTAAATAAAGGAACCTCTCTCTCTCTCTCCCTCTCTCCTCTTGCTTGTAGCTTAAGGTTGAAAATGGTTGAGAGGGCTTGATAATTTTGTGGACCTCCACCTGAAATATTACCAATCAATGTAACAAATTAAGCAAAAGATGAGACTTGTTAAAAGCAAAAGAAAGGGAAGATTAGAGGATTTTTCCTCATAATACAACTACATAATGATTTATTTATTTTCTAAACCACTATATAAAAAAATAACTACAATTAACTCCTAATTAATATATGCCGTTGGATTGTATGACCAACCTTTAATTAAAAGTTTGTTATCAGTTTTAGAGCGATGATACGTTTTCTGATTAAGAGAGACTCAACAATACAACTATTACGTTTTCTGATTAAGAGAGACTCAACAATACAACTATTGGTCCCATGGTTAGAGTCAAATCGTAAGAGTGACAAAGAGGACTGTGACACCTCTAAATTTAAAAAAAATTCACTAAGTACCCCTTTTTAAGTATTAAAAATTGACATTTGACCTTTCAAAATTGCATAAACAGAGCTTCTTGAGTCCGCCCTTGTCTTGTTCAATCTCTCTGAATCAGAGAGAGAATCATTTGTTTTAGTTTTAAGGTTTTTATTTGATCATAACTAAGATCATGCATGCTATATACAAATTGGTCCCACACAATCAATGGTCCTGGTTACTGCAAGTTCATGATGTTGTGTATCACTTTTTGTATACATTATGAGGATGGTTAAATTTTGGAGAGATGTAATTTGCTACACGCGTGTTTCCTTGTTATGATGGGAGCCACTTGGATGTTGCATGGGGACATTATCGTGCCTCCCCAGAAAGTCAATAAGCCAAAGGCTAAATATATATATATATATATATATATAAAATGAAATATATACTAAGTAAAGCAAATAATTACTTGTTGGAAAGTTTTTAACCTCCAAGCGGTTAAAGCCAATTACTTTCAACTGTTCTGTCTCAGAATTTACCTTTCCATGGGTTGGTTCAACCTGACGTCCTGACCCAATCAATGTTTCCACATGGGTACGGGTCGTTGAGTTTTTGCCTAAAATTGTATTTAAACTTCAATATCACTTTGTGTCAATTTAACCTAAAAAACATCCTATACTGTTGAATCATCATCATAACAATTTTTTTACTCATAGATGTAATAAACTCATTAATAAAATTACACATTGATTTTATTTCTTTTTTCTCTCTCACATTTTTCTAATGTTACAAGCTCTTATATTATATTTATTTTATGGATAATTGAATACATAGTCAGAACAATGTTTTGCTAAGGTTGAATAGGAGTATTCCTTTTATTTTATTTTATTTATTTATTTATTTTTGACAAAGAAATGAGTAATGAAGAAAATTAGAATATTACTTGATTATACATAATCTATATATATATTTTTTGTCCTTTTCGCTCAATGCACAGTGGAAATGAGATATTTCTTCTCCTGGAGGAAAAGGCCTTCATTTCTTTGCTTTATCATCTTTCTTCTTCTCATTATCCTTTTTACCAAACAACCTGTAGGTGAAATTAGCCGACACTACTTCAAAGCATTGATCATTATCTAAATCCAATTGGGAGCAAATTCCTCATGAACCAACGCCGAAAATTTCGGCAGGGGAAAACAATTTCCGCGGAATTGAATATACTTTTCCATCGAATATCACACCGTGAATTCAGCTGCAAACCATGAATACTGTTTCCTTGGGAAATTCGTACGGATACCCCCTACGGACCTCCGCAACGGACTGCCTACGTGGCAGATAGTAAAGAGGCAGTGGAGTGAGGCTCTTCGGTTAAAGCGTTAAAGTTAGTTGAGGTGTCAGAACAGTAAATACGTAGAGAGGAAGGGGTCAAAACCTGGCACGTGAGTGGCCTGCGTCGGTGGACACGACTCACACGGTCGGTCAGGTTTTTGTAGAGAGAGAGTGTGTGTATGTATATGTATATGTAGAGAGAGAAAGAGAAAAAAGAAAGCAGTTAGTGGCGGTTAGAGGGTTGGTTACAAGTGGTGGAGAGGGTTTAGTTAAAATTAAACCTAACCACGGTCAAATCAGACTTTTAGTTTAACCGCCGTTAACGTTAAACCAAACGGTAACGTGTTCCTTGTGGCTCTATAAAGAGGCCGTTGCCTTTGAGCTGCTTCTTTGACTCCATCTCTGCTCTACTCTGCTTCTTTATTCTCTCTCTGTTCTTTGGTTCCATTTTGAGAAAGTGAGGAAAATTTACAGAGAGAAAGAGAGAGCAGGCTCTCTGCAACTTTGCAATGGCAATGACGGTTTCTAAGAAGTGGATTTCTCTGTGTTCGTTGCTGCTACTGTTGCTGTTCATTGGTGTCACGGCGAGAGTGAACAACGGCGAGATCTCTCAGACTGGGTATATTTCTCTCTCTAAACACACTCGTACTCTCTCTCTCTCTCTCTCTCTCTCTCTATCTCTCTCTCTCTCTCTCTGAGTTTTTGTTCTGCGACATTGAAGGTTCTTCGAATTTCTGGAAATGAGTATCTCTGTAGTATCAGTGTTTCACTCCTCTCTCTCTCTCTCTCTCTGTCTGTCCAAAATCTCTGTTTTGAACTGATAGGGCGTAGGGATTCCGTACAATGCGTGGTCGGTTTTTGTGTTTGCAGCTTTGTCATGTGCTTAATTTCTGGTTTGGCTCCAACTTTATCTGCATTACATGGTCTTCTCAGCAAAATCTTGAGATTGTTCAAGTTTTTTTTATGGTTTTTTTTTTCAACTCTAAACATGATTCAAGAAAATGCTCGTCAATCACTATTTCGGGGTCGTCAATAATCTAAATCTTTGGAAATTTCTGGTTCATTAACAGTGTTTTTTTCTCTGGCACCTGTTACTTACAATTGAACTCTATGAAATTCGGTAATATATATATAGAGAGAGAGAGTGAGAGAGAGTTCATAGAGATTTAATGGTGTTCATTACGATTAAACTTCCACATTTTTGTTTCATGAAACAGAAATGGCGAAACGGAGCAGTTGCAGAGCTCCAACAACTCAACAATGGCGGCGAGGTCAGTACTACTCATTACTTCTACACCTAAACTTGGTCAAACGTTATTACTTCAACATTTCCATAAATCCAAACCATCCGTTTTGTCTCTACATGAATCTCTTACCGTTAGATCCGTTGTACCTACGTTCTTATACAAGTCTCAGAACAATCTCAGCCGTTAAGATCCCATTCCCTTAGATCTGAATCGTTTATTCCGTTATATTAGTTCTTCGGATTCCTCCGTCACAACAACAAACCCTCATTGGCACTTTCAACCCACTGCCCTACGCATTTCCATAATTACCCTCACAACACCTTTTTACTGGGAAATTTAATCTACTTCTGCGAGTATAAAGTAGATGGTTTTCCCGCCTGCGAATCGCCTCCTCTCTCTCTAAAAATTTCTCTCTCTAAAAAAGCAGTTTTCTGTTGATTCAGCTTTTCATTTTCTCTCTCTAGAAGGCCTTTCTTTCCGGTTTTAACGGTAGAGATGACTGCCTCGACCACTACACACACTGTTGCAGTGTACTTGGTGTCTCTCCACTTTTTTTCTCCACTCGCATTGTGCGTTTAATGGATAATGTCGGTTCTCAGAATTCCTTCTCCTCAAATTTACTAAAATGTCCCTGGAGACTGAATTTACTCCTACCAGTATGTTTTTGGTAGGTGTCTTTTTCCAATTTAACATTCCACAGTGAGGTTAGCTTAAAGACGCGTGTAAAATGTCCCAAATTGTGATATATAAGCTGGTTATTCAATGGATCTGATTTATTTACAGTAACTATTGATTTACTTTTTCAATTTTTGCTTTCAACTTTTTGCTTACATTGTGTGTGCTCAATTAATGGTTTAATGTTGTTTCAGTTCGAAAGAGGTTGAGGCTTTGAATGAACATGCCGTGGCTGACCCGGAGGAGGTTGTTTCCATGGTTGAAATGTGGGTCTTTCTCTCTCTCTCTCTCTCACTAAAATTGATCTTGCATGTTGATGGATTTCATTGATAGTGGGTTTTTTTGGTTGGTTAGAGTAGTTCGTGGTGTGGCCCTTTTTAGTACTATACACCTTTTGATATCAGACCTACCCTACCGACTCAGTGCTAAACTCCGCAAGCCCATATTGATATATCATCTTTGAACTTTGAACATTAATGAACTTTTACTACCCTTGTATATACCTACTTATTTTTGTATTTCAATTTTTTTTAAAATACTCTGTCTATTTATACACTTGTCTTTTTTCACCTTGTTACTACTCAGTTCCTTCACAAGCCACTGTGTTTAGATCCGTGTTTGGCGCATTTGATTTCTGTATACATCTTTATACAATTGTACACATGTAGACATGTAGTAATGCCCATATTCAGAGTTTATATGAACTTGTATAAATGTAATAGAATATGGTAGGTTTCTTTATATTATATGTTTTCCTTTTGGTAGCTTGATTTTGGGGCACCCCTGGAATTGTTTGATTTGGACAGCCCCTGTTAGTTAAGGGCATCAAATGAAAAGTTGCCTTTAAATATGTTGTAATGAGCATTTTTTTAAGGGAGAAGTTATCCAGTGAGAGACAGTATTTGCATTAAAAGGGGTAATTATGTCAATAAATATATTTGTTTATCACGTGGGTCGGTGTATATAGTTACATCTGTAAAGTTTTAATTTGACTGTGTGGCGCATGTGCACGTAACAAAAGTAGCAAGATAGATGCAATTATTACTTTTTATACAATGGTCACATGAGCAATCTATTGGTCCATTGTAGAATATTTTTATGTGATCATATGAAAAACTATATTGTATATGATCTTGCGAATACAGGTCTTTATCTTTTGAATGTGAATGTGACAGCTTCACCATGTGTTAGCTAAAGAAAGACAAAAGTACCTCCAACTTAATTTGTAGCTACCTCTATACTACCAATCACTGAAAACGCCAAAATGAACCTAATAAAAGGGTTAAACGAAAAGACCAAATTGCCCTTGTAAAATGAATGACCAACCCCCCTATGAAATATGAATGAAGGAGAAGTTAGGCGAGGGAGGGAGAGAGGTACAGGGATAAGATTACCTCTACCGACACAAAACAGTAACAATTAACCCTCCATATTCCATCTATATCTATACTAAATAACAACAGTAGATTATTATGTATGCAGTAAAAATAACGAAGAAAGACATAATGAAGTTTCAATGGCATCTTGGACATTAGGACTCTGAGAAGTTTAGATACTATGACTCTACATTCTCTGTTTGTGTTTTGATGAAACAATTGAAATAAAAATGATGGCAAACTCTTATTAGAATTGATTTTGATTGAGCAGGAGCATCAGAAACAGCACTGAGAGGAGGAAATTGGGCTTTTTCTCGTGTGGAACGGGTAACCCCATTGATGACTGCTGGCGTTGCGACAACAACTGGCACCGCAACCGCAAGCGCCTTGCTGACTGTGGCATTGGTTTTGGCCGAAATGCAGTTGGGGGCCGTGATGGACGCTTCTATGTTGTTACTGATCCCGGTGATGATGACCCTGTCAACCCCCGGCCTGGCACTCTCCGACATGCTGTCATCCAGGACAGGCCTCTCTGGATTGTGTTCAAGCGCGACATGGTGATACGTTTGAAGCAGGAGCTCATCATGAACAGCTTCAAGACAATTGATGGACGTGGTGTCAATGTCCATATTGCTAATGGAGGGTGCATCACAATTCAGTTTGTCACCAATGTCATTATTCATGGTCTTCACATCCATGACTGCAAACCCACTGGGAATGCCATGGTCAGGAGCTCACCATCCCACTTTGGTTGGAGGACAATGGCTGATGGTGATGCCATTTCCATTTTCGGGTCGAGTCATATATGGGTTGACCACAATTCTCTATCCAACTGTGCTGATGGCCTTGTTGATGCTGTCATGGGCTCGACTTCTATAACCATTTCCAACAACTACTTCACCCACCACAATGAGGTCTGTTTACTGTATTTTTCCCCTTGACTAGTTGGTTTCACTTGGTTCCCTTTTTACTGGAGGACTAATATTGTTCTTTATTTAACAAAAACAGGTGATGTTGTTGGGGCATAGTGATTCTTATACAAGAGACAAGCAAATGCAAGTGACCATCGCATACAACCATTTTGGAGAGGGCCTTATGCAGAGAATGCCAAGGTAATTACATAATTGGAGCTTTCATATTAAATGTTTGTATTTTTGCTTTAAACCCCTTGTTCCAACCTAGGTACTGTCCTAGGGGTAAAACATGATGGGAACGTATTTACCCAATGTGTTGTGTAAGAAATTTTACTTGCCGGAAAAGGGAAAATGTGCAAGAAGATTTTCACACTAAAATAAAGTAAACAATATGGCATATTCATGTATCACTAAGAAATGAATGATGTGATTGAATATTCATGAATAATTCATGCTTCGAAATAGATCCTACCAAGAGAGGGACACTTGTGTCTTTCTATTTTTGGTACAATCCATTCTGATATGAATTTGATTGATGAAAATGCAGGTGCAGGCATGGTTATTTCCATGTGGTGAACAACGACTACACACACTGGGAAATGTATGCCATTGGTGGAAGTGCAAGCCCCACCATCAACAGCCAGGGCAACAGATACCTTGCCCCAACCAACCCCTTTGCAAAGGAGGTACCTCCTCTTCAACTAATAGCCCTCTGTCTCTTTGTTCCAATCTGTTTCTCTGCATCTGTCATGAGTAGGAGTAAAAAATTTCACTTCACTGTGATTTTGTCTGATGATTGCTGATAATGAATTGGATTGTGAAACACAGGTGACAAAGAGAGTGGACACAGATACAAGCCAGTGGAAGGGTTGGAACTGGAGGTCAGAGGGCGACATGATGCTTAATGGGGCCTACTTCACTCCATCAGGTGCTGGAGCCTCAGCCAGCTATGCCCGAGCTTCAAGCCTGGGAGCCAAGTCTTCTTCTATGGTTGGCTCCATTACTTCCGGTGCTGGTGTTCTTGGCTGCCGCAGAGGCCGCCAGTGCTAGCAACCCCACTCAATTACATTTAAGAAAAAACGAAGTGTTTTTTTTTTTTTTTTACTTTTTCCTTTTCCAATTTCACTATAATATAGGATTACCCTATATCCATATTCCACCATTGTTTGTTTCTCATCTATCAGATTTCTTCATTTGGACAAGTGTACATTTTTACACATGTCAGTCATTAGTAGCACCGATATATTGTCTCTCCATTGTTGCTCAACCTCGGCCTGCTTCAACTGAAAAAAACAACTTCCATTTCTAGGAGCTGGTGCGGAAGCGTTGTCCATCTCTCTCTCTCTCTCTCTGTTTTTTTTCTTATTTTGTCACCTCACTCATCCTTTCTCCTTCTAACCATCATCTGGTTGTCTATCTTCTCAGTTGTGGTCTCAGTATCTGGTGCTACATATTGTGTTGGCTTTGAGAGGTCCATAGGAACTGAATGATTTTGTATTTTCTTTTTATATTTTTTCTTTTTAGCTCTATTGAGTTATACAAAAGCTATAGTGTGAATTTCAAACTCAAAAAGTTTGAGTTAAGAAAAACTTGTGTTATAGATGATTATGCATAGCAGCAAGCAAGGTTTTTTTTACCTTCTTTCTTATTTTGGCTGTCTCTTTGTCAATGGAAGCAATCTAGTCCTTTTGTTTGTGCAATGTGATTTCTTTCTCTCTCTCTCTCTCTCTCTCTCTCTCTCTCTCTCTCTCTCTATATATATATATATATATATATAGTATGATGAACCCCCCTCTTGATGTTTTACAGTTTAGCTAAGAATTGTGATTATTATTATTATGTCATGTGAAGGTAGCAAAGTAGCATTAACTTGAATGATGGCCTTTTAGTGTTGATGGGGCCTACCTAAATGATGCATTAGTAGTAGTAGCAGCAGCAGCAGCAGCGGTAAATGACTTGAAAACTTTATAAAATTAGGGAATTGGCTCTCGGCTTAATTTTAAAATGATAAAAATAATGAGGAGATCAAAGAAGACATAGGATCCACTGTCACATGTGGGAAAATCCCTCCAAACAACAGAGCCATTATAGGAAATGAGACCAAACATTTCAAATCCACAAAGAATCTGAATCCGATTCTGATTCTATGGGAAGTTCAAATGGTCCTTACAACAAACCCTTTTTTCTTAAGGATATACATTTTCTAGTTGGCCACGTTATAAAATTGACTCTTGCTGCCATTATATATATATATATATATATATATATGCGAATGGATAATTGGTGTAGACTAAGATAGAGAGACTCGAAATGAATAGGACAGACGTCTAGCATTATGCGAATGGATTATTAAAGAAAGTGAAAATAAAAAATTGGGACCGGAGGGAGGCGATGCCGATACCGATACCGATAGGAAAGCGTAACTAAGGTGGAAGATTGGGGGAACACAGAGCTGTGCATGTGAGGTTGGTCCCATAGGCCATGTGAGGAGAGCCATTCTTCGCCTACTCAATAATATATATGGGGGACATTTCTATATATTTTGCCAGCTGGCACATTATATATATATATATGGGGAACCTAACTAGAGTTGTCACTCTCATGGCGCATTCCGCCAACATATGATGTGTGTGTGGCATGGCATGGCATGGCACTGTTCTGTTCACCTTCGTTGGTTGGGGGGCTATTATCCCTTTCACACCAAACTTCAGCCATGAAAGTAAATATACACAGAGTCGCATGTGTGTATTATATATATATATATATATATATATATATATATATATATATATATATATATATATATATATTCACACATTCATAATGGTATGGTTCTGAACTGCAGACAATATGATATGAGATGTTGGTTTCGGTTATCACGAGTGATGATAGATGCATGCCTAAATAATTAATATCAGAATAAAAGTTGGAGACAGAGACAATGATTAATGGGTCTCATTTTATTTTATTTTTTTAATAACTTTTTCAACTCTCTGTTCCAATCTCATTAAGAGAAACTAACATAAAAATAAAAATAAAAATAAAAACTTGCTAGTTTTATGACCTTAGTATCCATAATCAAAGAACAAATTAAGATTTGATTAGCAGGGGTACTTTACCAATTAACTAGTAGTAGCAAACATTTTACTTTATAATGTGAAATATTAGTATTTTTAAGTTAAAAATTAATGAGAAGTGAAGATGAGTTCAACGTGGGTGTAGATTGGTTGTCATAGAAAAAGTAGTAAGTGTACGTGTACGTGTACGTACGTACTTAATTATTAATGCGTGTTGTTCAACTTAAACAGTTGCTATTCATTCACTACTTGCGTACCTCTTCAAATAAATGAAGCTAAACAATGCTCCTACCATTATTCAATGTATACCAAATTAGGTTGCTCACTTTCTTGATGTACACGATCTCATTATATCTGCAGCCTGCTGCTTTCTTTATATATATATATATATTTTTTGCACGTTAATTTTCTGGACAAATTTTGGGGTTTCTACATACAAATGATTCCTCTCTCTCTCTCTCTCTCTCTATATATATATATATATTCTCTTTCTTTGGTACTAGAGGCCCGGCATGTGCTATACTCATCACTCATGGTGCATGTCTTACCTTATTTTTCCTTTCACTTTTCGCTCTATTATTTATTCCGTTAGTGAAATCCTTTCATTTTACTAAATTTCAGTGATTTCCTATTGATTCTTTCTCAGTTCTGGACAAAATGATTTCCTCTCAATAAAGCTAGTTGACGAGCACGTAAACTTGTATTCTTTAAATGACATCACACTCACATGCAAAGGAAATTGCAAGGTAATTTCCCAAAAAGAAGAAGAAGAGAAAATTGCAGGGTAATTTCCCAAAAAGAAGAACAAGAGAAAATTGCAAGCGTATACTATTATATACATACATATATATAACACTAAAGTAAATGCACATCTCTCTTAAAAGAGGGAGAAAAAGAGTTGTTTGTTTAGAAAGTAAGCAACGAAAAAACCGACCAAAAGTAATTAAAAATGACTTAAAAAACTTAAGTTTAGCAAAAGATATGACGCATAATAGAAAAGAATGAAAAATGAGAATTCATGTGATCAAGTGCATCCATTGTGACACTAAGTTTATGGCCTTACATGTCCACATTCCCTTCTACCATTCACTTGTTTGGCTTGTCTTTTGCAATAATATTACATACCAAACAATTAATAAGAGTACAGTCCTATTATCATGTTAGACTGGTACAGTAAAGGCATTTGGTGCATGTTCATGCATATAAACAACTAACTGTTCACCAGCAAGGCTTCCTGCATATTAAAGCAGCCCCACCTTGAGTCATTAAGGAACACAAAGGAAAAGTATGACCATCAATGGTGTACTACTACCACCAATGGTGTACTTTTGAGTCATGAATGCAAACAAAGATAAAAGCATGACTACAAAGGAAAAGAATGGTCACCAAGGGTGTGCTCATATGGGTGCTTTCAATAATGGTCAAGAGAGCTCTTCTAATGAAACACCAGCAACATAAAATGATCACTTCTTGACCTGTATTTTCCCACAGTTTATGATCCATAAATATTACAGAAAGGACATTCATTTCGGTGCAGTTTTAAGGAATAAAAATCAGAAAAATCATGCATGTGAATGGGAATTAAAAGAAGCAAATACGAACAATGTTACTGTAAATATACTGATGAACAAGGGTCAACAAATTAAAAGAAAAAGGGTTTACAGTTTACTTTGATCACATGGGAGTTTCATGGTCTTTTGACTCGTACTATTTTTCTTACAATATAAAAATAAATTTAGTTTTGCATTAATAATTTAATAGTAAATTTAGGTATAGCGAAATGAATAGGGTTCTTTCTGACTTTCACCCGGCAATCACACATGAAGAATCTATTCTCCATTTCTTCTCTGATTTCCTTGCACAAAGAAATAGGATAATATAGTCCAATATATATTTGTTCCCTGTAATTTTCTTGAAAGAGTATTAGAGACAAATGCAAGCACCAACACAATTGACAAGAGCTGGTAACTGTTTAATGGTGCAAGACAACAGTGTATAGCTCACTCTTAAATAGAGGGGTCCATTAGGAAATTGTACCCAGCCTCAGCAAAGTGGGATTTCACCAGTGCAAGAGCCTTGGAGCGGTGAGAAATTTTGTTCTTTTCTTCCTTGGGCATTTCCGCGTAACTACAAGAGAAACAACAGTTATCTGTGTTGAATTTGTACCAGCATATAGAACCTACCACTGAGTAAAACAAAGAACAAAATAAATGATGGTTTACGTTTGATCATATCCATCAGGTTGAAAAATTGGATCCCATCCGAAATCCTTGGGTCCCCTTGCAGGAACTATCTTCCCCTATAATATCAATTATAAGTCAAATGTTAGTCTTAATAATTTGAATATTAGGTTCTGTGCAGCATTCCACTTTTAACCTTTCTATTCTTTATATAAAAAAACACAATTTCCAAAATTTGAAGAACTAAAAATATTAGAAGTTCAACCTAAAGAGAAAGCAAGCAAGAAGTAGACACTAGCAATTTATTGCTAGGTCAAATGTAAGCGTACTATTGAAATGAGCAAAGACAAAATAATCACAGCTCATCAAATTCATTTATATGCTATTGAGCTGATGGGGTAAGCATACTTGACGAATATAAAGGCCCCGTACTTCTGTACTAAAAGATTCATAACGGAGGACCATATTAGGTAACTCTACAATTATTAAATCAGGCCCCAGGTTATATCCAAACTCACCGACACAGAACTCTTCCATCTTGACTAGAGTATTGTTCCATCGGTAGAGAGTATCTTTTACTGTAGTATGAAAGGAAAAGACGTGTATACATATAAATATATCTTCTTCAGCTGAGTAAAAATAAAAGGCCTATCTAACTTGTCTAGTGCCACTTCTTGAGTTGTATATTTTAGCAGCATAGGGCCCTATTATGGCCTCCCAATTTTTTTTAAAAAAAAAATCTCTTAAAATATGGCATTTCTATAAACAGTTGTTTGAAACATGAAAAAGTTATTAAATTTGTCCCCCCCAAATTTTTTTAAAACCCTAAATATATGGCCTTCCTATAAATAGCGTGCTTGAAAACATTAAATAAAAAATAAACATGGGATGCCTAACATTTTGCAAAACCTTATAAATAGTGAGCTTGAAATGAATTCTTTTATGCTTTACTTTTGCAAGGCCACGTTTGGCGATAAAGGTCTAGAAAACTCAAATATACATGTGTAGTTCAGTAGGTAAATCACACACACACCCATTTGTACTCTCGACCCCTCACAGAGGCATAGTATAGTTTCTAAAACAAATTGTGATATTGATATATGCAAAAAATGTATAGAATTAAACTCCTAAATATCTTATATTCCTATCCAGGAATAGCACATCGGAAGTACATACCGAAGTTTTTCCAAGGAAAGTTATTGGATCTGCATTTGGCCCAAGAGCAAAAGAAAATGCACAAAGAGTATATGCTGATTTATCCTCATATGCCATCAACAAATTGTTCAGGCCTACAAAAAATGAGAGGAGCATTAGGAACAATAACAGTGGGGGAGGCACAAATGTGAACATCAAGCGATAATAAAACAGATAAGAGAAAGAACCAAAGAAGCAAAATAACAACCTTCATGACCAATCTTCTGCAGAAACCACTTGCTGCATGATTCCGTTTCCAATTTAGTAAAATCCACAAGAAAGCAAAAACAAGTGGATGTTAAGATCAGACAAGGGACAGAGATGTCAAACTGCAATAAGAGATTCTGGAATAAGTAGCTTTGAACTAAATATGAAAGATCAGCAAGATATCATTTGTTTAGGTTTATCCTAAAAAGGAGCTAGAAATAATTGACACATTGTTTTTTTTTTCACAAGTAACACATTGGTTTTTCTCTTTTTGAGTTGTTTCGATATCTTCCCACTTCAATAACATTTTTAAACAGAGGCTACCCAGAAATTTATACTGAGGGAGGGGGAAGAAAAAGTAAGCCATGCATGCAAATGTATATCTAATTTTGGCATATATATAATAGGGTAAAGTGCAAAGAACTCCCCTGCTATATAAAAAATATGCAAAAAACACCCCTGCTATTTGGTATGTGCATATAAATCCCTATAATTTCAAAATTTGGAGCAAATTGCCCCCTATTGCATATGATGATGTCAGAATTTTTTGTTATTTCACTTTTTAGCTTTTTTTAAAGGGTAAAGTGCAAAAGACACTCTCACTATATACCAAATGTGCAAAAACCCCCTCATTGTTTCCAAAATGTGCAAATAAGGACATTTTGTCAATTTAACAACTAAAATGTCTAAAACACCCTTACACTCTAGTGTCATGTTTGGATGTTCAAAAAGGGCTCATCCAAATATTAATTTTTTATTTATTTAAAAAATATGCAAATACTCCCTTATTTTCACTGGTCAAGCCCATCTAAAATAATAAAATAATTAAAATATATTTTATATAAATATAAAAATAAAAAAAAAAGGAAATATTGCATCCAAACATGGCACAAGAGTTTTAAAGGCAGTGAGAGGCATTTTGGTCATTTAAAATTTTGATGGAGGGGGTGTTTGCACAGATTGTAAAAATGTAGGGGTTATATGCACTTAATAAACTGTAGGGGGTTTTCTGCACATTTTGTAAATAGCGGGGGCTTTTTTGCACATTACCCTTTTTTAAATAAAAAAAAATCATAAAGTAAGGGTACTTTAGTCATTTCATTGTTCAATTTCCTCCAAATTGAAGATTTGTCCTTATTTGTACAAATTGAAAAATGTAGGGGGGTTTTGCGGACAACAAAGGGGTATTTGCACATTTTTCATATACCGGGGGGTGGGGGGGGGGGGGGGGGGTTGTTTTTGGGTTTGCACTTTACCCTATATAATATATAAAAATGCACAAAAAATTTTATACAATCCTAATGGTGTATTGAATCAGGAAACAACTAGAGTTTATTAGGTTGGTAACTCAATTTGTGGAATCTACCCTGATGTTGTAATTGATTCACAAGCAAAAGAATAATCTGAAAAGATGTTCACCTCCTAGAGGTGGTTTTCCAGTAAATGGGCAAAGAATACAGAGTACAAACAGGACCAGAGATTGCTATGATGCCTTCATATGGAACCACATGATTTATGTTCTAAGGTGATAGGTCATCCTATTGAATTCTTTAAATCTAATGAAAAGAAACCAGCAATGAGGTACATATATAAGGTTATGGATGTTTGACAAAAAAAAAGATAGGTACAAGTGGATCTTTAAAATCACTGGCACAAGATTTAAGTGTCAAAATAATCACCTTTTGCATGCAGTTGGTTACTTCCAGAACCAGAAATTTTCTATGAAAAACCAAGTATATAGTTCGATGAGGAAGTTAAAGGAATTGCAAGCTTGCAGGCAAGATTATATCCAACATTTTGTGGAGCTTAGCAGGAAGACCATATCGTGAAACTATAGGATATCAATCCAACATCATTAATCACTTCAAAATTTAGCATCTTGCTTCATTCAGATGAGTGCCTTAGTTACCTCGGGTAATACAGGATCTTAGGGCCTTAAGGTGCTTTTTACCCCTATCTATTACTAAATATCATTGTTCTTCCTTCAACACTGTGTAAAAGACTTGCTGAACAAGATTATGAATAGAGAAATACCCTAGTTTTTTTTTTTTTTTTGATAAGTACGACATGCCCTAGTTTCCTACACCAAAATAATTGATTTATCCCTTTGACAATTAATAACTAGAGTAGCACTGTCACGACTGGGAGATGGTGCTCAAAGGAGGTCAAGAAAAATTCAAAATTAGAAATCTTACTGTTTATTGGAGAAGTGACAATAACTGAGTCACCATGAGGTTTCTCAAAAAGTTGCCTGCCTTAAAAAATTCTCTTTGATTTGCATAGTAATTTTAAAAAAGCTCCAAATGAGGGGTATAAAGTTGACTAATCTTATCATTAATGGGATAATTTAACCTTGCTTAACAAATGGTAGCTAGTTTATTGTTCGAGTTGAAGAAATTGTAAAAAACTTAGCTACAATTATTTAATCCCGAACCCCTCTCTCAAATTTCATGAAATTGGACTGAGACAAACTGTAGGAAATCTGATGGAGATGGAACATATTTCTGATGCATGGAGTTTGTCCACAAAATACACCTATTTCAAATGCTTAGCTTATATGACACTATTTATTATACTGAAATTCATACTCTAAAGTCTAAATGACATCCTTAAACCTTTCCAACAAAAAGGGAAATGATTTCAAATTATAGCGAAAACCATTCTTGCAGCAAGAAAAACAAGCCAGCTAAATTTATGACAATAGTTTTCCATGGTGATTGCCTTTCCTTCATGCTTAAAGGACAATAATTCATGCTTTCTCTAAGCATCAGCATACTTTCAAATGAGCATGTTGAACTTCTACTGAATAAAGATAGGCTCCATGTGGATCAAAAGAAAGAAAAATCAAATAAACTAACAGCTTAGGGATCATAAGACCAATGTCAATTTTTATTACATTTGAAAGCAAATGTGCCTTAGTTTTTCCTAAAAACTATAAAAATAAAATGAAGAGAATCGCTTTTCAAAATTCTAAACCAAAAATACATAATGTGCTAACACCCGAATTTGTATAGCAATTAGACATTAATAAATATTGTGCAAAAATTAAAATTCGGATAGGCTAAGCCCAAAGTCACACCTACTTCATTCGAGTTCATGGAATTTGCTTTTTCTTTAAAAGTATGTGATACTTTTAAAATTCTAAGGAGATGAAACATGCCTTGTGAGCATGATTAAATCATTTTATTCTTTCTTTTCTCAATCAAATTAAGCGATGTGCTACAAAACTCCAAACACCATCAAGTGAGAGATTATAATAATACTAATAGCATAGTATTAATAATAATAATTCAAGACATGGATAGTATGATAAGTAGAGCTAAAAATTTGGAAAGATAAATAGAACTTCACCTCGAGAGGACAAGAATGAAAAAGGAACTTACATGTAAGGCCCTGTAAAATAGTTTCAAACAATCAAACAGGTAATCACGGGGGAGAGAGAGATCTTATGAATAAAATAAAACAGAAAAAGGCCCAAAATTAGCAATAAATACCTGGGAGACCGTTAAGGGCATTAAAACAGAGGCAAGCGTCTTCCACCAGAACTGGTCCATTCACCTTCGCAATCCCACAAACAGAAAGACTTTAAACTGTTTAGACAATTGTGTGTGTGTGTATATATATATACTGAAATATGTGTATATGTGTAGAAAGAGTACCTCTTTTGCAGCCAATCGAGCCTTTTCTTTGGAGATATCTTCAGGTTCGCCTTGCAGTTCTGGCACTGAAGGAAAAAGGCAGAATACGGAAATGGGTGAGTGAGAAACATACAAAAACATGGTTCGATAGAAAGAGGGAAACTAGAGAGAGAATACAGTCGAGCTTGAGGGACTGAAAGGGTATGGAGTTGCCCAAGATGGCTCGGACTTCCTCTAGCTTTTTGGCGTTGCCGGTCACGAATGTCACCGGACGCGATAGGACTAATCCTGAACCACCAACCCTCGCCGCCGCCGCCATTTCCCCGGGCTTTTCTCCCACTGCTCTCAAATGAAATTCACAGACTTTGCAGGAAAATCGAAGAAGGGTTTAAGGTGGAAAGGGAAAGCTAAACAAAAACCCTATATATATAATTTAAGCAAAAACCATTTTCTAAATATTACTTTCAAAGTTCTTACAACGCATTTTCTAAAGTTAAGGCCTACTTGATTTTGTAAGGGAAAATTATATTAAATAAAGTTAGGAGTCCTAAATTACAAAATAGTCTGTTTTAAAAGTTTATTTTTCACTTTGGTTGAATTAAACAAAATAATTAGATATGCATTGAAAATTATTATTTAAGTCTAAAATGTCCTTCAATCTCTTATTCCAACCCACACTAAATTCTGTTTGGTTCCTGTGCCACTGAAGAAGCGTTATACGTGACTAAATAAAATTCAACAGATCACTATATTTTCGTCTCATTGAAAGAAAATTGAATTAATTGCAAGACACCATTACTTTGATAAATTATTGGTCGTTGATAATTTCTCATACAAAAATATGGTCTCTTTTTTTTATTTTTTTTTATTTAGTGAAGTATCTTTTTTACTTTAAAATAAAAAAAAATAAAAAATTAGGGAACTAACTTTTGAATTGTATGACAAATTCATGAGACAATGGTATTTAATTTTGAGATTTTTTAAATGTGATGAATGGTTCCACTAGTCATTTTTTTAAATTGTCATTATCAATTATCTAATTTATATTTGATTGTTTATATATGTTCTTAATTTGATTTAGTGAATAGACATATTCTATGGAGAATAACTCATAACTCATTTGCTGATAAAATTTGAATTTTGTTTGCATTTGCAAGCATACTTGAAATTTATAGGAGTTTATTGTGAAATTTGGATTTTTCTTATCTTTGTGCTTCATGTTTTGATATAATATATCTTCCTCATGCCATATATTTTTAGACATATCAGACCGAAAAGTTACCCGAGCACATTTGAAAAATTTACTTATTCCTATCTTGATATTGTTGATGTGTTCTGATATTACAACTATATCCATTTGCATTAATCTAAGAGGAAAAAGAAGTTGATTGCCATTCAGGACCATATCAGGCGGTCTAATTTTGACTACTTTACGACATAATAGCATAACAAGTGCTTGTATACATATATTTTACTTTATTTTACGGGGTTTTGTTCACTTTTACTAAATTACTTTTATAATTTTGTAAATTTTCAAAAATCAAACGATATTCGAGATATTTTCTTAATTTTTTGAGTGAATGAATTATTTGATTTAAGAATGATAATTTGATATTTTGGAATATGAGATTGAAGGACATTTTGTACCTCAATAATAATTTTCAATTCATATGTAATTATTTTGCTTAATTCAACCAAAGTGAAAAATAAACTTTTAAAATAGACTACTTTGTAATTCAGGTCTCATAACTTTATTTAAGTATAATTTTCTCATTTTGTAATTCATAAAACATTTTTTAAGAAATCAGAAATCAGAAAACTATTTCCAAATAATTACAAAAGGCAATTTTCTAAAAATAAATTTCTTTTAACCGAATTTTTAAAAAATAATTTTAAAAAACTGTCAACCAAATTATTTTTTATAGTTCTCTAATTTTCAATTATTAGAAAATATATAACTGTTCTATTGAACCAAGCAGGTCTTAATCCTTGAACTATAAAATAATTCCTTTTTCATTTTATATGAGAGATGATATTCACTCTATTTTTAAAAAAAATAAATATACTAAATATACTCTCTCCTTCTTTTTTTTTTTTATTTAGATAAATAAAAAAATATCTTATGGCATGATTTTTTTCTTTTTTTTTTTCATAATAAAATGCATGATGCTTTGATTTATGAGTTAAAAGACACTAGTGCTATTTTACTTTAAAAATGGAGTGAGTTATTTCATATTTGTGTCTTGTCTTTGTCGTTATAATTTTTTGTTACTAGGTATTGTCACTAAAGAAATAAACATTGGCAATACGAGAAGTATAGTAGATATGGAGGCACCTTCTTGTTTTGCTGCTAACTTCAACCTCAATATTTTGTTATTTGCGGAAAATAATTGGGAGTTATTTTTTGGAGCAAATATTAAGTACATAAATCAATAAGCTAATGTGGCCATAAACGTCAGTTATGTTCACTTTTGCTAGTCTTCCTCCACTAATTCGTCTCTAAGTCTTAGATATGTGTTTTAAAATTATCTCACTAATAAATGTTATACCTAATTTTTTTTCTCACACTTTCATTGTGACCTTATTTCTTTTAATAATTTCATTCATCGACTTTAACATTCTTATTAACACAATTGTTTTGAATGTCATGAGAGGGTTTTCAACATCGGAATACTACTACAATTTCCTTTCAAAACAATTTTAAGACTGAAAATTTAATGAAATTCACAATAAGATTTACAGAATTATCCTTAACGGTATACTAGTTGAGAGCAATTTGAAAGTATTAAAGTATGTGAATAAATAAATTTTTTTATTTGTTTCCTGGTTAAATTAGCATAAAATACTAAAAGCTCCTATACATGAGGAGCCTTTTTCTTCTTCTCTTATTTTCTTCTTTTTGTTAAATGCATGTCAATATTGACTTTGGGTTGGGTCAGTTCTCAGTCTAATCAAAACATTAAAAAGATAATAGGCCCAAGCCCAGTACCTTTATGATTCCCTAGGTTCATCTTTTGTGGTACATTACTCCAAGCCCACGAAGGTTTTGCACTTGCTCTTATTAAGACTTAAGAGCAAACACGTGTTCACCACTCCACTTTTCAAAGTAGAAGGTAAGTCTCTTAAAGACAATGTGAGCGTGTTTTTGCCAAGGAAAAAAACAAGAAAATTAGATCACTTGATTCACTTTCAAATTTAAGTTATTGTGTACGTGTGTATTCATATATGCATGTATAAATTAATACTTTTACCATTTAAATCTATATTTGTTCTCTCACACGTGTGACTTTGTGCGTAAAAGAGGAATTGTGGATGGAACATTTTAAAACATTTTTTAAAATGT
Organism: Cornus controversa; assembly: GCA_026545225.1. Taxonomy (NCBI): domain Eukaryota; kingdom Viridiplantae; phylum Streptophyta; class Magnoliopsida; order Cornales; family Cornaceae; genus Cornus; species Cornus controversa. Next base: position 40,457,192 of record CM048854.1, read on the forward strand.
TTTTGTCTACCTACAATTTAAAATAATATTATCTAAGAGTTGCGATTAAGGGTTTATAATAGTAGTGTTGGCACGGGTATACACACTGTGTGTGTGTGTGTATATATATATATATATATATATTAGAGTGGTATGAAGTCCTTTTAAAAAGTTAAAGATGGGGTGTGATTAAGGGTTTTAGTTGGGTTTGTGGCAGAAAGCAACGTGTATAGATTCGATTGGGACACTTCCCAAGGTCACTACCCTAAAAACAGGGGCTCTGGGCATCGCCGTTTAGCTTTATATTTTGGGACCTTATTATGGTCCTAACTCCTAATGTATCACGAGTAGTTTGTTTACAAGGGAGGGACTTTCAGCCCTTAAGGTCCTACTCGGAATCAGATCCACCACTTTAATTCATATAATATTTATTTATATGACCATTTTGTAAAACAGGTTTGGGATGGTCACTGCCACTGCTCACCCAATTATTTGGATTCCTCTCCTCACGTGATATTGCCTCAAAATCAGGGATATGTTGTTAAAGCTACCATTCCACCCAATCCACTTACTATATATTTTTCATATATATATATATATATATCTATATAGGCTATATAGCTTGAAACATGCCGTATTTTCTTTCTTTTTCTCTTTTTTTTTTTTTCCTTCTTTTGAGGATTTTTAGAACTAGGTTGGACCCACTTGATAATTGACTCCTGGGTTTTCATATTAGGTCAATATCCATGCTTTCTTGTGCCATTTCTACTTTAGTTATATACATACCCTTTTCAAACATTAACCTTCTTTTAATGTACATAAATGTATTAATAAATTTGTATTTTATTTCTTGTTAGAATATTACATTCTTAAGTGAATTTATAAATTCAAAATACACTCTTGAATAGGCAATCAAGGAAAAATCATCTACATCATGAATATTGGGTTCAATAACGTTTGATTAGGCTAATTACTATAGTTAATGTTTTACTATATTTTTATTTAAAGCTTAATACGTGAATCCCAGCCAATCTTAACTGTTCTTGTATAGTTGCACCAAATTGATCCATGTACACTCTACATTTTAATTAGGAGTTTAAGATTTCTCAATTTTTTTATTCTTATTTTTTTTTAGAGTAACTGACATCAATCACATGAATACTCTCTCTCTCTCTCTCTTATTTTTTATTACATATCATTTACCTTATATATTTAATTTTTTTAAATCATTTTTAATAATCTCATTTTCCGTTATTTTTAGTCACCCTTTCTATCTTTTACCCATTATTAAAACTAGTTTTTCTCATAGTATCATTAGGTCTCCGATGTAAGTGACTAAACCATTTAAGTTTACTTTCTAACCAATGAGTGTTATACCCCTGCTTTCTCTCTCACACTTTCATTAGTGACTCTATATCTTTTAGTCACTTCACTCATCTATTAATTCAACATTCTCATTTTCATTACATGAATGCGTTAAATTGTGGAGCCAAGTGAGGCCCAGTGGAGGCGACCGTTCCCACTGAATTTTTTTTATTTATATTATATTCTCGAAAGTTTATTAAAATTTTAATAATACCCCCACTATTCTATAACATTTTCTTTCTTGCCCCCACTATTTTTTTTTTTTTGATTTACAATACATTCTTGAGAGTTTTTTGAAATTCTAATAATGCATATATCCACTAATCTTTAATATTTATTCTTTATAAAATCTATTTAACTATTTATTTATAACAGTGAAGGTCACCCCTCTCAAATCATTTTCTTTTAGTTACGTCACGATTTATCTCTTCATCCTTTTGTATTAAAAGTTGTACCAATAGTGACTTAAACCATTGAATGACATGAGTTTCATTATATGACGAATTTTTTTTTTTAAATAATTGTTACAAAAATTAAATTCCTAAATCTATTTTATAATAACTTAAAAATTAATATTAGGTTAAATATACCAACCCAATCTAAGACTTTCAAATGCCAACTACTACAAAAACAGAAGAAAAGAAAGATATTATTTTTCTGATCAAAGGTTCAGTGCTCGTGACCCATAAAGATAATATAGATATTTTTCTCTATATTATAATATATTAGAGATGCCATTTAAAATATACTTCTCCTCCTTCAAAGTCTTAATTCCTCAGAGCTAAAATATAATTAAATATTAATACACTAAAATTATTTGAAGTTAATTAGTATATCCTAATGGTGCACAATAAGAACACAAAAGTCATTGGATCTAATGACGATCTGAGCTGCCTAATCACAAATTTCGAAGGATGCTCTTGTGCCTGTCTAGTCAAAATATTTAGAAAAAGTGTCAACCACCACTGACAATTAGCGCGTTCATTAACACGCGCTAATACATATTAACAGTGGCACATTTTATTAGTACCTCACGCTTATGCGCATGGCCTTGCATGGAGCAGGCTTGCGGAATTAGCAATCAACAAAATAATTTACATATATATATATATATATACATAATGGAGCAGGTTTGCCGAATTCGCAATCAACAAAATAATTTACATATATATATATACACATATACGCGCATGTAAATTCAGTTTTTATTTGTGTTTTTCGAAAATTTGTTGGTAATTTTTAATATCGGATAACAAACTCTTTCAAGGCATCGCATGTTGAAAATCTAATGTCTCACTACTAATGTTTTATTACTGTTTGGATACCAATCATTTAATTAATAGGCTATCCATTTTGGTGAATGGTGGCTTCAATGGAATCTGAATTCCTGAGGTTGAAGGAATTGAAGAAATTGAAAGAAAAAAATGTTTAATTATTTGGAGGTTAGCAATAGAGATACTGACAAAAATCCACCATTTGATGGATGAACTAATCAAATACAGTAAATATTAAGGATTGTGATGTGATGTGATAAACCAGAACCATTTGTTTCATGAAACCAATACACGTCAATAGAGGACAGCATGGGATGTCATTAAGTGCTCTAATCTTGTTCCTCATGCATTATTAATTTCCTTGAACATGTAAAGTATTATTAATTTCCTTCCACCAGAAAAGCATGAATAGTGATACGGGTATAACAGATACTAGTATGACGATACGGTAAATTTAAAAAAATAAGATACGAGTACAGGTAGAATACGATAATATAGAATACGATAATATAAAGATAATAAATTATATTTTTATATATGCAAAAAATGATTTATTAACATTTTTTTATAAAATATTATCATTAACAAGCAAAATAAGAGTTAAGAGTCATTGTATAATTAGCATGGATGAATTTTGTTCTAAATCATGATATGTATCTCAACATTTATTTTTTAAACGAATTTTAAACTTTTTTTAACAATTATAATATAATATTATTATTGAAAAAACTATATTTTCTTGTTCAAAATTCGTTAAAAATGTGTTTTGAAGTATTCGAGAAATATTGGATACGTGATCGAAGTATCTGAGAAATATTAGATACGTGTTAGAAATAAAAATATATATATTTTGAAATTATGGATATGTTTAGGAAGTATAGACACGTATCTGGGAGTATCCGAATAGTATTGGTACCGAATACGGACATGGTACGAATACGTTACTCTTGTAGAAGTATCCGTACTTCATAACCTTGAACATATAAGGTGTTATAATAAGGGGTGGCGATTCGTGTTATTGTGTCGACATAATTATTATTCGTGTCAATAAATCTTTACACGAACACGATAGATATGAATATAACACGTTTGATTAATCAGATCATTTATAATATGAACACGACACAGTTATGACACTTTTAAACGTGTCATATTTGTATAATTTTTTATAATAATATGACACGTTTAACTAAACAGATAATCAAATTATAAATAAGTTTCCAAGTCAAATACAAACATAATATAATTAATTAACTAGTCAATTCGTATCAACACAAACATAATTAACTCAAACCCAAACTCAATTATTTCGTGTCAATAACTAAATCAATTAAGTGTTGATTGACCAGCAAAGTCCTGTCTTAATTGAATGCTTGATGGGCAAAGGCTGCATTAATTAAAATAGTAAAATACCAATGGTGCATTGCCTTTTTGTAAAAAGGGAAAATACCATACTACCCTGCTCTCTTCATGGCAAAATGACAAAAGGGGTCTCACCCACAGTGATGTGTCACAATGTTGATAATTTGGTTGGCATAAGTCGACTATCTGAACCAACTGACAACTGTTTTTAGATGTATGTATGTGAGCCCTTAAATGTAAAGATCAATGTGATGCCATTTTTTTTCAGTCGGCTAATTAAGTCTTTTGTCTCCAAACATTGTGTAAAGGACATAGATATAGATATATTTGTTGAATGAGTTCGTTGAGATAAACATCATCCAGTAGAGAGATTCTATTTTTATTTATTATTGACTAAGATTTTTTGTTAGATAGTTTATTCAATTCACACAAAAGAGCTAAAAAAAAAAAAAAAATTTCAACGACTCAACCGGATAAAAAGTTCAGTTAGATTTACCTTCACGGTAAGGTTCACAAATTTGTGTTTTGTTTGATTGTTCGAATTGAAAATCATAAATCATTTAAAAAGAAAAGAAAAAGAAAATAATCAGACATCATAGCAATGCTCTAGTTTTAAATTATCATTCTGCATTTCTTTTAGCAAATTCTGCAATTGAGAGAGAGAGAGAGAGAGTCCACTGTCTGTTTGGGAATAAAAAATGGTGAATGAAGAGAAAACACTGACTTGGAGTTCGAGCTAACTGCTCTCACACTTTCTTGTGTTTACTAATAGAGTCAAAAACAAACCTAAACTATAAGCAAATTGCAAATAGATCTCTCTCTCTCTCTCTCTCACACACACACACACTCACACACACACACACACATATATATAGATTTTAAACTATGGGATAGTTAGCTAGTCGGTGTTTCCCTCCGTGCGCGTGACATAATCTACCACCACTTCTCTTGTTCTGAATTCATTCTGATCTCCTCATATGCATATACACATATATAATTAGATATCAATAAACAAATTCATAGATACACAAAGATATATATATATATATATAGAGAGAGAGAGAGAGAGAGAGAAGCATCCTAGGTGGGGATGGTGGTGGGTGGTGGTGGTGCAGCTCGCTGATCTCTAGGTATTCCTTCCTTGCTTTCAATTATTATATTTTTATGAACGTTTGTTTGTGCTTTGTTATGTAACTAGTAGTAGAAAAACTAGGCCAAGTGGACTGCTTCTTGAGCTTGAGTTCAAACCAAGCAAGCTAAATACAACTCATACAGAGAGAATTAAACACAAACAGAGAGAGAGAGAGAAACAGAGGAGAGAGAGAAACAGCAAACCCCAAATGATGCAAACCCGAGAAGAAAGGTTTGGAAATTGAGGCAAATGTCGATACCCAGCTCGAGGCAATCCCACCACTTCTCCTCTTCACCATCACCATTCTTAACCCAACCACCACCACTCCTCACTCTCTCCTTCACCCTTCTCTCAACCCTCTTCACCCTTCTCACCACCACCACCGCCGCCACCGGCAACCACGAAGCAACAACACTCTTATCATGGTTCCACACCTCTGCTTCATCACCTTCCTCATTCTCAAACTGGAACTCACTTGACACCAACCCATGTAATTGGACACACATAACATGCAACCCACAGGGCTTTGTATCCGAAATCAATATCCAATCAATCCCTTTACAGCTTCCATTGCCTTCAAATCTCTCTTCATTGATTCACCTCCAAAGACTCGTCATTTCAGATGCTAATCTCACCGGAACCATCCCCGCCGAGCTCGGTGACTGCCATTCACTCACAGTCATCGACCTTAGCTCAAACAGTTTAGTGGGTACAATCCCATCAACCATAAGCAAGCTCCGAGAGCTCCAAGATTTGATCTTGAACTCAAATCAGCTCACTGGAAAAATCCCAATTGAGCTCAGCAACTGCCAAAACCTCAGAAATCTAATCGTATTCGATAACCGCCTCGCCGGGAATATTCCGGCTGAATTAGGCCAATTGTCCGATCTTGAAGTCCTTCGTGCCGGCGGCAACAAGGACATAGTCGGAGAAATCCCCGGCGAGCTCGGAAACTGCGGTAACCTGACTGTATTGGGCCTCGCCGATAGCCGAGTTTCGGGTTCTATACCGGCTTCATTGGGTAGGCTCCGAAAGCTTCAGACACTGTCCATATACACTACAATGCTCTCTGGAGAGATACCACCTGATATAGGTAACTGTTCTGATCTTGTGAACTTGTATTTGTATGAAAATGGTCTTTCGGGTTCGATTCCGCCGGAACTTGGGAAGCTCCGGAAGCTGGAAAAGATGTTGTTGTGGCAGAACAATTTAGTTGGGATGATCCCAGTTGAGATTGGCAATTGTACTAGCTTGAGAATGATTGATCTGTCATTGAATTCTCTGTCTGGGACTATACCATGGTCATTTGGTGGCCTTGTTGAGCTTGAAGAGCTTATGATTAGTGATAATAATGTGTCTGGTTCAATCCCATCAGTACTTTCCAATGCTTCCAATCTTTTACAGTTACAGCTTGATACCAATCAGATCTCTGGTTTGATCCCTCCTGAGCTTGGAATGTTGTCAAAGCTCTTGGTGTTCTTTGCTTGGCAAAACCAGCTTGAGGGAAGCATACCTTCAAGTTTGGCTAAATGTAGTAGCCTTCAAGCACTTGACTTGTCACATAATTCACTCACTGGTAGTATACCTCCTGGCTTGTTTCAACTCCAAAACCTCACAAAACTTCTCTTGATATCCAATGACATTTCGGGTTCAATACCACCCGAGATTGGTACTTGTAACTCTCTTGTGAGACTCAGGCTTGGAAACAATCGGATTACCAGGGAGATTCCGAGAGAAATTGGGGGGCTAAAGAGCTTAAATTTTCTTGATTTGTCTGGAAATCACCTTTCTGGATCGGTGCCAGATGAGATTGGAAGCTGCATAGAATTGCAAATGGTAGACCTCAGCAACAACACACTAGAGGGTCCCCTGCCTAATTCATTGTCATCACTATCTGGACTCCAAGTTTTGGATGTTTCGAGTAATCGATTCACAGGTCCTATTCCAGCAAGCTTTGGACGCCTTGTTTCATTGAACAAGCTTGTTCTAAGCAAGAATTCATTCTCTGGATCGATACCTTCATCTTTAGGCCTCTGTTTGAGTCTCCAGTTGCTTGATCTTAGCAGCAATGAGCTCTTTGGCAACATCCCAATTGAATTGTGTAAGATTGAGGCCCTTGAAATTGCTCTCAACCTCAGTTGTAATGGGCTAACAGGGTCTATTCCGGCTCAAATATCAGAGCTCAACAAGCTTTCCATACTAGACCTTTCACATAACAAGCTTCAGGGGAATTTGAGTCCTCTTTCTGAGCTTGACAATCTTGTCTCTCTCAACATCTCTTACAACAACTTCACCGGTTATCTTCCGGACAACAAGCTATTTCGACAATTATCAGCAACTGACTTAGCTGGAAACCAAGGCTTATGCTCTTTTGGTCATGACTCTTGCTTCTTAAGCAATGTTGCCGAGTCAGGGCTAACGGAAAATGAGAGTGATGTTAGGCGGTCTAGGAGGCTTAAACTAGCAATTGCATTGCTAATCACTATGACAGTTGCAATGGTGATCATGGGAACAATTGCAGTGATTCGAGCACGAAGGACTATTAGAGGTGACAGTGATTCAGAGATGGGTGATTCATGGCCTTGGCAATTCACTCCATTCCAGAAGCTGAACTTCTCAGTAGAGCAAGTGTTGAGATGCTTGGTGGATTCTAATGTGATAGGAAAAGGGTGCTCTGGGGTGGTCTATCGCGCAGATATGGACAATGGAGACGTTATTGCAGTGAAGAAGCTTTGGCCAACAACCATGGCAGCATCCAATGGTTGTAATGACGAGAAGTGTGCTGTTCGTGATTCCTTCTCTGCAGAGGTAAAGACTCTTGGTTCGATACGCCACAAGAACATTGTTAGGTTCTTGGGTTGTTGTTGGAATCGAAACACGAGATTGCTCATGTATGATTACATGCCTAATGGAAGCTTGGGTAGTCTCATGCATGAGAGGAATGGAAATCCCTTGGAGTGGGAATTGAGATACCAAATTCTGTTGGGTGCAGCACAAGGCCTTGCTTATTTACACCATGACTGTGTCCCTCCAATCGTTCATAGAGACATCAAGGCCAATAACATCCTCATTGGTCTCGAATTTGAGCCTTACATTGCTGATTTTGGGCTAGCCAAGCTCGTTGATGATGGTGATTTTGGCAGATCCTCCAACACAGTTGCAGGTTCCTATGGATATATTGCTCCTGGTAAATATTTCTTCCTCCTATACACAATAGTTCAATAGTCACATGCTTCTTATACTTGTCAATCTTTATATTCCCATGAGACACAACTAGCCAAATTTGAATGTGAACTTGCAAAAATATTGAATTAGTACATTTGTTCAAACACATGGTCCTAACTCTGTTTACAACTATATGTTAAAAGTGATTTATAAAGGTTTTAATTTGGCTGGCCTAATTTTCATGCTTCTTAAGTAGTTTCTCACATAAGCAAATCAAACCCAATTTAGCAATCTTGTTCTGATTCAAGTCTTCCTTTTCAGAATATGGCTACATGATGAAGATCACAGAGAAGAGCGATGTTTATAGCTATGGTGTAGTTGTATTGGAAGTTTTGACAGGGAAGCAACCAATTGATCCAACCATACCGGAGGGACTCCATTTAGCGGATTGGGTGAGGCAAATGAGGGGTGGAATTCAAGTCCTTGATCCAAGCTTGCTGTCAAGATCAGAATCAGAAATCGAAGAAATGATGCAAGCATTAGGCATTGCCTTACTATGTGTAAACTCCTCCCCAGACGAAAGGCCTACCATGAAAGATGTTGCAGCAATGCTCAAAGAAATCAAGCATGAGAGAGAAGAGTATGCTAAGGTTGATGTGTTACTCAAGGGCTCTCCAGCCACCACCACCACCAATGTTCAAGAAAATAAGAACTCCAGTGGAGTTCAGGCAACGTCGTCGTCATCAGCACAGACTATGCAAAGTTTGTATCCAACAAGCAATAACACAAGCTTCTCTGCATCTTCATTGTTATATTCATCTTCCTCTAATGCCAAAATGGGATTCAAGTGAAATACATTAGATGGCTACAACTAAAGCAAACAAAGAAGCTTGTCATCTTATTAGTTTGTTCAGTTTTTAAATCCCTTTTGTTTTTTAGTTTGATGTAAAGAGGAAAAGGTTGATATTTTGTTATAAATTAATGGTGAAGGACAAATGAATCCAACATATGCAATTTTGGCTTTTGGAGCATTTGTATAACTACTTGCACAACAATTTCAGCTATCTCCTGCAGGTTTTAAGTTTCATTTTACAGCTTACAAACAGAATTGTAGGCCCCCATGAGGAATATTAAATTCTAGTATGTTTGTTTGTGTTATAATAGACCACAAAAAGATAAGAGTTAGGGTTTGAGATGATGCAGCATGTTAACTGAATAGATGCTACATAACCAAGTCCCCTCAATTGAGCTGGCATGCGAGTTTTCTTCTCTTCTTATAGTTCAAGATAAATCTACTGCTATTACTATTAGGATAAAATAATAATATCATTTTTTTATAAAAAATAATCAATTAAAAACATAGAATTATTATCTATATATATTAAGTTAGAATTGTAAAATTAAAGGGAGCGTCGATTAGATCCTTCTCCGATTCGTCCTTGTAGACTGCAAGAAAATTCTAGAATCGAATTTACAACCCATAAGAAAAAAAGGTCAAAATTCCTTTTATAAGAACACAACCCCCGGAAGTCGGAACCCTCATTACAGATTATAACCAGGTCGCAATGGGACTTGGGCCGACCAAATTTGGACCACAACAAGGATTGAGATGGATGGACATGGCTTTGGGTTTGAATTTAGTTTGGCTTAGCCTAATGCCATCATGAATCAGTAGCTTCCTTGAGTCATGGCAAACCCAACCCAAATTGTTCCAGGCGGGTTAGGGGCTGGGTTAGTGCGAATGGATGGATTATAGATTAGGTTGAAAGAGTAAATAAAATTAAAGCATTCAATTCAAAGCAATCTAATGGATTGACAGAAGAGAGAATCTGCAGGAAAGTTCACAAAAAGCTAAGTACATGGAATGGTTGAGACTGAAAGATCATGTGATGGGTTTGAACCCTATGGTCTTTTGGGTGGGACCCAAAAAGAGTGGGGTCTGTCAACTGTGATTCCTGCATGTGTTCCTGTATAATGGAGTTAGGTGTCTCCCTCACTTTTTTCTCTCATTGGTAATCACTTTGAAAGAATTGATTCCTAATTTGCAGCCATTGGGGTTGGGGTTGGGGTTGGGGGGTCTCCTTCCTAGATCTTAGACTGCTGTGCTACTTTGTTCAGACCAGAGCTTTCAGGATAAAAAAGACTGAAAGATCAAAGTGTGAAGGATAGGACAACACACACACACACATATATATATATATATATATATATATATTGCAAATTTTGTTAAATATATTTTTAATATATGTTATATTAGGTATTTTATTAGAAAAGTAAGTTTAAATTTAAATAAATAAATTTACTAAAATTACGTATATTACAAACTGAAAAAGAAAATTTTTAATTTAATAAATTTAATATATGCTATATTTTGTATATTACAAAAATAGTAATATATGTAATTTTAGTAAATTTATTAATTCATTTAAATTTATTTTTTAGTAAAATTATTAATTTATTTAAATTTATTTTTTAGTAAAATATGTAATATAACATATATTAAAAATATATTTAATAAAAATTGCTATATATTTTTAGTTATGTGTAGTTAGAGCAAATCTTAGGAGGTGAGTGTATTTTGTCCAATACTTTATCTATTCAGAATTAAGTGTTCAAAATGTTTTATCATAATAGGGTACTTTTGTCCAATTGAAAAAGAAAAATAAGGTCAAGAATATTTTTTGAGTCAATGAAAAGATAAAACAGACAAAACATATAGTGTTGGATTTGAGTGTAATCATGTATCAAATTTTAAGAAGTGTGAATGTAAAATTTGTCAAATTATAAATATATATGTAGTTTGAACATGTTTCAGGAGCCTGTATTTTGCCCTTCTGCACAATAGCATAATAATGAAGATGACACACTTTTTGGCTCTCTGGATAAGATAAGATAAGATAAGAGCAAGACAATTATCCATTCTCAACTATGCATATATTGCCAACAGAAAAAAAAAACAAAACAAAAAGAAAAAGAAAAAGGACTCAACTCATATAAACATGATTTTGTTACATTTCCAAATACTACAGTTACTAATATTTATGCTACTAAGGATTGCCTTTTTCTTTTTGCCTTCTTCTATTGATGTTCTTTTTATTTTTAAATATATGATGAGAATATTAAAATAGATAAGTGGAGTGAGTAAAAAAAATAAAGTCATTAATAAAAGTGTGAGAAAAAAATTATGTGTAGTACTCATTGGTGAAAAAATTCAAAAGACTAGATTGATTTAAATGATTTAAACATATAAATCAGAAACCTAGAGATGCGCCGATCAAACCAAGAAAACCAAGAAGACTAATGGTAATGTAGAAGGTAAGAGAGAAAAAAAAAATCAACAGTAGTACTTATTGGTGAGAAAATTCGAAAGACTAAATCGACTTAGATAGTTTAAACACATACATTAGAAACCTAAAGATGCGTCGATCAAACCAAGAAGACTAATGGTAATGTAGAAGGTAAGAAACGGAAAGGGCAACCAAAAATATTAGAGTGCTGCTATTTAGTTCAACTAAAAAAATAAAAATATAACGGACTCTATACATTGATTGACATGATTGCAAATTTCTCAGTACTCTTTCTATATCACATATATATAGAAAGTATATCTCTTTTTCTATATCTCATCTTTACAAATTTCACCATTCTATTTATATATTATACAGAAATGATCTCTTGTTCATTGGTGATCAAGAAATTCTTTCACACTATATATAATAATCATTGGATATGATTGTAATGATTTTTGAAAGTTATTTTTTTTACACAGATCATATTCAACCGTTACTATGTTTGGTGTGTAGAAAATTTCTTACTCACCGGTGAGTAAGAGATCATTACTCCTATATCATATATTCACATTTACATAGAAAATGATCTCTTTTTCTATATTATAGTTTTTCATATCACTAGGTTTTAAGTCGGGTGAAAGAATGTCGTCAATTATATCATTTTTTAAAATATTAACATGGTATGAAGTTAATAAAAATAATTTTAAAAAGTTAAATATAAGAGATGAAATAACATGTAATAAAAAAATATGAAGAAAGAATTCATGTGACCAATTCTATTAGAGCAAGAAAGATAATGATTATACATTAAGAATTACAGTAAAGACACATGTCCCGAGGCCTAAAGATGAAAAATAATAGACTTGCCAAAATCTTTATTCTCGGAAGTATGTGAACAATAAGGCATGCAAAAAGACAATATCGAAAGGGTGTGGTCTCTATGCATATATATATAGAAGAGCAATTCTGGTGGTTCCATTTATATATCATGTGGTATATATATATATATATATATATAAAGCATACATGAACATGAGACCTGTTATACTTTTCATCAAGTTGGATGCTAAATAATGGAGTACGTTTATGATAAAGTCCAAGGGTCCCATGAGTCCCATTGGTAATATTGGGTCACATGGAAGCACATTGTGTTGGTGTTGCTAAGGGCAAGCGGTGTGGTTGGGCTTTGGCTAGCTGGCTACACAGTGTAGCCAGCATTTGGTACCGTGTGGGGCTGGCCAGAAGTGGGCCAGCCCCAGCTAGCTGGCTCTGGCTTTGCTATGCAGAGCCAGCCCCATGGCCAGCCAAAATGCTGGCTGTCATTTTTTTTTTCTTTTCCTTTTTTTTATTTCTTTCATTAGTTCCTTTTTCTTCTACTTTTCTTATTTCTTTTCTTTTTCTTCTAGTTTTTTTTTGCTTTCCTTTTACTTTAATTTTTTTTATTCTAATTGTATATAAATATATATTTATATAAACATAATACTTACACTAAAGAATGTATTATATTGTTCAAATTTATTCTAATTGTGAAAAAATATGTAATGCCTTTTTATTTTATTTAGTTATTTATGAGAAAAATATGTAATGTCGTTTTATTTTATTTAGTTATTTGTGAGAAAATATGTAGTGTTTTTATATTTATTTTTTTTATTTTTTTGTTAACAAAAATGTTAATGAAAAAAAAATCAAAATATAAGTGGTTGAAAAATAGCCGTTGAAAAAAACACAAACAAACAATTAAATAAATGTATTTTAAATAATTTTATAAAATATAAAAAATTATAAATATATTAAAATGTAGCTAGTTCAACCTGCATTATACCGTGCAGCTGGGCTAGCCACAAATTGTGGCTAGCCACGTAAGCACAAGGCTAGCCACAATTTGTGGCATAGCCAGCCGGTGTAGCCATTGCTACACCGGCTGCTCTAAGGGATAATAAAAGTACATTGCAATCAAGTCATGGCCTTTATAGATACGAAATTCTTGTACTGTGAGTGTGAGAGGAATGAACTCAAGGTTCAAATCACAATACTAAACTTTTTATATACTCATTTACCCATGGAATCTTTTTTAATCCTCCATAACTCCATATATACTGGTCTAAATAGAAGTGTCATATATTCTTGTTATTGTGTGTATTTATATATAGTATTTCACTTTCTTATTATTCTTTTTTATTTTTTCAATTTATTTAAAATAAATTCATAATACATTGAAATTTTGCGAAATAGCAAAAAGAAAAAATAACTTTATAAAATAAGGCCTTCGTTTGAATTAGGATGTAGTTTTGGGATGCAGGATCTTTTTAATTTTTTTTAATTTTTTACTTTTGACAAAAAGTCAAAATTTGACCAAATTATGAAAGAACCATAAATAAAGACTGACCTAACTGCTACAGTTGACCATTAGGTCCCAACCCAACAGTCCATTGGAAATTGTTTTCTCCTCTTAGGGCCATAAAGTCTGTTCAGCAGCAGATTTCAGGGACAGTGAATCATGAGTGGCTCCAATGATGTCGTGTTAATGGACCTGACATATATACTTTCAGCTTGCCATGCAAGTAACTGTATTGGTTCTCAATGCCAGTAGGTCAGAGAAGATATATATATATATATATATAGAGAGAGAGAGAGAGAGAGGGGCTTTGAACTCATGACCAAGGAGGGGGCAAAATGGTAATCAAAATATGTTTTGTAAAGTAAATGTGTTACACTGTAAGAGCCACAATAAAAATATCAAAATGATACTTTTAATTTTAACTCAAAAATTTGAAATATTTTAATACTACTTAAAATATAACGGATGATACTAAACATACTTTATTTCTACAGTGTCAAAACAAAATAAAACAAAACAAAATGCATGCCATGTAACAGATTTGATTTGCAACAGGTTGAGTATGCAATAACAAGCAAGGTTTAATGATTTCATCTTAGGAAAAATTACAAAAAAGTCCTACTATTTATTTTAGAAGACCATAAAGTACTAAAACTGTAGCAAGTTTGTTGATTCACAAGACTTGATGTTCCAATAAAATAAAAAGTAAGTCTTATTTGTAATTCTCCCTTTCATTCTTTCAATGGTCAAGATGCACTAGGGTTCATTGAACTAAAAATAGTCTGGTGGTAAGAAATGGTTTCATTAGAGAGAGTAGAAATTGTCATGAACCTAACTGTTTAATTTGAAGTTCTTCCAATTTTTAAGCTTTGAAATAACATTGAAAAAAGAGGCCATTTAATTTAGGGCAACATTATATTATCAAAAATTCTTTTTCCATTGTTAGTCGAGGTTTTTCCAACTTATTTTGAGTTCATTGCTAGCATTGATGAAATAGAATATTTTATTTTATTTTATTTTTCAGGATAAAATAAATAGTTGAATTCAAGGAATCACCTGATTAAATATCGACTCTATCTGGTATGTCTGATGAGGAGAAGATTTACGATACACCCGGTGTAAATATACTAGATAAATCTGAATCGTACGTGTTGTATACGCATGATTGACTCTACTGCACGTGTTGTACATGCACAACTAAGATACAGCCGATGCACCGAGTGTATTATAGGTCTTCTTGTCAGATGAGATCCTAACATGAGATGTTGGATTCCTAATCATGATCAACCATCACCTTAGCAAACTTCCTTATAGATTTCGCATTTTTGTGGAGGATTGGCCAAGCCCAAAGGAAGCAAATAGGCCCCAAAACAAGAACAATAACAAAGCCCATAGGCCCAAAACACAAATACTCCATAAGTTAGGAAGCATGGATACTCTGAAAAACCTTCTGTGGCTGTATCGGACACGGTATTCGATTCGGAAATGGTCACGATACAGCAGGATATGTGTCCAATACTCTGGAAAAGTATCCCATTTTTTTAAATTATTTTTTGAATATCGGATACGACGAGGATATGCTAGGATACATCTAAGATATGTTTAGGATACTTTTTGGAACAAATTTGTAATTTTTTATTCTATAAAATGGGGTTGAGATTGTAATATTAAAAACTTTATAGGTTATAAAATAAAGGTCATTTTATAATAAAACCAAAATATTTTTAAAACTCTCAAGCAAGTGAGTCATTGTAAAAAATATTAGAAAAGATAGGAAATTTCTAGATTTTAACTTCTTATATTTTGTATAATTGCTTTAAGTATATTTATTGTATGGTTGAAGAATAAAACATAATATTTTATGTGTAATATTATATTTTTATCTATTTATTTATTTGACGTATCCTTGCCGTGTCTGTATCCTTTTTTTTTTTTAAATTTTTCGTATCGTCGTATTCGTATCGTGTTGTACCCGTATTCCTTGTCCTTGTCAGCGCTTCCTTGTCCATAAGTATATGGATAATTGAATTTCTATATAACCACAATGTGAGAATGAGTATCTAACAAAAATAACAACTTATGGTGCAGCTTTCTTTCTTTTCGAAGTCATTATTAATTCAACGGGTTTATTATTATGACTTTTTTTTTTGTTGATAAATATCAGGATTTAATTTTCCATGAGTGAGTGCAATCCTTGTACGCTCTCTCAAAAATAGGAATGGGGCGTTGCTCGAAGAACAACAAAAGCTTATTGTGTGGGCTCTCATCCTCATTCACTAACCAGAAATACTTCAATAAATTAACAAGCGCTTAGCTCTTTCTTTTTTCATGTTGATAAGGTTGTTTTATTGTGACTTGTAGCTCACGTGTTTGAATTAAAAAAACTAGCTTAAAATTTTTTTAAGAAAAATGCAAATTGCATAAAACCCCTAGACAATTCAATTTTTGCAAAAAACCCCCTTGATAAAAAATTAAAATAATTTTCATTTTAGTTTTTCTTTCTTTTCTAATTTTCAAAAAATAAAAATTTAAGAAAATTTTGAAAATTACGCACCAATTAAAGTATGAGTTACACGGTGCAAAATCGATTTAGTTAATTTAGTGTGAAATGCTAATCCTTAGACTTAGGAAGGGTGAATAGGTCTTCTTGTCCAAATTTTCTAATTGATTAATTACCTAAAATAATTAACAATAAAACATCCAAACCAATCACACACAAAATAAAACAAGTAAGGAAAGTTAGAGATGATACCATAAATTTTATGTGAAAACCTTATACTAAAGAGAAAACTATAAGCTGAGACAAACATCTCCAAAGAAACTAATTCAATATCTCGAAACAAAGTACAAGAGATTGTATGTCATACTCACATCCACTTCACTCTGATAAGAATTTGATGTTAAATGTCTTTGCTTACGACTCCACATTCAATTGCTACAGACTTTAGACTAACGTCACAATCATTTAAGAAAAGTTTTAAATCAAAATTTTTGATAGCTTTTTTATTTATTTACAAATTACTCTATTTATAAACTCAACTACACTTTATTAGTTGAAAATTATTACCAAATTGGGAACTCTCATTTCAGAAACAATGTAAGTGGGACCCGTTTTATACATGCCAAGATGGGCATGCACTTGTGAAAGAGTCAAACCAACTTAGGCCATCACTTTAGCTTGGCCAGAAGTAATTTTTTAAATTTAAATTTCAGTCAATCACGTCAGTATTTTAATCAGTCACATCACCATGTTAGGATATCTGAATTTTGACTCTACAACCGTTTTTCCAGATTTTCACTATCCATACAATTAAATTAATCTAAAATTTTATGTATATACATATATATGTTAAAAAAATTTATACTTTTTTAACTTGAAAATTTCATAATTTTTTTGTTTTAAGTAAAAAAAAAATAGCCCAAGTGGTACTCAAATTAAAGCTCTCGAAATTATTTTTCTAACAAAAATAGTTTCATCAAAGAATTCAATTTGTAGTGAAAGTTATTGAAATTTAAGTGAATTATACATATATATATATATATATATATATATATATATATATATATGGCACAAAATTTCATAAATGTAAGGGCAAAAAAAAAAAGTAATAGCTGGCTATGTGCTTCGCCCCCATCTACAAAGCACTTAGCCAACCATACCTGGGTCTCATTAATCAGGCTATGCCATTGATTTGGCTACGGTTAGAGTTTGCTTGGCCAGACGCAGGGAAGTTGTGCAACCACGAACGTACTTTGCCAAATCAAGATGGAGTTGAGTGTATTGATACACATACAGTGCATGGACCATGGCCAAAAAGAAGCCTGTAACGTGACTTGCATGGCCAAAAAGCTTGAATGTCGTGAGAGACATTACTATCTTAACTATCTCTTCTTTTCATTCAACCAACTCTGAGCCAAAATTGAAAGGAATGCCATTCTCGAGACAGTTTGAGCAAAAAACTGTTTTTTGGTGCCCCATTTAATATACTCCATTAAATTTCGAACTGTAACCCACCGTTCACTCTGTCTATAAATAACACACCATTATAACCAACACTAGCTCAGAGCCAAGTACCCGAAAGCCCTTGTAATTTTGTGTGTGAGAGAGAGTTATAGAGAGAGAGAGAGAGAGAGAGAGAGAGAGAGTATGGCAAAGGTGTACTTGATGTACATTGTGGTTGCCCTAGTACTGGTACATGTCACGGCAAGGAATGTGCCTAGTACTACCACAGCACCCAATAATGTTGGTCTCAATCATGACCAAAATAACGTAAAAAATATACCTAAGGCCACTGCACCTAGCGGTGATGGCCTGGATGACCAGAAGAACTTCCTCATGTATGGCGGCGTTGGCGGCTTCGGCGGTGTTGGTGGCTACTCTGGGGTGCTGCCAATTGGCGGCATTGGTGGACTTGGCAGTGCAGGTGGATTAGGTGGTGCAAGTGGGCTCGGTGGACTCGGCAGCTTGGGTGGCATAGGCGGTGGAGTTGGTGGTGCCGGTGGTGTTGGTGGTATTCTACCTTAGATTGCTGTCACGTCTCAACTCTCTGATCGATTGCATTATAAGTGCATGGATTTATGTTATTGGGAGGGTCTAGTACGTACGTATTAGTAAGTTGTGGTTGTTATTACTTATTATGGTTGGATGTGTTGTGTTGTGTTGTGTTATGTTTAAGGCTTCATTAGTAGGGTTTACTATGTATCGTGGTTATTACTGGTCCTCTCCTCTCTTCTTTGGCTTAGGAGTTACTTCTAAGCCTTAGGTCTGGAGTTCGAGGATTGGTATGGAAAGAAGAAGGAAAAAATGTATCGTGGTTATTAATTGTGTTATGTCCTGAAACCCTTGTAACTCGCTTTGAATTTTGACGTGTATTAAGTTGGTTTGAAGCTTTTCTTTACTTTTCCTTCACATTACTGAATATATATATATATATGAAAGTGCCTTAATTTTGTGTGCATATGTACTGCATGTGTACATATAAAATTAGAATCATAAAAGAATTTTATTACAATGTACATGCTCTGCAACCTATAAATAGTCTTTCTGCAAGAAGAATTCTTGGTTTAATTTATGATGCTCCATTTAGCTTGAATAATCTATACAAAATTTTATATATATATATATATAACTCATTGTATCAACATACCCAGCAATTACTTCCAATGATATCTCCTTGTCCTCCCTCAAAGGTTGAGTATTGATCAATATTTAAGGCATACAAGAAAAAAGAAGCATGCTTCTTATGATGCTCCATTTAGCTTGAATAATCGATACAAAATTATATATATATATATATATATATATATATATATATATATATATATATTCAGTAACAGGAAAAAGAACACCAAGCATTACTCTCAATTGAATCAAAAGGAACAAGAAGCGAAATTAGTTTTTCATTCTACATGACATGCATGACCTAATAAGCAAAACCATGCCGAATATTTTTTTTCTAAGCATTCAATACAATCACTATGGCCAGCGAAACTGCAACTCATAATTATCTGATTTCTTGATGTAGAGATACAATCCATCTCGATCCACCCTCCAAATACATTGATCATCACCACACCTACTACCATAATCTCTTTTGCTTTCAAATATGTCAAAATGGCCATGCAATTTTCCACAACTCAACTCGCAGTAGTACGAGGCCGATTTCCTCAAAACAATATCGACAGTCCACTGATAATTGGCTCCAAACGGGAGGGTTTGAATGCCAAGATCTATATCCTGTGATTGGCAATGGACAGTCAGCGACGTATTGTAGCCCAAGTTGTTGATCACTAATACATGAACTTGAGCTATGGTGACTGACTCTACCAACAACTCATACATGATTAATTTCTGAAAATAAAAATAAAAAAATTTATACAAGATTAGTGCCACGAAAACTACGACCACAACTTTTTTGAAAGAGTTCATGTCTTGGATACTCTTCTTGTTCATACTGAAAATATGAATTGCCAAAGGGGACCAAGAGAAGGTCAATTTATTTCAAGAGGATCTGATAATTCCATATAATAAGATGTTGATATTATCCGCCAATTTAGCAATTTGCCAACCTTACAAACCAATTCAATATTCAATTTGCCAAAGAAGGTGTGTCATTTAATGCATTAGCTATTTATTCAAAATTCAAAGAGATCTAATGACAATGATGTTTATACTACATTTATTACTTTTAAATGAGGGATTTAATGATAACAGATTGTTCATATTAATGTTTTTTTTTTCTTTTCTAATAGGGGTATTAAAGAAAATTTATTGCATTCTTACCTAAATCCATTATCCATTAATGGGTACTTAATTACTATGGAAAAAAAGATTTTTTTTCTTCATGACATTTATTAGAAATTAGTCAACCATATTTTCACACTCGATATCTCTCTGATTGATACACAAGATCACAGATAATAAATGCAAAATACATCAGTCAACTTTGTTACCTATATCAATCAGTATTATATCAATGGGTTTGTTAGGCAAATTCTTGCTATGAGTAATGATACAGACGTCAAATTCGGTAATTTTTGAATTAATGATGACCTTATCAACATAATGACATCATACTGATATCACACTCCACTCACATTAACTCGTTCGAAAACATTCAAAAAGATACATCATTTTCCTTCGTACTATATACGGGTCCAGTTCTCAAGTTGGTTTAGGAACCCAACCACCCAACCCAGAATCAACATCATCTGTTTTTTCACATCCATCAAACCAAAAATTAAAACCCTAGAAAGATTGAACCAACACAATTCATAGAGGCCAGATTGGCCGTGTTGTGCCTCCCAAGGCATTACCGTTTGTGAAACCGAGAAATATACTACCAAAAATAGACAACTGAAATGTATTACTCTTAACTTCTTAGCACTTGATTCAGTAATATGTAGTCAATCCTATTGGCACTATACAATTTCAATGCAGTTTTAAGCAATTAAAACATATTTTCAACTTTTTTTGGCGTGGAGATGAAGATAGAAACTTACCTATTACCAGCTAGTCCCACCAAGTGAGCAATAAGATCTTCAAGGCGAGAAAAATGAGTCAAGAACTTGTCATGAAGTTCATTTGAGTCAAAATGATTTTGCTGCCACTGGGAAAGACCATCACCAATAAATTTCAAACCACTCTGCAGCAATTCCACTCCTTGGTTAATTCCATCAGGAACTTTTCTTTTCTTGTTGGCTTGGTTTTCACCATCAATCTCCATGGTTTTACATTCCATAACCTCTGGCTCTGGCTCAATATTTTTAAATTTTTGTACCGCTTCTTTTAACATAAGACCTTCCTTTATGAGCAGCCGGAGCTGCTGATCAGAGCAGGGTGTCATTGTAAGAAGAGCCATTTCTTTCTCAAGAAATGCCTTCAACTCGGACATAAATCTCTCCTCGTTTGCCTCACTCCCTGACACTAAATCAAACGAAAGAGCTGCATTTTCTGGCACAAATCTCCATAGCTGATTGCAAGAAGTACGGGCAGCAAAATATCCAAATGCTGTAATAGCCAAATGAACAAACGCCCAGTGCCGCTCTCTTAATAACATGTGAAACAACTCCCAAACAGCTGAGCTCTTTGCAGAGTTATCACTTTCTGCCAATTCAATGTGACCAAGGCCAGCCATGAAAAGAGCTAGACTTGGTTTGCAGTCATTCAATTGTATGTCTGAGACTGCTGGACCGGAGATAAAAAGGTTTTGAAGTTCCAAAATGGTTTTTTCCATTTCATCAGATGCATATAGGTTCTTGACGTTTGATATGATCGCTAAAGTTTCACTCAGAAGCTTACGATAATGGTCCTTCGTTAAGCTGTCCCCAGAATTTCTGTAGTTCTGAATAACAGAAACTAGAAACTTTAAGGTCTTCATGTCAATATCAGATATGCTGACCTGGCTACAAAACATATGAAAAGGCTTCAATCAGATGTTTTGCCATTAAATGCAATGACAGATTTACAGAGACATATACTGTTAAGAATAATGGTTTAAATAGAATGGCTGAGAACTTACAAGTAAAGACGTAGGCAAGAATTTTGAAAAAATAACTGAAATGGAATATATATATATATATATCAAGAATGAGTTTGAGAAAATAAAGCTCCCATATTATAGTAAGAAACTGACTACTTACACAGACTGAGAAGCAGCAGACAGAGCAAAGACTGGTGCACCAAACACGTCAGAACCGCACAATCTCAACGATTCATCATTGAAGCTCTCCATGAACCCAAAAAATTCAGTTACAATTCTTTGTGAGACAGCACTTTTCATCTTATCCGAAAGCAAATTTAGCTGGAATCCCTCGATAAGCAAGGCTACAAACAGAATTGATGACAATTTAGATCCGTCACTGCCAACAATGGAACTGTAAACTCGATCTACCATAGACTGTGGACAACATGCAAGAAGCATGCAAATTGATCTTGCAATTTTGCGTAGAGCACTACCAGGAACAAGAACCGAATTTGAAGATGCCGCAAACCTCAATAACAAGCAAAGTTTATCAATAATGTCAGTCACCATGTCTATTTCAGCATGACGCACCATAAAGCACCAAAGTTCCATGACAATCTCCCAGCAAAGGAAGTGAGGATGGAATAAGTTTTCAAGAAGGAAGGATTCCATTTCACCCCAAGCTAGACTGGAAGAGACTACAATCATGAATGTTTTCAGTGCATGCAGAATAGAAGAAAACATAGGCTCATAAGCTAATTCTGAGGTTTTACCAGAACCATATAAAATAGGAACTTGCAAAGCAAGAACAGAAGAATACACCTCTTCATCAACTAAAACATTCAAAAGCCATCCAAGCTTTCTAGTGATCCCTAGTCTTACATCTTCTTCAAGATCAGGAGCACTTTTCAGGAAATTAAGAAATAAAGCAACACGACCGAGCAATAATATTCTTGCCCCATTCATAGCATCACAATTTAAAGAAAAAATTGTATCGATTGAAGTAGTCCTATAGTTACTACTCGGATCTCCAGGGATAATCATTAAATCACTTTCATCAATGAACAACCAGTCCAGAATTTGGAACTTGTGTTCCTGTTTCACTTGAGCTGAATTTAATAAAGAATTCAGTAAATGGAAGGCTGTTGGCTCCAGAAGTTCTCCCAACACTTCACTCGCAGATTTCAGAAGTTCTCCTTTACTCAGTGAGATTCTGAAGGTTGAGATCTTCAGGACGCAAAGTGTTATATCCTTGTATATGGAAAATGCTTGGCATGGGTATTGGGAGGATATTCTTACTGCATTAATCAGGTAAAACTTTACTGGTAGGAATATCCTTTTAGCATCTGCCACAGAAACCGCTTCCTTCAGCGAAGAAGACCAATTCTCTGCTGCACATCTTAAAGATTCATTTGCCAGTGAAATTAGAGTTAGAACAATATCAGCCACATTCACCTTTACTGCTAAAGCGCCCTTGCTAAGCTGAAGCAAGGTAACCACACCTTTCCATGACAAATTAAGTATAGTGACAAGACTCCCACCATCTTTAGCTGCAAGGATACCCAATTCACACAATTTTTCTACACAGCATCTTGTTATATTGACAACATGATTTGCATTATCGACCTCTTCAAAATCTATGCTGTTTTTATCTTTATCAATTCTTGCATTGAAGAAATCCCAATTTACAGCATGGGAATACACCCTGCAAAGTCGTATGACAGCATCAAGGACTACCTGTGCTATCTTCAGTACTTCCAAACCAAAAGCATGAATTCTCTGTTCAATGATGATAAAGGAGAACACTTAGCAAGTGAAACTAACTAGTTTTTCAGGATTAACAATGAATTATGCAGACAGAATAACATTTTTTACAAGGTGGACTATTAAGGAAGTGACATATTGCTACATAATGTAGCAGAGAGAATGACAAACTGGCTCTAAAAAAATTAGTATTTTGACTTTGGGAAAATTTCATACTGAGTTCTGGAAAATAATAAGATTGGTTTGTCAAACTAAGATCATGTTCAAGATCGACTGAAGTTCTAACTGAATTTGGTGAAACATGTTCAGTTCAACCAGCCAGTACAAAACAACTTAAGTTTGAGGTCGAGTTCAATTTGACAAAGAATATTGTTTAGATTGAACAATAATGATGGGGAGATACATATAAACTAAGTAAATTAAAGGAATTAAGGTCTACATTGAAGCAAATACTGCTTTTTCATCATAATTACAATAGCTGAAATGAGGGGGAACCAAAGCCATACTAATAGAACTTATATCTATCTTAGCTTCACCAACGTAACCATGTCAAGCTTGGTTCCTCAAGCTCAATTCATTACGAAATTAAGCCTTATACCGATGCATTAGATTAGTTCATCCAAAAAGTTAATGAGGTCGTTATGAAGCTGAGCCTTTGGGTTCAGTTTGCCAATTGCTAAAAGGTTGTTTTCCTTGCTCAAAGTGCATAGTTCTCAAAGAACCAACTCTTATGTGACCAACAAAATCATAATATATGGAAAAAGACTGCAAACTGTTTACAACATTTTGCACAAATAATTACGCATCTAAAAGAAAAAAGAGCAAATTAAGCGTTTCCTTGTTTCTACCAATTTCCCTATGGAATTAAATATATTTTTTACAACCACAAACAGGCACATAAATAATAGACGCAAATATTTAATACCTTAATCTCCAATATTAAATCCTTTGTCAGATTTAACTGTTCGATAGTGAATTTCTCAACGATAACCATCAACTCCTTGTCAACTGGAAGAGGATATCTTGCCAAGGCTGAAAAACTGGCAGCAGAGTAGCTCAACAAATCCAAAAGCAACTGAAAAATAAAAGTTCAAAGCTGTCAAATTGAACCTGATGGCCTTAAGGCATTAATAACACGTCAATGCAGATAAACTAATGCCAGACCTTGTAAAGTTTCAGGAATCAAGAAAACACGCGCAAACTACCATTTGCAAATAAATAAATAAAACAATCACGAATATTTATACAACAAAAAAGGTACATAAGATCTCATCTACGAAAGAGGAGATGCATCAAGGAAGAAAGACATGTTTTTAACATAATGAATGATGGTAGGAGCTTAATTCAAGAAACACAGATGAACTGTTGCATCTATAAGTCTTCCTTTTCTCCCTCACACTTTGATTAGTGACCCTATTTCTTCTAGTCACCCATACCATCCATCTTAACATTCTCATTTCAGCTACATGAGTTCGTTGTTCTTGTTTCTCCATATATATAGTTGGTCTAATAATTGTTCTACAAAAATTATCTTTTTAACTTATTTGTTATTCTTTTATCACATAACACACCACTAGCCTATCTCTATTTTGTCCAATCTGATCCAATTCTACAATTAATATCACCATCTATCTCGCTATCCTTTTGTATTATTGAGCTTAGATATCAAAAACGGTTATTATAGATAATCCTTTGGTTTTGAACTGTGACCATTATATCATCAATAGTCGACTCTTTATTTACATTCCATATATTCAGTTTTAGTCCTGCTAATTTTTAAACCTTTTGATTCTAATGCATTTCCCCACAATGCTAATTTTATTGCTACGTTTTCTTTAGAAGAACCCAATTACACTATATCACCAGCACACAACATGCACCATGAAATGTCTCCTTGTAATTCTTTTGTGACTTCATCTAAAACACTGTGAAAGACTGTGAATAGATATGGGCTTAGTACTAATCCTTGGTGTAATTCTACATTTATAGGAAAGTCACTAGTCTCATCACATAAAGTGCGAGATGCTAACTACAATTATACCAAACAATTCAATGATACAAAAGGATTACAAATGCCATTTCCCTGTACAGGTCCAAACTTATAAATCTACAGGTTCTTAAAAATCCTTGGCAAGAATATTAGGAAAATATTTTCAAGATTGAGAGATGAAAACTGTAATAGCAAGTACTTAAATAAATTAAAATTTCTCAGAATCTGGTTCTTTCAGCATTAAGAATTTGACCTATAAGTACAAATCACTACATGTATATATTATGGTGGTAAAACTGTTGATAATACTTCTCGAATCATATACTGAAATTTTAGTATGAAGCCCATATTTATCAAGGAAGTTCATTTCCTGGCCATGTCATAATTATGTCTAAATGAAAAATAGAAAAAACAAACGTAAAAATAATACAAAATTTAGATGTATGTGTAGAAAGTTTACACCACATCTTTATATGTATTCTCAGTAATTATAAGAAATTAAATACAAACTCAAAACCAAAAATGCCAATGCAACATAATGCCACTTTTTTTAATGTGCATAGGTAAAAATAATTTAAAAGGAAAAGATCAATTATCTAAAAACTTAAGGAGGATTCAAAACTATAGAAAACAAGTATCATCTCTTCTGATTTCTTATAAACACTATGCTTCTTCTAAGTTTTGTCAACAGACAAATGATATTTTTTCCCAAGGATGAATCCAGGAAAGCATGGTTAGGAAAATCCAAATTTAAGTACTTGTGAGTTCAAGGAAATTGAACTGAGAAGCAGAGTTGCGTGTGAAAAGATTCTAATATATTATCCAACCTTTTGCAGAATAGGAGTCAATATTGAAGTGAGTTCGTTTTTAAGAATCAGAATTTTTATATACCATAGTCTAATATAATTTAGAACACAGTAAGCTATTTAAACAGGTAGTACCATTTACAAATGATATCATGGCGTGCATATGCCTTCATATAATCATACTTCTAGATTCAATGATGCAACGTATATTCAGTCAGACATTTATGACTAAGAAAAATGATAGTGCAATATTGATGTAATTTGATTTAAATAAAGAACCCTACAGATTTCAATGGATAATTACAGTGTTACACACTTCAAATTTAGATAAACCAGTTTAATAAGTGATGAGTAACCTATGACCAGCACCATCTTGTCCAAATTCTCATGACTGAAATAAAACAAGGGGAATTTTGGGTCCAGCACTAGCTTCTTCCTACAGGAAGCAAGTCGACATAAAAACTGCTTGATTTGAAAAAGATAACGGATTATGCAAAATAAAGTTGGCACTTTTCTTTACATATTTCTGTGAAAAAATTTGCTATCAAATAACTAGTTGAGAGGAGAAAGTGCCACTTTTCCCTACAGAAAAAAGTTGGCATTTCTTCCTACAACCTTAATACTACTAAAGGAGGAAAAAGAAATCATAAAAATTCTAAAATCGATCTTTTAAAATTAGAACTCATTTTTTGTCAAATATCATTTACCTGAAAAAAGAGGCTACAATGTTCTTCTTCCTGAGACTCCTCACTTGACATAAGTGTCATCTTCAAGTGCTTTCCACACCATATGCTTGCCTAAATATTAAACTGAAGATATTAAAAAACGTTTTGCTGCTAAGTTCAAGAAACTAAAAAATACTTTTTGTTAAGACAAGTATTCAATAACCTAACAAAGTAAATACAGGATGGAAAAAAATCTACCTTAGTCCCTAGGGAAAGAAATAGTCCAAGACATCCGGATATGTCTGACTCTAGGTATTTTGTAGCCACATGTAAAATAGTTTTGTTTAGCATGCACTGAGAAACATCCAAACATGTGAAGTCTTCCCAAAACATCTGGTCCTTTGTTAAGACAAATAATATGATAAACAGTGGACAGCAATCAAATAATGCGTAGAAGAAATTACACAATGAACCATGGCCATTACTTAATTGACAATCAATGTGGTTTGTTTAACAATAAGAGTATATAAATGTGAGTTATGTTGCTAACTAACCATACCATCTCATCATTTGGTACACTAAATCAACAGATTTTGAAATTGGACTTTCTCACAATTGCTTCAGGCCATAGTAATCTCGCATGCAACATATTAACAAGAATTTTATAAATATATTAGGTAAAAAGTTTTTTTTTTAAGGAATCTAGAGGATGAGTTATGAACAGAGAGGAACAGTCAATTATTACAAGAAAGAAATACTATATGATAGCTTTACTATATATTTAATAAAAAAATCGAATTACCTACTCAATTTCTTTCTAGAGCTTTCTCCTTTTTAGGTATTTTTGAAGTTATAATGTTTGCTGCTATCCATTTATACTATAATAAATTATAGTGCTGAAATAATAGTTTCTTGAGAGGACAAACTTTGTGAGAAGAGGACTGTGGTCTGGTGGAGAACTGTTAGTCTTACTTCTTACAAGATAAGAAGCACAATACAGTATCACAGTTCAAACACAGGAGCATCACCTCATGGTTATCCATTCAATCCTACAACTCAAGCCTCGGATCCTTTCTAGAATCCGATTTTGACTGCAGTTGTTAATTATTTTCATTCCTAAAAAGGAAAAAGTCAAATGCAGTCAATTTGTCGTGTAAAAAAGCTAACTGGCTCTCTCACGCATCACTTTATTAGCTAGAAACCCAAGGAGGATCTTTTACCTATCTGCAGAGGGCCAAGATACAAGACACCTACCAAAATAAAAGAAGAAAGAATAGAAAAGAGAACATACAAAGACAAAAGAGAGCAACCAATGTACAAAACATGGAAAAGGGGAAATTCATTCAAAGTTTGAACGCAACACCAAAAAGATAAAAAATAAAAAACTAAAAGCCAAAATTCAGAAAAAAAAACTCATACAGAGTTAACAAAATTAACATTGTGTAATCAGAGCTTAATAAAACATATCAGAGTTTAATGACAATGATTTGCGGAGTTTGGACATGTCATCTTCGCAGTATGGGAAAAATGCAACTAATAAGTAACGGGTCTAACATGTCATCTTCACAGTTTGGGAAAAATGCAAATAATAAGTAACGGGTCTAAGAAAAGTAAGCTCTTTACTGGAAAGAAATATGATGTTCCAATCAATTCAAGTCAAAGCCTGGACACAATAGAAAGGAAATCTTTGAGATTGTATTTAAGGAATATCTTACACTTTCCATACTGAAGACATAGAGAAGGTAGTGTTGCACAAGATTTTTAATTTCGTACACTATAAGAAACTGTCATCCCTCCCTGCTTAGGACCAAATGCTTGTTAGATTAATATTTTTCAAATTTAGTCCTTTCGGAAGATTAAGATGCCAGATAGGCCCAACTCCAATGTGCACAAAATTTCAGATGTATATGCAAAAGAAAGGAATATCTTACACTTTCCATACTGAAGACATAGAGGAGGAAGTGTTGCACAAGATTTTTAATTTTGTATACTATAAAAAACTGTCATTCCTCCCTGCTTAGGACCAAAGGCTTGATTGTGAGATTAATATTTATCAAATTTAGTCCTTTCGGAAGATTAAGATGCCAGATATGCCCAACTCCAACCTGCACAAAATTTCAGATGTATATGCAAAAGAATGAATGGTGATGTTAGAGTTGAAGGAATAGCAGGTTGGATACTATGAGAGATTCAATAAGAGAAGCCAATTCAGATTTCCCAGGTATATCCAACTCCCCAAGTTTGCTAAGCAGCTGAACACGGCTCTCAACAACCTGCAATATACAAATTTTAGATTTACCATGCACTGCAAGATCAAATGTTATAAGTTCAATTCCCTATAAGATTTATCAAGATTCTCATCATAATCCCAATTGAGAAAGAGTGGTTGGATAAAAACAGCAACAATTGAAGCAGAAAGGATAGTATCCTTTTGCAAATAAAAGTTCATTCACAAATCTAGAGTATACCTGATAAACATAACATAACAAAGATGTAAGATATTAACCTCAGGTATTTTTTGAGATTAAGATGACAATTTAATTACTATCTTTTTTTGTTGTTGTTGAAAGATACCAACTTCAGGAACAAAGAACTTTGTCATTCTGTTCAAGCTGCATTTACATGCATGCCATATTACAAGGGGTCAAAATTGTTGATAGTAATAAATGCCCCATTCTCATGCTGCTTCCTAAAGGAGAAAAGGTAAATATGTGTCACATCATACATATATATAAGTAGCACTTTGAAAGTGTGCATGGCTTGCATTGTGGACTATAAATTAAAACTCAAACTAGTAGGCTCTACTGGATTCACCTAAAAAATGGAATCAGAAAAAGATTGTCGTAATCCTAAAGAAAATAAAACAAAACGACCTTGCAAAACTTGACTCATTTTTCAGAGGAGCATGCCATCACTCCATATACAGGTATCAAGGCTCTATATGGTCTCTTAGAAAATTTAAAAAGACTTAAAATAATTAATAAAATAGAAAAATACTCTTCTATATTTAGAACCCGAGAAAGCAAACCCCTATTATACCTAGTCTTATAGAACTATATGGCTTAGTTGATCCTTTCTCATTTTGGAAACAGAATTCAATACAATTGAGAATATAGATATGTTTTATTTGCCCCCATTTTCCCAGTAACCAAACATATAGTAAACGAAGAGCAAGCTTCAAAGGGATAGGATGAACAGCTAATTTCCTGAATCCTCTACAAATTTCAGCTTGATTGTAAAAAATTGATTGGAAACAATAGGATGACAAAAATTAAAATCAAATCCCTAAAATTGATCATCACAGCTCCATAATTTACATATAAATCGTAAAGATTTGGTTGAATTGATAAAGTGATTAACACAATGATTTAACGATGGTGTCATGAAAATATACTGATCTTTAAGCTAACAGACTTACAATAGAAAGATCTAATGCAATCATACATAAATGAAGGAAACGAATGAGATTAAACTATGCTTAAGAGTGCAATGAAGCTTACATCTGACGATTTGATGGCTTCGAGTAAGCTCTGCAAGTCGTTACTCGAGCTCTCTCTCGCCATTTCTATCTCTCTCTAGAGTTCTCTAGCTGTCTATCTCTCTCCAACACTCTCTTTGGTCTCCTTCCTGTGTTTTCCCTCTCTCTCTGTCTGTCTCTCTTCGCTTTCCCGCCTTTTCCAAGCTGAAGAAGAGGAAAAACATTTTTTAGACATTAACCAATTTCCCCTTATATTTTGAATTTTATCGTTGTTAAGGTATATTCTCAAAGAAATACGATTTTGCCCCAACTAAAAAGTTTTAGGTCGAAATTTCAAAAAAAAAAAAAAAAAAAGAGGACAAATTACATTTTGACCCCTGAAATTTGTCCATACATCAACCTAACCCCATGTTTGCAAATTTTCATTTTCACCCCTCTCAGTAGTTTTTGGTTGACTTTAGTTAGCAAGATACTGAAATAACTAAACTATTCTATTAGAGAAAAAATTGGTACAAATAAGTACAGAAGTGTAGAAGGCCATTCTAGGTATTTTTGACTATTGTTTGCATGATGTAAGTAATCTGACCGTTGACAATAACATGAGAGACTAAAGTTATGTATAATTTCAAAACTTATGAGTGAAAATGAAGATACACAAACGTGAGGAGTCAGGTTGACATATGGACAAACCTCAGGGGGTCAAAATATAATTTGTCCAAAAAAAATAAAAAAAGGTTTTGAACCTGTGTGGTTTGTCAATCAAAAAATAATTCTCAAGAATTCAAAAAAATAGAAAACTGTTTTCAAATAATTATAAAAAACAGTTGTTTAACAATAAACCCTTTTTTTAACTGAATTTTCATAAAACCATTCTTAGAAACTATCAAGCAGAAAACACAAAAGTGTCTTCACTAAATTTATTTGTTAACTAATGAATTGACTTGACCAGTTGTGAACTATGACTGTGTTTGTAGCATGTAATTAGAGTCTTGAAATTGGAACGAGCGAAAAAGAAAAAAATTTATTCTTGATTCATAACAATGGTGTAATTTCATGACTATGGCCAAATGAAAATTCTTCAAAGGAAATAGAATGTCACATTCTAGACATATTTGACTAGGAACTGTGGATCAAAAGTACTTGTTAATAAAGTAGATAAAGTAATAGTAGTTTATTTATGAATTTGATAGAGTAGTAGAAGAAGCACAAATAGTTAAAGAATAATAATAATAATTAAAAAAAATAACAGAGATATAAAAATTACTACTGAAAAATCCTTTATATTAAAGAAAAAACCATATATCAGGAAAAACAAGACAACTCCTAGATGTAGAACTTACATGGTGCATGAGGAAGTCCACCCCCTCCGGCTCTCTCTCTCTCTCTCTCTCTCTCTCTGCATTATTTCTTGGAAGGGATGGATTTGAGTTTGGACTTCTCTACTACATATCTAAAGATGATTTGATTGATTTGTTCTGAAATGCTACCACTTTCTGGGAATGTCTCCAAAAGTAGGTGTGTTTAAAATGGAATGATTCTTCTTCTTTTTCATGTTTCTCCATGTTATTTCTTTTGGGCTTTAGTTAACATTAATAATCATGTGAAAAACTCTTATGATGACAAAATTCTCTACATTGTCCACGTCTCGAACCCTCACCACCCTCTTTTAACGAAGTAGAGGTCATTGGTTCCATTTCCTATATGTTTAGGATACAATCATGTGCGTGTATTATCTCATCATTATATATTTATTTGTTATTGTCATTTTGTATTTATTAGTCTACTAAATTTTATGATTCCATAAGCATTCATTAATTTCCTTTTTAACAAATAATATATGTATTAGAGAGATTATATTTATTTGTTTTTGTCCTTTTGTATTTATTAGTCGACTCAATTTTATGATTTGAGAAGCATTCATTAATTTCCTTTTTAATAAATAATATATGTGTAGAGAGAAATTTATCTTTTTTACCCTTAGGTCATTTGCTTGGTATATAGAAAGTTTTTAACTCACTCACGAGCAAGAGATCATTACTATATTTATATGGGTAATGCTACTCAGGCAGAATTCTTATACATAATTCGTAGGCAGAAACATTTATATCCATTAGATGTATGTGGTAAGTCCCACCACATACACTCACCACATGTATCCAATGGATGTAAATGTTTCTGCTTACGAATTCTGCCTAAGAATTCTGCCTGAGTAGCATTATCCTATTTATATACATGTATGTATATATATAAGAAAAATAAATCCTCCTTAATTAAATCTTTCTCCTTAATTTTGCTGATTTTAATTATACGGTTCAGATTCAATCACCATCTTGTTCGATTTTAATGCTTATCAATTTAGTTGTAATAAAAATATCAAATTTGAATTTAACAAGATCACGTACTAATCAGATATACTAGGATGAAGTTTGGAATAATTTAAGACCTTGTGGAAAGCAGGGAGGTAGCCAAGCTGTAAAGTTAACACTATCGTGTTTAATTCGTTGGTGTCAACATACTTTAATGTGAACACAGTTATGTCGACACTAGAATATTATGATTTTATGAATACAAAGATTACTGATATTTCTAGTGTGGACTTACCATAAAAAGACTCTCTACAACATGCCATATATACAATGATGCTCTCTCTCTCTCTCATCGTACCCTAATGACTTTTTCCATATATATGTATATATATATATTCCTTGCATTTCACCACTGAGGTGCGCAGAATTAACAGAACAATTTAAGCATGAAGACTCTGAAACTGAAAATCACCCTTCTTCTAATTTGCCTTCTTGCATCATGCATTTTGTTCATGTCCATGACACAGCCAGACTACTTCCATGGCATGGAATTTGATGTCCGAATTGTCAATGGCTTTACCAACAACTCTTCTCTGCCTCTGGTCATATGGTGCTCCTCCAACGAAGGCGAAATGGGCGGTCGTGCTCTCCAGGAGGGTGATGATTTTGGGTGGAGATTCAAGACCAAGTACTTCTGGGACACTTCTAGTATTTTCTCTTGCACCATGAAATGGGACCAGAAGAGGAAGAGTTTCAATGCCTTTCAGGTTGGTGGCCATTGGCAGAGGTGTGGTCCTCTTAGGAAGTGCTTTTGGTTGGTGAAAGAGGATGGATTTTATTTCAGTAATGATGATATTAATTGGAAGAAAGTTTTTTCATGGTCATAGTTTTACATAGCAAAAATCAACATTTTATGTTTCAAGAAGATATAAATAAATACTTATATATATATATATACACACACATAAATATATGTCTGTCTGACTAGTGAATTTTGTTGTTTTTTATTACCTTTAGGGGAATTTTTTTTTTTTCTTCAAAGATATGAATATTTCATGGTTGTAAGATTATGAGGATGTCTAATTAGAAGAAAATATATATTCAGAGCTGCAAACAAATTGGTGCAAGAGAAAGCCATCGAGGCTATTCTTTATGATAAAACATTGTAATTTTACATAATATTAATATTACAGATAAGAATCTATCACAGAATTAAGATCAAACAATGATCCTTCATGTGCAATTTTTCATTGGATCAGTCAATGATACTATAGCATATATGTTTGTCATGTTACTATGACAGTGTGTTAATTAATTAGGAAGGTATAGTTATTTATTTATTTATTTATTTTCATCGAGAGGAGGTATCTCTGTTTTTGGGGAGAGACTAATTTTTCTGAGCACACGCAAACCTTACAAGTCATGTGCACCAAATCCGATCAAGTATAATATTCGCGAGTTTAATTAATTCTCTATAATTTTGAAAGGAGAGAAAATATACTATTGAACCACAAACTTTAGTGATAATTAACAAGGTATATTTGATTAGTATAAACTTAATGTTTGATATTATTTACAAAAATAATTACCTCTCTCAAACTTAGGTTACGAGGTAATGGCCTGAGCTTTATTTTTTCTAGTTGGTACACAAACTCCTAAAGAATTGTTTGTACGAAAAATAACTTGATCTTTAGACCTAAAAATTTTCATGACTCGAGCTTTATAATTATAATTATAATTAAATTTGTTTTCATGGGTATTAAAATTTTTATCATTGCATTGGGTAATGGTCCTATGTTATTTGAGTGCTACACTTCACTTTTTTAAAGTTTCTTATATATGCATAGTAATTCCCACCTGAGTTAGATAGATATTATGAATCCATGGAAGGGAGGGAGTCAGTTGTAGTTTTCATAAAGTTCTTCTTGTCCTGTTTTTATGATCTTTTCATATATATCTTGCAATCTATATATCTAGCTAATCCAGTTCTATTGATAATTTACTTTAATCCAAGTTTATCAACTTCATTTGTTCCAAATCCTTATGGTTTCACAAGTATTATATATATTACTCAAAAAGTATCTAAAAGCACATCACTTTTTGACCACAGAAACTACTTAGATATATATCCCTTGTAAATCATATATATAACTTGAACATGCCAATTAACTTGAACTTTTACGATTGCATGTGCTAAGTAGATCCCTATTAGCTAATATAAATGCCTGTTATTTTTATTGACTGCATTTATATATATATATATATATATATATATATAGTTTCAATCATACACATATATATATATATAAATACTGTTACTCCAGAGAAAGGTACCTCGCGACAAAGCAGGACAGAAAGTTTCATTGTAAGTTGCCGTACAAAGTTGGGAAGCAAATCATAGTGAGAAGTCTCTGTCTGGCTTTATTTAGATAAAAAGAAAGGATCTATCTTTCAGTCTTTTGGAAGTGTTCCATCAACACCAAGAAAAAAGAAAGCATTTTTGTAAGAGAACTTTTTATCTCTTCACTGTTCCACTCTTCCATTAACATTTATACTTTTTCTGAATACAACCTTTATATCTCTTGACTGTTACACAATTTCATCAACACTAGTTCTTTATGATTTTTTATTTATTTTTTATCATTATATTATATTTAGAGCAAGTCTATTATGAGACTGGAGTTCCAATGGCTTTTTGTTTATATTAATTTATTAATATAGGATGTGACCCTTCCAAGTACCTTTGAAATGACTTATAGATGCACAAGTTTAACTGACTCATTGATACATAACTACATAAGTTTAGTTTTCATATAAGGTGACAGAGGGGGACGAAAGTTAGAGGGTGATGATTTGATTAGAAATGATTTTAAAAAGTTAGATATATAGTAAGTGCAAAGAGTATGTAATATTTTTTTGAAAATTGTACAAGAATAATGGAGAGTAACATATAAAAAATGTTTCACGTGTCAAAATACTTTCGAAGCGATACAACGAGTAGTAAAAATGAATGGAGACTGAAAATTCTTCTAACCGATCTCATTTATATGAGATTAAGATAAGAAGGATGATGATTATGGTCAACGAACAAATTAAAATAATTTTTGATAAAATCAATATTTTTAAGAAAAAAATAATATATATCATGAAATATATTCATGATTTGTATCATGAATGATGCGGCGAAGTTAAAATCTTTATATAACCGGTAAGGTAGTTACGAATAGAGTAGTGAGATTTAAAAAGATGAATTTAAATTAAATAACAACTTTAAAATAACAGTATCGTTGTACGATTCATGATACAATTATGAAATAATTTCATGATAAATATAATCTCGATTTTAATTAGTATTTCCAGTGAAAGCTACATCAATTCAAAATTTAGCAAAATAACAAAAATTGGCAAAGTAATGTTGAACAAGTAAAAAAAATAAATTGACCAATTTACCCATCTCTGACGATATATAAAGGATAGGCAATTGATGAGAGAGAACAGGGCAATAGCGATAGACATAGTAACTAAAATAGACTAAAAGATGACTTCCATAGTGGAGGGCGGAAACATACTTAGATAAGGCGATAGCTCGGTTTTGATTAAATATCCTTTTCTGTGCTTGTCTTTATTGAATTATACCACAAATTTGAGTAAAAGTAAGTAACATTATATTTAATAAAATAAAAGCTAATTTTTCTATGACTCCCAGAGTAATAAGTAGGAGGATTCCAACCCAAGAAGGTAATTTTTCGTTATGATTGGTAGCTCATGAGACTTGTTTCGGTTAGTTTTTTGAAAATAATTTTTAAAAAAATTAAAAAATACGGTATAAAAAATTGTCTACCAAATAAATTTTTGTTTTTGTTTTTTTTTTGTCGTATTGCTTGGTAGAAGGTTAAATAATTTGATCCAACAACCAAATATGGAGGGAAAAAAATGTTGATAACCAACAATCAAAGTCCTAAAACCTTAATTCCCTGCATGGCTCATTGAAGTCCAAAAATCATTTAAGGTTAAATATACTCAAGTCGGTTTGAGCTAAACACTTGTATAATTGAGTGGGACCAATTACCGTCTGATGGGCCTCACAGATGTGCGATGGTTGGCCCAAATTGAATTGACTTGGGTAGCATCATTCAATCATAAACACTAATCATTTTTTTTAAAAATCAATAAAGCTAATCAAAATTTGGACATTTAGTGCAATAATTAAAGCCGGTGTTATAGATCAAAAATGAGTTGGGCGAAACATTGGACCTGACCGTTGTGCAATTGGGCTTGGATTTTGCACACCCCTATCCAAGTTCATCACAAATTGTCGTTGGATTTAATTTTTGAGAAATACTAAATTTCATGAATATAATTCGTGATATAGTATCTTGAATTAGGTGGCATATTATTTGGTGTTACGTGACTAATTATTTGACAATTTTTTATAATTTAAAAGTAATTATTTTAAAAGAATACAAGAAAAGAAAAAGAGAAAAAATAACAGAACGTATTGTTGTAGAATTCAAACTCTAACCTAACTCAATAACTTATAATTCAAATTCAATTTTCTATGGGTATCGTCTTTTGAAAGATCATTTCTATTAAATCTTCAAATAATTGAGACTAGAAACTATAATTTTTTTTCTATGATTTCTTTAACATAACTTTGGGACTCTTTCTCTTAATTAAGATCCCTAATTTTCTCCACTGTCTACATGTGTTAATAATTAGATAAATAAATAATATATTTCAACTTCTTGTAATTATATTTTTATTTGGTATTTTCAATCACATATGAATTTTAAAGAGACATCCAGTAAATATGAAGAGAAGTTGATGGAGTGCAAAAGAGAATTAATGTGTGTGTGTGTGTGTCTATATATATATATAAATAAAGAGAAAATAAAATTAGAGAAAGAAACCCAGTAGTTCTCACTTTCTTCTTTAATGGGCAATTCCTTTAATTTGCTTGAATATGAGAAATTATGGAAAGTGTTAATGCAATTTGTTTAGTTTGTTAGAATATAAAACTTAAGTGTAATATGTATTAAAGTAGAAGATACTTATATGTTTTTATATTGCTACATCATATTCAAAATACTCATCTCGAATTAAAGTCAAGACGTGTAATGCTCTTAGTTTTTTCACACAAACCCAACGCGAGCAATAATAAATTGTCTTATTTGTTGTTTTTGTTCTTTTCATTATTTTTATGATATTTTGGATTCATAATCAAGATTAAATATTTTATTATATCTAATTTTTTTCTAAAAATTTCTATCTTGAATAATTTTAGCATTGTATATAGTTTGGAAAATGATATTTAGGTAGAAGCGTTAGGCAGAAACTTTTTTATTCATAAGATGCATGTGATGAGTGCATGTGATGAGACATACTACATACATCTAATTGATGTAAAAGTTTTTGCCTAACAATTCTGCCAGTAGCATAACCCATATAGTTATTTAATTTATGCATAATGGGACACTTTGAACCTCTTCTAACTCTAGAACAGGATGAGTTTGGTAATTGATTTTTTTTCCCTGTGCCATAACCGTTCCATTGATATTCCTAAAATTATTGTCCAATTCTCTTGAAGAAACCAACTTGGTCTCGGATTAAATTAGTTGCAGTATCAAATGGCCCTTGTGTACTTAATCATCAAATCAAAATTATGAGGTTTGTTTTAAGGTTAAATTTAGACATTCTTTGAGGTTTGGTCAAATTATACTCAGAGAGACCATTTGGCATTTATTTATTTCACCTCTCTTAAATCAATTTTTCGGTGGCCGAAATTAATTTTTAGAGTGAAAAGACAATTTTGCCCTTGCATTATAATATCACATTATATTTCAAATAGTGTAAAATACAATAATATTGTTTGTAGTATGTTCTGTTAAAACTGAAGTCAAACTTTCCACGATGATGGTCGCCAGAGAGCGGGTCTCGGTGGGAGTCCAAGCTGTCACAAAGGAGCCCACTGTTCTAGGTGGATTGTAAGAAGAGAGGAGGAATTCGGCGGGAAAAGGAGAAGATCTGGTGTGTATTGGGTAATGTTTTAGAAAAAGGTTCCTTTTGTCCTATCCTTTTGTCCCGATCCTGGTTCTCTACTTTTCTCTCACTATTTATAGGCAAAAATGTCTTTTCTCACCAATGGTTGAGGTTTTGCGGTGATAAATATCTATGGTAAATATCTGTGGAGCAAAAGTTGAGATTGTACTTGTCAGAAAAAGGGATTCACTCACCTCACTTGGTTATCCTCTTTCTTTTGTGACAGGCCAATCCATGATGCAAGGTCCTCATCCTAGCTAGAAACGAGGTCCGTCAAGGATTTAGCGTACCCTGGACTCCAGCCTCCGAACCCAAGCCCTTGGTTCCTATAAGGCAGTGATCCGAGCTCTTACCCCCCATAGGAGTGCAGAGTGCCACGAGGTTTATCCGTAGGGAGGAACTCCTCGTAAAAAGAGGTTTATTCGTAGAGAGGAACTCCTCGTAAAAATGGAGGTTGATCCGTAGAGAGAACCTCCGCGAGGTTTTATTTGTAGAGAGGAGTGCCTCCTCATTTTAGAAAAATTGATCCGTAAAGAGGATTTCTCGTGATGTTTATCCGTAGAGAGGAACTCATCACCATCTGAGACTTATCCAAATGAAAGGAAAGAGACTCGTTTGAGGTTTATCCGTAAAGAGGAACTCCTCGCAAAGTTTTATTCGTAGAGAATAATGCCTCCTTGTAAAATGGAGGTTGATCCGTAGAGAGAACCTCCGCGAAGTGTCATCAGTAGAGAAGGACTCGCCAAAGAAAGACGATCACACCCTGAGGCGTGCCCTACATAACGAGGGAAAGAGCTCGATGGTAAACTTCTCTGACTGGAGGAGCTCGATTGAAATCCTCTATCCGAGGAGGGGCTAGATGGAGACTCTCTCCCCTTGGAGAAGCTCCATTATAATCCCCTATTTGAGAAAGAGCTCGTTTCGGATACTCTATCCGAGGAGAGGCTCGATTAAGAAGAGAAAGTCAAAGTAGGCCCATAGCCATATGGAATTGCCGAGGAAGCTCGAAATGGAGGAAGAGTCAATAGTGTACCCATTGCCACGTGGATATGAGAAAAATGCTCAGAAATGGAACAAAAGTCAAAGCGAGCCCTACCACGTGGACATACATGGCAGACCCTGAATGGCACATACCAACAAATATTTTCTGAGATTTGTTGTAATTGTACTAACCTCTCCTAAGGTTTGCCATAATTGCACTGACTTCTCCTATGATAATTTAAATAATATTTTAGGATGATTTTACCATTATACACCCAAATAATTTAATAAAAAAATCTAATTTCTAAAATGATATGTATGCTTCCATGAACATGACACCACTAGTCTAGTCGTTTTCTTTAACTTGTACTCGTGAATCACGATAAAATTCAACAACTCGGTCTACAGATCCGATCCTATGTATGTGTTTGTATATATATCACCAAAATTAAAGACATTTGAAAAGAATTTGTGTGATAGAATTTTAGCGATTGATCATATGTGTTAAGAGCAATATCGAAAATCAATAGTTGTCATGGGTGGTGACAGTGATGGTGTAGTAGGTGTACAAAAGAAGACTAAATAGAGAGAGAAAGTATAATGTAGGCAAAAATGTCATTTTAAAAATCAAAATTTTTTTTTCAGGAAAAGTCGGTGCAATTACAGCAAATCTTAGGGGAGGTCATTGTATTTTATCCTATTTGAAATATAATGTGATATTATAATGTAAATGCAAAATTGTCTTTTTACACTTAAAATTTACTCCGACCATTGAAAAAATAGATTTAGGAGAGGTAAAAGAAATAAAGGTCAAACGGTCTCTCCGAGTGTAATTTGACCAAACATCAGGGGATGTGAGTGAATTTAACCCTTTGTTTTAAGTGGAAAAGCTAGTTTATGTGTAATGAAAAGAGGTAAAACATATGGTAGGAATGTACAAAGAAATATTTACCCTTAGTTCCTAGCATCATAAGATCAAATACCTAAAAAAAAAAAAAATGACTTCAACTCATCTGCTCTATATAAATATTGTTCGTCTTGCACACTTTTCTCTCAATGATCATAATTTTTAAAACTCGTCTACATAGTTAGGAGATGTTCATACATATAAGTTTCAACTACTTCTCCCCTCTGATCAGGGATGGAGTCAGGAATTAGTTTTAGGGGGCGCAATGAATATGATCAATTTTTATTTTTGTTTTTTTTTACAACTAACAGTATAGAAAAATAGAAAGCCAAAAAATATAAATGCAATAATTAACATTCAAGTACAATGCCATTATTCTAAAAAATATGTAGTAAAAAAAATTTAAAAATATAAAATATGAAATTAAGTTAAAAAATTGCAGTGAAATTTAAAGAACAAGAGAAAAAAAAAAGAATAAGAAGAGAAGAAATGTTATTATACATACATCATATATGGGTGCAAGAATAAAAAAAATAAGAAGAGAAAAAAATTAGAAGAAGAAGAAGAAAATAAAAGAAAATGAAAAATGAAAGCACTTTAAAGAGGAAATTTATGATTTCATTGAAGAGAGAGAATGCAAATTTTTTTGAAGGGATCAAAGAAACTCTAAAAAAAAAACCAAACAGTAAAAGAGAAAAGAAAGAAAGAGTAGGAGGGATTTTTAGAAAAGGAGAATTTTATGAGAGAAACTTTTTAAAATTTAAAATATTAGACACTAAAATAGATATATGTATATAGATTTTGAGGAGCCAAGGTAGCTTTAGAAATAATTTTAGGGGGAGCATTCTTTAGAATTTAAAAAAATTACATACATTAGATTATCTATATCTATATATATATATATATATATATATATATATAGGGAGTGACCTTGGGCCCGGGCACATGCCCCTCTTAGGCCCAAGGTCGCTTTGTCCTTGTCTATGGAATTATCTGTCACAACTTGTACACTTCGTGTAAATAAGATTTGCTTTACACACTCTTATTTTAGTGCTCATGATTTTCAAAACGCATCTATACAATTAGGAGATGTCAACAGTCAACACATATAAGTCTCACTAACCGAACATGCACCCACCATTATTAAATTTTACATTTTATTTGTAAAATTTAATTTCCTACCATTAATTCAGCCTTTCCAAATAAAAATTTGTGGACCCGTCCCAGATTCTGATGTAATGCATGCTTCAATCTAGGAGTCATGAAATTTTCCTCATTTTTAATTACTTTCACATGCCTATATTAACACCCTTTTTCCATTTTCTTGACAAGGACTATTTTAGCTCTTTATTTGAACTCAAGTTAATACTGTAACTTTTTTTTTCCTTGGGGACAATAGAAAAAATGAGATGCCTTATCCAGACTCATTCAATGTGTGTTCATGATTTAAAAATCAGATTTAATGTAGCCGTGTAATCGTGTTATTATGGATGATGGGTAATACTGGTGGCAATTAAGTAGCCTTGACAACTAAATGAATTTTAATGAATGTCTAAATGAACTTGTCATATATATAGTGCCAAAAAAAAAAAAGAAGAGAAAATTGTAGTCATATACAGATAATTCTTAGAAAAAGTATCTCAAGTATGTGGTATTATAAGTTTTTACTATAATAAGAAAAATAAGATACAACTATAAAAAGTTTAGACTATATATATAGGTAACTCCTAGAATTACATAACAAGTGTGAAAATACCAAAATATTTTTTAAAAAAGTTCGGGTCGAGAGTAAACCTTCGAAGGTGTAGAGTATAATCAGGCTCCACATTTCCTATCATAATGGAATTGTTGTCTTCTCGGCAATCCAAGATATCCATTTACCTCATCGATCAAGATTATGATTCGCATTTACAACAACTTAGGAGATAGTAAGAATCTCAATCTTCATTGTTGGTAATCAATTATTGCCAGATGGAAGCTCCTTTCAATGGAGATTTAGGAAGAACTACGCTTTTCTTATATGGTGTGCCATGGAAAAATGTGAGTGAGACTTTTGACATCTATGTGATGCACAGGTATGCGGGACGAGGCAAATAGTGTGTTTGGAGAGTGGCAAAATGGGTGGTGTATGGATATAATGAGAGACTTTGAGTCTT
Source organism: Cornus controversa (assembly GCA_026545225.1). Lineage (NCBI taxonomy): Eukaryota > Viridiplantae > Streptophyta > Magnoliopsida > Cornales > Cornaceae > Cornus > Cornus controversa. The sequence continues at coordinate 40,500,153 of CM048854.1, forward strand.
TGAGTGGGATACAACACTCGTTACAATAAACGCCGTGAAACCAATAACACAAGTAAGAATACGACAGAAAAATAAACATGTGTTATACAAGATACAAAGATTAAGGTGATTTGACATGTAACCTACCTCCATGGTGATGATCCGACAAAAAAAGTTCACTATGCGAAAAATAGAAAATTATAAATTTCACGCCTCCAGCTCTTTGTCTCTCTTTGACTCTAAACTCTATCACCCTTGTATAAGGGTTACAAGAGAGTCACAACTCGGGATCTTTATTTGCAAGAGAAACGGGTCAACGCCACAATGGTAGAGTGTTTCTATTGTGATTGACTGAAAATAAAATTCGGGTCACAACTTCACAACACTACTAAAAAGTTATTCTCTCCAAAAGAATTGAATTGTCTATTTCCTTTGAGCAATGCTACACGTCATGAAAATATTTCATGAATTTTTTTCTTGAATGATGTGCCAATTAAATGGTGAGTTAGTATTGATTGGATTCCCCCATACATGAAATGTCAATGGTATTATCAGTTGCCACATCATTCATGAAAGCAATTCATGATAAAATTTCATGACGTTTAGCATTTTTCATTTCCTTTGGTGTATTAAATTGGAGTTGGAGTGTTTCTATTTAGATACACCTAACTAATTAATAAATGAGTAATGATAGTAAAAGTGAAAATGGAACTTCCAATTAGACACAAAATCTGTGAGGATGACTAATTACTGTGTGTGATGGGCCTCACATATCTGTGATGGTCAGCCCAAATTGAATCGCCTATGTGAGGGTCAGCCCATATTGAATCGGCTTAGGTATCAATTCTCAATCGGTAATACTTGTCATTTTTTTAATCAATAAAACTATTCAAAATTTGGACATTTTAGTGCAATTACTAAAGCATGTAATAGATCAAAGATAAGTTGGGCGAACCAATATTGGACCTTACCGTTCATTTGGAAATCCAAAGATGAACAATCTTATTGTGCATGTGATTTTACTGTTCAATTATTATTATTATTATTGCTCTTTTCATTATTTTTTATATAACATTTTGGATTCAAAATGATAAAGTTAACAAAATTTATGATTATAGTTGTGAACTGTTAATTTATTATATTTAAATTTTTCTAAAAAATATTATCATGAATATGTTTAGAATTGTATATAATTATTTAATTTATGCATATTAGGACAATCAAAACTTATATCAACTTTAAAACAGGACGAGTTTGGTAATTAATTTTTTCTTTGTACCATACCTGTTGCATTGACATTTCTAAATTGTCAAAAATCTGATGAAGAAACCTTGGTTTTGGATCAAATGCATCCTTAGCTATTTGAGGATTGCAAAACCAAATGACCCTTGTGTACTTGATCATCAAAATCAAAATTTTGACGTTTGTTTTAAGTGAAAGCTAGTTTATGATGGAATAAGAATTTTTAGAGGGATCAAATCTCCTAAAAATGTAATTTTCAACAGAATCCAAGGAGTCATTGCTAGTAGACTCTCAACCATATCATGTTACTCGTGGGCAGTGAAGAGAGTTCGAGTGGAATGGAATCTTTCCTCTTCATTCTGATTGGTCTGGACAGCATAGTTTCGGATTGATAGAAAGTGTGGAGTCTGATTATACTATACACTTTGGTCCAATTTTTAGAGAGGTATTTTAGTATTTTTCACACTTGTTATGTAACACTGGAAGGTGCCTATATATTTATACAGTCTAAACTCTCTTTAATAGTATCTCGTTTTTTTCGTCAGCATAGTGAAAATCTCGCAACACTAAAGACGTAATCCTAAATTTTGGATGAATTTTGTAAGGGTAATGCTATTCAGGCAAAATTCATAGACAGAAAATTTTACATTCATTGGATGCATGTGGTGAGTGTATGTGGTGGGGCCTACCACATGTATCCAATGGATATAAAACATTCTGCCTATGAATTCTGTTTACGAATTCTGCCTGAGTAGCATTGTCTTTACTTGCATATTTGATCTCTTTTTTATATTAATTTTTGCATCAATGCAATACCACCGGTTGATTAGGAGCATCTCTCTCTTAAACCAATCAAAATAGTTTCAGCCGGAGAGGTGCGGTCAATAGCTCTGTTACACAGTAACGGTCTTTTGTATGCATTGGTTGGGCCTTGGTTTATATTGGGTTGCTTCTCATACATTGTTAAGGCTATTTTTGTTCAAACCTTCTTGGTTTTGTTTGATCATTATGGGCCAGTCCAGCCATAGCCCAATCAGTTTTTGGACTTCTGTAATTACTTATTTACACATATATACAATTGCTTTAATTTCTGAAAAAGAAGAAGAAACTAGTTTATGTGGATAAGAGGAATGAGAAAATGTAACAAATATGGTAGGAATTGAACGTACCAATAAATGTGTACCCCTTGTTATGTTTCCTAGCATCAGATCAAATGCCAAAATAATTTATTTTCTCTTCTTTATCACAGCCCAATTACTTCTTGCAATTTTTGCTGCAAGCTTACACATGTGTGAGCCTGCATGCGATTTTTTCTTCCTAATTATGCAGTGAATCATTATATTCGTTTCATTATATATTAAAAAATGTATTATTTCTGTAATAAGTGATAGTCTCCTTTTTAAGTAAAAAGAACCATGCATGAACATAAATTTTGAGAATATATTATTTAAAAAAATTGTGCTCAGATTTTATTCTTACCTGTTGGAAAATTAATTCCGTTTTTGTTCGGCACAACGAAAGCACACAACATATCAACATGAAGATTCAAACAACAAATAAGAAATAAACACAAATAACACCAAAAAGAGACAATATTTTACATGATTTGGCCAAACATAGCCTACGTCCATGGAGAGGAGATTCCACTATCAATATCGAAGAAGATACAATCATAGAGATACATACACACACGGTGCACCTACATGATGCACTCTACACCTGTTCTCTGTCTCATCACGTATCTCTCTCCTCTACACACACTCTCTCTCCTTTCACATCTTCTTTCACGAGCACAACCCTAAAACCACAACTTTATAGTCACTGCCTCAAAACAAAACCCTCATTTTTTTAATGCCATGCACAATGTATACACACACACAAATACTGAATTCTTTTCTTTCCTTAGCCTTCACGTCTCCGAAGGCAACCCAAACAAAAACACACCTTAATTTCTTTCTTTTTTTCCCACGCAGGGCTTAACCTAAAAATAAAGCACACTATTTTTCTTATTTCTTTTTCACTCGTGGGTGGACCAAACCCAACAATCTCCCCCTCCACCCACAAGGGAGAGAAAACACCATGCGCACACACTTTGAGATACTTTCACCAGAGGATAACGACTGCTCTCCTAAACAAAAACTTCCCCACAACACAGAATCTGAAATGGGCATTTCATCAAACACCATCCGAGCGAATCCAACTGGAACATAATCCATCACCATCACTGTAACGCTCCAGTTCCCGACTCCTGGAGAACTCGAGGTTACTCCATCCATTAAGTCCAAATGGATTACTTTCTGCCCTCAAAGATTGCGAAAGCTTAACTCTGTTCTTGCACATAGAGGTGCAGAACTCAACTATATCCAATCCCCATGGGCTCTACATCAAATCATATCACCTTAGTGGGGACTTTATTTATTCACACTCTCACAAATCACTCACTTCCAGGACTCAGCACTTTGTGTGTTTGGAATCTAAAATTGAAACCCTTACCATTGGATAGATCATTCAAAAATACTCAATTTAAAAAAAAATCACACTCAATTTTGATTTAAAACGAAGAAGTTACGCTTGATTGAAGTTTGGGCAGATTTTAGAGAATGCTGTGAATAGTAACTTCGATGCATCGAATTGGGGAGTTAGATGCATCAAAGCTGCGATGCATCGAACATGTATGATCGCATGTATTACAACCTACTATTTCAGACTAAAAAATCTCAACTTTTAGGCTCCAAAACTCATCTAAAAGCTTAAAAATCATCAAAACATCACCCACAACATGTATAAATGATAAAAATATCATCAAACATCATTTTAAGCATGAATCCACATCTCTAAAAATCATATCCAAGAATTTATACATAATGGAATTAAAACCAACTTCTTCCATTCAAAATTCACAAATCACATATGGTCCATATATGATCATTACACTTGAAATTAGAGTATATCAACATAAATCAAATATAAATACAACCTCATTAACATAATTCACATGCCACAAACCGGCATGGACATCTATTTACATCATAAAAGGTCAAAAGTCCAAAAATGATTTTTTTCCCACGCAGGGCTTAACCTAAAAATAAAGCACACTATTTTTCTTATTTCTTTTTCATTTGTGGGTGGACCAAACCCAACAATCTCCCCCTCCACCCACAAGGGAGAGAAAACACCATGCGCACACACTTTGAGATACTTTCACCAGAGGATAAGGACTGCTCTCCTAAACAAAAACTTCTCCACAACACAGAATCTGAAATGGGCATTTCATCAAACACCATCCGAGCGAATCCAACTGGAACATAATCCATCACCATCACTGTAACGCTCCAGTTCCCGACTCCCGGAGAACCCGAGGTTACTCCATCCATTAAGTCCAAATGGATTACTTTCTGCCCTCAAAGATTGCGAAAGCTTAGCTCTGTTCTTGCACATAGAGGTGCAGAACTCCACTATATCCAATCCCCATGGACTCTACATCAAATCATATCACCTTAGTGGGGACTTTATTTATTCACACTCTCACAAATCACTCACTTTCAGGACTCAGCACTTTGTGTGTTTGGAATCTAAAATTGAAACCCTTACCATTGGATAGATCATTCAAAAATACTCAATTTAAAAGAAAACCACACTCAATTTTGATTTAAAACGAAGAAGTTACGCTTGATTGAAGTTTGGGCAGATTTTAGAGAATGCTGTGAATAGTAACTTCGATGCATCGAATTGGGGAGTTAGATGCATCAAAGCTGCGATGCATCGAACATGTATGATCGCATGTATTACAACCTACTATTTCAGACTAAAAAATCTCAACTTTTAGGCTCCAAAACTCATCTAAAAGCTTAAAAATCATCAAAACATCACCCACAACATGTATAAATGATAAAAATATCATCAAACATCATTTTAAGCATGAATCCACATCTCTAAAAATCATATCCAAGAATTTATACATAATGGAATTAAAACCAACTTCTTCCATTCAAAATTCACAAATCACATATGGTCCATATATGATCATTACACTTGAAATTAGAGTATATCAACATAAATCAAATGTAAATACAACCTCATTAACATAATTCACATGCCACAAACCGGCATGGACATCTATTTACATCATAAAAGGTCAAAAGTCCAAAAATGGTACTCAACAAGGTCTATTGAGCTATTTATGCTTCATCCTTCATTGGTGCCTTATTTGAAAAGTTTAGAATAAAGGGGTGAGCACCACTGCGGCTCAATAGAGATACCCCAACTTACTTAAGTGCTAACTCGACACGACCTACATGAATGCATGTCATTATATCACAGGTATCATCCAACATATACCATGTTCATTCATAAGCAATGCATATATATAAGAATGCACTAAACATACATCATGCTTCATGATTTAAAAATGAAAGCCATATCACACACTTGTCTTTCTCTCACGGACTCAACCCAATACCCTAGCATGATTCTTGATCAACCATGCGACCTCGGGCCTTTCCCACACAAATTTTAGAATTTACATCACCGAGAACATCGATCCTACCAGATGATGAAATCATTTTAATACGTACCACCGAGAATATCGGTCCTACTAGGTGGTGAAATCATTTCAATACGCACCACCGAGAACATCGGTCCTACCAGGTGATGAAATCATTTCAATACGCACCACCGAGAACATCGGTCTTACCAAGTGATGAAATATTTTAGAAATACGCTACCGAGAACATCGGTCCTACCAAGTGATGAGACCATTTCAAGACTTTCACCGAGAACTCCTACCTCCAAGGTGATTAGACCACTTTCCCCCATTTTATCACAACGGACAGATACATGCATTTCGAACATGTGTAGATCAAGCATTTAAAATTTCATGCTTCACAATACATAAGCTAGTTATAAAATTTCATAGCATGCATTTCATACTTATCAATCCACATATATATTTTCCTATATATGCAAAACCCTAGCATAAGTCACATATGCTCACAAAATCCACATAAGCACATACTTGTCATGCTTCGCCAATGCATATATTTTATATATAAAGAAGTATAAAGAAGGCATGCATTTTGCTCATACAACATCACCTAACACAAATATGCTCATTCACACATTTTCACAAAAGTGCATAAAACCTAGCATATAAGTGTACATACTCATTTCTCTCACTCATTCACCCTTCTTATCATGCATAACACCATATACATTCCCATTACATATAAGAGACTAAAGAGAGCAGAAATCACTCACATCCCAACCCTCTTACCACTCTAAAACATGCAATACACACCCTTAGCTCTCACCACTTCACCCAAAGCTCTAGAATCGATAAGTAGATGAGAAAGAACACCCCTACCTCGAAAATGAAGGCCTTCCAAGCACTTCTCAAAATCTTAGCAATGTCAATCTTGCTGAACCGCAACTTTGATCGATTTAAAGGGAAGCCCTAGCCTTCAGCGAATCTTGAATCCAAGCCGAATGGGTCTAAAATATAGAGAGAAGGGAGAGATATGAAGATGGAGACTTTTAGAGAGAGAAAGAGGCATGAGATATGGCTGGGAGTCTCAGCCACTGATATTTAAAATATTTAGGGCTTGTAAAAAGACCAAAATGCCCCCGGACCACTTAACGTACTTTCCCGGACTTTGTTTTCAATTTTAAAAACTCTTACGACCTCGAAATCACTTCCTCTACTCTCTAAAGATTTCATCAAAGCCATTCCCAAAAATAATTATTTTTAAAAATTTTTCGGATTCCCGGACCCACTTAAGTCACATCTTGGGCCCCGATTTGACCAAAAAGTCAAACTTCTCCAAATCTTTCGAAAACTTCTCAAAACCCTTAAAACACTTCCCAAACATGTTTTCCGCACTTAAAATATGTCAAACACTACTCAAAATTCATTTATGGCAATTATAATGCCAAAATGCAAAACCGACCAAAAGTGGTCACGGTCTTTACAATCACAAGGGCCATCAACTGAGTCAAATCCAAACACCAATGACTCAAACTCTCTCTACAATTATGAATTTTGAATATTTCTTTTTTCGGATCTCCACCATCCGACATCCGAACTCGAACCTTCGGATCTGACAAATAGAAACCTTCAGACTCTCTAAGACCAACCTTCAGCTCTAATACCACTTGTAGAGAAATTAATCCCCTTCTCATTAGGCATAGCAGAATCACACAACATATGAACATGGAGATCCGAACAACAAACAAGAACTAAACACAAATAACACAAAAATGAGACAAAATATTTTACATGGTTTGGCTAAACACAACCTACGTTTATGGAGAAAAGATTCCACTATCAATATCGAAGAAGTTTTAACCATAGAGATACAAACACACACAGTGCACTCTACACCTCTCTATCTCACCACATATCTCTCTTTTATACACACACTCTCTTTCTCCTCTCATATCTTCTTCCATGAGCACAACCCCAAAATCACAACCTCACAGGCACACTGCCTCAAAACAAAACCCCCATCTTTTTTAATGCCACACAAAGTGTGTGTGTGTATGTACACACACACACACACACACACACCAAAATACCAAAACTAATAAGGTTTCCCTTTTTTTCTTTCCTTAGTATTCATGTCTCCCGAGGCAACCTATGCAAAACACACCTTGAGTTTTTTTTTTCCACCCAGGGCTTAACGTAAAAACAAAATACTATTTTTCTTATTTCTTTTCACTTGTGGGTTGACCAAACCCAATGTTACCATTCCTCTCTCATTTCAATTATATATACAAGAAATACCACAATAACTCATTGGAAACCGTTTGGTGGCAGTTATTTTGTCTTTTAGTGGCATATTTTGTCGCCTTGAAATTTCATTTTGAGTTTGTAAATGACAATTCCTAATTGTTACCTAAGACATCAGCAACATTTTTAATTGTCGTTATATGCCAACCTCATATTTTTGTGGCTTTTTTGAAAACCGTCTCTAGGTTATTGCCATAGCCTATTGAGAATTTTTTAGTCAAAGGTCAATTTTGTTGTAGCTCCTTTGTGTGAAATTCCACAACAATGTTTGGGGAACTATACTTTTTGTCTATAATATGTCATGGCAAAATGAATTTTATGTAGTTGTGTGGTTTTGTTCTCATGGATAGTGGATAGTACGGGTGGTAAGTAACCTTGACGAATTAGTGAAATTTCTATAATTTTAATGAACTTGTAATATATCATCTTACATAAACATTATTGAAAAAGAAATGTTATTGATGAAGAAGTAAATTAAGTATTTACTGCGTAAAGGTATTAAATAAAGATGATTTTATGGCATGTGATTTGGACAACATCAATTTCAAGGAGAACGATATGTAAAGTACTAAATTAGTCCAATTACTTTGCCAAGTGAGTTGGCTAGTGAAATTTAATAACGAGTTGGACCTCACTTGCCATTCTATTACACCAAAAGCTTAAATTCGGAGGGTAAAATACTCTAATTTTAAAACAAGTATATAATCACATGATTTAGACATTTAATGCATAGATATTAATAATATGAGAAAATCATACAGAGTTGCAAAACATTTTTCTTTGTGATTACAACTCTATTTGATTCCATTACAACTTTAAACCTTTTTTGAACTAAAGGATATCCACTAGCTAATTATATTTCTTCTCATTTTAGGTACATGTCACACATCCTTCAAAGTTAGTTTCTTTGGGATCATATTTAACTCCATGTATCCAATCCCATGGACTAGTGTAACGGTATCATTGCCTAGAGTTACACTTCCTCCACTCTAGTTTAGGTAATTTTTAAAATAATCACGATTATAACAAAAATGTGTATTACCCCTATATTCTAGCCATCATTTGATACTATTAGGGTAAAGTGCATAAAACACCCCCGTAGTTTGAAAAATGTGCAAAAACCCCCCTTCTTGTTCACTTTCAACCATTGTAGTTTATATTTTGTGCAAATCAACCTTTTTGATATTTAAAATTACCTTTATACCCCCAAAATATTTCAACACAAAAATTATGAATATATATATATATATATATATATCTTATTGTAAGAAGTCCAAAATGCCTATCACCATCACAGTTCAACGTCTTCACGAAGATAAGACCCCCTACACTCCCACCGATGAGCCCTAGTGAAGACCGACATCCGGACCTCATCTTCTCTGGCTAAGCTCCGACAACCACATACCCACCACAAAGAAGACTCTCTCCACTGTAAGAGGCCACCCAAAATTGTGAATCACCAAGCTTTATCTGAGAAGACCCATTTTTGGGTCTTATCCAACTTTGGTCATCTTTTTCGTCCATTCATCCAATTCCAGCCACTATGTTTTCCACCAAACATCCCTCTCCACTATCGACTGCCAACACCTTTATAACCTTTACCTTTTGTCACACCAGTTATGTTAAAACAATATCCACAGGAATTTGCTTCTCAAAGAAGTCGTAACAAGTCCATTTTCTAAGCAATAGTAGCACCATTGACTTGGATCTCCATCACGTGTGTGCAAATACTTGCTTATTAAGTAACCATTAATGAGAAAAACACTGTCAAATGGATAAACAAAAAAGAAATATGATAACCACAAGAAAATTGATTTGTGGTTAGAAAATTATGTAACCAAACCCAATTAAAAAGAGAGATTCTAGCATTACTTGCCATAAGATGAACAGTGGGTGTCGGTGGACTGTGTTGGGGAAGATGAACAGTGAATGTGTGTATATGTGTGTGTCTATATATATATATATATATACATAGTTATATTAGATACTTCGTATATAATATCAGATTTAGGAATGAATGAAATTAATTTTGTATTTCTCATTGATCAATAAACACATAAATACAACAAGAGAATAACAAAATATTTGTTACAGATCTTATAAACTAGAGCTGTTACAAACTAATTCCTAAGTCTGCTATGTACAACTAATAAATGATTTGAATAATACAAAATAGAAAGTGTGAATAAGTCAAAATAAGTTGCTAAAACTAAATAGAACATTTAACAATCCTCTAGTATGCCCCCTTAAGATGGAGCTCGAGAAAGAAGTCCAATCTTGAACTTAAGTTGAAGAAAACATTGTCGAGGAAGAGGCTTTGTGATAGCATCAGCAATTTGATCTTCAGAAGAGACATAAGCAACACTAAAAACACCATTTTGAACCTGATCTTTAACAAAATGAAAATCAATTGCAACATGCTTCATTCTTGAATAAAAAATCAAATTTGAAGAGAATTGGTTTGCCCCAATGTTATCACAATAAATCACTAGAAAACAGGGAAGCTTAATACCAAGATCAGATAAAAGATAGCAAATTCAATTTAGTTCAACAGTAGTATTTACAACAGAGCGATACTCGACCAAAGTGGAGGATCTAGCTACAGTCCTTTGCTTTTTAGAACTTTAGGACATACGATTTTTATCGATATAAACAACATAGGCACCTGTGGAGGAAAAAATATCTTTGTCCCTTGCCCAATCGGCATCAGAAAAAGCATGCAAGTTGGGAGATGAGTCATGATAGATTTGTAAGCCATCATCAATGGTACCAACCAGATAACATAATAGTTGTTTAGAAAGGACCAATGCTCAATTGTTGGGTAATGCATATACTATGATCACTTGTTATTAACAAAGGCAATGTCTGGCCTTGTGAGTAGTAAATACTTAAGGCTGCTAACTATTGTTCAATACCCAAATGGATCAGATAAAGAGGAGCCCAAGTTTAACATGAGAGAAGGACTGGTTGGCATTAGAGTGAGAACAAACTTGGATTCTCGCATCTGTATTTGAGTTAAAAGGTCCATAATATAAAGTCATTGAGAGAGTAACATATCATTTTTGTTTGGGACAACCTCTACACCCAGAAAACAAGTTAGTAACCCAAGATCTTTAATAGAGAACTGCTGAGCAAGAACAATCACAAATCGATTCACAATGGTGGTATTTTTACCTGTGAGAATTATGTCATAAACATAGACAATGAGATATAGAGTATGACCATCAGTATTGAAGACAAATAAAGAAACATCATCATGTGAATTCTTAAAGCCAGAAGAAAGAAAAAAAATTTGAAGTTCCTGATACTAGGCTCAAGGAGCTTGTTTCAAGCTATAGATTGCTTTTCTGAGTTGGCATACATGTGATGAGTTGTCTCTATAAGCAAATCCTAGTGGCTGGGACATGTAGACATTATCTAAAAGGTTACCTTGAAGGAAAACATTATTTACGTCAAGTTGCCTTAATGACCAGCCACGACTCACAACTATACTGAGCACAACTGATCGGCGTTAAATGTTATGCATTCTAGTCTCTTAACTTGTGTATTTTATTCTCTTAGTAATAAATTATTTTGTTATTTTACTTTGTTTTAGCATTTTTTGTATTTTCAGGGCCTTAATGATTATTTCAGTTAAAACCATAATTTTGGGCTTTTAAAGATGATATGCAAGAAGGTTAGATGAAGCCTACATCAAAGGGATCCATTGAACTCCATATTTTAACTCAAATCAGCCCAAGATAGAGGTCCAAGAGAATTACAGCTGCTTAAAAAGGTTTCAGGCTTGAAGCCCAAATCTGCGTATAATACAGTCTTAATCCTGTTTTGAAAAATGGACCATAAGTGTTATTTTCGAGCCTCAAATTGACTTAATTTTTATATAAATTGAACAAAATTTGATTATGCACACTTTTGTATTTCACAAAAATTCTGTGAATCGGACTTCTAGTGGGTCAAAAGTTGGGCCGAACGTCAGTAGGAAAAACCCACCTAATTAGTGCTGCGGGAAAAAGTAATTAATTCCTAATTGGATTAGGAATTTGATGTACTCTCTTGGTTATTGAAAGTGACAAATTGGGGCAGTATAGGAGAGGCTTGGCAGCAACTTTGAAGAGCTTTTGGAGTGGAGAATCATTGGAGAACAAGGCGTATCATGAGCGGCTAGTTCAGCCACTAGGGTTTTGATGTAGCCCTAACTAAACATCACTGGTTTGATTGTTCTAATTATTGGAGATTTTTGTATTCATTCATAGATTGTATAATTTAGAGGATTCTTATTATAGAATTAAGCAATAAAAGTCTTATAAATTCAATTTCAATGATTTCTTATCTTGTCATAGATACTTGATTGTTGTTATTGAACTCATCCCTCTTGTTTTCTGTGATCATAAGAGTGATTATTACACAATGGTTTTCACTGAATATATCATTAAAAGATTTGATGGATTATGCCTAGAGAAGATGGACCATACTGCACCTTAGATTAAAGTAGTTAGACAGATGGCCCATGCCAATCGAAGATAGTCCATGACTTAGCCTTAATCATATGTTATCTTCTTGACGGATGGAGGTGAGCTTGTAGCCACTGACACCACTTATGCATGATATGATTCCCCATAGTTAGTTCAATTGACCATTAATTGCGAAGTTAGTGGTGAAATCAATTACCCTAGACTTATCTTATATTCTCTACATTCCTTAGTTTTTCTTGCCTCTGTTCAATTGCTTCATTAGTTAATTTAGATATAAAAATCAGTATCTTATTTCTTTTAAATTTAATTAGAATTAGTCCTAACAATTTAACACAATCAGACCACAGTCCCTGAGGTTCGACACCCCTTTCGATAGCCTTATTCTGCAAGGAATTCATTTTATTGCGAAGTGTGGTAATTTTTAATTGATATACTTTTTGAGTCACACTCACACATGAATCAATTTTTGGCGCCGTTGTCGGGGACTGGCTATTTGATTATTTGGATTTTTAGAATTAGTTATAATTGGATTTTTAGTTTAGGAATTATTTATTTATTTATTTATTGTTATTTGATTATTTTTTTTCTTTTTATTTATTTATTTTTCTTTTGTAGTATTAATTTGTTTTGTTTTATTTTATTTATTTATTTATTTATTTTTAGTTTAGAATTTTTATTTTTGCTACTAATCTAATTTATTTTATTTTGTTTATTTTTTTTCCTGTACTTCAATCACCATACCATTGAGCAAGAGGAAGAGATTATTTACATCATGGATGGCGTGCGTGGTAATCATGAGGATAACAAGATTGTGCCTAATGCTGTTGTGAAAAAAACGAGATTGATTAGAGACTACTACGTCCCAGAGACTTATAATGCACCAGCTGATTTTCAATTACCTAATGTCACAGCACAGAACTATGAGATCAAGCCCAGTATCATTCAGATGTTGCCATCCTACTTTGGGCTGACTCATGAGGATCCGTACAAGCACTTGGATGAATTTATAAAAGTTTGCTCATTAACGAAAATTCACAACTTCTCTGAAGATGCTTTTCGGATGCGACTCTTTCCATTCTCTCTAAAGGAGAAGGCCAAGTATTGGTTCAGATCTCTACCGGTGAGTTTTATCACTACATGGACTCAAATGCAAAATGAGTTTTTGAAGAAATATTTTTCGATAGGGAGGACTAATCAATTCAGACGAGTTATCACTGGTTTCTCTTAATTTGAGGGGGAACAATTCTATGCGATATGGGAGAGATTCAAGGACCTTCTTAGGAAGTGTTCTCATCATCAAGTTTCAATGTGGCAGTTAGTGCAGTGTTTTTATGAGGGGATGACAGAAGGTAATAGACAGATAGTGGATGCATCATGCGGGGGCACTTTTATGTTAAAAAGTGAAGATGAAGCATGGACTTTGTTTGAGAATCTCAGTGACAATTCTTTGCAACATGTATCTTTATCTCGTTCGAGTAGACCATCCAATACAAGGAGGATAGATGATATTTTTAAGATTGGTTATGCAGATCTTATGTCTACCATTGTAGATGCTGTGGTACAGAGAGTGGTGCAACTCATGGCGGCTGGTCAAGTTCCTAATCCATCTTCATATCCTCCTATGTTTGAGCTATGTGATTTTTGCTCAAGTCCTATGTATCATGTGAATAATTGTCCTTCACTTGGGCAAGTTTTCAATCTTTCACAAGAGCAAGGGGCAGCAATTCAGCCCACTTTTTAACCTCAGAACTTTGTGCCTTCACAATCATATCAAGAACAAGTTCCCGGCACAAAGAAATTCTGTTATTGAAGACAAGATGGCAATTGTCCTAGAAAAAATTGAAAAGCTTTACTCTATTGTAGAGATAGTGCAAGCAACTACAGCAATAGTTCAATCCACTACTTAATTGGTTCATTCTCACTCTCAATCGATTGCCAAACTGGAATCTCAGTTTGGACAACTTGTCAATGCCGTGAGTAGAAGAGAGGAGGGGAAACTACTAAGCCAACCAGTTGCCAACCCAAGAGGGGTTCACGTCCTTGATAATATTTCTTCTTCAAGCAACTCACACCATGAGCAGATTCAAGCCATCACCACTTTTAGAAGTACAGAAATAATTGACAACAAGGTAGGGGAGAAGAAAGAAGAAGAAGAAGAAGTGCTCAAGAGTCCAAATTCTGAAATTTTTTATGAGCTTAAGGTGAAATTGAATACTTTTAATTCCATTCAACATCCTCTAGATGAGAGTGATTGTTTCTTCATGGATGACTTTGATGATTATGTTGAAGAAGTTGATCCGGTTGCTCTATCACATGATGTTGAGAAGTCCATTGAGGGGGTGAATGATTTACTTGATGTAGTGGCCATGAAAAATACTCCACCTTGGAGGATTCCGATTGAGCCATTGCCTATTCTTTCTAGCATTCCTCCAATGCCATCAGTAGAATCTCCTCCATGGGTAAAATTGAAACATCTTCCGTCAAGGCAGAGAGATGTGTTTTTCAAAGTCAATGAGACCATTCCGGTTACTTTGAGTTCGGTACAAGGGATTGAGGATCATATAGGAGGGATGAAATTAAATCTCATCAAGAGATGTGGCATTGGATGAACTTTTAATTCAAGTTGATGATCGTCGCCTACGGACGTTAAATTGTAGGATTTGTATGTATTTCTATTCTTTAATTATTTTAGTTTTATTTTATTTTTATTTTATTTTATTTTTTTAATTTTTAGTTTATATTTTTCTTTATTTTTCTTCTATTATTAGTTGTGTTTTAATGTGTTTTCTTTGAGTTTTTGATTTATAAGTTGCTTTCAGGGGATGTTAAGAGGTGTACTGAGGTATTTGGACTCAAAATGGGTAAAAAATAGAGGTCTCGGTCGACCTTGGGCGATAGACACTTTGAAAATACCCTTCCCGGTCGACTCTTGGCTATAGAAACTCAACAGGATCCAGCAGAGGGGATCGATCGCCCCTTTGATGGGGGATCGATCACCCCCATTGGATTTTTAAAGGAGCACAGCAACAGCTGGGCGATCGATCACCCAGCCCAAGGGGGATCGATCGCCCCAGCCCATCTAAGCCCACCTGTTCTGATTTTGTGCTATTTAGCCCCCTTTTTGCCCTACATGCTCCCACTTGGAAAATTTAAGTCTTTGTGCCTCTCGTACAACATTATACACTCTAAAATCTTCTACTTTAATTGCCATACACCTACTTGATCATCATCATTCATCACCATCAAGATCATCAATTCCAACTTTTTATTCTCCTCCATCATTAAAAGTTTAACTTTTTTATATTTCCTTCTTCACAAGAGGTGTGAATTAATTGTGGAAGTAGGGTGATTTCTTTGAGGGATTTTGTGCTACAAGTTTGGGGGAGGACATTGCACATTAATTGTAGACTATTTGGTTGATTTTGATGTTCCGACACCACATTCTCTTTGATTTTTCGGAGGTAACTATCTTTTTTTATTTTTATTTTTAATTTTCTTTTCTTTATTTTCTTTTTCATATTTTTTTTTCTTTTCTCTTTTCTTTCTTGAATAAAAAAAAAATTTCTATTTCATTTTTATTTTCACCCATATTATTTCACTTGGTCTTTGGGGTATAGTGGTTTGTTTTGACAGGTTGTTGCATTCAAGTTTGGGGGTGTGCTTGCCTTGCCTTCTTGCTATTGGTTTGCTATATTTTCTCGCCACTACTCCATGATCATGGTAACATCGTTCTTACTCTTCTCTATGCTTTGATTGGGTGTACATTGAGGACAATGTACAGTTTAAGTTTGGGGGTGAGGTGATGCCTATTTTTGTGCTTGATTGCATATGGGAGAAATTTTTGTGAAATTCTTCTTGTTTTAGGATTTTTGTTTATTTTATTTTTTTAGTTTATTTATTTATTTTATTTTGTTTTATTTTTAGATAGAATGTTTTGACATTATTCAAGGGATTAGTACCTTATGTAGGTGCGTAACTTGCAATTTTTGAGTATGTTTTAAATTTTTGGAAATTGTGGTTTAAATTATGTGGTTTTAATCATGGTTTGCATTGATATGCTTTGGAGTGATTGATTTTAGTTCCTTACATGCACAGACACACTAGCATAATCTTATGGGGTATAAACTTTGGTTTTGAGTTATTGAGTTACACATGCTTGGTATTAATTAGTATCTCTTGAGAATGAGTACCGATGATGTGTTTTACTTGACATCAATGAAAAAAAAATGAAAAAAAAGAGAAAAAAAATATGTTGAAAGCAAATCAATTTGATCATTTTCATGAGTAATCGGGCCTCTATACTTCAGGAAGCACGGAGTGTTCGCGTCAAAAGTGAAAGGATGAGAAAAGATGAGCATTGGTTGTCTTGATTTGTAGCCTGATTGATTCGAGTAATTAGGTTCTTCGGGGTATCTTAAAGCCTAGTGCCCTAAAGCCATATGGTTTGGGAGTCACTGACTGAAAGCTTAGTACATGGATCTTTCAGAAAGCTCAATAGATCAAGACATTGCACAACCAATAAAGCAATGAAAAAAAAAGAATGAGAAAAGAAAAAAAAATTCATGTATTCATGTTTGGAAGTATGATTTCAATAAGGGGAGCTAGTGAGTTGAAGGGGTATGTGCCTTAATATATTCAGAGCTGGGTTATGCTACATGAGATGACTGCTAGTTCACTTTACACGAGGGAGTTAGAGTTGATTATTTTGAGATATGTTGATGTGAATTATGTGTGGGGACCATTGATTTGAATTATAGAATTTGAAAGTTTGGAATTATTCTTGAATGCAAGTTTGTAACTATATATTGTAATCTTCTTCTTGAATTAATATTGAAACAGAATTTTGAATGTTTGTGGGTAACATTTCTAGAAACCCTCACGAGACTATACTTATCTACTAGGGGGAACCTAGGGGTTTAAAGGCTTGTTGCATATGCTAAATGCAATCGTTTCTCCCACGAAAGTGGAGTTGGATAGTTTAGTTAGTGTTTAGTAGTTTCTTTTGTTTTAGTTTTGTTTTATTCTATTGCTAAGGGACTAGCAATATGGAAGTTTGGGGGTGTGATTGGCGTTAAATGTTACCTATTCTAGCCTCTTAACTTGTGTATTTTATTCTCTTAGTAATAGATTATTTTGTTATTTTACTTTGTTTTAGTGTTTTCTGTATTTTCAGGGCCTTAATGATTATTTCAGTTAAAACCAAGATTTTGGGCTTTTAAAGATGATATGCAAGAAGGTTAGATGAAGCCTACATCAAAGGGATCCATTGAACTCCATATTTTAACTCAAATCAGCCCAAGATAGAGGTCCAAGAGAATTACATCTGCTTAAGAAGGTTTCGGGCCTGAAGCCCAAATCTGCGCATAATACAGTCTTAATCCCATTTTGAAAAATGGACCATAAGTGTTATTTTTGAGCCTCAAATTGATTTAATTTTTGTATAGATTAAACGAAATTCGATTTTGCACACTTTTGTATTTCACAGAAATTCCGTGAATCGGACTTCTAGTGGGTCAAAAGTTGGGCTGAACGTCAGTAGGAAAAACCCACCTGATTAGTGCTGCGGGAAAAACTAATTAATTTCTAATTGGATTAGGACTTTGATGTATTCTCTTGGTTATTTAAAGTGACAAATTGGGGCAGTATAGGAGAGGCTTGGCAGCAGCTTTGAAGAGTTTTTGGAGTGGAGAATCATTGGAGAACAAGGCGTATCATGAGCGGCTAGTTTAGCCACTAGGGTTTTGATGTAACCCTAACTAAACATCACTGGTTTGATTGTTCTAATTATTGGGGATTTTTGTATTCATTCATAGATTGTGTAATTTAGAGGATTCTTATTATAGAATTGAGCAATAAAAGTCTTATAAATTCAATTTCAATGATTTCTTATCTTATCTTAGATACTTGATTATTGTTATTGAACTCGTCCCTCTTGTTTTCTGTGATCATAAGAATGATTATTATACAATGGTTTTCACTGAATATATCATTAAAAGATTTGATGGATTATGCCTAGAGAATATGGACCATACTACACCTTAGATTAGAGTAGTAGACAGATGGCCCATGCCAATCGAAGATAGTCCATGACTTAGCCTTATTCATATATTATCTTTTTGATGGATGGAGGTGAGCTTGTAGTCACCGACACCACTTATGCATGATATGATTCCTATAGTTAGTTCAATTGACCATTGATTATGAAGTTAGTGGTGAAATCAATTACCCTAGATTTATCTTATATTTTCTATACTCCTTAGTTTTTCTTGCTTCTGTTCAATTGCTTCATTAGTTAATTTAGATATAAAAATCAGCATCTTATTTCTTTTAAATTTAATTAGAATTAGTCCTAACAATTCAACACAATCAGACCACAGTCCCTGAGGTTCGACACCCCTTTCGATAGCCCTATTCTGCAAGGAATTCGTTCTATTGCGAAGTGTGGTAATTTTTAATTGATATACTTTTTGAGTCACACTCACACATGAATCAACAACATGAATTATAGTTTGTTTAACCACATAACTGAATGTGTCATGATAATCTATTCCAGGACGTTGGTGAAAGCCTTTGCAACCAACCGAGCCTTGAACCTATCAACATAACCATTGGATTTGTGTTTAGTTTTAAAAATTCACTTACAGCTAATGAGATTGTGACTTGTATTAGGTGGAACTAACTCCCATGTTCCATTCTTGACCAAAACATCATACTCTTCAGACATAACCCGATTCCATTTATGATCTTTGAGAGCATGGGTCACCGTGGTTGGTTTAAGGTCATTGGATTTGGATAGTTGAATGTGAAGGTTCATTTTTTTTTTTTGGGTTTATAAATGTTATTCTTGGTTCTGGTGGTCATTCTATGAGTACTTTGTGGATGAGTTTCAAGTGGATTATTACTTGGTGTTGGTTGTTGGAAAGTGGTGTGAGTGGTAGGTTTAGGTGAGGTTAATACAAGTAAGGTGTCGGACATGGGTGATAGTGATGGAGCTTCGCTGGGCAGCTGTTGATGAGCGTCCATTGCAGATGGTGTATTGAGTGGTGATACCAAAGACGTTGAGGAGACACGAAATGGTGGTGGAATCCAAGTGGCAATAGAGTTGGATTGAGGATGAGGTGATTGTTTGGAGATGTGGGTGAAGGGAAGTGAGGACTCAACAAACTTAACATGTCAAGAGACATAGATTTTGGAAGTTGAGGGATCAAGACAATGGTAGGCACTTTAAGTTAAAGAATATCAAATGAAGATACATGGTTTGGAACGATAATCTAGTTTGTGAGTTGTATATGGTCTAGCTAGGGGCAACAGTGTCACACCCCAAAAATTCAAATCGTTAGGACTCCCCCAGTTCGAGCCTGAACTCCGGGTTGTGAGGTGTCATAATCGCCTGATCGTCACTCCACGACCCAAACAACTATGACAAACTACCATTATCTCTCTCGGTTCCTACCCGGACCATCGAGATCATTACAAATAGCGAAAGTCTTTACATTGTCAAATATACATAATTGAATGATATACATAACTTATAATGATCAATTTCAAAGTTTAATATTTAACCGTGCTCCAATACCGAGCATAAACTAAAATTATAAGGTATAACTTTGGTATGTTTTCAAAAATACTAAAGAACATATACAAGATGAAAGCTTTGCATAAAGTCCACAAGTCAGATATGCATTTCAAATGTAAAACTCAAAGTGTTCTTTAAAGAAAGCTAACAACAACCCGTGCCAACTCATGGTTGAGAAGGCTCCGCCACGTCTTTGCCATAATTACCTGAAAAAGAGTTAATCCTCATGGGATGAGCAACCACACGCTCAGTAGGAATGTTTAAAACATAATTTTGCAAGTCGAGTGAATACCACATAACACATAATCATGTTATCATATAACGCACAACTCATACACAGACAACCATGCTAACAATTATGCCATGAATGCATATGTCACACATACATGACATACAATAACAATTGGCCCGAATCTCGACTATTGGCGATCCGACTAGTCACAACCATTTTATTTCACCCCGAATCCTGACTCTTGGTCATTCGGTTCCTACAAACCTTTTTACATCACACACCCGGATGCCGACTCTTGGCTATCCATTTTCCACAACCCTTTTCACATGCGCACTCATTCTATATATATGAAATGCATGAACAAATCATATTTTTATGCTCATGTTCATATCATCTCACGCCAAGCATTTATATCAACAATAAAACATGATTTTCATTTAATCATGATCTTTTAGACAATTTATCAAACACGTAAGTATCATATTCACATATAGACATGTAACATATATAATTCTCCCATATAACACCTTCAACATATTATACAAACATTCAAAATAATTTATAAGCATGTAATCACATTAATTCACATTGAGAATTTCACAAAATAGTGTAACCTAGCATGCTTTAACCAAAGAAAAACATCTAATCATACTTACATAGTCAATTGGTTTTCATAGACAACCAATATACTCACACAAACCTCAGACTCCATGGGTTAGACATCCCTACCTCAATTTGGAGTGAAAACTCCAAAACCTCAAATTGTGAAAAAAAATAGTACAATTGATAACTAACTCTATAGGAATTCAAATTGTCTGCTCAAACAAAACAAAATTTTCAGCAGATACATACTTTCTTTAAAAATTCACCAAAAATATTATACAAATTTAAATCACATGAATCCAAGGCCATGTGAAAGCTAACTTACTCTACCATCATCTTAATTAATCAAAAGAGCAGGTACGCCAACCTTTTACTCTGATATTTTTTAGATTCATTCTACAACAAGTTTATGTTCAAACTTATTTTGAATTAACTCAAAATTTTATTCACAAGTTGAGTTATTACCAAAATAATTCAAGTGTGATAGACGCAGTCGTGAGAAATATTTAATAACTCACTCAATTCTTATCCAAATGAGACCTATGATACATCAAAATAAAGCTAAGACATAGATCTATATCCTTAAATTTTTTTGTAGTATTTGGATCAATATAACCTCTGAAAACTAAAACATTCTCAAGGTGGCAAATTGCTACCTAGTTTGCTCTCAACATAAAGTGTGATTTTTTCTAGCATTAAATCACATATAATACTTGTAGAGTAAGTGATTTTTTCTAGCATTAAATCACATATAATACTTGTAGAGTAAAGAACAAAAGAGTCAAACATCTTTACCTTAGTTTAGAAGAGCTTCTAAATAAAATTTTCCAAATTCCTAAATCCCACCAAAATTAATGTTGTCCAAATTCGACTTCGAATGGATCAAACTCGAGCCCTCGTTGCGTAGATTAATCATTTGTTCTTCAACATTGTCCAATTCTCGCTACAAACTCCTCAATTTTAATAAAGAAGGAAGAATAATAATATATGGATTTATAACCCTCTTAATTGGCTAAATATAATGAGAGAATTAGGGTTGTATTTTCCTACTTCTCTTTTATTGACCTAGCCTCCCTCATTTACAACAATACCCTTTATCATTTACTAAACCTTCCCGGGCTCCATTTTCAATTTTGAAAACTCCGATGGACTTGAAATCGATTCTATATCGCGTTAAATATTTTGTTTAGTCTATCCTCAAAATTTGGTCTCATTTCGGCACCTTCGGTTTTTAAAAATTTTTTTTGGGCCCACTTGACCTACGTTTCAGGCCCGCTCAATCCGAAAAACTCAATTTTTGTTAAATGCTCCTAAAAATTTTCTGGACCATTATACAAGTCCCCAAACATGTATTTTTACATTTAGAACACATATATTTTCATGTAAAACATCTATATGATAATAAATAAAAAAAATAAAAAGAAAACCGGCCAAAAATGGTCACAGTCTTTACAAACAGAGATAGCCAAAGATTCTTAGTTTGAAGTAATGAGGAGCAGTTCAAAAAATATTTTCATATGGAGAGGAGAGATTGATTGTGGGTGTTGGCATAAGATTGATTAAGTAAACTGTTGTAGCAAATACATGAGACCAGTAAGCAAGAGGAAGAGAGGCATTAGAGAGTAGTGCTAGACTGGTTTCAACAATGTGAAGATGTTTTTTTTCAGAGAAGCCATTGTGTTCAGGTGTGAGGGGGTGTAGTGAGATGAGAAATTTCATTGGTTGCAAGGAAATTAGTAAGAGCTATGTATTTTCCATCATTATCAGGGTATAATGTCTTGATGTTTTTGTCAAAGTACTTTTCAACGATAGTTTTAAATCAAATAAAAATAGCTTTGACTTCTGACTTTTCAACGATTGTGAAGTGATCAATAAAGATTACATATTATTTAAATCCCTCATTTGAAAATATTGGTGAAGTCCAAACATCAGAAAAGATAGTTGCAAGAGGTTGAGAAGAGACAAGTGTGGGTGTTGAGAATAATAATTTATGACTTTTATAACAGATACAAGCATTATAAGAAAAATTAGATAACACAAAGGACGCGAGGCCTAGTTTATTACTGGAAACAATGTGTTTCAGAATTAAAAAAGCTGGATGTCCTAATCTATGATGCCACTTAGATTAGGAAGTTTTTATGCTAGAAAAGGCAAGTAGTGGGGAAGATACCGACCACTCATATACGTCATCTTTAGTTTGGCCCTTCAGAAGTGTTGCCCCCGTGTGAAGTTCCTTCTCAAGAAAAATAGATGGTAATAATTCAATTGAAATATTGTTTGTGTTACAAAATTGTGAAATTGAGATTTGATTCTTTTTCATATCAGGAGCACAAAAGGACATTGTTTAATTAAAAATTGGTTTGAGAAGTTATGAGAGAGGTAGAATCAGTGTGGGTAATGGGGAGACCCGAGCCATCTCCGATCATAATGTTATCCGAGGCATTGTATAGAGCATGCATTGAGAGATTGTTTAGATCAGAGGTAACAAGGTGAGAGACACCATTGTCCAAGAGCTAAGCTGGATTGGTAGGAGAACTAACAACATAGTGTGCCTGAGGTTGCCATGGTGAAGTATGTTGATTAATTGGAACATTGGAGTTGTTGGAGAATTGAATTGGTACCAGCTGGAATGAGGGACACCTTTTTGCAGTATGGCCTTGTCATATCTAGATTTGGCAATATCCCAAGTATGGATGAGAAGGACGATTTCCTAGAGTTGAGGTTGGTCTGCCATTGGTTGGTGTGAAATACCAATTTGTATTATTGTTGGAGGGGCACCAGGAGGTATTGTTGTTGCCTGAGCCTGATAATGGGCGCCAATTTGTTATGTTTTGATTGGGGGGATTCGCAGTAGCAGGAAAGTGAGATGGTTTTGGTTTTGTTGTTAGCAATGATGGTTTAAAGTTGAGCAATTTTTCATGAAGCTTTTCAAAGGTAATTGGGGTATCACTGGCTTGGACAACATGAACTAGTTCCTTGTACTCATCACTGATGTGGCTAAACTTGAATTATATTGTAAGCTTATTTTTGCCCCTTTTATCAAAATATAATTTAACCACTCGCAAGAGTACGAATCTTTGTAGATACGGTTCTATATAGAGGGTATCGATCCCACGAGGACTAGTCGTAATTGTCTTAAAGAAAGATTTATTCCACTTTAATCCTAAAAATGAGATTTTGATTTTTGTTTATAAAACTATTGCATGAATGTAAAAATAATAAATTTAAAGAGTTAAAAGTTGGGAGAGAGAACTAGGGGTGGTTTCCACCACTAGCCATTCACATGTCCATAAATGTAGCAAGCTTGGGATTCATAAATTAAATGTCTAACAATGTCATTAGGCTTGTGACCTCAATGACATATCAAAAGATTAATGTGTGTGCAACCTATCATAATCCATCTTCAACAAGCATAGCTCTTCAACCTAACTAATTATCCTACTCTCTAAGTGAACCTACATGCATCCAAACTACCTTATCTTGGCATGGTTTATACAAGCAAACACAACACATTCATTTAAACACCATTACTTAACCATCATTTGCCCTTCTTGTGGAAGAAACAAATGTTGTGCATTCACAAGATAGATTCTACTCTAAGACAAGAATAAAATGAACATCAAATGAATATATAAAAGAGATGTAAAAGTGTACATTGTCATTAGACTAAATAATCAACATTTACACATAAATCCCAAGATGCTACAAAAATAAACAAGTTTACATGGCTAGGGGTATCAACCACACCCTAGTAGAGAAGTTAGTTGGTCATAGCAGCCTTGCACTCTTCCATTGATGGAGAAAATGAAGCTTCAAGGTCTGGTTTAGCTCCTTCTTCTCCTCTCCCGAATCTCTCTTTTTTTGTATGTCTGATGTGTGTATGAGATATTAGAGAATGACCTCTTTTTGTACTTTATGGCCTCTTTTTCAACCTTGGGGCCCACCATAAATATATATATATATATATCAATATATATATCAACTATATCAAGAATGTCTCCAAATGTCTTGTTCAAGTCAGACAATCCCTCTAAGTCGTGCAAAAAGGGGGATTTTGTTGCAAGTGAGAAGAGCAGGTGAGCAAGTGGGTCTGCAGAATCTCGATCAATCGAAATGGGAATCTCGATTGATCGAGATTTCGATCAATCGAAATCAAGTCTCGATCAATCGAGATCTTGATTGATCGAGATTAACATCTCGATTGATCGAGATGCCTTAGCTTTAATTCTGAACTTTGCTCTTCAGATGCAAATATCATCAAACCTTGCTCCTTTTACTACAAAACCTGCAATGCATCAAAAATACAAAAATACCGTAAACGTATCTCGGTAAACGTAAAAATAGGACTAATATATGCAATAAAGAGGGTTCAATTACATAGTATTGAACACTTATCAATCACCAAGTCCATCGAGTATTTTCTATGTGAGATCCTCTGTATCAAGTGGTGCTTCAAGAAGAGCAAGTTCATCAACTCTTGCTTTTATTGCCTGCAAAAATTCAGTCATGCTTTCAGGACCTTTTGTGATCTTTTCTAGTTTACTTTTAACCTGTTTGATGCGTCCACGAGAAGGCTTGACGTATGTGTTGGCCAAGATGGTCCATGTTTCACGAGAAGTTTTGGCTTAAGCAATAACTGGAATAATGGTCGGGGAGACGGGGCCAATGATGGCATTAAGAATTAGTTGGTCCTATCGAATCTAGATAATATGATCTGGATTTGGTCTAGTGGTGCTATTTTGGGTGTGGGTGGCTGCTGGACATGGTTTTGATCCATCAACATAGCGTAGTAGGTCATAGCCAATGAATAAGGTGTGGAATTGTAACTTCCATAAGATGTAGTTGCTGGATATGAGTTTAAGAGGGATTTGTGCAGCCACATTGATGGTGATGAGGGTGTTATGAGTATCATTGGTGTTGTGAATGGTGGTTGAGGTCGAGTTGTTGGTCATGGCTGCTAGAGAAGGAAATGAAGAAAATAGGATTGGTTACCACTTAGAGGTGCTCTAATACCATATCAGATTTAGAAACGAATGAAATTGATTTTATATTTCTCATTCATCAATAAGCGTATAAATACAACAAGAGAATAACAAAATGTTTGTTACAGATTGTATACACTAGAGATATTAGACACTAATTCCTAAGTCTGCTATGTACAACTAATAAGCGATTTGAATAATACAAAATAGAAAGTGTGAATACGTCAAAACAAGTTACTAAAGTAAGGAGAACATTTAACAATCTTATTATTAGGGCAAATGACGAAAATAAGTGTATTATAAATATAAGGGCAAACGGCAAAAACCTGCCTCTCATTTACCTCAAATTCAAAATTGTATATTTTTGCAATTTTATAAATCCTATTTTTTTTGAATGATCATGTCATCAATTTTCAACAATACCACTAATTCATACATTTTGATATATATATTTATATTTTCTAAATTAATGTTACCAAATAATTAGCCATTGTAAAATAAGGTAATTATCAAAAAAATATTGTCTTTGTAAATTACCAAAATCTTGTTTTTGTTCCTTTCAAAAAATATATAGTAGTTGGAATATAATGTTAGCAAATGAAAGTAAAGTATTTTGAATTGAAATATATATTTTTTTGTACGTACACATTTGATTATGATTAAATATTTATAAAAAAAAAATTTGAATTGTTTGTTCACCACCAAAACAACCACTTGAAATTGAAACTCAACCATTCCATTATGAACCAACCAATTCACTATTCATTTGTCAAATGGTGCTTGGAGAGTTCCTAATTGTTGATCTAAATTATTAATTATCTTCAAATTAAAATAAAGATTATATAAGGAAAATAATATTTTGTAAAAGCTTGAAATTTTTAATTTTAAATCAGTTTGGCAAAGATATAGAATTAGTGGTTTGACACATGCTCGAGATTTGAAAATATCCGGTTATTTATTTATTTTTGGTAATTACCTTATTTTAAAATGGCTAATTATTTGGTAACATTAATTTGGGAAATATAAAATAGGGAGGAGGTGGTTTTGTGATTTTTTGAAAGCAGATAAGTGGGTTTGGAATGTGACCATTAGATTAAATTCACCAGTCAAATGAACTTGTCATATGTCATCTTACATAATATATATATATATATATATATATATATATATATATATATATATATATTTGAAAAAGAAACATTATTGATGAAGAAGTATATTAGGTATCTATAACTGAAAAGACATTAAATAAGGATGATTTTATGGCATGTCATTTGGACAATATTAATTTCAAGAAAAATGATAAAGTACTTAATTATTCCAATTACTCCATCAAGTGAGTTGGCCAACTGAATTTAGAAAGGAGTTGGACCTCACTTGCCATTCTATTTGACCAAAAACTTAAATTCAGATTGTAAAATACTCTAATTTTTAAATACGTATAACTTGAGAAAATCATATAGAGTAACAAATAATATGTGTAATACCCCGCTCTAACGCATGGTATGATATTGTCCGAACTATAATACCCCTTTCCAACACATGGTATGATATTGTCCGCTTTAGGCCTAAGCCTGCACGATTTTACTCTTGGGTTTTACCCCAAAAGGTCTCATACCATTTGAAAAGAACATACTGTATATAAGCATATCTCCTTTTCTATACCCAGGCGATGTAGGATTAAGTATCCTGTACCCTGTCAGTGTGGTAGCTCATCTTAGTGTCTGTCTTCGCACCCGCCCACTCACACCCATCCATAAGGTTTACTACAATCCACCCCCTACAAGGCCCGACGTCCTCGTCAGCACACTTCCGGCCCCTACGAGGTCTGACGTCCTCGTCGGCACACTTTCGGCTTAGTTCAGGCTCTGATACCAACTGTAGTACCTCGCTCCAACACATGGTATGATATTGTCCGCTTTGGGCCTGAGCTTGCACGGAAGTGTGCCGACGAGGACGTTGGGCCTCGTAGGGGCCGGAAGTGTGCCGACAAGGATGTCGGGCCTCGTAGGGGGATGGATTGTAGTAACCCTTGTGAACTGGTGTGAGTAGGTGGGTGCAAAGACATATACTGGGCTGAGCTACCACACTAACAGGGTACAGGGTGCTCAATCCCACATCGCCTGGGTGTGAAAAAAGGAATATGTTTATATGTAGTATGTTCTCTTCAAATGGTATGAGGCCTTTTGAGGTAAAACCCAAGAGCAAAACCGTACGGGCTTAGTCGCAAAGTGAATAATATCATACCATGTGTTGGAGCGGGGTATTACAGTTGGTAACAGAGCTAGGTCCCAGCCGAAAGTGTGCCGATGAGGACGTCGGGCCTCATAAGGGGGTGGATTGTAATCACCCGGGGGGTGTGGAGAAGGGGATGTGTTTATATGTAGTGTGTTCTCTTCAAATGGCATGAGGCCTTTTGGGGTAAAACCCAAAAGCAAAATCGTGCGGGCTTGGGCCCAAAACGGATAATATCATACCATGTGTTGGAGCGGGGTATTACAATATGTATTGCTAGTTATTCTTTGAGTAAGTTGGTAAACTAAATTTAAAGAACAATTGACCTTAGTTGTGATTTTGTTTTGTGTGACCAATCAATTAAATTGGGAGAATAAAATAATCTAATTTTTAATCAAGGATAATCACAAATTAAATTACATAATATACTCGCATTCCATCATTATTACATATGTGTGTGTATGTGTCTATATATATATATATATATATATATATATATATATATAAGATTGCAAACACCAGTAACATCTCATCACAAGTTCAATATCTCTAATTTCTATCCTCGATCTCCAAAGAAGTCACGAATATGGGTTTGTTAATCAGTAAATATTGTGCAATGTTGCTTACTTTGTTCATTGTGCTATGGAGTGGGCTTGCCTTCTCTGCTGATCTCCCTGATGCATTTGGTGAGCCGTATACTAGAGTTATCATTTACAACAACCTCGCAAAGGGAGTAGATCTATATGTTCATTGTAAATCAAAGAACGATGATCTTGGTCTTCATGTGTTGCCTTTTGGAAGCTCCTTTCAATGGAAGTTCCATGTTAATTTTTGGGGAACTACACTTTTTTTTTGTGGTTTTACATGGCAAAATGTGAATGGGACTTTTGACATCTACAAAGCAAAAAGGGACTCACTTCATTGCGTAGAGTGCGTTTGGAGAGTGAAAAAAGATGGAGTGCATGGATATAATAAGGATGGTACTGAGAGACTTTTCTTTAGCTGGGGTGGAACACCACCAATATTAGAGAATGTTGGTCACAAAAAGAATTGAAACATACTTCCATCAACTTCTTGTAATTGATGATATGGCATTAATAATTGGAGTATTTCTATTTAGTGCACCTTACTTAAATAAACTACTATATAATATATGGTTCTGATTCATCTTCAAAAATCTTGTTGTTTTAGTTCGTGTACGTATATATATTGTGGTATCAAAGAAATTGGGGGTTTTGGGTTTTGGACTCTAGGGATTATGTTTGCATTTGTAATTGCAAAGTTCTACCTCAGATATCGATTTGCTTCTTCAATTTATGATTCATTCATTGGTGTGTTGTGCAAGGATTTTAATATTTGTAACTCCAGAGTTTTTCCCTCTTTCTTTTTTCTTTACTTTTTCGTGTATAAAGATTTCTCATTCTTTCATTGGTGTGCATAAAAGAGAACTATTTACTTCACAAATATTTAACAAGAAGTTATTAAATCTTGGATAGTACAAATTACGAAAATCAGTGTTTTAATGGTATAAGAGAGTCAAAATTTAACCAGTAATGCTTTCTATTGACTGCACATTAGGATTGTAGTGGTTTCTCAATTGGCATTTTCACATATATAAGAAATTATTTGCTACTAAAAAGATTAAAAATTTATCCATGTTTTTACCCAAAAAAAATATATTTATCGATGCCAACCATTTAATGAGTCACTATAAAGAGTAGATTCGAAGAGGTATATGCTAATCTCCATCACAAACTTGAACCATGTAATTTGGGTTTTGGTATGAATGAGGAAAGACCACCCAACAATCATGGCAGTTTCGTCGCTAATGACAATTATATTTAAGTTAGTTAATTAGTAATATCATAACTATTTTGACGAGAGTTGATCTTCAAGAAATTTTATGTGTTTCACAGATTTTGAACAATATGGTATCTTAGAGGCATGCATTTAGCAAGGACAAAACAATGTAACTTTGAACTAGATCAAACTGCCTTTTTCTTTTCTTTTTCATTTGAACCTTGCTATTTATGTAAAATTGTTGGACCTACATTTTCTCATCCACAGGATGGATGTGCACGTCTGACAATTCTTCCTAGCTATCATTGTCCTTTTCATTTTATTTCTTTTTCTATTTTCAATGTCAAATACTATTAATAAATCATTCTATGTTAAATGTTTTGTGACTTTGCGTTCTAACTTACTTCCCTTTTGCGCTTGTAGAATTGTGATATTTTCTATTTGAGTAAATTACAGTGACACCCTAAGGTTTGGACTTATTACACACGGGGACAAAATTTGCTTATAACTATCATAGAAACTCCAAGTGATATTTCCGTCATTAACTTCATTAGTTTAGTCGCAAAATGTCTAATATACCCCCACTTTTATAATGAAATATAAACAAAAAATCAATTTTGTAAAAAGTCCAAACTACCCATATGAAGTTTCCGCTCTCTCTCTCATTAATACTCTCAGATTGTGCACCACACAGACACACATATATATAAACCGTCCAGTGAAATATCTTTGGAAAATGGAGTTCCAGAGTCAAATATATTTATAGTGAAACATCATATATATATATATATATATATATATATGTATATATATATACATATGTATGTATCATTTCTTATGTTAAAAAGCAAGCTAATGCAGTGGCCTATGCAGGAGCCAAGGGGTTTATTCCTTCTAATACTTTTCTTGAATGTATTCCTATTGATATATTTTGTTTGGCTGCTTTGAATTGATTCCTTCTCTTATTGATCTTATCCATTGCTAATATACAAACACACACACACATATACCAATCCAGTTTTGAGTAACTTAGGTCAATTTCCATTCTAAAACTCGTTCATTTTTCAGATTGAATATGCACCACATTCTAAATATTATATGACTATGTAATTTTTATATTAGTTTGAAAGCATTAAGTAGCATTTGAAAATATCACGTCACCCATTATAATCTCTTATCAAAAGTTTGATTCCTATGTGAAAGTAATCTCTTATTTGATCAAAAGTTTGTCCAAAGATTATCCTTTGCATGTTTTGTGTGGGTGTGTGGGTGGGCGGGGGCGGGGGGGGTGTTATGTTGTATAAGCTAGAGAGAGAAAGGAACCTTTTCTTACGTGGTGTGGGTTGTTCGGTTGTATAAGTTGGAGAGAGAAAGGAACTTTTTCTTACGTGATTTTATTCTTTATATATGGGAAAATTCCAACCTACTCCTACTTTTTTTACCTTAAAGATAACTAAGTCTGGTAAAATTTTCATTAGGACAAAGAAGTCCTACTTTCAAAACTTATTTTCAAATAAGTTCAAATTTGAACTTTTTTGTTCAGTATTGCCCTTTCATCCATTCTTTTCCGTATCAAAAGTCAGTGAAATGGGAACTTAAATTGTAGAGTGTTTTTTTTTAAGGGTAAGTTGTTATTTCAAACAGGGGCATTTGTTCAATTTTTTTTGAAAGGTAAGTTGTTATATATATATATAAATATATATAATTTGAATTATTATTTAACAATTGTTCTTGTGAATTATAAACAGTAAATTTGCAAAATCATATCAATAATTTTAATACCTTTAGCATGATGAAATAAAAGGCCAAAATTTTCTAATTTTACTTTTTTTTGCTTTTCAAAAATAATTGTTGAATTAGAATTTAACAAGTATTCTTGTGAATTATAAACAGTCAAAGTTTGCAAAAACAAACGCAAAATAGGAATATATATATATATATATATATATATATATATATATATATATATATATATATATAACAACTTATCTTCTTGTGAATTATAAACGGTAAGTTTGCAAAATCATATCAACAATTTTAAGACCTTTAACATGATGAAATAAAAGGCCAAAATTTTCTAATTTTACTTTTTTTTTCTTTTCAAAAATAATTGTTGAATTAGAATTTAACAAGTATTCTTGTGAATTATAAACAGTCAAAGTTTGCAAAAACAAACGCAAAATAGGAATATATATATATATATATATATATATATATATATATATATATAACAACTTATCTTTAAAATAATAATAATAATAATGAATGAATGTTGTATGGATTATAGCAAACCATCCTTCTAAGAAAAATAATAATATTTAGTGCTTTATATTTCTCTTTCGAATTCCATAAGTTCATGATCATAGGTTAAAACTTAGACTAGTATGGATTTGAGTGTGAGAGCTAAAGGAAAGAATGGATGAAAGGGCAATACTGGAAAAAGTTCAAATTTCAACTTATTTGGAAATAAGTCCCAAAAATATGACTTCTGTAATGGCTCGCTTTACTTGATGGTATGATATTATCCGCTTTGGGCCTAAGCTCACACGATTTTGCTCTTGGGTTTACCCCAAAAGGCCTCATACCATTTAGAGAAAGGATACTAATGTACCCATTCTCCACACCCAGGCAATGTAGAATTGAGCAACTTGTAGCCTACTAGTGTGGTGGCTCGCCCATTGTCCCTCGCACTTGCCCATAAGGGTCACCACAATCCACCCCCTTAAGAGGCCTGACGTCCCCATTGACATACTTCTGGCTGAGTCTAGCTCTGATACCATTTGTAACGGCCCACTCCACTTGATAGTATGATATTGTCCGCTTTGGGCTTAAGCCCGCACGATTTTGCTCTTGGGTTTTACCCAAAATGCCTCATACCATTTGGAGATAACATACTACATATAAGCATATCCCCTTCTCCACACCCAGGCAATGTGGGATTAAACATCCTGTAGCCTGCTAGTGTGGTAGCTTGCTCAATGTCTCTCGCACCCGCTCACATCACACTTACCCACATGGATCACCACCACTTCTTTGTCCCAATAAATTTTCTATAGGACTTAGTTGTCTTTAGGATGTAAAAGTATGATTATGTTGGAATTTTTCCTTATATATATATATATATATATACACACACACCTATGTATGTATCTCGTAAGTATCTGTGTATAAGAATATGAAAATTGAAAGCTAATCAATTTAGCTAGCTGGAACTTTGGCAATTTTTAGAATTTTGCATTGGGTCTTTGCTTGTTGTAGTGTGAATTCAAAACGTGAATGCTAATTTGTAAAAACATGAAATTCATTTTTTTTTCTGGAAAAAAAATGTTACACTTTGCCAAACACTAGAAAATATAAGTAAAAAAAAATTCAAATGTAATTTGTTTTATAGAAAAAATATTTTACACCGAAAATGTTTTACTATGAAACATACATAGCCTAAAATAATTTTTTTTTTAGTAAACTACAAAAATCTTTCTAAAATTAGCCATTTTAAATCGAGTTACAAATATATATATATATATATATATTTATTTATTTATGTTACCAAAAGCTCATATATGCCAAGACAATGTATGTTTTAAAACTTCATTTGTCTTAGTTAAAAATATGACTGATAAGGTCATTTTGGGAGTACCATTTATTTATCTATTGTATCCATTCACAACAGATAATAATGGTCTCACCACCAAACCTTTTGGTCAGACTGTCACATTTCAATTTCTTAAAAAATCAGAATCTAAAGAGTTAAACTCACTATTTGATTCCTCTGTTTCTAAATCTTTAAATTTTCTCACTATCAAACAACATTTAAAATCCTTACAAGAAGAAGTCATCTATAAAAAAATTGACAATCAGTTGAGTATCGAAAGTTTTCAACAGACTATCAAAACATTTCAGAAAAAACTTGAAGTTGAAATTTGTTCCTTATTCCCTAATGCCTTTTGGTATAGGAAATAATATATTATCAACCTACCTTACATCCAATCATTTAATGAAAAATTCATCCCCACAAAAGCTAGACCCATTTAAATGAATCCTGAACTGCTTGAAGCATGCAAAGAAGAAATTAAGAATCTTCTTGCCAACAATATTATTAGAAAAAGTAAACTTCCTTGGTTATGCTCTGCTTTCTATGTAGAAAAACAAACTGAGTTAGAAAGGAGACTCGTTGTTAATTATAAACCTCTTAATGCAATTTTAGAATTGATTCGCTATCCCATTCCAAACAAAAAAGACCTTATTAATAGACTTAGTAAAGCAGTGGTCTTTTCCAAATTTGATTTAAAATCAGGATTTTAGCAAATCCAAATAAATGAAAAAGATAGATACAAAACTGCTTTCACCACACCCTTCGGTCATTATGAATGGAATGTCATGCCCTTTAGTCTGAAGAATGCCCCTAGTGAATTCCAAAATGTCATGAATGACATCTTTAACCCATACAGTAAATTTGCCCTTGTTTATATTGATGATGTCTTTATTTTCTCCTAGTCCATTGATGAACACTGGAAACATCTATTTACCTTCAAAGCTCTTATTAATCAAGATGGTCTTGTTGTTTCTGTATCTAAAATCAGGCTTTTCTAAACTCGAGTCAGATTCCTTGGATTCCACATCTACCAGGGGAAAATAAGTTCAATTGATTGAGCCATCCAATTTACAGATAAATTTGATGTCATTACAGACAATACCCAGTTACAACGCTTTCTTGGATCCTTAAATTACATCTCAGATTTTTATCACGATCTGCAAAAGTAATGTAAACCTCTATTTGATAGACTTCAAAGTAATCCGTCCCCTTAGACATCAGTTCACACTGAAATTGTTAAAAAAATCAAACTCCATGTCAAGACTCTACCTTGCCTTGGAATTCCTTCAGTTTATTCTTTTAAAATTATTAAAATAGATGCTTCTGATATTGGTTACGGTGGCATCCTTAAACAGCGCCTCAGTCTAGATTCTCTTGAACAAATTGTTCACTTTTATTCCTGAACTTGGAATAGCCCACAAAGTAATTACAGTACTATTAAGAAAGAGATTCTTTCTATTATTTTATGTGTTTCCAAGTTTCAAGATGACATTTTAAACCAAATTTTTTAGTCAGAGTTGATTTTAAAAGTACTAAATATGTTCTTGAAAAGGATGTCAAAAATATTGCTGCTAAGCAAGTCTTTGCCAGATGGCAAGCTATTTTAAGTATTTTTGATTTTGATATAGAATATATTAAAGGTAGTCAAAATTTTATACCTGATTTCCTTATCAGAGAATTCTTGCATGGTAAACATGACTGACAAAGCCAAAAACAAAGATAAAGTCCCTCAAGGGACAGTAAAGACTGAACATTCATCCTTAACCGCTTTATCCATGACCAATAGGTTTGCTGTTCTTAGTCAACCTCCAAGACCCTCATTTAGCTCCGCCCTAGCCTTTCCAAGCCCTAGTTACCTTCGCTTTCAATATCTAAGTTATCTCCCAACTACTGATCCTTTTTTAAACCAACCTGTTCAACCTTTACAACCAATTCGTCCTATAGCCCCCAATCAATTTACCTAAAATCCCAAGTCTGATTACACACATAATTACACATCTATCCTTTTTCACATTGAACCTTCTCATAGTCACTTCAAAGATTCCATTGATATAGTAAAAGCATTTCTTCCTTCGGCATGATTTTTTGTCCCAAGTCATCCAAAGAAATCATTATCTTTTTACAAGGACTTATTGTTCTCTATAGAATCAATTCGAATCAAACTAATTTATGATCAAAATGATTCTTCCAAAGTCATCTACCACTCTCTATACATTCAGAAATTTATTTTAGTAAAAAAATGGGGTGCTCATCCTTCCATTCTCAAAGTTTTGCCTAAGCATCAAGTCCAATTTAACTATTATGATTACAAAGATACTTGGTTTAAACTCCTCCTCTACTAGAATGAGTCATTTACTCACTCTTGGTTTATTAACTTTGACAATAAATTCAAAAGTCAAATTCCCACTTGGTTTCTTAGGTGGTGGACACAATATGGTTCCATGCCTCAAATCTTCCCGAGTTCTCTTCTTGATCAAGTTAAATATTTCTCCTCAGTATACAAAGTTAATGCTCACCAAACTCAATTTTCTGCTATCCTCCTATTCTCCAGTAAATACAAAGTCCCATGGATTTTCAAATGGCAGTTTGAAATTCAAGATAACACAGTCATCAGAAGACATTTTGTCCGGTGGGATTCTTTCAAATATGAGAGAATCATTTCCCAAGTCCAAACAGAATTTCCAGTCCTCCCATCAACGTCACCTTCTCCAATTCAACAGAAGTATGAAGCCCCTTCAAAGTCAATTAAATCTATCATGGCATCAAGCTCTAAGTCAGAACTAGCACAGCTTGCTAAGCAATTACTGAGTCACATCTCCAGTCTTTCAGAAGATGAAGATGCGTCTTCCGCATGCTCAAGCTAACTAGTCAAGGATCCCTACTCCAGTCAAGCTCTCCAAGATGCTCAAGATCCTTATGATCTTGGTGAAGATCGATCAGATCCATTTCATGCGGTCACAGTCAACATCAGACCTGCAGTAAAAAAAATCAAATCACTGTTCACTACAGTCACTACCGACAAAACAGTAACCCGATTAGATACTATTCATGAACAGTACTATTCACTTTTATTGTTCATTATAGTTAAATCTGACTTTTTTTAAAAAAGATAGTCAATTTTCTCTATAAAAGGATGCTAGCCCTTTAGTTGAAAGCATCGCCTATTATTCACTTACTCTCTGAACCCTCAGAAGCACCATCACTCTGCATAAATATTGTAAAACAATTTACATTTGTATACAGTTATGTTTCAAGTTTTGATTTCTTCAAGCTTGTACAAGTAATCAAGTCAGTCATTTGTAAGTTAATCTATTGTTGTATTTTTTGAAATACAAAACAGTTATCTCTTAATATTCAGTTATTTTCATGTATTTATTTTACATGGAAGGCCAAGCCTCCTCATAGTCAGTTATTCGTTTATTTTATATTTATATCAATGGAAGTCTAAGACTCCTACTATAATTATATACTTATGTTTATCTGTTTCATTTATATATATATATATATATATATATATATATATTTGTAATTTATGGTTACAACTTATAACCCATAAAATTAAAAATATTAACTAGTTATTGTAATTCATTTGATGAGAATTTTGGTAAATTTAAGTGATCTTATTCAGACATTAATTAGTTAATGCAGAAAATATTAGTTAGTGTAAAAAAAGATTTTAATTAGTTTTTTTGAAAAGCAACAGTTAGATTGGTAGTGAAAGTAATAGTTGCTAAGGGTGGAGAAGGGGATGTGTTAATATGTAGTGTGTTCTCTCCAAATGGTATGAGGCCTTTTGGGGTAAAACCCAAGAGCAAAACTGTACGGGCTTAGCCCAAAGCGGACAATATCATACCTCAACAAGGAAAAGACAAAAAAAAAACTTCAAAATATGACTTCTATGTGATTAATGCTTCAAAAGGGAATAAAAAACAGATGTGTTGCTACACGGCTGAGAGAGGGATACGCTGGTCGTCTTTCACAAGATTAGCAAGAGAGAATCCATTAGGATTTTGAATCCGAATTGTTATTGGGTTTAATCTGGATTCTCTTTAAAAAAAACTTGGTATTGGGTTAAACCCGTATGCCTTTCAAATCCTTTTTTTCTTTATTTATTAATATGAACATGTGTCACTTTATTTTTGAGCCACATCAATGGTGAGAAGGAAGGCAAATATTGTTCAAGAAAATATAGGTACAATATTCTCTCTACTTAGACCACAAGTCCTTTGTGAGCCAAACTAAAACAAACTTTGGGTCACAGTCTTCACAACTTCACCAAAGAGTGATTGTGATTAAACCATATATATAATGATAATTAAGATCAGAAATGGGAAATCTAAATAAATAAATATGGACAAATCATTAAATATTTGATTTACTATTGAGATATATATATATTTAAAAATAATAATTTTACAAGCGTATTATAAATATAAGGGCAAACGGAAAAAATCCGCCTCTCATCTACCTCTAATTCAAAATTGTATATTTTATATATATATATATATATATATATCAAAATATATGAATTAGGGGTATTGTTGAAAGAGATCACTATCAAAATATATCAGTAGATCTCTTTTTCACCGGTGAGCAAGATATTTTATCAACACCTTTTATAGTGACCGTTGGATTTAAACTAACGGTGACATTCCAAACCCACTCATCTCCTTTCCAAAAATCACAAAACCACTTGCTCCCTATTTTATATTTCCTAAATTAAATGGTAGCAAATCATTAGCCAGTGAAAAATAAAGTAATTGTCAAAAAAAATAGTCTTTGTAAATTGCCGAAATCTTGCTTTTGTTCCTTTTAAAAAATATATAGTAGTTGGAATATAATTTAGCAAATGAAAGTAAAGTATTCTAAATTGAAAATTAATTTTTTTTGTACGTACACATTTGATTATGATTAAATATTTATATATATAAAAATTGAATTGTTGTCTATTCACCACCAAAACAACCACTTGAAGTCAAAACTTACCCATTCCATTATGAATCGGCTAATTCACTATTCATCTGTCAAATAGTGTTTGGAGAGTTCCTAATTGCTGGTCTAAATTATTGATTATATTCAAATTAAAGTTGAAATAAAGACTGTCTGAGGAAGATAATATTTTGTGAAAGCTTGATATTTTTAATTTTAAAACAGTTTGGCAAAGATACAGAATTAGTTGTTTGACACACGAGATTTGAAAATATCCAGTTATTTATTTTTTTGGTAATTACCTTATTTTATAATGGCTAATGATTTGATAACATTAATTTAGGAAATATAAAATATGGAGGAGGTGGTTTTGTGATTTTTGGAAAGGAGATGAGTGAGTTTGGAATGTGATTGTTAGATTAAATCAAATGGTCACTATAAAAGGTGTGCATAAAATCTCTTGCTCACCGGTGAGCAAGAGATCACTATTCTGTGTGTGTATGTGTGTGTGTGTGTGTATATATAGATATATATTAATTCTAAATCTCTCAAACTTTCAACTTTATCTTTTATAATTTGTTATTGTATATTTTTGCAATTTATTGAATATTTATGTTCATTTTTAATATCTTTAAAGAAATTTTATTAGAGAGCTGATATTGGCACTCCACTAATATTCTCTAGCACTCACTCCACTCCCATCTTTTTGTAAAGTAAAATTACAAAAGTGTCCCTTTACTATAAAATCTTTGATTATTTTATTTTTAATACCCTAATTGCCCTTATTTGATAATGTTAGAATTCTTGGCTCTCTCTCTCACTTTCCCACTCTTTTTTTGGCGTGAAAAGATTTCAGAAATCAATGAATCACGCAACCCTAATTTTTAGACTATATTGTTTGAGTTGATTTTAAAATATTATTTCTTCTTGTTGAATCAATTTATCAATATTTATTTTAGAAGTAAAAAATTTTAGGATTCAATATAATGATTTAGATAGTATCAATCAAATGCATGCGATTAGGATAATAAAAGTTACGTGATTAGATAAGTTGGGAAAAAGTTGTTAATAATAGATTACCTAGAGAAATATCAAAAAAAGTATTTGAGTTGGAAACAAACATTATATCAATGAATAAAACCTATTTGGAAAAAAATTAATTGTATTCAAAATCAAAATTAATTTCACTTAAATAAAAATTATGATATATAGTCCTTTAAGGAAACTAAGGAAAGCTTTTTTATTTTAATAGGAAACTTTTAGAAATTAAAAGATGAAAAGAGAAAAACATAACTCTATAAAATACCTTTTCAATTGTAGTTGTCTTAATTTAGCTAAGGAGCTTTTACACCAAAATTTGAAAAAAAAAAAAATTAATATGATTTTTTTTTCCTTTGTTTTTTATTCCCCCCCCCCCCCCCCCCTCATTTCTATTTTGTTTGTTCACAAATTGATATTATATTTGCAATTTTTAATTTATGTTATTTTATAAATAAAACAAATGGAAATTAAATTACACGTTTTGTGAGTAAAAAAGATAATATTTCAAAATTTGAATTCTTTTAGTTATATAGGATAGGGACAAGAACAACAAGTTTCAATTGAAAAATGTCT
This sequence comes from Cornus controversa, assembly GCA_026545225.1. Taxonomy (NCBI): domain Eukaryota; kingdom Viridiplantae; phylum Streptophyta; class Magnoliopsida; order Cornales; family Cornaceae; genus Cornus; species Cornus controversa. The sequence continues at coordinate 40,540,196 of CM048854.1, forward strand.
AAACTATAGCATCAGGGTGGTAATAAATGGATTGTTATAATATAAGCCTAAAGTAAAAACAAAATCAATCACAAATTACTTAGGATAACAAGGATGCAGTTGAATTTTTTTTTTAAGAAAGATAAAATAGAATTATAATTGAGTTTTGATTTAAAAGGGCAATTAGAGTACTAAAAATATAATAATCAAAGATGGTATAACATAAGACTGCTTTTGTAATTTTACTTTTGTTCGGTTTTAAATCGATCAGCCAAGTAGACCAATTGATTGAGGGCGTGCCATAACCGTAGTGTTGGCTCAATGTAAATAGCTCGGTTGAACACAAGTATTTCCTTTGAAAGTCTTGTTGGATCAGGCGATTGGCCAGCGAGAGAGAATACGAAACTCCCTATTGAGTTCTTTCCTATCCTCAATTAAGAGGACTTTTAACTGTGCACAAAGAATTACGAGACTGAATTGTTGAAGGAGGAAGGTAGCAGGAGGGAGATAGCAAGAAGGGAAGTAGAAAGAGGGAGAAACAGGCTGACAGATGGATTAGAGGAGGCTGAGAGCAAGAAAATTGAGGGAGAGGTAGATTGAGTAAGAAGCGAAACAATATTCTAGAAGAATATTGTAAGAGGGATAGATTGCACGTAATGCAATTGTTTTATTATGGTTATTGGAACCCTTAATACAGAGTTCTGTTTCTTTATTTATAGAAGAAATCGAGTACATCACTTGTACTTACAAGATAATTATGAAAATAAAATAACAAAGAAAACATTATTGGTGGTTCATAAACCTTTTCATACAAGAGTCCATACCCAATTCAAAGTTATCCACACAGTCTCTCCCTTTCCTAATGCAGCGGAATTATTGGAGTCCTTTCTTCATAAGGAGTCCACCAGTACCTATACTCATCCTAGAATCCATGATCAGCCCAGTCTTTTATTATTCACGAAACTCATGGGAGTCCCCTTATCAGCCTGTCACAATATGGAGCCCAACTTATAAGATCAAATGATACCATGTATATTCGTGTATATATATATACACGCACGTGTATAGATGTTTTATGCAAATAATCAGATAGGTACGTGCATGTTTATAGGCATCAATCATTTCTGTTATGACAATTTTGCTCAAATCTCGGCCCGTTAGAGTTTTGTTCCCAGGAGGACTCCTTGTTATAACATTTTTTTATCCTTGGCTGCCAAGTGGCGCCAAGTTTTGGTGCCAAACCGACTTCACAATAGTAGCTTGATTATTAGAGTCCCTATTCATTAAAATTCTACCAATACTTAGACTTAATCTAGAGTCCAAAGTGTGAATAACTTTATCCCCTTCACAGTAGTAGCTTAAGTATAAAAGTTCTTTCCAAATATAACCTCATCACAACTCTTCATATGCATCTACTCCAGTCTTCTATTTTGTATCAGCTTAATTAGAACCCCAAATTACATGGACTCATTGCTTCAAACTTATACGAGTTAACAATATAGATATATACGTATATATAGGTATACGTAACCACATTATCCATATGTCAAGTGAGTTATTGTCTTAAGATAGCTTGTTAAGAGTCTTTAAACCTCATAATTCTCTATGGGATGGACTCCCAATCGGCCTTAACTGTTCACCCCAAACAACCCCAAAGTTGGTTGCTAAGTGGCGCCATATTTGGGTGCCAACAATTGCCCCCCAATTTCAAATGTCTTATGCCCGATCAAACCAATAAGAATTTTGAAATTTAAAATTATACTGGAATGGAACCTTTTATAAACATAGCTGATCAAGCTAGGCCTTATACGGGAATGACAAACAATAGAATTTCAAAATAATGTGCACTTCCTTTATTCTGGATCACCATTGAAGTGGTCTTTATTTCAAGTCAGCCCTACTACATTGGTTGATCACATTATTCTATGCTTTAAAGTTGGTTGATAACGATTCTTGTATAGCTTGCCAAAAAGTGAACTGACAGCCATATACCAAGATTTATCATAGCATAGTTATGATCGATCGGGATCAAATTATTATGCAATGTCATATTGGCCGATCGAGCGACTTGTAGAATAACATTGTCCCAATATACTTGAATTTCTTTATCGATCGGCCAATGAACAATTCTCAACCGATATACATCTTTGGGTAATTTTGTCAAGTCAGCATCAGTTAAACTCTTTTCCACACAGGTTGATGCTAGTATTCTAGTCTTACAATTTTTATTATGCACCATGAAATCGGTCATATAAAAATTTATGCTGACTGGCTAATTCATCTTTTTCCATGAGACCGATTTCACTTCTATCCCACCTTTTTGTCCCCCTAGGTCAGGAGGTTTACGTGAAGGACAAAGTTAATCCCTTTATAAGCAAATACATGGCTAATCGGCCATGATTTACCCCTTTAGACTCATCCTGATAAGTGGCCGAGCAATATCTTTCAATGAGTCTTTGGAGTTATCATCAGCTAAACTCTTTTTTGCACTAGTTGATGTTGATATTCCTATCATACCATTGTCACCAGGAAGAATGGAATCAGCCACATAAAACTGTGTATTAACTAGCTGATACATTTTCTTCCATGAGGCCGCCTTCGTCTCTAACGAATCTTATTGCCCCCCAAGGTCTGGAGGTTTACGTGGATGATGAAGTTCTTTATTTTTTAAGCAAATACATGGCTGATCATCCATGTTTTCTCCATCAAAACCTTTACTTGGGTATTCTTCTGAATCAGCCAACTGGCCTCTGTCCTGGGCTGACTGATTAGTTCTTCTTTTTTTATTTACCATTGGCGGCTGATTAGCCGCTAGTGGTTGATTATTTCTCTTTCGCCTTTTTCCTCTTATCCTAACCATGTTTAACTTCCATCTCCTCATTTGTTCACGTCTTTTCTTGAAATTAGATCGATGAAGATGAGATAAGAGAAATCTTTCAGCCAATGATTATTCTGGCTGAGAATTAGATATCACTCTTAACCTAGCATTCTAATATTCTAGCAAATTTGTTTTCACCTGCATGTTTGGCTTCATCTCCATCCCATTTTGTTGTTCTCCAGGATCAAAATATTTATGTTTAGCACGAAACTCCTTTGGCAAAATGTATGGTTTCTTAGAAAAAATTAGAAGACAATAACTTTCCTCACTTTCTTCCAATAAATGTTTCGGCTAAGACACTTGCAGTTGAGCAGGTGCTTGAGTTTGCTAAAAAATTCTCGTATTGACCGAGAAACCTCCTTATCTATCATAGAGGCTGATCGATTATGAAAGATCTAAACATTAGATTGGTTGATCTATTCAGCCTCTAATTGGTTATCTTTTCCAATAAAAGGTTTTGCAACCTTTAAGATACTCATCCTCATTTATAACTTCTGAACAATGAATTGATCGGCTAACTCTTCTGTCAGCTAGATCACATTCTTAATTATCTGAATCAGCCAACTGACCTCTGTTTTGGGCTGGCTGATTAATTCATCTTTTAATTTACCATTGGCGGTTGATTAGCCACTAGTGGTTGATGATTCTGAGACCAATCTTCTGGTTGATTAGCCATCAGCTGCCCCCTGAGTGTCGGAGGTGGCTGATTATAATTAGACTAACCTTGTGGATGATCTGTTATTGGTGGCTGATTTAATGATGGTGGCAAAACTACAGAATATTGAGATGTCAGCTGAGATTCCCATTCCTCATACCCATCATTGATCGTCTAAATAAACCTGTCAATAATGATAGCTGTTGATCGAGACATGGATTTACGCAACACGACAAGAAGATCACTTATCTTGTTGGTCGCGTCCCCTAATGAACATGTAGCTTCTTCTTTCATCGATGGTAGGACATCACATTGCTGGACATAATATTGAGATATCGGTTGATGACTAAGGCAAGGATGTATGCAACACATCAAGAAGAACATTAGCCCTCAACATTGTGATCCTTTAATTGTAATCCTTTTAGCATTTTTTGGTCCCACTAGGCATGCCAAAATATGTTCAGTTATAAATCGATCAACCGAGTAGGTTGATTGACTGCGGGCGTGCCAGAATCGTAGTGTCGGCTCAATGTAAATAGCTCGGTCGAACACAAGTATCTCATTTGAAAGTCTTATTGGATCAGGCGATTAGTTGGGGAGAGGGAATATGAAACTCCCTATTGAGTTTTTTCCTTGCCTCAATTAAGAGGACTTTTAACCGTGTGCAAAGAATTGTGACACTGAATTGTAGAAGGAGGGAGGTAGCAGGAAGGAGATAGTAAGGAGGGAGGTAGAAAGAGGGAGAAACAGACTGACGGATGGATTAGAGAAGGCTGAGAGCAAGAAAATTGAGGGAGAGGTAGATTGAGTAATAAGCAGAGCAATATTCTGGGAGAATATTGTAAGAGGGATAGATTACACATAATACAATTATTTTGTTATGGTCGTTGGGAACCCTTAATACAGAGTTTCATTCATTTATTTATAGAAGAAACTAAGTACATCACTTGTACTTACAAGATAATTACGAAAATAAAATAACAAAGAAAACATTATTGGTGGTTTGTTAACCTCTTCATACAAGAGTCCATACCCAATTCAAAGTTATCCACGCAGTCTCTCCCTTTCCTAATGCAGCGGAATTATTGGAGTCCTTTCTTCATGAGGAGTCCACCAGTACCTATACTCATCCTAGAATCTATGTTCAACCCAGTCTTTTATTATTCATGAAACTCATGGGAGTCCCCTTATCAGCTTGTCACAATATGGAGCCCAACTTATAAGATCAAATGATACCCATGTATATTCGTGTATATATATACATGCACGTGTATAGATGTTCTGTACAAATAATCAGATAGGTACGTGTATGTTTATAGGCATCAATCACTTCTATTAGGGCAATTTTGCTCAAATCTTGGCCCGTTAGAGTTTTGTTCCCAAGAGGACTCCTTGTTATAACATCTTTTATCATTGGCTACTAAGTGGCGCCAAGTTTTGGTGCCAAACTGACTTCACAATAGTAACTTGATTATTAAAGTCCTTATTCATTAAAATTCTACCAATACTTAGACTTAATCTAGAGTCCAAAGTGTGAATAACTCTATCCCCTTCACAGTAGTTGTTTAAGTATAAGAGTTCTGTCCAAACATAACCTCATCACAACTCTTCATATGCATATACTCTAGTCTTCTATTTTGTATCAGCTTAATTAGAACCCCAAATTACATGGACTCATTGCTTCAAACCTATACGAGTTAACAATATAGATATAGGTATATATAGGTATACGTAACCACATTATCCATATGTCAGCTGAGTTGTTGTCTTAAGATAGTTTGTTAAAAGTCCTTAAACCTCATAATTCTTTTTGGGATGGACTCCTAATCTGTAAAGGACGTGACTATTTTTGGCTGATTTTCTCGTAATTTCACTTAATCATTGTATTATGACCTTAAATAATTATATATGTGTTTTAAATGTAAAATACATGTTTAGATAACACATTTAAGGTTTGAAAAAGTTTTTGGAGCGTTTGGCGAATGTTGACATTTGCGAGTCAGGTTAACTCAAGGGCGCGGGCCCATAAAATCAGAAAGTGTCGGAAAGACTTCAAATTCGAAGGATAACTTAAATAAAATACTTGACGTACTACAGAATCAATTTCGTGTCAATCGAAAATATATTTATAATTTGTTGTTGTATATTTTTGCAATTTATTGAATATTTATGATATTTTTAATATCTCTAAAGAAATTTTATATTCTATAATGTTGTAATATTATTATTTTTATTTGGAAAAAACATTGAATACAAGGATATATAATCTCACCTCACTTGTGATTCTATTTGACTAAGGAAATAAATTTTGAGAGCAATTACAATACTCTAATTTCTAAACAAGGATAGTCATTTGATTGAGATATTCTATGTCTAGACAATAAAATCTAAGAAAATCATATACAAAGAATATATATAATCCAGTGAGTCCATCAAATGAGTTGGCCAACCAAATTTAAAAAGCAGTTGGACCACACTAGTGATTCTATTTTAGTAAGGATAAATTTGGGAGAAAATCACACTTGTGTTGGACCTCACTTGTGAACCTATATGATCGATCAAGGAATTAAATTGGGAGAGTGCAATACTCGATTTCCATGTAGAGAAAGAAAGAATTAATATATATACCCATAAATATTAATTATGGTGCATAAAATGCTCTTAATTGTTCCATCATTAATTATTACACACACATATATATATATATATACACACACAAGTATGCAAATTTCGGTGGCAAAATTTGAGTGAACAAGTTGTAATTTTTCATTTACATTTTTATAACCAATCATTAATTGTTGCGTCAACAGCCATGACGAATATTTAATGAAATTTACTAAAAATTTAAATGAACTTGTCATATGCCATCTTACATAATATATATATATATATATATATATATATATATATATATATATATATATATATATATATTGAAAAAGAACCTTTATTGATGAAGAAATATATTAGGTATGTACAGCCGAAAAGGCAATAAATAAGGATGATTTTATGGCATGTCATTTGGACAACATTAATGATAAAGTACTTAGTTATTCCAATTACTCATCAAGTGAATTGGCCAAGAGTTGGACCTCACACGCCATTCCATTTGACCAAAAACTTAAATTCAGATTGTAAAATACTCTAATTTTTAAATACGGATAACCTGAGAAAATCATATAGAGTAATAAATAATATGTATGACTAATCAATCTTTGAGTAAGTTGGTAAACTAAACTTAAAGAGCAATTGACCTTTGTTGTGATTTTGTTTTGTTTGACAAAAGAATGAAATTGGGAGAATAAAATAATCTAATTTTTAATCAAGGATAATCACAAAATAAATTGCATAATCTACTCTGCATTCCATCATTATTACATGTATATATATAAGATTGCAAACACCAGTAACATCTCGTCACAAGTTCAATATCTCTAATTTCTATCCTCGATCTCCAAAGAAGTCATGAATATGGGTTTGTTGATCAGCAAATATTGTGCAATGTTGCTTACTTTGTTGATTGTGCTATGGAGTGGGCTTGCCTTCTCTGCTGATCTCCCTGATTCAACCGTAGACAATATATTTACTGGCCCGTATACTAGAGTTATCATTTACAACAACCTGGCAGAGGGAGTAAATCTATACGTTCATTGTAAATCAAAGAATGATGATCTTGGTATTCAGGAATTGCCTTTTGGAAGTTCCTTTCAATGGAAGTTCCATGTTAATTTTTGGGAAACTACACTTTTTTTTTGTGGTTTTACATGGCAAAATGTGAATGGGATTTTTGACATCTACACAGCACACAGGGACAAAATTGAATGCGTAAAATGTGTTTGGAGAGTGAAAAAAGATGGAGTGCATGGATATAATAAGGATGGTACTGAGAGACTTTTCTTTAGCTGGGGTGGAACACCACCAATACTAGAGAATGTTGGTCAGAAAAAGAATTGAAACATACTTCCATCAACTTCTTGTAATTGATGATATGGTATTAATAATTGGAGTCTTTCTATTTAGTGCACCTTACTTAAATAAACTACTATATAATATATGGTTCTGATTCATCTTCAAAAATCTTGTTGTTTAAGTTCCCATATGAGTTTGTCATAATCTTGTAGTATAAAACAAAATGTGTATGTATATATATTGTGGTATCAAAGAAATTGGGGGTTTTGGGTTTTGGATACTAGGGATTATGTTTGCATTTGTAATTGCATAGTTCTACCTTAGATATCGATTTGCTTCTTCAATTTATGATTCATTCATTGGTGTGTTGTGCAAGGATTTTAATATTTGTATCTGCAAAGTTTTTCCCTCTTTATTTTTTCTTTATTTTTTCGTGTATATGGATTTCTCATTCTTTCATTGGTGCGCATATAAGAGAACTATTTACTTCACAAATAATTAACAAGAAGTTATTAAATCTTGGATATTACAAATTACGAAAATCAGTGTTTTAATGGTATAAGAGAGTCAAAATTTAACCAGTAATGCTTTCTATTGACTGCACATTAGGATTGTAGTGGTTTCTCAATTGGCATTTTCACATATATAGAAATTATTAGCTACTAAAAAATATTTATCGATGCCAACCTTTAATGAGTCACTATAAAGAGTACATTGGAACAGGTATATCCTATCATCCAAGCTACCTTGATGGACCGCTAGAGTTGAAAACAGATTATAAATACAGTTATCCAATCAAGTTCATCACAAACTTTTCACATACATTAGGGTTTTGGTATGAATGAGGAAAGCCCAACCAGCAATCATGGAAGTTTCGTCGCTAATGACAATTAAATTTAAGCCAGTTAATTCGTATTATCATAACTGTTTTGACGAGAGTTGAGAAATTTTATGTGTTTCATTGATTTTGAACAATATGATATCTTAGAGGCATGCATTTAGCAAGAACAAAACAATGAAACTTTGAACTAGATTAAGCTGCCTTTTTCTTTTTATTTTTTATTTTGACCATGTTATTTAGGCAAAATTGCTAGACTTACACTTTCTCATCAATAGGATGCATGTGTAAGTCTGACAATTCTGACCTGCTGTCATTATCCTTTACATTTTATTTCTTTTTCTATTTTCAAAGTCAGATACTATTAATAAATCATTTTATGTTAGATGTTTTGTAACTTTGCGTTCTAACTTACTCCCTTTTTGCGCTTATAGAATTGTGATCTTTTCTAATTGGATAAACTACAGTGACACCCTCTGTGGTGTGGACTTATTACACACGGAGATAATCTTTTCTCATAAGTATCATAGAGACCCCAAGTGATATTTCCGTCACTAACTATTGGGGCATTCATTCAAATTTTTTTTTTTTGATAGGTAAGTTGTTATATATATGTGTGTGTGTGTGTGTGTTTATAATTTGAATTATTATTTAACAATTGTTCTTGTGAATTATAAACAATAAGTTTGCAAAATCATATCAATAATTTTAATACCTTTAGCATGATGAAAGAAACGGTCAAAATTTTATAATTTTATTTTTTTTGGTTTTCAAAAATTTTAAAATGAAATTAGACATTTAGATCTCTATGAATAGCTCTTACTTTTTGCTGTTCGTATCCCATACGAATTCGCTCAGATGAAAGACCATCCATTTATTAATTGTTTACTGTTCAAACATAAATATGTATAGAAGATTCCTATTTCGTGTTTGTTTTTACAAATTTTGAATGTTTATAATTCATAAGAATATTTGTTAAATTATAATTAAAATTATATATATATATAAAACAACTTATCTTAAAAAAAAAAAAATAATAATGAATGAATGCTGTATGAATTATAGCAAACCATCCTTATAAGAAAAATAATAGTATGTAGTGCATTATATTTCTCTCTGAATAGCTCTTACTTTTTACCTTCGAATTACTCAGTCAGTTAGCCAACGAAATTTGAAAAACAATTGGACCCCACTTCTAGTCCTATTTGACCAAGCCATTGAATTCGGGGAGTGTAATCATCTATTTCTAACAAGTATAGTTAAATGATTCAGAGATTGAAATACTAATAATATAAGAAAATCACTTTAAAAAGAAGAATTTATAAATATATATTTATATATACACATACATTTATGTGCATAAAATAGCTCATGTTCCATTACATATATAAAAATGTAAACAATAGCAACATCTCATAACAAGTTTAAAATTCCTCACATTCTTTCACACCCCTAAGTTTAAATATTAAAAACGTTGGTTCTATATTTAAATATAGTGCATGACTTGCAACAATATCTACCCCAACCACAATAGTATTATTCAACACCATCTATTCTAAAATCTTAAGCTATTAGAGAGGGTACAACTTGAATATTTATATCTCTAACACGCCCCCTCAAGTCCGACTTGGTTGAGCACTTGCGTGGGCCCAATGTGTGATAATTTTTAATTATCAGGGCAGGGTGACGTCGAGGTTAGAACCCAGAACCTGTTGTTTCCTGAGGCTCTGATACCATGTCAAATGTAATGGTATATATTGAATTGATACAAAATGAATAGTATATAAGGTCCTATTTATAGGCTAGCTGCTAAGGTTAAATAAGAAGAGTAGTAGGTGAGACTATACAAGGTAAGAGGTACATGAAATGTACCTAGCCCTAATGTCTGTCTAGGTTAATATATAGGTGTAGAATATGCTTATATATAATACAACGGTATGTAGAAGTACACTAGTAGTACAAGGTACATTCTGTACAACTGTGAATACAACACATAATATAACAGCCCCCCTGAAACTCAAGGTGGATTATAGGAAGTCATCTTGAGTTTGGAGATAAGATCATGAAAGCAACCTGTTGGAAGAGATTTGGTGAAGATGTTGGCTATCTGATCATGAGAAGCAATGGGCCGCAACTGTAAGACATTCTGAAGAAGATAATGACGAACAAAGTGAATATCAATCTCAATGTATTTGGTACGTTCATGAAAAACGTCATTATATGTTATCTGAATTGCACTTCTATTTTCACATTAGATAAGAGTACGAGCTGCAAATGAAACTCCCATGTCGTGAAAGAGCCAATGCAACCATAAAAGTTATGAGTTCAACACATAATCTAACAGCCCCCTCAAACTCAAGGTGGATTATAGGAAGTCATCTTGAGTTTGGAGACAAGATCATGAAAGCGGCCTGTTGGAAGAGATTTGGTGAAGATGTAGTTATTTGATCATGAGAAGCAACGGACCACAACTGTAATACATTCTGAAGAAAATGATGACGAATAAACTGACAATCAATCTCAATATGTTTGGTACGTTCATGAAAAATGTCATTATGTGTTATTTGAATTGCACTTATATTGTCACAGTAGAGAAAAGTATGAGCTGCAAGTGAAACTCCTATGTCGTGAAAGAACCAACGCAACCATAAAAGTTCAGATATAGTATCAACAAGTGCCCTATATTCAGTTTCTGTACTAGATTGAGCAACCACATTCTACTTCTTTGCTACGCCAAGAGATGAAAGAATCACCAAGAAAGAAGCAAAATCCTATAGTGAAATGGTGATCTGTGAGATCTCCTACCCAATCTACATCAGTGTAAGCACGGAGAACAAGTAGTGATTGAAAAAAAAAATGAAGTCTATGAAACATGGTACCCTTGAGATAACGAAGGATACGAAGAACTGTTACAAAATGAGTGGATCTTGGTTCAACCATGAACTGACTAACTATATGAACAACATGAGAGATATCTGGATGAGTGACAATGAGGTATACTAGACTACCAACCAACTATTGATACAATGTGCCATCACGAAGAGGTTCACCATCATATGAAATGAGTCTTGTATTAGGCTCGAGTGATGTGTCTATAATCTTGCTGTCAGTTATTCCAGCTTCTGAAAGTAGATCAGAGATGTACTTTACCTGAGTAAGATAATACCCGTAGTGATCTCTAGACCAAAGAAATAGTTGAGTGATCTAAGGTTTTTTTTATCTCAAACTGACGTCTGAGAAATTGTTTAAGCTCTTGAATACCTGCAAGTCATCTCCAATGATAATCATATCATTGACATAAAGTAGGAGAAGGATGATACCATAGTCAGTACGTCAAATAAACAAGGTAGAATCATAGGAGCTAGCAGAGTAACCATGGTGAGAGATAGTGGAACTGAACTTGGCAAACCAAGCACGAGGTGCCTATATAAGTCCATACAATGCACGTCGAAGTTGACACACCTGATTGGAAAGATGAGAAAACCATGAGGAGGCTGCAGGTATACTTCCTCAAGTAAATCACCATTGAGAAATGCATTTTTCACATCCATCTGAAAAAGATTCCAGTGATGCGAGTCATTTATGGCAATAAGACTACAAACAAATGAAAGACGAGTAATTGGGGCAAATGTCTCTTCGTAGTCCATGTCATATTCGTGTGTGAATCCTTTAGCTACAAGGCGAGCATTATAAACTTCAACAGAACCATCGGAGCGAGTCTTAATCTTGTGTACCCACTTACATCTTATAGCAGATTTTTCAAGAGCCAAATCAACCAGATCCCATGTTTGTATTTTTGGCAAGTGTATCTAGCTCTTCTTTCATTGTTTGCTGCCACATAGGATTAGAGGATGACTCACGAAAGGTGTGAGGCTCATGTAAAGTTGCAAGTGCATGATAATAATGAAAGTCACTAAGATGTGAGGGTGGAGCTCTTACCCGAATGGAACATCAAAGATCAAAAGCAGTTGAATTGTTATGTACCTCAGATGGTCCAGATAACCAGGACTCGGTCGCAAGAGGTTTAACTGCTTCTGAAAATGATAATCTAAGAATAGGAAATGTATGGTTAGGAATATTAAATATTGACATAGTATGAAACATCTTGTGTTCCTAGAAGATAACATAACGAGAGACCCTAAGTTATTTTGAAATAGGATTATATCACTGACACCCCTTTGTTTAAGTTCATACCCAAGAAAGCAACAAAGTTGAGATACAATTAAATGGTAAACCAGGCTATTTGCCTAATTAACATGAAATACAATCAAAAGACTCAACTTTTACTTGTCCGAACAAACCTGAGTTGCTAAGACTTTGACACGAGAAAAAGAGGCATGACCTAGTCGAAAATGTCGTAGTTCAAGAGAAGAGGAGGTGAGTTGTGTAGAAGCAACAGAGACAGTAGGAGGAGGCAGATGAAGAGAGGAAAGTTCGAACAATCATCCTTTTTTATGCCCTATCCTAATGATCTGACCTGTCTCAGGCTCCTATACATCACAACCATTGGAAGAAAATGTTATGTTGAAGCCTAGCTCAGTAAGTTGGCCAATAGATAAAAGATTAAGAGAGAGGTTTGGTACAAGATAAACATCATGAATAGTCAATTATGAATGAGAAATAGTTCTGATATGACTAATGGCCATGGTGGATCCATCAGCACTATTTATGATAGGTGAGTGAAAAGTAGGGGTTTGAGTGGTGAAAAGAGTAAAGTCTGGTGTCATGTGACTGTAACAAACAGAGTCAAAATACCAAAAGGAATGTTTACTCATGTGGCAAAAAAAACAGAGGAAGATGCACCTTGATATTGAGACAAAACCTGGTTGAGAAGTGCCTCATGGCCAGTCGTAGAAAATACAGATGGAGAAGATGTCGACTCATTAGAACTGCTAGGGACTGGTGCTAGGACTAGTGCTGGTGATGGCATAGTATCAGTATTGGCCATAGCTATAGTAGACTGAGAGAGTTTAGCATGAGTGCGACATTGATCAACAGAGTGTCCCTTAATTTGGCAAAATGAACAATAGAGAGTGACATCATATTTTGAAGCATCATACTTTGATTTCCAAGAGCCACTTGATTAGTTTTTGCGTCCGTTATAACAAAAATGTGTTGCAAAGCGATCAAGTCCAGATTGCTAAGAATGGAGAGTTTATAGGCGAGTTTCCTCTCAAACAAGCTCATTGAGAGCTTGATCAAGTGAGGGCAAAGGAGAGTGATGAAGAAGCTGACTACGTACATACTCAAATTCTCCATGAAGACTCATCAGAAACTATTGGAGTTAAAGCTGATTGCGATACTCAAAAAATTTCTTAAGCTCAGAAGGATCATCCTATGATGGTTCTAAAAGAGCCAGTTGATCCCAAAGAACCTTTATACAAGTAAAGAATTCATTAATACGCTGACCCGATTCTTGCTTGAGATTATAGAGTTGGACCATAAGTTGATGTTGGTGAGAACCATCAGGTTCGGAGTATTGAGAAGCAAGCATGTCCCAAACTTCTTTATTAGTATCGTAACTTCCAAATTCCATAGCAATCGAAGGATTAGCTGTGTTGCGTAACCATGAGATAGTTTTATGATTATTGCTATCCCAATCCTCGACACGAGTGATAAAGGCATTGGCACCTTCATCTTTGCTTTATACTGGTGCCTGATGATTCCCACTAATATAGGACCACATCTTGTAACCTTTGAGAAAACTGCGCATGGATTAACTCCAAAAGGAGTAATTGTCCCCATCAAGAACAACTTGAATAGGGTGTGGAACCTCGTCTTGTGTCATTTGTACTATTTAGAGATCTCAAATCGAAAAATAGACTAAAAATCTGAAATCAGCATGAAAATTGGTTAAGAAACACTTTTTCAGTGATCTGACATGGTAAATGACGTGGTAACTAATGCGGTAGAGTGTACTACGTGGCAGTTGACGTGACAACTTGAATATTTATATCTCTAACAAGCATAACTCTCCCATAAAGAATTTTATTGAAAAACATAAATAACTATATAACAAATGTAGCACCATCTAATATAATCTATAAAAATCCTCAGCCTTATTACATAAGTTCATATGAACTTTATTGAACTAAAAAGAAGTAATAAAATAGGTAGATAATCTCCATCTGGCTCATATGACTCCATTATATTTCTATCAACGTGTACCTGAAAATTGTTAAGGAGTGATCTCACAAGCTCAACAAGGGATTGCTAAGCACATTCATTACTCAGCAAATCAACTCACCATATATTTACATATATAAAAGCAACTCGTGAAAATGTATTAATTATACAAATTCATTTCAAGTTATAAATTTTCATATATTATAATTATCAAAACATAAAATAGAACACAATTTTCATAATTTCAAACCATAAACTTGTTAACCATCTTGATTAACTTGTATTAAATTTCACTTATCTCACATGAGCCCCGGGCTCTCCTTCAATCGATGGTGTGCATCGCATTATCCAGGACTACCGAAAACACACATGTGGCTGGGTTATACGTCTATTCACCCAAATGGTCTCGGACCACGTCCACATAATAAGGGCATGCTGAGCCCAATGGCCATAACAAAAGGGTAGTACACTCCCAATAGACAGGTCCCTGACCATGCTAAGAAGTCATCATAAGAATAGTCCCGAACTACCCCTTTGGCTACTCACAATTATCTATTACTTACCAAGTATTAAATTTCTTTTAATATTTAAAGCATTTTAAATCATAACTATACCCTAAATTTTTTTGATTTAAAGTAATTAAAAAATCATGTTATTTAAAGGTTATATTCAGCAAATATACTGTCAGAACAATTCAGGTTATATTTTCACAACTTCTCCTACTGTACAACAAAATTTCCAGAACCATCCACTTTTCTTATTGTACAATAAAATATCAAGAATATTATTACAAGAATCTATCTAGATATATCTATACACTAATAGAAATATGATGGTGGTAACCAAATTCCTTATATTAGGCCTTCACACCACACATCATAAATGTTGGGCTAGTTTGAGACCAAAAACTCAAATCATGTGAAACAATTACATAATACTTAATATATGAATTATGACATGTATCAAGGCAAATTCATTTCACTCGCAAATATATAACACACGTTGAGTGTCACTCCTAACCTCTAGTAACAACAACAAAATTGAAGATTAAGATTCATTTATCCTAAACCATTAACCCTCATCAAATCAAAATTTCACATCAATAGATTTCGGTATATATACAGCCCACTGTCCTAAATATAATCGAATAAATATTCTGAAATATAATCGATTAAATATACTGCCACTCTTCTAAATATAATCAAGTAAATATACAGCCACTGCCCTAAATATAATCAAATAAATATACCACCATTGCCCTAAATATAATCGAGTAAATATATTGAGTGTTTTGAGAGGAGCAAAAAGGTTCAAGATCCCAGCTATATATATATATATATTTATCAAAATTGTGTTTATTTTCTATTTGCACATATACATTTAAGGTGTCTTTTCATTATTTACAGAAAATTGAACAAAAGATTCCATGCTTAGTCTTTTTCCAAAATTAGATAGAATCTAATAAACTAATTACATTCTTATATATCAGTACAGTCTTGCAATCAACCTTATTGATGACAACAAATAACTTAAATCCCTAATTAACAAATGACCAATTTTTTTTAGCCCTAATATATTTAACAAACAAGTCTCAATTATTTACAAATATATAAGATAGATCGACTTGCCTGATATCGCTATTCCAATCAATATCTCTCTCTACACAACTCTTTGATCTTTGTCTCTCCTTCTGGCAACTATAGATTATATTCATGTATGTTAGTATTTCTCTCTCTCCCTTTATTTTCAGAAAAAATATTGTGATTTCATGTAACAAATCAAACGTCAGACTATTAAGGAATAAAATGAGGAATTTAAGTTACTTAGGAACTCTTTAAAATTTGAATTATAAAACATATAACTTATCAATATTATCTGATTTCCTAAACTTAAAATCATATATATATATATATATATATATATATATATATATATTTTAAGGATATTACACCTCCCCTTCAAAGAACTCACAAAGATGGATTTGTTAAGTAAAAGTGAATTGTTGCTTACATTGTGTGAGTAGCGCGGTTTGAAAGTGGTTGCGAAAGTTTGATTAAAATTTAGAAGGGTGATTTGGTTTACTTGCTTGTTTGTTTAATTTTTCAAATTGATTCAATTTTAAGTCCAATTAAAAATTAACCAAACACATAAAACAAGTAAATAAAAAAATGCAAGTAAATAATGATGACACAAGATATACATGAAAAAACTCAAAGACCGAAAAAATCACGGGTGAGGCTTGTTGCCCCAGAGAACCAAATCCACTATCTTAAGGCAAAGCACAATAGACTCTGTCCCAGACTCAAACTCACTCCATTCTAACAAGAACTTGATGCGGAATGTGAAATACCCCCTACAAATTTCGCGCATGAGGTGGCCAGTCTCACACATTAAACATATGGGATATCTATAATTGATAGCAAACAAATATAGAATATAATGACAAAAAGAAAAGATTTATAAATGCTGAAAGGAAAGTCAAACTAAAATAATAATAACATTAAATAAACATAATACTAGTTTGAACAATATACTTGAAAGTCCCATAACTCAAGAACCCCTTTAACCAAAAATCATAAAAGTGAATACTTAATGAAAAGATCTAAGTCCCTACACTAAAGTATGGTAAGGAATAGATAAACACCATGCTCTTCGAACTCAACGCTCTAACCTCGATGTGGAAATTGTCAGGGACCTAAAATATCATCAAAGTGGGTTAAACCTACAAGCAAGTTCCTTCTACTACAACCCAATCAGAGAATCGATAAACATATCCTCTATATGAGGGACAATAAAAAAATAGATATATACCTATCATTTCCTTATTTAACCTCTGTCCCAAAATAAAAAACCATCATGCACACCATCCCAATCATAAAACATAAATATATACGTATCATTTCCTTATTTAACCACTGTTCCAAAATAGAAACCATCCTACACACCGCCCCAATCCATCCCCTATCACGCAAATTATAAAATCTATTTTCTAAAATCAAACCAAAGAAAATCCTTAAATGCCTGAACACTTTATTAAATAAAAATACCTTATTAATATTTGACAATCCTGACATGCCTCCCTTATATACATATTAAGTAACCTACTATATAATTGGTAATCCTCACATGCCTCCCTTATTAACCTTAAATACCTTATCAATCCTGACATGCCTCCTAGCAATCTTCACATATCTCCCTAATAACCTTAAATAACTTATTGGCAATCCTGACATGCCTCCTGACAATCCTCACATGCCTCCCTAATTAACCATGAATACCCTATTGGCAATCCTGACATTCCTCCTAACAATCTTCACATGCCTCCCTAATTAACCCTGAATACCCTATTGGCAATTCCGACATGCCTCCTGACAATCCTCATATGCCTCCCTACTTAACCCTAAATACCCTAATGGCAATTCCGACATGTCTCCTGGGCAATCCTCACATGTTTCCCTAATTAACCCTGAATACCCTATTGGCAATCCATGCATGCCTCCTTTATAATCCTATTAAATACCTTATTAGGTATTGGCAATCCATATATTTCTCCTGTCTGTGCGTAGAAACTACTGAACCCTAATTTTTTTTCTCTTACTTATTTTTCTTTCTAGAAAACTAAAAAAAAAACTCCAAAATAATTAAACTAATAAGTATAAAATATGTATCCCACCTATATATAAGAACTACATTAAAACAAATAATTAACACATAATTCAAAATAAATCAACACCTAGCAACAATTCAAATATCCACATTAAACAAATAAACAGGCATTGACAAAATTAAAAAAATATTTAAATAATTAAAACCCAATTAAATAATAAAAATCCAATTTAAATATCCTCAAAATCTATGGGGTATTACAAAATGCCTCAGGCTTAATCTTGCGATCGACGTCCAATTGCTGCAGACTTCCAACCAACGTTACAATCCTTACAGAAGGCAAACTGGAATAACACAAACACTCCTCAAATATTTTTTCCATTCATAGTGAGATTTTCTTCTCTTTCCTCACCAACGAAGCATTGTAGAAGAAACCAAATGAACCAATGACATGATCAATAAGAAATCTCTAAAGCAGTCTTTGTATGATTGATCAAGTAAAGAGAGAGCCACACCCTAAATCACTCATTGTGTATATGTGTGTGCTCTCAAAAGATAAACAGAATATAGGAACACTCTGTTGAAAAATAACTCAAAGCTGTCTCTCTCTTAAAACTAAGGTTTTTGAAATTCTTTTGAAAACATAATTAGAAAGAAGATATATGAGAGTTTATATAATTTTTTTCCCTTTTATATAGATGATGAATTCTAGATTTTAATTAGAAAGCAAGTTAAAAAATAATTAGGAACGTTTTCTAATATTTTTGGAAAGTTTAGAGATAAATCTTAGCCAAAATAGGACAAATTAAGTCAGTTCGCACATATCAGAGAAAATCAACCAGTTGTGAAAATAAAGCAACCAGTTGTCTTTGGCCAATTTTCAGAACATGAGAAACATAACAGTTTTGGACCCGTTATGGAGTTAAAGCTACCAGTTCGCTTTATGAAAAATGTAAGATTTTGTTCTGAATTCGGCTAAAGACATCATCCTATGTAAAAGTAAGTGTTCTCACACACTTATGTGACTCACACACTTATGTGAATCTCATACTTGATCAATGATGTTTACAAACATTAGAATTTCTCAAATGCTTTAGATGATCAAGATCCTTAGCTTCATGATTGAATTACTTGGTTTTCAACTTTATGATTGATTACAAAAATGTAACTGAAAAATTACAACCCGATCACTCAAGTTTTAACACCAAAATTTGTCAATTACAAATATATATATAAAAGTCACAAAGTGTTTATTGTTACATGAAATGGGGTTGTTGTCTTCTCTCAACCATTAATGCAACCCTGCCATAATAACCCATTGTATATTGTTTGGCAGCAGTAATTTTGTCTTTCAGAAGCAAATATTATAGCCTTGAGTTTGTAAATGAAATCTAATTTCTATCCTCGATCTCCAAATGAGTCATATTTGTTTGTTCATCAGCAAATATTGTCCAATGTTGCTTTGTTGATTGGGCTATGGAGTGGGCTTGCCTTCTCTGCTGATCTCCTTGATGCAACTGTAAATGATATATTTGGTGACACATATAGTATTATTATCATTTACAACAACCTCGCAAAGGTAGTAAATCTACACGTTCATTGTAAATCAAAGAATGATGATGTTGGTATTATTGTGTTGCCTTTTGGAAGCTCATTTCAAAGAAAGTTCAACATTTATTTTTGCAAAACTACACTTCTTTTTTTGTGATTTTACATGGCAAAATGTGAATGGCACTTTTGACATCTACACTTCAAAAGGAACTCACTTCATTGCATAGAGTGCGCTTGGAGAATGAAAATAGATGGAGTGCATGGATATAATTAGGATGGTTATGAGAGATTTTCTTTAGCTGGGGTGGAACACCACCAATACTAGAGAGTGTCGGTCAGAAAAAGAATTGAAACATGTACTGCTTGTACTTCTATCAACTTCTTGTAATTGACGATATGTAGAGCTAGTCTTTTTGTTTTGATAATTCCAACCAATATATATATATATATATATATATATATATATATATATATATTTGTGTGTGTGTGTGTGTGTGTGTGGTTTATGATTCAACTTCTTGTAATTGATGACATGTAGTAGTAATAATTGGAGCTAGTCTATCTATTTTGATAATTCCAACCAATATATATATATATATATGTGTGTGTGTGTGTGTGTGTGTGTGTGTGTGTGTGTGTAGTTTATGATTTGTTAATAAAGGTAATACAATTCTTGATATTGAGTCCATAAACTCTATTTCTATTATAAATCCCAACTCTGGAAATTGGGTTTTTAAGATCAATTGCTTTTGTGATTGTGTACTACTTCATTTATTTTTTTATTTTTATTTTTTTCGATAAGGTAAATCAATTAATAGAAAAAAATTGTACACATGAATGAGGCATACCCAATGGGCCTACAGGAAAGATGGCCTTAAGCCCATAAGCGGGAAGAAAAGATCAAGAGCAAGAGATCAAGACCAACCAAAAGCAACAAGCTTACCAAGCCCATGAACTAAATTAAATTGGAATTGTAAAACAAATTGGCAATGGCCCATCATAGGTAGAGACTTCTAATAAATGTCAAATTGGAGTTGGAGGATCAAAAAGGAAGCAGAGGGATTAAGCCCTAAATTAGGGAGCCAAGAACAAGGGGTTCTTTTCAAAGGAGTCAACTAAGGATCTGGGTAGGTTCCAAATCTCAGCAATGGTTTCAGCAAATGGACAACCTTCTTCGTTAACAGAGAAGAGCTAAAATTGTATAAAATTAACAATTTGATTAGAAGTGATCAAAGAAGGGTGGGCTGAGTTTCTAAAGATTCGGGAGTTTCGCTCTTCCCATATATGGTAGACAAATTAAACTAGCGAGGGTAAGTTTCCATACAAGAAGTTTGTTATTTTTACGCTTTTGTTTCCAATTGGATGAAGCCCATATGATGAAATCCTGCCAACAATCGGGTCTGGTATAAAAACCACATTTTGATTGTTGGATTAGATGGGAGAGAGAAAACAAATATGACTGGGAGAGGGAGGGGGGTCAAAGTTGACTAACTGCCTTCACACCATGGGGTATTTATAAACCTTAGGTATGAGCCTTTGACAATTGTCATCCTACGTGGCACAAGCTCATCATGCCACGTGTCCCTTCTTTTGTCATATTTGGTTGAAGCCATGAACATCTTTTCCATGATCTCGGGTAAGTATTATGATACTATTATATTTAAAGTACAATACATAATACCCCTCTCTAGTCACATAGTTATGTTTTAGACCTCAACGAGCCTTTCTCTCAATCCTCTATTTCGCACTCAACCCATCTTCCCAGCTAGAGTTATGACGTCATACATTCCGTTATGACACCATAACTGCTTAGGTCATATCATAGTGCACCTTTATGCTATAAATGACCCATGGGTCCCTATGGCTTCATACGAGCTCCATCCCATCAAGGTTAGAAGTAACTTCATGACTAGTTACTTTCTATCTTGAAGAGAAGAGTCGGTAATCCTCTATACGGTCCCTGCTTATGAGAGTTATCACTCGGGGTCATGAGCTCAGAGCCACATAATCGCCCATTCGTCCATGATTTCTCATAGCCCTGGGGTATGCTATGGTGTTAACCAAAACATACCCACGAAGGGAAGTTGCCCCCAACCATCCCCCATCCTTCGTGGGTTAAAGTCACCTGCAACCGCTTTTACCACCTTTGCAGGTTAACGTCACCCACGACTGCATCGTGAGTTAAAGCACTCTCGACTGCTTACCATGCATTCTCGGGTTAAAGTCACCTATGATCGTTATGTGAATTGGGGCACCCACGACCGCTATACGATCCTTGAAACCAACTTGCTTGCTACCTAAACTATTCCTTCCGCCACCTATCGGGATATGCAAAAGATCCACTTGTAACCTATGGGTAGCGAGCAGGGCCCACTCAACACCCATGGGTCGCAAGCAAGGTTCACTTACGGGAAGGGCCCACTCGCAACCCATGGGTCGTGGGTAGATTCATTCGTGACCTATGGGTCACAAGCAAGGTTCACTTGTGACTCGATAGGTCACAGGAAGGGTCCACTCACGACCCATGGGTCACGAGTAATATATTTTTTTTATTAGGCACTTATACTCACAAGTCAATAGAGACATTGTCTATTCCATCTCCTCTTGTATGGAAGAGCTCAAACGCTCAAGCACGACTTCAAGAACTGTTTCTGCCATTGCTAACCACTAATCAAAAGTTGTGTATGCTTCTTTTTTAAGAAAACAATGATATATTATCTCATATAGATGGATGACTCTTACCATTATTAGAGGGTGTAGCCATATCCTCCACCAATGAAAATTTAGCTACGTCTTTTACAAGCCAATAGAGAGGCCTGTTCGTAAATTTTACTGTAACAATTGATGAATCCTTCTCCAAGTATCAGTCTTTGCTAGCGTTTGATCTCCTCCCAAGATTTCTCTAATTTCTTAGGTACGTCACCATGAATTTCTTCTTTTCCTTTTCATTTCTTTTTTATTTTGTTTACCCATGGTCATATACCCACCAAGTGCTTGTCAAAATGCCCCTATGAGATACAATCCTTCTAACATAACTTCCATCCTACTAGGCTTTGCTCAAAAACCACAATACCGACTGCTTTTATTAAAGAAGCAATCTGAGTAAGTGATGAAAGAGAGATAATATGTAGGTTTGGTATATATGAAAAAGAGAC
Source organism: Cornus controversa (assembly GCA_026545225.1). NCBI lineage: Eukaryota > Viridiplantae > Streptophyta > Magnoliopsida > Cornales > Cornaceae > Cornus > Cornus controversa. The sequence continues at coordinate 40,562,893 of CM048854.1, forward strand.
AGATGAGGATTAGATGGGGGAAAGAGAAAAGAAATATGACTGGAGAGGGAAGGAGGTCAGAGTTGACTAACTGCCTTCACACCATGGGGTATTTATAGACTTTAGGTATGAGCTTTTGACAGCTATCATCCTACGTGCACAAGCTTACCATGCCACATGTCCCTTCCTTTGTCATACTTGGTTGAAGTCATGGGTATCTAAGGATGGCAGTTTTGTCCGCCCCGCTAGGTTTTCATCCCGTCCTGCCCCGTTTAGAACGGGTATGAGAGCCATTTTTTTCTGTAAGGGCGGGTTTGGGAAAGAAAATCAAAACTCGCCGCGGGTACGGGGCGAGTTCGGGACTCTATAATAACTTGCCCCGTACTCACCCCGCCCCGCCTATATATTTTATTATTATAAATATATTTATATGTATATATATATATAAACTTGTTACTAAGTTATTTAGTTGTGAAATATATTTTCTCTAATAGGCTATTTAATTGTGAAATCTTGTCATTTTACTTCTTAAACAGGGGTTATACTATTTTGAATTTAGTAGTATCAAACTTTGTACTATCCATTAGGCTCGTATTTTTTGAAAAAATTAATTTTTATTAATGTTTAATGTGATTACAATTTTGTGGGGAGGGGCCCCGCCTCGCCCCGTCTCATCCCGCCCCTTTTAAAATTTTAAAGGGGGTGGGGCAAGGACGGGGTGGGGTTTCTCCCAACGGGGCGGGGATGGGTTTTGAAATTCCTTCCCATTTCAAACCAGCGGCGGGTTTGGGAATAGTGTTGAAGGCAGCGAGGCGGGGACAGGTTTAGGCAAACCCGTGTCGTACCCGCCCCTTTGCCATCCCTATGAGCATCTCTTTAATGATCACGTGTAAGTATTATATACTGGCATATTTAGAGCACAATACATAATACCCCTCGCGAGTGATACAGTTATGCTTTAGACCTCAACAAGCCTTTCTCTCAATCCTCCATTCGACACTCAACTAATCTTCACGGCTGGAGTTATGACGTCATATGTTCCGTTATGACACCATAGCCGCCTGGATCATATCACAGTGCACTTTTATGCCAAAAATGACCCCGTGGGTCCCTATGGCTTTATACGAGCTCCATCCCATCAAGGCTAGAAGTAACGTCGCGACTAGTTACTTTCTATCTTGAAGAGAAAAGCCGATAATCCTCCATACGGTCCCTGCTTATGAGAGTTATCACTCGGGGTCATGAGCTCGGAGACACATGACCCGACAGGTCGCGGGAAGAGTTAGCCCGCTTAGGGATAAGGGCCTATTTTCTTGCCTTCCTTCGAGTTTTCATAATGCATGCTAACCTTCGCTCCACGTACACCTCTTTACATGTTGGACCTCACTTGTGAACCTATATGATTGATCAAGGAATTAAATTGGGAGAGTGTAATACTTGATTTCCACCTAGAGAAAGAAAGAATTAATATATATACCCATAAATATTAATTATGGTGCATAAAATTCTCTTAATTGTTCCATCATTAATTGTTACACACACACACATATATATATACACAAGTATGCAAACACTAGCAAATTTCGGTATCAAAACATGGGTGATCGAGTTGTAATTTTTCATTTAATCATGAATTGTTGTGTAAGTAGCAATGACGAATATTTAATGAAATTTACTAAAAATTTAAATGACTTGTCTTATGTCATCTTACATAATATATATACATATTTTAAAAAGAAACATTATTGATGAAGAAGTATATTAGGTATCTACAGCAGAAAATGCATTAAATAACGATGATTTTTTGGCATGTCATTTGGACAACATTAATTTCAAGAAAAATGATAAACTTCTTAATTATTCCAATTACTCCCTCAAGTGAGTTGGCCAAAAGTTGGACCTCACACGCCATTCTATTTGACCAAAAACTTAAATTCAGATTGTAAATAATGGCTAGTTAATCTTTGAGTAAGTTGGTAAACTAAATTTAAAGAGCAATTGACCTTTGTTGTGATTTTGTTTTGTTTGACAAAAGAATGAAATTGGGAGAATAAAATAATCTAATTTTTAATCAAGGATAATCACAAAATAAATTGCATAATCTACTCTGCATTCCATCATTATTACATGTATATATATAAGATTGCAAACACCAGTAACATCTCGTCACAAGTTCAATATCTCTAATTTCTATCCTCGATCTCCAAAGAAGTCATGAATATGGGTTTGTTGATCAGCAAATATTGTGCAATGTTGCTTACTTTGTTGATTGTGCTATGGAGTGGGCTTGCCTTCTCTGCTGATCTCCCTGATGCAACCGTAGATAATATATTTAGTCGCCCGTATACTAGAGTTATCATTTACAACAACCTGACAGAGGGAGTAAATCTATATGTTCATTGTAAATCAAAGGACGATGATCTTGGTATTCATGTGTTATCTTTTGGAAGCTCCTTTCACTGGAAGTTCCACATTAATTATTGGGAAACTACACTATTTTTTTGTGGTTTTACATGGCAAAATGTGAATGGAACTTTTGACATCTACAAAGCAGAAAGGGACGCACATCATTGCGTAAAGTGCGTTTGGAGTGTGAAAATAGATGGAGTGCATGGATATAATGAGGATGGTTCTGAGAGATTTTTCTTTAGCTGGGGTGGAACACCACCAATACTAGAGAATGTTGGTCAAAAAAAGAATTGAAACATGCACTGCTAGTACTTCATCAACTTCTTGTAATTGATGAAATGGTAGTAATAATTGGAGTCTTTCTATTTTCTGCACCTTACTTAATAAACTACTATAATATATGGTTCTGATTCATCTTCAAAAATCTTGTTCTTTTTAGTTCCCATATGAATTTGCCATACTTTTGTAGTATAAAACAAAATGTGTATGTATATATATTGTGGTATCAAAGAAATTGGGGGTTTTGGGTTTCGGATACTAGGGATTATGTTAGCATTTGTAATTGCATAGTTCTACCTTAGATATCATTTTCTTCTTTAATTTATGATTCATTCATTGGTGTGTTGTGCAAGGATTTTAATATTTGTATCTGCAGAGTTTTTCCCTCTTCTTTTTTCTTTATTTTTTTGTGTATATGGATTTCTCATTCTTTCATTGGTGCACATATAAGAGAACTATTTACTTCACAAATATTTAACAAGAAGTTATTAAATCTTGGATAGTACAAATTATGAAAATCAGTGTTTTAATGGTATAAGAGAGTCAAAATTTAACCAGTAATGCTTTCTATTGACTGCACATTAGGATTGTAGTGGTTTCTTAATTGGCATTTTCACATATATAAGAAATTATTAGCTACTAAAAAATATTTATCGATGCCAACCCTTTAATGAGTCACTATAAAGAGTACATTGGAACAGGTATATCCTATCATCCAAGCTACCTTGATGGACCGCTAGAGTTGAAAACAGATTATAAATACAGTTATCCAATCAAGTTCATCACAAACTTTTCACATACATTAGGGTTTTGGTATGAATGAGGAAAGCCCAACCAGCAATCATGGAAGTTTCGTCGCTAATGACAATTAAATTTAAGCCAGTTAATTAGTATTATCATAACTGTTTTGACGAGAGTTGAGAAATTTTATGTGTTTCACTGATTTTGAACAATATGGTATCTTAGAGGCGTGCATTAAGCAAGAACAAAACAATGTAACTTTGAATTAGATTAAGCTGCCTTTTTCTTTTCTTTTTTATTTGGACCATGCTATTTAGGCAAAATTGTCAGACTTACACTTTCTCATCAATAGGATGCATTTGTAGGTCTGACAATTCTGACCTGCTGTCATTATCCTTTTCATTTTATTTCTTTTTCTATTTTCAAAGTCAGATACTATTAATAAATCATTGTATGTTAGATGTTTTGTAACTTTGCGTTCTAACTTACTCCCTTTTTGCGCTTATAGAATTGTGATCTTTTCTAATTGGATAAACTACAGTGACACCCTCTGTGGTGTGGACTTATTACACACGGAGATAATCTTTTCTCATAAGTATCATAGAGACCCCAAGAAATATTTCCGTCACTAACTACTGGGGGCATTCATTCAAAATTTTTTTTTTTGATAGGTAAGTTGTTATATATATATATGTGTGTGTGTGTGTGTGTGTTTATAATTTGAATTATTATTTAACAATTGTTCTTGTGAATTATAAACAGTAAGTTTGCAAAATCATATCAATAATTTTAATACCTTTAGCATGATGAAAGAAACGGTCAAAATTTTATAATATTATTTTTTTTGGTTTTCAAAAATTTTAAAATGAAATTAGACATTTAGATCTCTATGAATAGCTCTTACTTTATTGTTGTTCGTATCCCATACGAATTCGCTCAGATGAAAGACCATCCATTTATTAATTGTTTACTGTTCAAACATAAATATGTATAGAAGATTCCTATTTCGTGTTTGTTTTCACAAATTTTGACTGTTTATAATTCATAAGAATATTTATTAAATTATAATTAAAATTTTATATATATATATATATATATATATATATATATATATATATAACAACTTATCTTAAATAATAATAATAATAATAATGAATGAATGAATGTTGTATGAATTATAGCAAACCATCCTTATAAGAAAAATAATAGTATGTAATGCATTATATTTCTCTCTGAATAGCTCTTACTTTTTACCTTCCAATAGTTACTCGAATTACTCAATCAGTTAGCCAACGAAATTTGAAAAACAGTTGGACCCCACTTCTGATCCTATTTGACCAAGGCAATGAATTCGGGGAGTGTAATCATCTGTTTCAAACAAGTATAGTTAAATGATTCAGAGATTCAAATACTAATAATGTAAGAAAAACACTTTAAAAAAATGAATTTATAAATATATATTTATATATACATATACATTTATGGTACATAAAATAGCTCATGTTCTATTACATATATAAAAATGTAAACAATAGCAACATCTCATAACAAGTTTAAAATTCCTCCCATTCTTTCACACCCCTAAATTTAAATAATAAAAACGTTGGTTCTATATTTAAATATAGTGCATGACTTGCAACAACATCCACCTCAACCACAATAGTATTGTTAAACATCATCTACTCTTAAATCTTAAGCTATTAGAGAGGGTGCCACTTGAATATTTATATCTCTAACACACCTCTCAAGTGCGACTTGGTTGAATACTTGCATGGACCCAATGTGTGATAATTTTTAAATATCGAGGCAGGGTAACAGCGAGGTTGGAATCCAGAACTTGTTGTTGCCTAAGGCTCTGATCCCATGTCAATGTAATGGTATATATTGAATTGATACAAAATGAATAGTTCATAAGGTACTATTTATAGGCTAGCTGTTAAGGTTAAATAAGGAGAGTAGTAGGTAAGACTATACAAGGTAAGAGGTACGTGAAATGTACTTACCCTTAATTTCTGTCTAGATTAATACACATGTGTAGAATATGCTTATATACAGTACAACGGTATGTAGAAGTACACTGGTAGTACAAGGTATATTCTGTACAACTGTAAGTACAACATATAATCTAACAATCCCCTCAAACTCAAGGTGAATTATAGGAAGTCATCTTGAGTTTGGAGACAAGATCATGAAAGTGACCTATTGGAAGATATTTGGTGAAAATGTTGGCTATCTAATTATGAGAAGTAACGGATGACAACTATAAGATGATGACGAATAAAGTGACTATCAATCTCAATGTGTTTGGTACGTTTATCAAAAACGTCATTTTGTGTTATCTGAATTGCACTTCTATTATCACAGTAGAAAAGAGTAAGAGCTACAAATGAAATTCCCATGTTTTGTGTTATCTGAATTGCACTTCTATTATCACAGTAGAAAAGAGTAAGAGCTACAAATGAAATTTCCATGTTGTGAAGGCGCTAATACAACCATAAAAGTTGTGAGTACAACACATAATCTAACAGCCCCCCAGAAACTCAAAGTGGATTATAGGAAGTCATCTTTAGTTTGGAGACAAGATCATGAAAGCGGCTTGTTGGAAGAGATTTGGTGAAGATGTCGGCTATCTGATCATGAGAAGCAACAGACCGTAAGTGTAATACATTCTAAAGAAGATGACGAATAAAGTGACAATCAATCTCAATGTGTTTGGTACGTTCATGAAAAATGTCATTTTGTGCTATCTGAATTGCACTTCTATTGTCACAGTAGATAAGAGTAGAAGCTGCAAATGAAACTCCTATGTCGTGAAGGAGCCAACGTAACCATAAAAGTTCAGATGTAGTATCAACAAGTGCCCTGTATTCAGCTTCTGTACTAGATCGAGTAACCACAATTTACTTCTTACTACGCCAAGAGATGAGAGAATCACCAAGAAAGAAGCAAAATCCTATAGTGAAACGACAATCTGTGAGATCTCTTGCCCAATCTGTATCAGTGTAAGCATGGAGAACAAGCAGGGATTGAGAAAAGAAATGAAGTCCATGAAACATGGTACCTTTGAGATAGCGAATGATGCGAAGAACTGCTGCAAAATGAGTGGATCTTAGTGTAGCCATGAACTGACTAACTATATAAACAGCATGAGAGATATCTGGATGAGTGACAATGAGGTATACTAGACTACCAACCAACTGTCGATACAATGTGCCATCACGAAGAGGCTCACCATCTTATGGAATGAGTCTTGTATTGGGCATGAGTGGTGTGTCTTCAATCTTGCTATGAGTTATCCTAGCTTTTGAAAGGAGATCAGAGATGTACTTTGCTTGAATAAGATAATACACGTAGTGATCTCGAGACCAAGAAAATAACTGAGTGATCTAAGGTCTTTTATCTTAAACTGATGTCTGAGAAATTATTTAAGCTCTTGAATACCCTGCAAGTCATCTCCAATGATAATCATATCATCGACATAAAGTAGTAGAAGGATGATACCACGGTCAGTACGTCAAATAAATAAGGCAGAATCATAGGAGCTAGTAGAGTAACCATGGTGAGAAATAGTGGAGTTGAACTTGGCAAACCAAGCACGAGGTGCTTGTTTAAGTCCATACAATGCACGTCGAAGTTGACACACATGATTGGAAGGATAAGGAAACCCATGAGGAGGCTACATGTATACTTCCTCAAGTAAATCACCACTGAGAAGCCCATTTTTCACATCCTTCTAACAAAGATTCCAGTGACACGAGGCAGCTATGACAATAAGACTACGAACAGATGAAAGATGAGCAACTGGGGCAAATGTCTCTTCGTAGTCTATGCCATATTCCTGTGTGAATCCTTTGGCTACAAGGCGAGCCTTGTAGCGTTCAACAGAACCATCAGAGCGAGTCTTAATCTTGTACACCCACTTACATCTTATAACATATTTTATAGGAGTCAAATCAATCAAATCCCATGTTTGTGTTTTGGCAAGTGCATCTAGCTCTTTTTTCATTGCTTGCTGCTACAAGGGATTAGAGGATGCCTCACAAAAGGTGTGAGGCTCATATAAAGTTGCAAGTGTATGATAACAGTAAAAATCATTAAGATGTGAAGGTAAAGCTCTTACCCGAGTGGAACATCGAAAATCGGAGCAGTTGAATTGCTAGGTACCTCAGATGGTCAAGATAACTGGGACTCGGTCGTAGGAGGATCGACTGCTTCTGAAAATGATAATGTTAGAATAGGAAATGTATAGTTAGGAATATTAAATGTTGACATAGTATAAAACGTCTTGTGTTCCCAGAAAATAACATAATGAGAGACCCTAAGTCGTTTAGAAATAGGATCATATCACTGATACCCTTTTTGTTCAAGTTCATACCTAAGAAAGCAACAAAGTAGAGAGCGCGATTTACGTTCAGCTCAACCATTCTAATGTGATGTGCCTAGATAGGAAGTGTGAAACATAATGCCATATTGTTTTAGAATTTGCTGAAAAACATTTTGTCAATATTTCGAAGCATTGTCAGAATAAATTTTTTTGATATTTTTGGAAAACTGAGTTGCAATCATTGTAGCAAAATCTAAAAAAATGTTAAGTAATTCAGAATAATTTTTCATTAAGAATAACCATGTGAATCGTAGGAAATTGTCTAGAAATATGACAAAATATCGTGACCCCCTATAATAGGCATAGGTGAGGGCTCAAAACATCAGAGTGAATAAGATCAAAAGGAGTAGAAGCAAAAGACTCACTTTTATTAAATGGTAAAGTAGGCTGTTTGCCTAATTGACATGAAATATAATCAAAAGACTCAACTTTTATTTATCCCAACAAACCTTGAGTAGCTAAGTGTAATGACCCGTAATTTTTAAAAATTACATGTTGTTCTAAAAGAAATTCATAAACAAATGTCAAGGTAATATTCTCCACGTGAAGGTGAGTCAAATGAGTATAATGTTGCCTATATTATGACTTAGTGGAATTCATATTTTTATTGTTATTTTTATTATTATTAAAATATTTTTTTTTACAAATTTATTTTATAAGATAATTATATAAAGATATATATATATATATATATATATATAATTATACGTATTGCCATGTGTATAGAAACTCAATGATTGCACTTAATGAGAAAAAATTAACCTCATGACTCTTGGGGTTCTTCAACGGATGTCACTAATGTTCTTTACTTTACAACCCTTTCCTCTTACTAGAATAATGATAAGGTCATAGGTTACAACCTTCCATCTTCTTGAGTAATTGTTAAAGCTTAGGTTACAACCTTTCATCTTACTTGAGTAATGATTAAAGCTTGGAATACAACCTTTCATCTTACTTGAGTAATGATTAGTGCTTATGTTACAGTCTCTTCATTGACTAAATTACTGAATAGTTGATTTGTATTATTCTAACAAGTTTAACACTTTATATAAATGGGTGCTTGAGAAGACCCACATGATCACATGATAGTTTGTGATGACCTATAATTTGTTTTATTTTTATTATTATTATTATTTAGAAAAGAAAAAAAAAACAAAACATTGTCATGAGATAGTGATATAAAAGTGTAGATATATATGTATATGTGTGTGTGTATATATATATATAGGTGAGTGTGGATAATGTGGGGATGTGAAGGGGTTAGTAATGATGAGTATTATTTATTGCAAGGAGTGTTACTTATTGTGTTATTAATGGGAAGTAAAATATCAATTAATAGGAGACTTTACCGCTTCTCAACTGACGTAAAATTTATAGTTAATTATTACTTAAATTAAATGTCAGACCTTTCATTTTTCGTCAGTTACAAAAGGACTATGTATATATATATAACAATAGATCTCTCTTGTTTTGAACATAACATTCACTCATTTAGAAATTAGAGAGAGAAGGGAATGAAAAAAAAGGCTGATCGATAAAGAAAAAACGGTACAACAGGTAGGGGATTTAAGGGGTACTCTATTTTTATATATGCTAGTAAATGGAAGTTACAGAAGAAATATATTTCTTATTTTATATTCTGTTTTGTTATATACGTTCTTATATATTTTCATATTTATGGAATTCATTTGCTAATAGGTCTATATAATTAACGATTTGGGTCTTGGAATAACTTGTTAGTATGGCAGTGGATGGTATACATATTATAAACGGTTTGTAAGTCGTTGACTTTTTAGTTTATATATGTATTTTATTTGGTTCTTAGTATATAATTATAATGATATATATATTACATTGGTATTACTCGTTGTTTATATATATAAACGTGTATTGTTTGCATGAAATCAATGGACCCAAATTGTGGGCAAAGGTGACTTAATATATATATATATATATATATATATATATATATTTTATTTTCTTTAAGATTGTAAACTCACTTTTGTTATGTTTTAGTTTTATAATTTGAAATTACTTGTTCTGAATTGAGTTTAGCTAAATTTATAGTTATAAGAAATAAGCCCGTTGTTGTTTTTGGGTGTTTTATTTGTTGTTTAATTAATTATTGATCAAATAAAATTTTGTAAATGAATAGTATTTTGAAGAGAGAAGTTCTATCTTATGAATTTGATGGTATATAAGTATTTGGTTTGAGAAATAGTACACGAATTGTGTTTTGTTTATGACTGTGAATGAAATTAGATTGTGTGTGCTCGTACATGTATAATCGGATGAAAATAAGCAGGGTTGTAATCCCTTCGGTTGAAATACCGAGAATTGTTCGAAACTATAGTTGGGTTCAGCGGCCCGCCGTGAGAATGACCGGAAATCCGCGGTGTGTGTGTGCGGTATACATATCGAGGAGTTATATTATGGTTAATGTATCAATAATGGATTTACACTTGCACTAGTTATTTATTGAACGATTATTTGTACAATATATATGATGAGGTTATAATAGTTTATTGAATATGCTCGGACTTGACTTTATGCTAAAATCTTGAATGGTGGTTGCATTTTGCAGTAGTTGTTTTATCATTATTATTTTTATTTATGCGTAAATTTATGTATATTTAAGTTATATATTCTTTTGTATGCTATTTCGTGTATATATGGAAGTAGAGTTGTTGTTTTTCCTACTGGGCGATTGTTGTGCTCACCCCAAAAATATTTCAGGTCCAGTTGAAGTATGGAGTAGCGAAGAATTTATCAGAGGTTACTTGAGAGCGTGTTTTGTCATATAGAGTTAAATGGAGGTTATTTTATTATAATATCATCTGTAATTGGAAAGAAAGACTTTAGTTGTGGGTGTAAGATATTATTTTATTGAGATAAAATATTAAGTGAGAAAGTTTGTAATTGAAATATTAAGTGCATAAGGTTTTAATTAACTATTATGTCTATTTTATTTTATCACGTCTCGAAAAATTTGGGGCGTGACACTAAGACTTTAACACAAGAAAAAGAGGCGTGACCTAATCGAGAATGCCATAGTTCAAGAGAATAGGATGTGAGTTGTGTAGAAACAATAAAGACAGTAGGAGGAGGCAGATGAAGAGAGGAAAGTTTGAATAATCGTCCTGTCTTACGCCATGTCCCAATGATCTGACCTGTCTGAGGCTCTTGTACAACACAACCATTGGAAAAAAATGTTATGTTCAAGCCTAACTCAGTAAGTTGGCCAACAGATAAAAGAGTAAGAGATAAGTTTGGTACAAGATAAACATATGAACTATCAATTGTGAATGAGAAACAGTTTCGATATAACTAATGGCCATGGTGGATCCATCAGCAGTATATATGACAGGTGAGTGAGAAGTAAGGGTTTGAGTGGTGAGAAAAGTAGAGTCTGATGTCATGTGATTATAACAAGCAGAGTCAAAATACCAAGAAGAATGTTTACTTGGTGTGATAGAAAAAGTAGAGGAAGATGCACCTTGATATCGAGACTGAACCTGGTTGAGAAGTGCCTCAAGGTCAGTCGTAGAGAATGCAGATTGAAAAGATGTCGACTCATTAGAATTGCTAGGGACTGGTGCTGAGACTAGTGTTGGTGATGGCATAGTATCAGTACTGGCCACAGCTGTAGTAGATCGAGAGAGTCTAGCATGAGTACGACACTAATCGGCGTTGAATGTTACGCATTCTAGCCTCTTAACTTATGTATTTTATTCTCTTAGTGATAGATTATTTTGTGATTTTATTTCATTTTAGTATTTTCTGCATTTTCAAGGCCTTAATGATTATTTTAGTTAAAACCATGATTTTGAATTTTTAAAGATGATATCCAAGATGGTTAGATGAAGCCTATATCAAAAGGATTCATTCAACTATTTATTTCAACTCAAATTAGCGTAAGGAAGAGGTCCAAGAGAATTACAGCTGCTTAAGAAGGTTAAGGGCTTGAAGCCCAATTCTGCGCTTAATACAGTTTTAATCTCATTGTAGAAAATGGACCAAAAGTGTTATTTCTGAGCCTCAAGTCGACTTAATTTTGATAGAAGTTGAACGTAATTCGATTCTAGACACTTTTGTATCTCATGAAAATTTCGTGAATTGGACTTCTAGTGGGTCAAAAGTTGGGCCGAACGTCAGCAGGAAAAATCTACCTGATTAGTGCTGCGGGAAAATCTAATTAATTCCTAATTGGATTAGGACTTTGGTGTATTCTCTTGGGGCAATAAAGGGGCAAATTAAAAGCTGAGTTGAGAGAGATTGGAGAGTTTTGGAGAGAGCCTTTGGACAGAAAAGAAGACATACTTTGCAGACCATTGGAAAATAAAGTCTTACGCATAATTCATAAAGATGATGCCTTCTTCCTCAACCATTGAAGCTTCTTCTTCTACTATGAGCGGCTAGTTTATCCACTAGGGTTTTCATGTAGCCCTAACAAAGTATCAATGATTTGATTATTTTAATTATTGGGGACCTTTATGTTCATGCATAGATTATGTAATTTAGAGGATTCTTATTATAGAATTGAGCAATACAAGTCTTATAAATTCAGTTTCAATGATTTCTTATCTTGTTTTAGATATTTGGTTGTTGTTATTGAATTCAATCTCTCTTATTTTCTGTGATCGTGAGAGCGATTATTACAGAATGGTATTCACTGAATATATCATTATACGCTTTGATGGAGTATGCCTAGAGAAGATGGACCATATTGCACCCTAGATTAGAGTAGTTAGGCAGATGGCCCATGCTAATCGAAGATAGTCCATGACTTAACCTTAATTATATGTTATCTTCTTGACGGATGAAGGTGAGCTTGTAGCCACCGACACCACTTATGCATAATGTAATTCCCCATAGTTAATTCAATTGACAATTGATTGTAGAGTTAGTGGTGAAGTCAATTTTCCTAGATTTAACTCATATTATCTTCACTCTCTATTTTCCTTTGGTTTATTTTATTTTGCTTTTTAGTTAATTTAAATATAAAAATCAGAATTCTTTTCTCTTAAATTTAATTATAATTAATTCCGTACTCCAACTCATAATCCCTGAGGTTCGACACCATTTTCGATAGCCCTATTCTGTAAGGAATTCATTCTATTGCGAAGTGTGGTAATTATAATTTGAGACGCACTCACACACGAATCAGACACTAATCAACAGAGTGTCCCTTAATTCGGCAAAATGAATAATAAAGAGAGACATCATATTTTGAGGCATCATACTTTGATTTCCAAGAGCCACTTGATTGATTTTTGTATCTGTTATAACAAAAATGTGTTGCAGAGTGATCAGGTCCAGATTGGGAAGACACTGACTGAGGAGCTGATGATGGCGTGGTTAAAACACTCGGATTGTTCTGAGAATGAAGAGTCTGTAGGCGAGTTTCCTCTCGAACAAGCTCATTGAGAGCTTGATCAAGTGAGGGAAACTGAGTGTGATGAAAAAGCTAACTATGTACAGACTCAAATTCTCCATGAAGACTTATCAGAAACTGATGGAGTCAAAGCTGATTGTGATACTCAAAAAATATCTTAGCCTCAGAAGGATCATCTTATGATGGTTCTAAAAAAGCCAGTTGATCCCATAGAACCTTTATACGAGCAAATAATTCATTAATACACTGACCTGATTCTTGCTTGATATTATAGAGTTGGACCATAAGTTGATGTTGGCGAGAACCATCAAATCCAGAATATCGAGAAGCTAGTATGTCCCAAACTTCTTTATTAGTATCGTAACTCCCAAATTCCATAGCAATTGAGGGATTAGCTGTGTTGCATAACCGTTAGATAATCTTATGATTGTTGCTATACCAATCCTCAACACGAGTGATAAAGACATTGACAACATATGATTATTATTTTTAGTTAGACTTTCCTTTCAACATTACGATGGTTGGACTAATAAGGAAAGTCTAACTAAAAATAATAATAACATTAAATACTCCTCGAATATTTTTTCCATTCGTAGTTCGAATATTTTAACATAAGGATTGTAACGTTGGTTGGACTAATACCCCTCCATTGTTGAACTAATAAATGAGTCGAATTACGCCACATTCTGGGGCAATTTCCTCCGCCCCGATGGGTTTTCACCCCGCTCCGCCCTTAATGGAGGGGATTTGATATGCCCCTAATAAGAGTAGGGGCGGGTATGGTTTTTTTTAAAGAAAACCCGCCAAATACCCATTCGCCCCGATTATATACATACATATAAATATATATAGTGAAATAATTGTATCGAATGTGCCATTTCTTTTATTATTATATTACTTATATACATATAGTATACTAGATATATGGCAGCCACTAGGGTTTATTCTTTTCAGTAAAAAATAATTTTCAAATTTCATTCATGGGTCTAACTAAACAACAAAATGAGAAAGAGAGTTAGAGAGAACTTAGAAGTTATTTGAAACCCTAGAGATCACTAGGTGACAATTTTATCCTGGTAAAGTCGTGAAAGTACTCTCTCTTTCTCTCACTCTCTCTTTATCTTGTTATGCTATATTCCTCTCTTTATATTGTGGCTAAAAGAGAACTCTCTCTATCTTGTGTACATAATAGATCTATATTAAAAAAATTCTTGAAGACTAAAACTGTTTCTATCTCCATCTATATATGTATGTATGTTTGTGTCATTTTCTTTGGTTTTATATATTGGGGTTTTGACTGTAGGAGTGTTGTATCGTCGTTTGGATACATTTAGCCTAAATGTCGAATTCAAAGCAAATAAAGCAAAGAATTTTAAGGATTATGCTATTCCTCTCTTTCTCTAAACGGGGCGGTAACTTGTTTTTAATGGAAGATGGATTCAGTATTTCCTTGACGGGGTGGGGTAGGATTTTGGCATACCCGCCCCGTTGCCATCCACGTTAGTAGCAATGACGAATATTTAATGAAATTTACTAATAATTTAAATGAACTTGTCATATATCATCTTACATAATATTTATATATATATTTGAAAAAGAAACATTATTGATGAAGAAGTATATTAGGTATCTATAGTCGAAAAGGCATTAAATAAGGATGATTTTATGGCATGTGATTTGGACAACATTAATTTCAAGAAAAATGATAAAGTACTTAATTATTCCAATTACTCCATCAAGTGAGTTGGCAAACTAAATTGGGAGAGTGTAATACTCGATTTCCACATTGAGAGAAAGAATTAATATACCCATAAATATTAATTATGGTGCATAAAATGCTCTTAATTGTTCCATCATTAATTGTTACACACACATATATATATACACAAGTATGCAAACACTAGCAACATCAAGTTTAAAATCCATTTCTTTCCTCCCAAAAAAGTAATGGAGATGGGTTTGTTAAGAAAAAGTGTAATAATGTTGCTTGCATTGTTGTTTATTGTCTTGTGGAATGGGGTTGTTATGTCCTCTGCAACCCTAGATGCAACCCTAGATGATGATGTAGACGCACCAGGTCGACCCTTAACTGAAATTCGCGTTTACAACAATCTAGATGGGACAACTCTGGATATTCATTGCAAATCGAAAGATAATGACCTGGGTGAGCACGTGTTGCGTTTTGGAGAAGACTTGGTGTGGAAATTCCGCAACAATCTTTTTGGATCAACACTTTACTCGTGTGATGCATCGTCCCAATATGGGAAGGTGGGTTTTGTGGTATATGATGCAGGCAGGGACACAGGTAAGTGCACTGTATGTTTTTGGAAAGTAGAAGAAGATGGAGTGCATGGATATACGGACAATCTTTATTTTCCATGGGGTCACTAGCTAGCTAGCAGAAACTCATATATATATATATATGGTGAGAAAAATATATGACCGAAACATGCATTATTGCTAGTACTCCAACTACTTAACCATGTATCTGTTGTAATAGTTGGCGTATTTGTATTTTGAAGCACTTAATATAATAGTGGCTTCGATTATCCACTAAAAATTGTTGTTTCGTATTCGTGTATGAGCTTTGAAATCAAACATTGAGTACTATTAGTAAATACTAGTACAAGTGGAAAGTTTTCACGAGAGTAAAAAATTCAAATGTCTAAATGAACTTGTTATACCTCATCATACATAAAATTCTTAGAAAAAGAAACATTATTGATGAGGAAGTAAATAGAGTATCTACAGCAAAAAGCTATTAACTAAAGATGATTTTATGTTATGTGATTTGGACAAAATTAATTTCAAGAAAAAAATGATAAATGATACTTTCTTTCATTACTCCATAAAGTGCGTTGACCAATTGAACTAAGAAGAATCTGGACCTCACTTTGTGACGTATATATTTGTAATTGATAATCTTTGGTGTCAAAACTACATATAATGGAAGTGTAATAGATCATTCATTCAAATTCTTTTAATTGATCATGAAGTTGAAAATCGAGAGTGTAGATAGTGTTCTTCACCAATGTAGGCATATAATCAGGCCATCAATGAGCTAGACAAGGAACTTGATCACCAGAAGTATTGAAGAAGTCTTGATATCATAGAAGTTGATCAAATCACCACTTATAGCTGGTAAGTGAGTGAGGACACTTTACACTTTATAGTTTGAAGTTTGATTTTGAAAACTAAGGTTTAAACTTAAAATTTTTCATAGTTTTCAAAATTGGATTAGTTCATTTTCTCTCAAATTGTCCAAGATATCTCAATATCTTCGGAATTGTAAATCAGGCATAGTGGACTAGTCCAAGTAAGAAAAGGGAAGTTAAACGGTCCAAGTGTTCCCACAATTGGTCTAACTTAACTGATATGTGACGGAATTAAGCATTTGTCCAAATTTTGTATCCATATTAGTCTAAAACCCTATTGGAATTCCTAAAACATTTTTAAACTTATTTTCCAAGAAATACTATGACTCGATCTCTATGTTTATAAATACCTCTTTGTGCTTCAAATCAATAGTTTTTTTAAGAGAGACAATTCAAAAAAGAGAAAAATTATTTTTGGAGCTTAGAAAGATTTTCATAAGAGAAACTTTTCTGAATATATTTTTGAGGGCACATTCACACGAAGTGTTTAAGTTGTGATACTCTTCTCAATCTGATCCACGGATTCTCAAAGACATCATCAATCTACACAGTTTGATCAGAGTAGCGTTGGTATGTGGTTCTCCTTAATACTACTTGATTCTATTTGGAAATGAAGGAGAAATGATCACTATGAAGGGACAAACTAATTAGGGAGTATTTATGTTCTTTGAGAAACTTTTCTTTAAGGATTGTGACATTAGCCTGAAGTCTGCAGCGATTGAATGTGGAATCGCAAGAGTAAGCCTAAGGCGTTCAACATCAAATTCTAGGCAGAGTAAAGAATGTTACAAGTCTGTGACAGTCTGTTGTAAATTGATTCGAGATAGTGGGTTGGTTTCTCTGGAGGCGTTTGCCTCACTCCTTTGGTTTTTTCCTTATCAAGATTTTCGTTCTTGGTGTCATCTCTAACTTTCCTTAATTGTTCTATTTATTTTCTGATTGGTTTGGATGCATAATTGTTAATTATTGTGGGTAATTAATTAATCAATCATAAAAATTGGACAAAAAGACCTATTCAACCCCTTTAAGTCTAAGAATTAGCATCTCACACTAAATTAACTGAACCGTTTTCGTACCACACAACTCACACATTTGTGATTCTATCTGACCCAAAAATTAAGTTCGAAGCTAGAGTAAAACACACACTAATTTTTAAACAAGTATAGTCTCGATGACATGAATTAGACATACCCTATCTAGATACTAATAATATGAGATAATTATATAGAGCTACAAATAATATATATAATCCAACTTGTTGACTGCATTGTCCAACTAAATTTTAAAAGTAATTGGACCTCACTTGTGATTCTATTTGACCAAGGAATTAAAATCAGAGAGTAAAACACTCTATTTTTTTTTGGGGGGGGGGGAGTTAAAGCTGTATAAATGGTATAAGTAATATGTACAAGCATGCCAAGGCCCAATAACAAACAAATGAGGCTAGGTCAAAAGTAGCAAAACCAGTTACAGTTGAAGACCTCATATAAACACTACTGTTGACTAAGCTTAACGTTCAAATTAAAAAAGACCATTGAGCAACGACCTTATCAAAGTCCAATATTATTTTGTAGGAGTACATCTACAATACTCCCAACGTAAATACACCGAGTGACTTTGGATCGTACATGTATAACACGGCGGGTAGATCCCATCACGCGTGTGCAACACGCAAGATCTAGATTCACCCGGTGTATTTATACCGAGTGTATTTAAACCGGGTGTATTGTAGATCTGGTGGTTCCGCTAGAGGTCAAATGAAAGAAGATGGCAGATCCCAATCAAGCAATAATCTTCTTGCCCTAACTGAGTCTTTGATTTGGTGAGGTAGTGGTTTTGGTGGTGAGAGAGAGGGGGGAAGGGAAGGAAGATGAAAAGGGCATTTTAGAAATAAATCTCAAATAATCACTTACTCGTATTTAAGTTTTAAATTTGGTGGGTTGTCATGCCCTGAAACTGGGACTCGCAGGAGGATCGACTGCTTCTGAAAATGATAATGTAAGAATAAGAAATGTATGGAATATTAAATGTTGACATAGTATGAAACATCTTGTGTTCTCAGAAAATAACATGACGAGAGACACTAAGTCATTTAGAAATAGGATCATATCACCGATACCCTTTTTGTTCAAGTTCATACCCAAGAAAGCAACAAAGTTGAGAGCGCGATTTGCGTTTAGCTCGACCATTCTACTGTGATGTGCCTGGATAGGAAGTGTGAAAAATAGTGTCATATTGTTTTAGAATTTACTGAAAATCATTTTATCGATATTCAAAAGCATTGTCAGCATGAAAATTTTTGATGTTTTTGGAAAACTGAGTTGCAATCATTGTACCAAAATCTCAAAAAATGTTGAGCAATTTAGAACAATTTTTCATTAAGAATATCCATGTTAATCGTGGGAAATTATCTAGAAATATGACAAAGTATCGTGACCCCCCATAGTCGGCACAGGTGAGGGCCCCAAACATGAGAGTGAATCAGATCAAAAGAAACAGAAGCAAAAGACTCACTTTTATTAAATGGTAAAGCAGGTTGTTTGCCTAACTGACATGAAATACAATCAAAAGACTCAACTTTTACTTGTCCCAACAAACCTTGAGTTGATAAGACTTTGACACAAGAAAAAGAGGCATGACCTAATCGAGAATTTCATAGTTCAAGAGAAGAGGATGTGAGTTGTGTAGAAGTAACAGAGATAGTAGGAGGAGGCAGATGAAGAGAGAAAAGTTTGAACAATCGTCCCGTCTTACGCCATGTCCCATATGACCTATCTGAAGCTCCTATACAACACAGTCATTGGAAGAAAATGTTATGTTCCAGCCTAGCTTAGAAAGTTGGCCAACAGATAAAAGAGTAAGAGAAAGGTTTGGTACAAGATAAACATATGAACTGTCAATTGTGAATGAGAATCAGTTCCGATATAACTAATGGCCATGGTGGATTAATCAGCGGTATATATGACAGATGAGTGAGAAGTAGGGGTTTGAGTGGTGAAAAGAGTAGAGTCTAGTGTTATGTGATTGTCACAAGCAGAGTCAAAATACCAAGAACAATGTTTACCTGGTGTGACAGAAAAAGCATAGGAAGATGCACCTTGATATCGAGACAGAACCTGGTTGAGAAGTGCCTTAACGTCAGTTATAGAGAATGCAGATGGAGAAGATGTCGACTCGTTAGAACTACTAGGGACTGGTGCTGGGACTAGTGCTGCTAATGGCATAGTATCAATACTAGCCATAGTTGTAGTAGATCGAGAGAATCTAGCACGAGTGCGACACTAATCAACAGAGTGGCCCTTAATTCGGTAAAATGAATAATAAAGATAGACATCATATTTTGAGGCATCATACTTTGATTTCCAAGAGCCACTTGATTGGTTTTTGCATCCGTTATAACGAAAATGTGTTGCAGAGTGATTAGGTCTAGATTGGGAAGACACTGACTGAGGAGCTGATGATGGCGTGGTTAAAACACTTGGATTATTCTGAGAACGGAGAGTCTGTAGGTGAGTTTCCTCTCAAACAAGCTCATTGAGAGCTTGATCAAGTGAGGGAAAATGAGTGCGATGAAGAAGTTAACTACGTACAGACTCAAATTCTCCATGAAGACTCATC
The DNA here is from genome assembly GCA_026545225.1 of Cornus controversa. Taxonomy (NCBI): domain Eukaryota; kingdom Viridiplantae; phylum Streptophyta; class Magnoliopsida; order Cornales; family Cornaceae; genus Cornus; species Cornus controversa. The sequence goes on from CM048854.1 coordinate 40,582,853, forward strand.
AAAAACTGATGGAGTCGAAGCTGATTGCGATACTAAAAAAATTTCTTAGCCTTAGAAAGATCATCTTATGATGGTTCTAAAAGAGCCAGTTGATCCCATAAAATTTTTATACGAGCAAAGAATTCATTAATACGCTGACTTGATTCTTGCTTGATATTGTAGAGTTGGACCATAAGTTGATGTTGGCGAGAACCATCAGATCTGGAGGATCGAGAAGCTAGCATGTTCCAGACTTCTTTATTAGTATCGTAACTCCCAAATTTTATAACAATTGAGAGATTAGCTGTGTTGCGTAACCGTGAGATAATCTTATGATTGTTGCTATACCAATCAGAAAAATGCTGAAAGGAAAGTCTAACTAAAAATAATAATAACATTAAATAAACATAATACTAGTCTGAACAATACAACTTGAAAGTCCTGTAACTCAAGGACCCTTTAACCAAAAATCTTAAAAGTGAATACTTTATTAAAAGATTTAAATCCCTACACAAAAGTCTGGTAAGGAATAGATAACCGCCACACTCTTCGAACTCCACGCTCTAACCTCGAGATGAAAACTGTTTGAGACCTGAAATATCAACAAAGTGGGTTAAACCCACAAGCAAGTTCCCTCTACTACAACCCAATCATAAAATCGGTAAACATACCCTCAATATGTGGGATTATAAAAAAAAATAGATATATACGTATCATTTTTTTATTTAACCTCTATCCCAAAATAGAAACTATCATCCACACCATCCCAATTCATAAAACATAGATATATACGTATCATTTCCTTATTTAACATTTGTCCCAAAATAGAAACCATCCTACACACCATCCCAATCCATCCCCGATCACACAAATTATGGAATCTATATTCTATGTTCAAACCAAAGGAAATCCTTAAATGCCTGGACACTTTATTAAATAAAAATACCTTATTAATATTTGGCAATCTTAACATACCTCCCTTATATATATATTAAATAACCTACTATATAATTGACAATCCTCACATGCCTCCCTTATTAACCTTAAATACCCTATTAGTAATCCTGACATGTCTCCCTAATTAACCTTAAATAACCTATTGGCAATCCTGACATGCTTCTTGACAATCCTAACATGCCTCCCTAATTAACCTTGAATACCATATTGACAATCTTATCATGCCTCCTAGAAATCTTCACATGCCTCCCTAATTAACCTTAAATACCCTATTGGCAATCCTGACATGCCTCCTGACAATCCTCACATGCCTCCCTAATAAACTTGAATACCTTATTGGCAATCCCGACATGCCTCCTAGCAATCTTCACATGACTCCCTAATTAACCCTGAATAACCTTTTGCCAATCCATACATGTCTCCTTTATAAACCTATTAAATACCTTATTAGGTATTGGCAATCCATACATGCCTCCTTTTTAAACCTATTAAATACCTTATTAGGTATTGGAAATCCATACATGTCTCCTTTATAAACCTATTAAATACCTTATTAGGTATTGGCAATCCATACACCCTGGCAATCCTCACATGCCTCCTATATTCCTTTTAAATAAAAATTTAACCTACCTGCAAGCATTCAAATAACCACACTATTTTGTACACTGAAAATAAAGTATCAACATTTAACATGAAATTAAGAATGCAAAGAAATCAATCAATGAGGAAAAAAAATAATTAAAATCAAAATCACATAAATAACCCTACAATGCAAACTAACACTAAGTGTATCTAAACCTAAGTCTAACCTAGGTTTTCATGCATATTCTGTCTTTAAAAGTCTCAACTAAATCTCTGGATAATTTTAGAAATCTTCCAATGGGTTGCATGATCTGGTGTCCATAATACATGTATTTATTATAAAGAAATATTAATTCTAACAACACAAGAAAACTTAAAAACAAAAGAAAACTAACAGCACAAGGAAATCACTAAAAAAATAAATTTTCTTCAAAAAATTTTAAAAAATTACATAAGAAACCTAATAATTAAAAACTACTAAATCTTAAATTTTATCCAATTTTGAGTTCGTTTGGTTCTCGAACAAAATTTTTGAAATATTCAGCAGTCTAGTAGCAAAAGCTACTGGGTTTTGCTTATTGGGTCGTTTTTGATCGAGAATAAGTCTCGTGAGGTCAAAATAAATTAATCAAAATATTCTAGACATCGACACTCTTCATATAAATTAAATGTAAATACATATAACATGATTTAATTCACTATGTACACACAAATTTTGTGTCCGAAATTCTAGGAACAAAAATTGTTAACAAATAAACAATTTTATTAATTTCAGAAAAGGGTACAATCCTCTGTGAATGTTTACAAAAGAAAAATAAAGATAAAGTCCTCTGATTCGATCTCCTTGGTAATCCGGCTTCAAGGGCTAGTAGAGCTTGATCTTAAATTGGATTGAAACTTTGGTGAAGAACGACACATGGATGATGTGCTTGTTGTTCTTCTTCTTCAGGGTTTAGGGGCTTTGGATTTTGAGTGTAGAATTTTGCAGAGTTTCAGCTTTTTCTGAGAATCTTCTGGTCTTCCCTTTTCTCCCACCTCTGGACCTTCATTTATAGGCTCACTGGAGGGATAAATTTGTAACTTTATTTTCTTTTAATAATTATCCTATAATTATCTTTATGATAATTTTGATAATTATCTAATATATACATAATAATTATCTTTGTTGATAATTACATATATATATATATATATTTAATTATTCATTAGACCCATTTTCAAGTGGGCTTTGACTTCTCATTTATTTATGGTGGGTCTGGGTTTCGAATTATCGACTCATTGGGCCACATTCCAAAGTGGACTAAATTAAAAATAAACCCAAATTATATTTTGGGTCCATCATGTAATTTTTTAATGTCTATACACTACATATAAATTCCATAAACGAAATCCTAGAATTTGGTCAACATACATATCTTCAAAAACAAAACCCTAGTTTCTATTAATCTATATATTAGAAACGAAACCTTAGCTTAATACAATACCTTCATGCTTAATCAAACAGAAATTCCTTTCACATGCATTTAAGCAAAAATTTCAAATTAATAAACCTAATCATACATAAACCAATATGCATATACATGTATATTCATGAAATCAAACAATACAAACATTTATCTATGTTTACAAGTTTAAAGGGAAAATGAAGAGATTGAACTTTCCTTATGATTTTGAGCAAAATCACCTTTTCTCCCTTTTCCTGGCGTCTACAGTTTTCTCCATGTCTGTGTCGAAACCCTATGTGCGTAGAAAGTACTAAACCCTAATTTCTTTTCTCTTATTTAATTTTCTTTCTAGAAAACTAAAAAAATAACTCCTAAATAATTAAACTAATAAGTATAAAATATTTAGCCCACCTATATATAAATATATATAGAGCCCGACCCAACATTCTAGCCTAGTCTGTTAAAAATTAAAAATAAAAGAACATGCAGCCCAAAAATCCACCAATTTTTATTTAAAATAAAAACTACATTAAAACAAATAACTAACACATAATTAAAAATAAATCAACACCTAGCAACAATTCAAACATCCACATTAAACAAATAAACAGGCATTGACAAAATTAACAAAAAAAAAATGTAAATAATTAAAACCCAATTAAATAATAAAAACCCAATTTAAATATCCTCAAATTTTACGGGATATTGCAGAACGCCTCAAGCTTATTCTTGCGATCGACATCCAATTGCTGCAGACTTCCAACCAACGTTACAATCCTTGCAAAAGGGAAACTAGGAGAACACAAACACTCCTCGAATATTTTTTCCATTCGTAGTGCGAACTTCTTCTCTTTCCTCACCAACGAAGCGTTATAGAAAAAACCAAAAATGAACTAGTGCCATGATCAATAAGAAATCTCTAAAGCAACCTATCAATAAGAAATCTCTAAAGCAACCTTTGTATGATTGATCAAGTAAAGAGAGAGACACACCATAAATCACTCAATATAGGAACACTCTGTTGAAAAATAACTCAAAGTTTTCTCTCTCTTAAAACTAAGGTTTCCGAAATTCTTTTGAAAGCATAATTAGAAAGAAGACATATGAGAGTTTATATAAAAAAATTTCCCTTTTATATAGATGATGAAATCTAGATTTTAATTGAAAAACAAATTAAAAAATAATTAGGATCGTTTTCCAATATTTTTGGAAAGTTTAGAGATAAATCTTAGCCAAAATAGGACAAACTAAGTCAGTTTGCACAAATCAGCGAAAATCAACCGGTTGTGAAAATAAAGCAACCAGTTGCCTTTGGCCAATTTTCAGAACATGAGAAACATAACAATTTTGGACCGGTTATGGAGTTAAAGCAACCAGTTCCCTTTGTGAAAAATATAAAATTTTGTTCTGAAACCCTAACTTTCAGCCAAAGACTTCATCCTATGTAAAACTAAGTGTTCTCACACACTTATGAGACTCTCATACTTGATCAATGATGTCTACAAACATTAGAATTTCTCAAATGCTTTAGATAATCAAGATCATTTAGCTTCATGATTGAATTACTTGGTTTTCAACTTTATGATTGATTACAAAAATGTAACTGAAAAATTACAACTCGATCACTCAAGTTTTTTCTCCTTATCCTTCCAAATCCCTCAATCCAAATGGAGCCTAAATGTTTTGCAACTTTGCCTTCTAACTTACTCCATTTTTGTGCTGGTTGAATTGTCTTCTTTTCTATTTTATTAGCTTGCATTAGTGTGCTTTGTACGTTTCATGGCACTATTGACAATTTGAGTTGACTAGAAATAAATAAGAATCGTCATCTTTTCTAAAGGTTATGTCAGTAATTTCATTCTTATCTCAAGAAGTATATTTTTAACTGAATTTTTTTTTTTCAAGGAACCATAATTGTTCTAAAAACCATATGCAACTTTGTGATTTATAGGTGTTTCAGTGTTCAGAAGTCTTTATTTCCAATTATAATTGTAAGTGCAATCTCATTAGAGAAAACTAACATTGAAGGAAAGGGGAGACATTTAAACTGGGAAATTAGGATGAAATTTTCTTTAGGACATCCACTTATATATGTACTTATATATGATTCATTTATCAACATTTAATAAAATTAAATTCCAAAGATTTTATGTCTGATTTTTTTTTCTTTTTCCTTTTTTATCTTTGCAGCTTGCACGTAGAGAAGGGGTGAGGATGTTGGAAAATTGGTGATAATTATTATATGATACTTCTTTTTTATTTTCTTATAAGTAAATATCGTATGATGATTTGAATTTTTTGGAATTATTGCATCTTTTTGAAAGATTGATGTAAGTTGATACTAATTGCTTTTGCATATATAATGACTTTTGTTGAATTGTTTTTGTTTTTATAATGGATGTAGTTTTGAGACATGGTTCATTCGTTGTTGGCATTCTTCAAATATCACACTTCAAATTTATTAGAGATATGATGTGACAAATTGAGATATGATATTTTGGTATTCTTTTGATATGTTAAATTTATTAAAAAAAAAATTTCAATTAAAATATAAAAAAGTGTACGTCAAAAACATAAAGAGAGAGGTATAGATTGCATTACGAAATTTGAAGGCAGACCAAAAAAAGGCCTTTGTCCCTAAGCAGGCAAACTCTTCCAGTGACTTGATGGGTTGCGAGTGGGCTGCTCACGACCCAATGGGTCGCAAGTGGCGAGTAAGGTCCACTCGCAACCCAATAAGGTTGCGGGTTGACCTTTCCCATAACCCGATGGGTCGCGAGAGGATCTTTTGCATATCCGAGTGGGTGGCGGATAGACTAGTTTAGGTAGCAAATGAGTTGGTTCCAAGGATCATATAGCGGTCATGGGTGACTTTAACTCGCAAAAGAATTGAAAGTGGTCATGGGTGCTAAATCATAAAGCAGTCGCGGGTGGATTAAACTCGCGAAGGTAGCAAAAGCGGTCACAGGTGACTTTAACCCACGAAGGGTGGGGGATGATTGGGGGCAACCTCCCCTCGCGGGTATTTTTTTGTTAACACCTAGGCATACCCGGGGCTATGAGAAATCATGGAAGAACGGGGGATCATGTGGCTCCGAGCTCATAACCCCGAGTGATAGCTCTCATAAGCAGGGACCGTACAGAGGATTACTGTCTCTTCTCTTCAAGATAGAAAGTAACTAGTCACGATGTTACTTCTAGCCTTGATGGGGTGGAACTCATATGAAGCCATAGGGACCCGCGAGTTATTTTTGGCACAGAAGCACACTATGATATGACCCAAACGGTTATGGTGTCAAAACGGAACGTATGACGTCATAACTCCAGCCAGGAATTTGGGTTGAGTGTGGAATGGAGGATTGAGAGAAAGGCTTGTTAAGGTCTAAAGCATAACTATGTGGCTCGCGAGGGGTATTATGTATTGTGTTTTAAATATAATAGTATCATAATATTTTCCCGCAATCATGGAAGAGATGTTTATGGCTTCAACCAAGTCTGACAAAGGAAGGGACACGTGGCAAGATGAGCTTGTGCCACGTAGGATGACAGCTATCAAAGGTTCATATGTAAGGTCTATAAATACCTACAGTGTGAAGGTAGTTAGTCAACTCTGGCCCTCCTCCCTCTCCCAGGCATACTTGTTTTCTCTCTCTCCCATCTTATCCTCAGCTCTCTCTTCTATTCATTTTAAACCTAGTTTTACATACTTTCTCTCTCTTCCATTACAATACTTTCCTCACACAAATTGATATATTCTAACTTCTTCTCTTTCATCCAGATTGGTGTTAGTCATTCCCTCTAGTGTAGCAAAATTCAAAGTATGTCTGGTGTTTGATCTATAACATAGGCTTTAATTATTGCACTAAAATGTCCAAAATTACTCTCACATTACCAATAACCATAAAGTAAAGTAAAGAAAAGATGAATACCCACCAAATTTAAAACTTAAATATGAGTAAGTGACCATTTAAGATTTATTCCTAAAATGCCCTTCTCATCTTCCTTCCCTTTTCTTCTCTACAAATCCCTCTCTCTTTCCCTTCCTCTAACCACCACCTCACCAAATCAAAGACTCAATTAGGGTAAGAAGATTATTGCTTGATCGAGAGCTGACATCTTCTTTCAGCAGACCTCCAGCGGAACCACCAGATGGAACTACAGATGCAATGCATCTACAAAATAATACTGGAATGTGATAAGGTTGTTGATCAATGGTCTTTTTGAATTTGAATGTTGGGCTTAGTCAACTAGCCTCATTTGTTTTGGGCATTGGCATGGTTGTACCATTTATATAACTTTAACTCCCCCACCCCCTAAAAAAAATAGTGTGTTTTACTATCTGAATTCAATTCTTTGGTCAAATAGAATAATAAGTGAGGTCCAACTACTTTTAAAATTTAGTTAGATAATGCAATCAACAAGTTGAATTACGTTGTTGGGAATTTAATCCCCTTTCATTCGGCACAGCGAAAACATATCATCATATCAACAATCACATAAACATATATGAAAATAACAATCAAACATATTTATGACACAAAACAATATTTTACATGGTTCACCCAACTCTAGGATTATATCCATGGAGAGAGAGATTTCACTATATTGATAAAAGAATATAGAACACGCGAAAAGCATGCCTACCACACACACTCTTTCAATCTCTCTTGGCATCTTCGACCCAGAATTATATATACTCTCTCCTCTCCTCACAGCACTCACCAACCCCTTACATCTTTCTTCTCTCTCTCTTTTTTTCTTTAACCCTACATCTATTTATAGAGTCTTCAAAATCAATTTATTCTTGAACAAGAATTTTCATACCTTATCTAACAAGAAGTTACCAATTCAATCACAACTCTAAAATAAATGTATACAACTTTTTCCCAAAGTCTTCAGCCTTGATCCACAAGTCTTCAGGCTTCCAAAACGGAAAAGGAAGCTACCGCAGCTGAATTTGGGCCACAAATCCAACAATTTCTACCATAGCTCAAATTCCATAACCGTGCTTCTCCATAGCTCCACCTCGATTGAAAATTCCTCCATTTCAAACTGAACTCCATCACATCATCCTCATTAGTGCTCAATTGCTCACATATGACAACCCACCAATCAAACATCATCATCACTCATCATCCTCGTCATCATCATCTCTACTCCCACACTCTCTTCTTTTTTCACTCACTATTTTTTTGGCCCAAAAAAAGCAAACCTCCCTTTTTCATACCATCATCTTACCCCATCTTGAAAACAAGCATCTTCTGGCTTATTCCTAGACTTGTTCCTCATGAGTTTTACACTGTCATTATCATCGTGTCTTCATCAACTCTGATTATATCTCCATAAATTTTCACGATCAACCTTCTGCTCTAACACACTACCAATCTTCGGCTCTAATTTTCAAGACCAACCACAAACTCTGACCCACCATAGGCTCTGATACCAGTTATAGGGAATTTAATCCCCTTTCATTTAGCACAACGGAAGCATATAATCACATTAACAATCACATAAGCATATATGAAAATAACAATCAAACACATCTACGACACAAAATAATATTTTACATGGTTCACCCAACTCTCCATACAGAGAGAGATTTCACTATATTGAGAAGAGAATATATAATACACAGAAATCATGCCTACCACACATAATCTTTCACTATCTCATAATATCTTCCCCCCCCCCCCCCCCCCGCGCGGAATTACATATACTTTATCCTCTTCTCACAACACTCACCAACCCTTTGCATCTTTCCTCGCTCTCTAAAATACCCCTTACAAATTCACGTATAAGATGGCCAGTCTCACACATAAAACATAAATGATACCTACAATTGATAGCAACAAGTATAGAATGCAAGGACAGAATGAAAAGAACTATAAATACTGAAAGAAAAGTTAATCTAAAGTATCAAAATGTTAAATAAATAAAATACATGTCTGAGCACTACAACTTGGAAGTCCTGTAATCTAAGGACCCTTTAACCAAAAAGAACAAAAGTAACTACTAAAGATTAAATAACCGAATAAACAATGTCCTAAAAGAGTACATATGTTGAACATGAAAAAAAGAATAAGTCCCTACTCTGAAAACTGGTGAGAGAAAATGTCTGCCACAATCTACCAGCTCAAGACTGTATCCTCACGGTGGAACCAGCCTGGGACCTGAAATATCAACAAAGTGGTTTAAACCCACAAGTAAGTTCTCTCTACTACAACCCAATTAGAGAACCAGTAAACATACCTTCTATATGAGGTATGACAGATATATATAAATATATACAAATCATTTCTTTATCTATCTCATGTCTCCAAAATAGAAGTCGTCCTATATACCATCCTAACCTAACCCCTGTCACACAAATTTAGAACATATTCTCTAAGTTCAAACCAAATGCATAAATAAAATACCCTATTAAAACTAGGCAATCTTGACATGCCCCTTACATTAACCTTAAATACCTTATTAGGTATTGGTAATCCTGACATGCTCTCTAACAATCCTTACATGCCTCTCTAACTAACCTTAGATATCTTATTAGGCATTGGCAATCCTGACATGCCCCCTAACAATCCTTATATGCCTCCCTAACTAACCTATTAAACAAACAAAAAGATTTAACTTACTTAAGCACATTAAGTAATCTAGCAAAATTTCAATCACCACAATGAATATTACACAATTAAACTAAATCCAAAATACAATGAAAGCATAAAAAGACAATTAACCATAAATATACAAAGAACACATAATCAAGCCTACAATGGGACTTAATTATCAAGGGTACCTAAGCCTAGCTCTAAACTAGGTTTCCGTGCATAAGTTATCTTAAAAGGCTTAAAATACTACTCTGGAATTTCTTGCAATTTTCAACAATTCATACGAAAATTTTCAAACAAAAGAAAATTGAAAATTCCCATTTTGAAGCACACTTTCTATACAAGTTCTATAACAAGGGAAAATTATTTCGTTATGAAATTTAAAACCTATGCTTATACTGCCCCCAGAAGATTAGTTTAAAATTTTGAGAATTTTCTGGTAATTTAAAAATATTTTTACCTAATTTTCCACATTTTTAAAAGATTTTAAAAAAAAAAGAAGAAAAATACTAAAAAATTATTTGGTTCTTGAAGACTAAAAAATTTATCAATGCATTTACCCATTTTGTTATTTTTTTTATAGATGCCAACCCTTTAATGAGTCACTATAAAGAGTAGAATGGAAAAGGTAGATGCTATCACACAAGCTTGATGGAACCCCTAGAGTTGAAAACAAATTATAAATGCAGTTATCCATCAGAAACTTGAGTCATGTAATTAGAGTTTTGGTATGAATGAGGAAAGATTACCCAACAATCATGCCAAATTGAGAAACCCTTCATTTTCTCTTTCCACTACCTTACTCACCATCTCAAACCTTGCACCTCCTTCCCAATGGTATCATACTGTTTGGTTCAACAATAATATACCAAAGCACTGCTTTATTCTATGGCTAGCAAGCTCTTGGCAGTATAGACCTAACATGGCTTAGCTGAAATCGCCCAAATTGCCCCTTATGCCTCAACATCATGGAATCCCACTACCACCTATTTTTTCAATGTTCATTCTCTTTAAGTATCTAGAACCATTTCCAATAATTCCATAACTTTCAATGCCATGTTACTGATTGGTAAGCTCTTCTACTATGGGCCTCGACCTCTTGGAATCATCCCATTACTCACCTTTCTCATAAACTCACTCTAGCAGCTTGTGTATACTCTATTTGGAGAGAGAGGGATAACAGGATCCTTACAGGCAAAGCTTAGAACACTGAGTGTACAATCTGTTACATTACTGAAACCATCAAATTTAGGTTTCATTCTTGCAGCTTCACGGACAGTAAAGCAGCACTGCTACTTGCAGGACAATAACATCTTCCTAGCTCATTCCTCAAACCACCAAGGAAACCAACTGATACAACTCAACATGGAAACTAAAGTTTTCATTAAACTCGACATTCACTGCTCTATAAGTTATTGATGCCACTTTGCTGCTTGATAACTCATCTGCCACTGTTATTTGGTGTTTTAGTTTTTGCTTGTTTGTTCTTTGTTCATGCATCACCATAATAGTGCTCCCTGTAGCTCGACAATTTCTCCCTCTATACTGGAGCTTCTTGTATATTTTCTTATCAATACACTTACTACCTTACCAAATAAAAAAAAATTAATCATGGTAGTTTCGTCGCCAATGACAATTAAATTTAAGCTAGTTCACTAATATCAGAACTGTTTTGACCAGAGTTGCTCTTCAAGAAATTTTATGTGTTTCGCTGATTTTTAACAATTTGGTATCTTAGAGACATGCATTTAGCAAGGACAAAACAATGTAATTTTTTAACTCGATTTAAGCTGGCTTTTTCTTTATCTTTTTTTCATTTTCAAAGTCAAATACTACTAAGAAATTAATCGTTATATTTCAAATGTTTTCCGACTTTGACTTCTAACTTACTCCCCTTTTGTGCTGATAGAATTGTCATATTTTCTATTTTATTAGAGCTTGCAATCATGAGAGAATAGGCATGATGCCTATTAGTGAGAAAATAAGAGAGATTAAACTTATGTGGTATGCGCACATTCAATACCAACTTATAAAGACGTCAACGTCAGCCAAAACTAACATGGAATGAAGTGATAAGAAATAATTGTAAGTCTAGTAGAAGTATGACCTGCAATAGAAAAGAGTAGAAAAAGAAAAATCATATGATCGACCCCATTTGTATGTGATAAAGACAAAGATGATGATGATGATGATAATGATTAACGCACATAGTATTAATTCCTGATTCTTTCTAAAGATTATGTCAGAAATTTCATTCTTATCTCAAGAAGTATATTTTACCAGCATTTTTATTTTTATTTTTGTCAAGGAATCCATAATTGTTCTAAGAACCATATGTACCTTTGTGATTTGTAGGTGTTTCACATAAGTATTTATTTCCAATTCAACCCGTGAGTGCAATCTCATTAGTGAAAATTAGCATTGAAGAAAAGGGGAGACATTTAAACTGGAAAATTAGGATGAAAATTTCTTTAGGACATCCACTTATATATGTACTTATATATGATTCATTTATGAACATTTAATAAAATTAAATTATAATGTTTTTGTGTCTAATTCTTTTTTTTTTTTTTTTTTAACCTTTGCTGCTTGCACGTAGAGAGGGGTGAGGATGTTGGAAGATTGGTGATAATGATTTTATGATACTTATTTTTTATTTTCTTATAAGTAAATTTCGTATGATGATTTGAATTTTTTGGAATTATTGCATCTTTTTGGATGGTTGATGTAAGTTGATACTAATTGATTTTTCATATATAATGACTTTTGTTGAATTGTATTTGTTTTTATAATGGATGTAGTTTTGAGACACGGTTCCTTTGTTGTTGCTCATGGGTGAACAGGTCATTAATTTACGGTTCAATATAATGAAATACAGGAGAATTGAATTATTAGAGCATTTGTAACCGATGCTTCAAATTTCATATTTCAAATTTATTTGAGGTATGACGTGACAAATTGACATATGAAATTTTGGTATACTTTCGATATGTCAAATTTATTAATATTTTTTTCTTTTAATTAAACCACAATAATACATTATAAAATATCTTCTAACAGCTAGTTTTATTCAACGGCTATAATAAAACAGCTAGTTTTATCCAACAACTAAAAAAAAGGGCTAATATATTGCAATTATAAAATACATTTTAAAATAATAATAGGAACACATTAAAATAATAAAAAAAAATTATTTGGCATACCACTTTTTGATATGCCAAATTTGACATATTTGATGGTATGCCAAATGTCAAGTAGGCATTTGAGGTATCGGTTGGATGAGTTCTTGATATCAAAAGTAGTTGTTGCAAATGCTACGTATGATTTGACGAATAGGTTAGAAATGCTTATCTCTTAGTATTTTTTTTTTAAAATAATTCTATTTGAATAAAACTTATCAAATATACATAAAATTACTCTTTCAATTCTTATCAAATATATGTAAATAATACTTATAATAATCAGCAATAAAAGTCACAATGTATTTACTACCACTTGTAGAATTTCTAGCATCACAAATACATTGTTACGTAAAACTTCTAATTAAGTTTATGACATGTGATGTGGACAACATTAATTTCAATGAAAACCACAAAGTACTTAATTACTCCAATTCCTCCTTAAGGTGAGTTGGCCAATTGAATTTAAAAAGAATTGCCATTCTATTTGACCAAAAACTTAAATTCAGATAGTACAATACTCTGATTTTTAATAAGTATAATCACGTGTTTTAGACATTCTATGAATAGATACTAAGGCTGCAACTCGGCCAGGTTCGGCGGGTAAGAGATATAACTCGAGTCTAACCCAACATATGAAATGGTCAATCCTAACCCAACCCTAATCTGGCCACCTACCCTAAATACTCAACCCGAGCTCAATCCATCCTTGAATTTTTAAACTCGGGTTGAAATTTCAGGTTAGAAACTCAGGTTAATTCGGGTTATCCATATGTCCGATCTCCATGTTGAAAATTTAAAGTTATATTTAGTTAGTTTAAGGTTAAATTACTCATAAACACAAAAAAAAATTAAGAACTTAATGCAAATTTTTAAAAAAATACAAACATTTTTTTAGGAAATTAATTCTCCAAAGTATTAACATATACAATAAATTAAGATTTAAATAAATGAGGTTGAAAAGAAAAATATTATCATAATTTGAATATTATATAATATACTTAAAATAAAAAATATGTATAAAAATAATATTACAATTCAAGTTCAAGTTGCTCTTGGGCTGTTGGCACCTCAACCCAAACCTTAATTAAGTTCGGGTTGAGATTTTTTAACTCAAGCTCAACCCTAATTGTAAAAACAGTAGTCCAAACCCGTAAACAATCAAGCTGGGTTTGGGTTAGCAAACCCAAGTTGCACCCCTAATAGATACTGATTATATGAGATCTTATAGAGCTGGAAATAGTACACAATAAAACCTCAATAAATAAATGTTTGATAAATTAATATTCTCATTTAAATAATAAAATCTTTGGGTCCCAACTCGGGTCAGTGTACTAAATTAATAACCTCACTAAATGCATAGGATAATAACTTTTTTAGAAATTCTTAAGGGCCCAATGAAATATAATTAATAATTGATAAAGTACATAAAAAAAATTGCAAACAAGACTTTTTACTTAACTTTTATTTTTTCAATTCAACTCTTTATCAAAATATGCATATAAAGTTTTCTACATTTTCTTTGTACTTAAACTGAACTCAACCTCATCCTTAATTTCTTACAATGCATACATCTCTTTCTTTTAGGAGCATTTCTATCTTATACAATTAATAACTATCTCTTATTTTTTAGAGTCTCTTGGACTTCTATGTATTAACTTTTGACCACATCCATTATTTTTGGATTTATACGTCATACATGTACAAGTAGTAGAAACATAATACTCTCTCTAAATTAATAAAGATAATCAATTATTCATTTATCGATAAATCAATAATTCTGCTAAGATAATAATTTCTCTTGGTTTCAAGAGTGTTATTTTATAGGAATTTTACAGTATATGACCAATTTATCCTTTGACTAAGTTGGTCAACTAAATTTAACGAGCGATTGACCTTACTTGCAATTTTTTTTGACCAAGGAAACATAACAGTGTATCCTTCGAGTAAGTTGGTCAACTAAATTTAATGAGCGAGCGATTGACCTTACTTGCAATTTTGTTTGACCAAGGAAACATACACCACAACATATGGCAACCCCAAACATTAGCAATGAAGAAGAAAATTAAGTCTCTAATGTGAATAGGTATTAAATTGAGATGATTTTATGGCATGTGATTTGGACAACATTAATTTTAAGGTATTAAACCTCATTCTTCTTCAATCCTTATCAAATATACATAAAAAATACTTAGAATAATCATCAACAAAAGTATCAAAGTATTTACTGTCACTTGTAGAATTTCTAGCATCACATACACATTGTTATGTAACACTTCTAATTAAGTTTATGGCATGTGATATGGACAACATTAATTGCAAGAAAAATGATAAAGTACTTAATTACTCCGATTACTCCTTAAGGTGAGTTGGCCAATTGAATTTAAAAAGGAGTTTGACCTCACTTGTCATTCTATTTGACAAAAAACTTAAATTCAAAAAGTAAAATACTGTAATTCTTAAATCAATATAATCACATGTTTTAGACATTCTATGCATAGTTACGGATCATATAAGAAAATCATATAGAGCTACAAATAATATTTATTGCCAGTTAATCCTTCAAATAAGTTCGTTAACTAAATTTAACGAGCAATTAACCTTACTTGCAATTTTGTTTGACCAATTAAGGAAATAAATTCGGAAATAAAATACTTTACTTTTTATCAGGGATAATCACATATTAAATTGCCTGTAACATATTTATGTTCCATCATTGTTATATATATATATATATATATATATATATATATATATATATATATATATATATATATATATATATGTATAAGATTGCAAACACGAGTTGCATCTCATCACAATTTCAAAATCCCTTTCTTTCCTCTCCAAAGAAGTCACGAAGATGAGCTTGTTCAACAAATGTCTAACGATGCTTGCTTTGTTCACTGTCCTATGGAATGGGTTTGTTTTCTGTGCTCCCTTTGATGAAACCATAGATAGTGTATTTTCACCATTAGTAAAAGTCATCATTTATAACAACCTCGAAGAGGGGGTAAATCTATATGTTCATTGTAAATCAAAGGACGATGATCTTGGCATTCATGTATTGCCTTTTGGAAGCTCTTTTCAATGGAAGTTCCACAATAATTTTTGGTTAACTACACTTTTTTTTTGTGGGTTTTCATGGGAATCTGTGAATGGGACTTTTGACATCTATGTTGCAAAAAGGGACATATGCATAGAGTGTGTTTGGAGAGTGAAAAAAGATGGAGTGCATGGCTATAATGATGATGGTTCTGAGAGACATTTCTTTAGCTGGGGTGGAACACCACCAATACTAGAGAATGTTGGTGAGAAAAAGAATTGAAACATGTACTCTTGAAATTAGTGATATGTTGTAATAATTGGAGTGTTTCTATTTTGTGCACCTTGCTTACTCTCTATTTGGCATGCATTTTGTTTTTGTTTTTTTGTATTTTTGTATGAGCACTATAGCGAATAACTAAAACAAAGCATATTTGGTACCTCCCTTTGCATTTTGAATAATGTCAAAACGTTTCAAAAATTTGGAACAAAATTGGAAACACCAAAATGGGGTTTTTATTGTATTTCAACTACTATAGCTGCCAAAAATAAATAAATAAATAACTTAAAACACATTTGAGTTACCAAATGTGTTTAAACACATTCCACGGTTTTGATTCATTTAAAGAAATCTTGTTGTTTTAGTTCCTATACGTGTTTAGAAATAAATCATCAAAGTTTTTTTATATTGAAATGAGGAACTTATCAAAATTTTAATAATTTGAACCAATCTCTCTCTCTCTCTCTCTATATATATATATATACACACACACGCGCGGCTTACGTACCTTTCTTAATGCTCCGTTTGGTAGGAAGGGAGAAAATTGGATGGAAGGGAGAGAATGAAGGATGGATGAGACATCCCTAGATAATAGATTTTGTTATTTTCTCTTTTTGTTTGATTGGATGGAAGATAAGAGAAACTTATAATTAATTATTTTGTCTTCTGTCTAAATTTGGAGGGATGAAAATTTGTGAAAGAAGAAGGATAGTTCAACCATCCTCTTTTCTCTTCTCTCCTTGCATCCCCTCTACTAAAGAGAAAATTGTTCCTTCTCTCCTATCTTCCCTCCACCCCTCCTCCCTCTTTCCTACCTAACGAAACATATGAGTCACTATAAAGAGTACATTGGAAAAGGTAGGCGCTATCATACAAGCTTGATGGTCCCCCTAGGCCTAAAGTTGAAAACAAAGTATAAATACAACTATCCAATCAACTCCATCACAAACTTGAGTCATGTAATTAGGGTTTTGGTAAGAATGAGGAAAGACAACCCAGCAATCATGGCAATTCTATTACTAATGACAAATAAGTTTAAGCTTGCTCAGTAATATCATAACTATTTTAGCAATGGAACCTCATGTTCAATTAACTTGTCAAATATCATCTTACATAAACATTCTTGAAAAGAAACAATATTGATGAAGAAGTTAAGTATCTACAACCAAAAGGTATTAAATAAATATGACTTAATTTATAGCATGTGACTCGGACAACATTAATTTCAAGGTACTAAACTCCATCAATTCATTCAATTCTTATCAAATATACATAAAAATACTTGAAATAACCATCAATAAAAGTCACTAAGTATTTATTATCACCTTTAATAGGATTTCTAGTATCACATACATTGCTATGTAAAACTTCTAACTTTATGGCATGTGATTTGGACAACATTAATTTCAAGAAACACAGTAAAGTACTTAATTACTCCAATTACTTCCTCATTATGTGAGTTGGCCAATTGAATGTAAAAAGGAGTTGGACCTCACTTGCCATTCTATTTGGCCAAAAACTTAAATTTCGAAGAGTAAAATACTCTAATAGATGGTATATTTGGTCCACTATAGACTAAAGTTATCATTTACAACAACCTCGCGTAGGGGAGTAAATCTATACATTCATTGTAAATCAAAGGACGATGATGGAATGTACATGATAAAATGACCACTTCATGAAATTTACTAAACATCTCATTCAACTTGTCATATGTTGTAATACATAAACTTTCTTGAGGAAGTAAATTAAGTCTACACCACTTATATGAGACAATGATAAAAATGTGTTCATTCTAAATTTTTAATATAAAAAACAAAAAATACAATTTTTTTTAAAAAAATTCTTCCTTTTCAAATTTTAAATTTGAAATAACATGTGTCATTTTATCATTGTATCACATTAGTGTTCGAGAAATGAGTCCTCTCATCAGTGCGGAAGCAAGTAATGACACCATGATCGCCCAGACCATATCACAGCTTGTTTTTGAGCCTAAAATAGTCTGTAGGACTCTGTTGCCTCATACTAATTCCAACTCCTCAATCTTAGAATTAACATCGCGATAAGTTACTTTCCATATTGAAGAGAAGAATTAGTAGTCTGCTACATAGCCCCAGTTACAAGAATTACCACTCGGGGTTTGTAGGCTCAAAGCCACGCAATGACCATTCATCCATGATTCCTTGTAACCCTTAAATATGCCATAGTATTAGTTTAAAAGTGTTCACCTAAGCATACTCTTTTTTGGGAGTTTGTCTAAGAAACATCATCCAACTATTAACTATAACATACCCGGGTGAGAGGATTGCTCCCAATCTCATCACTCCCTGTATACTCGTCTACTAACCATTTTTCATAGATGCGGGCAGTTCTTTCCTTATGAATGACCCTGCGCGGGAAGGGTCTACCCGCGCATGGGTTATACATGCAGGTAGATGTTCCTCGCGAGAGAGATGCTCCCACGTGTGGTATTCTAACGCAGGTAGGGTTTTCCATGCCGATGACCCATACACAGGCAAGTCCTCCGTGCAGGCAGTTCCTTACCTTTGGCTCAAAAAAACCTTCCCTTCCATTTTCTTTTCCCTTTGGTTCCCTTGTAGATAGCTTTCTGCGGATTTCAAGTTGTCAACCTTAGTTTGGTCTCCTTGTTCTCTGTTTTATCCTTATTTACAGTTATCATAATTTGAATATTATATATAAAATATTTAAAATAAAAATATATATAAAAATAATATTGCAATTCGGGTTCGGGTTCGGGTTGGTCTTGGGTTGTTGGCACCTCAACCCAAGCCCTTATTAAGTATGGGTTAAGAATTTTTAACTCAAGCTTGACCCTAATTGTAAAAATAGTTGCCCAAACCTGTAAACAATCAAATTGTGTTCGGGTTAGCAAACCCAAGTTGCATAATAGATACTGATTTATGAGATCATATAGAGCTGGAAATAATATACAGTAAAACCTCAATAAATAAATTTTCAGTAAATTAATAACCTCGTTTAAATAATAAAATCTTCTGGTCCCAACTCGGGCCAGTGTACTAAATTAATAACCTCGCTAAATGCATAAGATAATAATTTTTTTAGAAAATCTTAAGGGCCCAATGAAATAAAAATTAATAATTCATAAAGTACATAAAAAAATTGCAAACAAGACTTTTTACTAGACAACTTCTATTTTTTCAATTCAACTGTTTTTCAAAATATGCATCTAAATTTGTCTACATTTTCTTTGTACCTAAACTGAACTCAACCTCATCCTTAATTTTTTACAATGCATACATCTCTTTCTTTTAGGAGTATTTCTATCTTCTACAATTAATAACTATCTCTTCTTTTTTAGACTCTCTTGGCTTCAATGTATTAACTTTTGACCGCATCCATTTTTTTGGATTTATAAGTCATACATGTACAAGTAGTAAAAACATAATACTCTCTCTAAATTAATAAATTATTTATTTATCGATAAATCAATAATTTTGCTAGGATAATAATTTCTCTTGGTTCTAAGAGTGTTATTTTATAGGAATTTTACTATAAATGACCAATTTATCCTTAGAGTAAGTTGGTCAACTAAATTTAAAGAGCGACTGACCTTACTTGCAATTGTTTTGACCAAGGAAAGATACCCACAACATATGGCAACTCCAAACATTAGTAATGAAGAAGAAAATTAAGTCTCTAATGTGAATAGGTATTAAATAAATATGATTTTATGGCATGTGATTTGGACAACATTAATTTCAAGGTATTAAACCTCATTCTTCTTCAATCCTTATCAAATATACATAGAAATACTTAGAATAATCATCAACAAAAGTCACAAATTATTTACTATCACTTGTAGAATTTCTAGCATCACAGACACATTGTTATGTAACACTTCTAAGTTTATGGCATGTGACATGGACAACATTAATTTCAAGTAAAACGAAAAATTACTTAATTACTCATTAAGGTGAGTTAGCCAATTGAATTTAAAAAGGAGTTGGACCTCACTTGCCATTCTATTTGACAAAAAAATTAAATTCAAAAAGTAAAATACTGTAATTTTTAAATAAGTATAATCACATGTTTTAGACATTCTATGCATAGTTATGGATCATATAAGAAAATCAAATAGAGCTGGAAATAATATATATTGCCAGTTAATCCTTCAAATAAGTTGGTTAGCTAAATTTAAATAGCAATTAATCCTACTTGCAATTTTGTTTGACCAATTAAGGAAATAAATTTAGAAATAAAATACTCTACTTTTTATCAAGGATAATCACATATTAAATTACATATAACATATTTATGATCCACCATTGTTATATATATATATATATATATATATATATATATATATATATATAAGATTGCACACACAAGTTGCATCTCATCACAATTTCAACATCACTTTCTTTCCTCTCCAAAGGAGTCACGAAGATGAGCTTGTTCAGCAAATGTCTAATGTTGCTTGCTTTGTACATTGTCCTATGGAATGGGTTTGTTTCTCTGCTCCCTTTGATGGAACCATAGATGGTGTATTTTCACCATTAATAAAATTCATCATTTATAACAACCTAGAAGAGGGGGTAAATCTATATTTTCATTGTAAATCAAAGGACAATGATCTTGGTATTCATGTATTGCCTTTTGGAAGCTCCTGTCAGTGGAAGTTTCATAATAATTTTAAGTTAACTACACTTGTATTTTTGTGGGTTTTCATGGGAATATGTGAATGGGACTTTTGACATCTACGTTGCAAAAACGAACATGTGCATAGAGTGTGTTTGGAGAGTGAAAAAAGATGGAGTGCATGGATATAATCAAGATGGTTCTGAGAGACTTTTCTTTAGCTGGGGTGGAACACCACCAAATACTAGAGAATGTTGGTGAGAAAAAGAATTGAAACATGTACTGTTGAAATTAGTGATATGTTGTAATAATTGGAGTGTTTCTATTTTGTGCACCTTGCTTACGCTCTGTTTGGAATGCATTTTGTTTTTGTTTTTGTTTTTTGTATTTTTGTATGAGCATTGTAGCGAATAACTAAAACAAAGCATATTTGGTACCTCCCGTTGCATTTTGAATAATGTCAAACATTTCAAAAAATTGGACCAAAATTGGAAACACCAAAATGTTTTTTTTATTATATTTCAACTACTATAGCAGCCCAAAAAATATATATATAGAAAAATAACTTAAAACACATTTGTGTTACCAAACGTGTTTAAACACATTCCAAATAGACCCTTAATAAGCTACAGTATTGGTTTTGATTCATTTAAAGAAATCTTGTTGTTTTAGTTCCTATATGAGTTTAGAAATAAAACATCAAAGTTTTTTTATATTGAAATGAGGAGCCTATCAAAATTTTAATAATTTGAACCAATCTCTCTCTCTCTCTCTCTCTCTCTCTCTCTCTCTCTCTATATATATATATATATATATATATATATATATAGACACACACACACAGACGTGCCTTTCTTAATGCTCCGTTTGGTAGGAAGAGAGAAAATTAGATGAAAGGGAGAGAATGAATGATTCTTGAGAGATCCCTAGAAAATAGATTGTATTCTTTTCTCTTTTTGTTTGGTTAGATGGAAGAGAAGACAAGTGTAATATCCCATAATTTGAGAATATTTAAATTGGGTTTTTATTTATTTAATTAGGTTTTTAATTATTTAAATATTTTAATTAATTTTGTCAATGCCTTTTTTATGTGTTTAATGTGGATGTTTGAATTTTTGCTAAGTGTTGATTGAATTTAATTGTGTGTTAAATATTTGTTTTAAATATAGTTTTTCTTTTAAATAAAAATATGTGATTTTGGGTTGCGTTTCCTTTATTTTTTTTTTAATTATTATCAGGTTGGGATAGAGTGCTGGACTGCGCTATATATATATATATATATATATATATATATATATATATATATATAGTTGGGCTAAATATTTTATATTTATTAGTTTAATTATTTAAGAATATTAAATAAAAGAAAAGAAATTAAGGTTTAGTAGTTTCTACTCACAGAGAGTTTCTACAAAAGATAGGGAGAAAACGATAGACATTAGGAAAAAGGGAGAAAAAGTGATTTTGCTCAACATCACAAAGCAAGTTCGAACTCTTTTCTTCCCCTTTGAATCTGTAAACATATATATATATATATATATATATATGTGTGTGTGTGTGTGTGTGTGTGTGTGTGTGTTGCTGGAATTTTTTTTATGTATTTAATTATGAAAGTAAATGATTATACATGCTAAGGATGATTCTGTGAATTAAACATGAAGATTCCGGAGGTTTGGTACTATTATAAGGTATTTTTCCATATATATATGCATGTGTATATGATTGTATAGGCGGGTGTGTGTGTGTGTGTGTATACATGTACGAATATGAAATTGGGTTTACTGTATTCATCATTTTTGAAGGTTTTTGTTCCGATTAATAGGTAGATCTTGTTTCTCCGAACAATTTTGAAAGTTTGGTTGCGAACCGTTGGGTAGATTGACTGGAAATTAATTTTGAAACTTTAGATTTTCGAAATCTGAAATTGGGCGTTTTTTATTTAGGCCACGAGATGAGGTGATTTTGATACCAATGCGTAACTTAGATCGATACGAGTTCAATGGTATATTCATACGCGCAATTCGAGGTCCGGAGGTGGTCGAAAAGTGGCCTGAAAATTTGTGGCTCCATGGTTAGGCGTGCAACAGTGTGTTGCAAGAAGAGAAGGAAAGAAGAAGAAGAAGAAAAAAAAAAGGGGGGGGGGGCAAGTTCCCTGCCGGCGCGTGGGGGCGTGTGTGCAGCCGACCAGGGATCGGGAAAGGTCCGTTGGGTCCCACTCGTCAGGCCCACCCACTTTGGGCCAATTCCAGAATATTTTAATATTTTTTTTCTTTATTTTTCAAATTATTTTTAAATTAGAAAAACAATTTTTAAAATTACTTTTAAATTCCAGAAAATTTCAAAAAATTTATGTAATCTTTTAGGACTAGAATACTCTTGGGTTTTAAATTTCAAGTAGAAATGAGTTTCCCTCATTGTTAAATTAGTATAAAAAGTATGCCTCAAAGTTTGATTTTCATTTTCTTTTATTTTGAAAATATTTTTAAATTTTTGAAAAATTTCCAAAAATTTAAAATAATCTTTTGGGGACAGAATACACTTGGGTTTTAAATATCAAGTCAAAATGGAGTTCCCTTGTAGTTTAAGTAGTATATATAAAGTATCTCAAAGTAGGATTTTTATTTTCTTTCATTTTGGAAAATTTTAGAAATTTCTGAAAAATTCCAGAAAATTCCAGAATAATTAAATAGGGTTCTTATGAATATAATAGGCCTGGAAACCTAGGAATAGAGCTAGGTTTAGATACTTTATGTTTAAATTGAGGTGTTGGCTTTATTGTGGAGTTTTATTTTAATTAATTATTTAATTTCCTTTAATTATTTTTTTGGTTAAATAAATGTCCTTGATTAATTGTAGGGTGTTTAAAACAGTTTATGGGAGTATGATAAACTCATTTACATTTATAGTACGTTGTGCTTTTTTTTGTTTAAATTAATAAATGGGACGCTAGGATTTTCATTATATTAATTAGCATGCTTTTAAGTATGTTAGATTTTTATTTAAATGTTAATTATGCAGGCATGTCGAGATTGCTTAATACTTAATAAGGTATCTATGCATTATATTTGGCATGTTGGGATTGCCAAGGCCTGTCGGGATCGCCTAATACCTAATAAGGTATCTATGCATTATATCTGGTATGTTGGGATTACCAAGAAGTTTCGGGATCGCCTAATACCTAATAAGGTATCTATGTATTATATCTGGCATGTCGGAATTGCCAAGGCGTGTCTGGATCGCCTAATACCTAAAAAGGTATCTATGCATTATATTTGGCATGTCGGGATTGCCAATGCCTGTCAGGATCGCCTAACACCTAATAAGGTATCTATATATTATATTTGGCATGTCAGGATTGTCAGGGCAAATCAGGATTGCCTAATACCTAATAAGGTATTTTTATATTTTTTTTGGGGCATATCGGGATTGCTTAATATCTATTAAGGAAGTTCTCATTATATATTCGAGCATGTTAGAATTGCTTCATGTGTAAACGTAACTAGTTTGCACTCGCATTGAGATAATTGATAGGTTAGTGTAGTTTGTGGGACTGCTCTATTCTTTGGATCACAAGATTAAATGGGGATATATCTATAAGCTGATAGGTTATATTTAATTATATATAAACATAAATTTGGTGTTCTGGGAAATGATTATTGGTGGGGGGCAGGATAGGTTTGCCTAATACTTTATAAGGCATTTATAAAATATGGAGGCATGCATTGTGGGATTGCCTAGAATCTAATTTGAAAACTTAGCTTGTTCAGGCATGTTAAAATTACCTATGGATTGAACTTAGAAATTTGTTCTACCTTTATTGTGATAATGGAGGGGTTGGTTCAGAACATAGTTCTAATTATTTCTGAGATAGGAGATTAAATGACTAAACGGTATAATTATATATATATGTCTTTACTGTCCTCATATAGAGGATATGTTTACCGGTTCTCTTATTGGGTTGTAGTAGAGAGAACTTATTCGTGAATTTAACTCACTTTGTTAATATTTCAGGTCCCAGGCATTTTTCACGTCGAGGTTAGAGCGTGGAGTTCATAGAGTGTGGCGGTCATCTATTCCTTACCAGACTTCAGTTTAGGGACATAGATCTTTTCAAAAAGTATTTACTTTTATGATTTTTGATTAAGGGGTCATTGAGTTATGGGACTTTCAATTTGTATCGTTCAAACTAGTATTATGTTATTTAATATTATTATTTATTTCAGTTAGACTTTTTTTTCAGTGTTTATAATTCTTTTATTTTGTTATTATATTCTATACTTGTTTGCTATCAGTTGTAGCTATCCCTTATGTTTATGCATGAGATTGGCCACCTCATGCGTGAAATTTTGTATGGGTATTTCAAAAGGCAGATAATTAATTATTTTGTCTCTTAGGAGAGAAGAAAAGAAAAATAAGAAAAGTTTTATAATTTAAAACATTTATAATAGCATTGATATTCTTCCTTCCTCTTTTCCGTCCAAATTTGGAGAAATGAAAATTTGTGAAAGATGAAGGATGGCTCAGACATCCACTTTTCTCTTCTCTCCTTGCATCCTGTAATACACCACAATTTGAGAATATTTAAATTGAAATTTTATTTATTTGATTGGTTTTTTAATTATTTAAATATTTTAATTAATTTTGTCAATGCCTGTTTTTATGTGTTTAATATGGATGTTTGAATTGTTACTAAGTGTTGATTGAGTTTAATTGTGTGTGAATTATTTGTTTTCAATATAGTTTTTTTTTCTTTTGGCCAAAGTGCAGTAAACCCCCCTGAGCTTTTAAAGAAGCACAAAATACCCACTGTACTATTTTTGGGTGCAAATAACCCCCCTTAGCTTTCAAATAGTTGCAAAATGCCCCCCTTTGGACAAAATATACTTTTTATGACCATTTTACCCTTTATATGTTTATAAAAAATAAAATAAAAATAGAGAAAATAGGGTTTTTTATAATAATACTTTTACCTTAATTAAAAAAGAGGATCTTCTCCTAAAAAAAATTCCAGAAATAAATTTTTAAAAAAAACTAAAATAAAAAATAAAGAGAGGGAATCGTTTCCAAAAACTATTTTTTGTTTTCAAAAATTATTTTCAAAACAATCAGTTTTCGGGAAAAAGAATTAAACATAAAGAAAGGGAATTGTTTCCAAAAACTATATTTTTTTATTTTTTTTTGTTTTTCGGAATTGTTTTCAGATGATTTTTCCCATTAGAAAGAGAGGGAATTTCTAAAAATAAAAAAATTCCAAAAATAGTTTTCGGAAAAAATTCTCTCTATTTATTTTTTATTTTTAGTTTTTTTTTTCAAAAAATTATTTTTGAACTTCTTTTTCAAAAAAAGCTCCTCTTTTTTTATTAAGGTAAAAAAACTTAATATAAAAAACCCTCTTTTCTCTTATTTTATTTTTTATAAACATATAAAGGGTAAAATGGTCATAGAAAGGTATCTTTTGTCCAAAGGGGGTATTTTGCAACTATTTGAAAGCTAAGGGGGGTTATTTGCACCCAAAAATAGCACAGGGGGTATTTTGCACCTCTTTGAAAGCCCAAGAGGGTTTACTGCACTTTGGCCTTTTCTTTTAGATAAAAATATGTGGGTTTGGGCTGCGTTTCCTTTTTATTTTTAATTATTATCAGGTTGGGCTAGATTGCTGGGCTAGGCTATATATATTTATATATAGTTGGGCTAAATATTTTATATTTATTAGTTTAATTATTTAAAAATATTAAATAAGAGAAAAGAAATTAAGGTTTAGTAGTTTCTATGCACAAACAGTGAGAAAACGGTCGACGCCAGGAAAAGGAGAAAATGTGATTTTGCTCAACATCACAAGACAAGTTCAATCTCTTCACTTCCCCTTTGAACTTGTAAATATATATATAAATATTTGTATTGTTTGATTTCATGAATATACATGTATATGCATATAGGTTTATGTATGATTAGGTTTAACAATTTGAAATTTTTACTTAATTGCCTGTTAAAAGAATTTTTGTTTGAATAAGCATGAATGTATTTTGTTAAACTAGGGTTTCGTTTCTATTATATAGATTGATAGAAACTAGGGTTTTATTTTTGAAAATATGTATGTTGACCAAAATTTAGGATTTCGTTTATGAAATTTATATGTAGTGAATTAAATCGTGTGTTATGTATTTGCATTTAATTTCTGTGAATAGTGTCTATGTCAAAAAAAATTTTACGAACTTATTTTGACCCCGCGAGAGTCATTCTTAATCAGAAATGATCCAATAAGCAAAACCCAATAACTTTTGCTATTGGACCATGTCATTTTTCAGCCGAAAACCCTCATCTAGGTCTCCCAAAGTATGTTTTTACATCCTACAAAAAGATTGTTGAATATTTCAAGAATTTTGTTTGTAGACCAAACGAATTCAGAATTGGCTGAAATTTAATATTTAGTAGTTTTTAATTATAAGGTTTCTTATTTATTTCTTTTAGAATTTTTGGAGAAAGTTTAGTTTTTAGTGATTTCTTTGTACTGCTAGTTTCCTTTTGTTTTTAGGTTTTCTTGTGATGTTAGAATTAGGATTTCTTTATAATAAATACATGTGTTGTGGAGAACAGATCATGCAATCCATTCAATTATCAAGTATTCATGAACAATTCGAATTATATAAAAAAAAATTAATTAAATCAATTTTAAATTGAAAAAAAATAGGAAAAAATATTTTTAAAATACTTTTAAATTCCAAAAAAAATTAAAAATTTTAATTAATCTTTTAGGGATAGAATAAACATGGATATTTAATTTCAAGATGAAATGAGTTCCCATTATTGTAAAATTAGTACAAAAAGTATAGTTCAAAATTGAATTTTTATTTTTTTCTTTTGTTTTGAAAAATATTTTTAAATCATTGCAAATTCCAAAAAAATTCATAAATATATTTTAAGACTTTTACAAATAGATTTTGCATGGACACCTAGGATTAGAGCTAGGTTTAGATACTTGATACTTAAATTGAGGTGTTGGCTTTATTGTGGGATTTTCTTTTAATTAATTGTTTAATTTTCTTTAATTGTTTCTTTGCTTGAATAAATTTTTTTGATTAATTATATGGTGTTTAAAACAAATTATGGGAGTATGATAAACTCATTTACATTCATAGGATGTTGTGTTATTTTTTTTTATTTGTTTAAATTAATAAATGGAATGATATGATTTACATGATATTAATTAGCATTCTTTTAAGTATGTTAGATTTTTATTTAAATGTTAATTATCCAGGCGCGTCAGGATCACTTAATACCTAATAAGGTATCTATATATTATTTTTGACATGTTAGGATTGCTAGTCATGTCAAGATCGCTTAATATCTAATAAGGTATCTATTCATTATATTTGGCATAACAGGATCAGATATGTTGAGATTACCTAATACCTAATAAGGTATCTATTCATTGTATTTGGCATGTCAAAATTGTCAAGCATGTCGGGATTGCTTAATATGTAATAGGTATCTATACATTATATTTGGCATGTCAGGATTGCTAGGCATGTCAGGATTACCTAATACCTAATAAGGTATTTATACATTATATTTGGCATGTCAGGATTGCCTAATATCTAATAAGAAAGTTTCTCTTTATATATTCGAGCATGTTAGGATTGCTTCTTGTGTGAACTTAAAACTAGTCAGCACTTGCATTGAGATAATTGATGGGTTAGTGTTTTATTTTTGGGTCACAAGGTTAATTGGGGATATATTTATGAGCTGGTGGGTTATATTTAATTATATATAAACATAAATTTGGTGTTTTGGGAAATGATTATTGGTGGAGGTAGGATAGGTTTGCCAAATACCTTGTAAGACATTTGTAGAATATATGGAGGAAGGCATGGTAGGATTGCTTATAATGTAATTAGAAAACTTAGTGTATTCAGGCATGTTAGGATTGCACATGGATTGAACTTAGAAATTTGTTCTACCTTTATTGTGATAATGGATGGGTTTGTTTAGAACATAGTTCTAGTTATTTCTAAGATAGAAGATTAAATGACTAATCAGTATAATTATATCTATATGTCTTTACTGTCCTCATATAGAAAGTATGTTTACCGATTCTTTGATTAGGTGGTAGTAGAGGGAACTTGCTCTTGGGTTTAATCCATTTTGTTGATATTTTAGGTTCCAAACAGTTTTCACCTCGAAATTAGAGCATGGAGTTCGTAGAGCATGGCGGTCATCTATTCCTTACCAGACTTTAGTGTAGGGATTTAGATCTTTTCGTAAAGTATTTACTTTTATGATTTTTGGTTAAGGGGTCCTTGAGTTATGGGACTTTCAAATTGTAACATTCAGACTAGTACTATATTATTTAACATTATTATTTATTTCAGTTAGATTTTCCTTTCAGCATTTATAATTCTTTTTCTTTTGTTATTGTATTATATGCTTATTTGCTATCAGTTGTAGATATCCCTTATGTGTTATGTGTGAAACTGACGATCTCATGTGTGAAATTTGTAGGAGGTATTTCACATCCGCTCTACTAAACAAAAGAAATTTGCTTATTGCCTCTTATCTTCCCTCCACCCCACTTCCTTCCCTCCTACCAAGCAAAACATAAGAGTCACTGTAAAGAGTACAATGGAAAAGGCAGGCGCTGTCATACAAGCTCAAAGGTTCCCCTAGGCCTAGAGTTGAAAACAAATTATAAATGCAGTTATTCAATCAACTCCATCACAAACTTGAGTCATGTAATTAGGGTTTTGGTAATAATGAGGAAAGACAACCCAACAATCATGTCAGTTTCATTGTTAATGAAACTTGTTTTAGCAATGGAATCCCATGTTCGATTAACTTGTCATATATCATCTTACATAAACATTCTAGAAAAGAAACAATATTGATGAAGAAGTAAGTTAAGTAACTACAACCAAAAGGTATTAAATAAATATGACTTAATTTATTGCATGTGACTTGGACAACATTAATTTCAAGGTATTAAATTCCATCAATTCATTCAATTCTTATCAAATATACATAAAAATACGTGGAATAACCATCAATAAAAGCCTCTTAGTATTTATTATCACCTTTAGTAGGATTTCTAGTATCACATACAGTGCTATGTAAAACTTCTAAGTTTATGGCATGTGATTTGGAAAACATTAATTTCAAGAAACATGATAAAGTACTTAATTACTCCAATTACTTCATTATGTGAGTTGGCCAATTGAATTTAAAAAGGAGTTGGACCTCACTTGCCATTCTATTTGGCCAAAAACTTAAATTCTGGAGAGTAAAATACTCTAATAGATGATATATTTAGTCCACCATATACTAGAGTTATCATTTACAACAACCTCGTGAAGGGGGGTAAATCTATACATTCATTGTAAATCAAATGACGATGATGGAATGTACATGATATAATGAGCAGTTAATGAAATTTACTAAAAGTCTAATTGAACTTGTCATATGTTGTAATACATATACTTTCTTTTCTTGAGGAAGTAAATTAAGTCTAGACCACTTATATGGGACAATGACAAAATGACATGTGTTCATTCTAAATTTTTAATATAAAAAACAAAAATACAATTTTTTTTAAAAGTTTCTTTCTTTTCAAATTTTAAATTTAAAATAACATGTGTCATTTTATTATTGTATTACATTAGTGGTCGAGAAGTGAGTCCTCTCATCAGTGTGGAAGCAAGTAATGTTTGCAAAAGAAAAGTAGATAAAGATGATTTTATGGCATGTGAGCTGGATCACATCTTAAATTGGAAGAGTAAGATACTCCAATTTTTTTAAACATATACAATCACACGATTTAGGCCTTTTGTGCCTAGATAATAATAATTTGAGAAAATCATATATAGCTGCAAATAGCCAAATGAAATATATAATAACACAGTTAATCCGTTTAGTGTGTTGGGTAAATAATTTTTGAACAAGGATAGTCACATGATCTAAACATTCTATGCCCATATAGTAATCTAACAAAATCACACAGAGCTGTAAAGAATATATATAATCTAGTTAACCAGTGGAGTAAGTTGGCCAACTAAAGTTAAAACGCAGTTGGACCTCACTTTTGATTCTATTTGAGCAAGGAATTAAATTCAAGAGTAAAAATGCTCTACTTTTTAAACAAGGCTAATAACATGCTCATGTTCCATAATTGTTGCATACATAAGATTGCAAACACAAAAGCATCTCATCACAAGTTCAAAATTTCTTCTTTCCTCTTCAAAGAATGACAGAGATTGGTTTGTTCAACAAATGTCTAATGTTGCTTGCTTTGTTCACTCTCCTATGGAATGAGGTTGTCAAACTCTACTCCCGTAAATGCAACTCTTAACGCTACAATACTAGATTGGATCTCGAGTTTTGATCACCCAAAAATCACTGTGATCATTTACAACAACTTAGAAGAGGGGATAAATCTCAACCTTCATTGTAAATCAAAGGACGATGTTCTTAGCCATCATGTTTTGCTTTTTTCGGAAACTCCTTTCTATGGAAGTACCGCAATAATATATATTTTGGGAACTACACTTTATTTTTGTGGTATGTCATGAAAAAATGTGAAGGGGAGTTTTGACATCTATAAAGCAAGGAGGGACATAGATGAATGCAAAAGGTGTATTTATAGACTGAAAAAAGATGGAGTGCATGTATATAATGAAAAAGGTTTTGAGAGATTTGTTTTTGGGTGGGGTGGAACACTACCAATACCAGAGAATTGTGAGCTGAAAAAGAATTAAAACAAGTAATGTAAGTACTCCAACCTCATTCTTAGTGATCTATTGTAATAATTGGAGTGTTTCTATTTTGATGCACCTTTCTTGATAAAATACAATAATGGTTTCGATTCATCTACAAAGATCTTGTTGATTTACTTTCAATATGAGTTTAGAAATCAAACATTAAGTATTTTTATATTGGAATGAAATTTGAACCTATCAAAATTTTAATAATTTGAACCAATCTCTCTCTCTCTCTCTCTCTCTCTCTCTCTCTCTCTCTCTCTATATATATATATATATATATATATATATATATATATATATATATATATATATATATATAATTGTACGTAGGTTTCTTAAGGGTGCTTTATAATTTGTTAATAAAGGGTAGTACAATTCTTGAGATTAATTGTGTAAACCAAATTTATATTATAAACCCTAACTCTGCAAATTATAATTTTAAGAAAATAGCTTTGGTGGGGTAAGAAATCTTCTTGTTTTAGTTCTTACATGAGTTTGAAATTCTAAAAATAGTGTTGTGATATGTCTCAAATTCTTTGTTTAATGGGTTGAGTTTTTATTTTTTATGTTGTATTTAGTCAAGAAAACTCTTATTTGACTTGGGCTCCAAATATTAGCTATAAAATATTTAGAGATTTTAAAGTTTGACAATTAATCTCATTTTAAAGATGTATATAAAATATTTATATAATATATAGTTAAATATTTAATGGAAAAGCTATGGTTTATGTTAGATATATTGAGATGTTTTAAAAATATATGTTAAATGCATTGACCTCCTTTGACACTTGTTATTTTACCAGTGTGCCATGTCAGTGATGTGGAAGAGGCCGAGTCCTTCTCACCACCGGAGGTGCGGAGGCAAGTATTTTTTTTTTTTGAAAGGAAAGTAAATAAAGATGATTTTATGGCACGTGATTTGGACAACATTAATTTCAAAGAATAAGATAATTAATTGCTCCATCAAGTGAGTTGGCCAACTCAATGACCTCACTTGTTATATTTCATAACATGCTCATGGTCCATCATCCTTATATATATATATATATAAGATTGCAAACACAACATCTCATCACATGTTCAAAATTGCCTTCTTTCTTCTCTAAGGAACTCACAAAGATGAGTTTGTTCAGCAAATGTCCGATGTTGCTTGCTTTGTACACTGTCCTAATGAATGGGATTGTCTTTTCTGTTCCCCTTGATACAACTCCTGATGCTACACCAAATTACTCGACAACCTCAATTTTTTCGGGCAAAGAAATCACAGTTACCATTTACAACAACTTGGAAAAGGGAATAGATCTCAATCTTCATTGTAAATCAAAGGACGATGATCTTGGTCCTCAGGTGTTGTCTTTCGGATCCTCCTTTCAATGGAAGTTCCATAGTAATATTTGGGGAACGACACTTTATTTTTGTGGCATGTCATGGCAAAATGTGAATGGGACTTTTGACATCTTCAAAGCCTCAAGGGACATAGGTAAGTGCCTGAAGTGTGGTTGGACAGTAAGAAAAGATGGAGTGCATGGATATTATGAAAATGGTTCTGAGAGAATTTTTTTTGGGTGGGGTGGAAAATTACCAGCACCCCATAAACATGTTGAGATAAAGAATTAAAACATGTTGTAATGTTATTACTCCAACCTCTTGTTCTTAGTCATCTATTGTAATAATTGGAGTATTTCTATTTTGATACACCTTACTTAATAAAGTACAATGATGACTTCTATTCATTTACAAAATTCTTGTTGTTTTATTTCTATATGAGTTTATAAATCAAACATAGAGTATTTTTATATTGGAATGAGATTTGAACCTATTAAAAAAATCTTTAATAGTTTGAACCAATAAATTTTTTTTTTTCTGGAAAATCATCAATTTTATAAAAAAGAATATCAAATCATGAGAACATCATCGCAATCACATCCTTACACAAAGTCAACTAAAATTAATTCGCAAAGTTTCATAATAAATAAAAATTTAAAAATTTCTGAATCTTGATAGAAAATTTTAGAAGCATGGAGTCCTTTGCAACTTTACTTTCTTTTACATAAAAATGTTAAATAATAGAATTAGCTAGACAGTCCAATAAATAATTATATAAATCTTTAAACCAAGATTTAATACTAAGACTACATACAATACAAGTACCAAATACTTAACACTTATTTGTTATACATTTATCTTATTTTTTATATTTATTTATCAAATTCATTATTTCACCTGTATTTCTTTTTTAAAATTTCTTTACCTTATGAGTATTTACGCAGTTTACTCATTATTTAAAATATAGACACAAGAAATGTTGATGCTTGATGCAAGTATTCCTCCATGGATAGCACAACTCAACCACTTCTTTTGCACAGAAAGACATGTTTATTTTAAATTTTAATTTTAAATATAAAAGAAATAAAAAGATATATAAGGTTTTTTTGTTTTATTATTTTTAAAAATTAAATTTAAAATGAGACGTGTCATTTTTTCATTGTATCACTCTATTGGTGTGGAAAAGGTTCATCCTCACCAGTGTAGAGGCAAGTTATGATTGCGAAAGAGAAGTAAATAAAAATAATTTTATGGCACGTGATGATTTGGCCTTACAACATTTTTTCGTGGAATGATTTGGAAAACATTAATTTTAAAGAATAAGATAAATAATAAATACTCCAATTACTCCCTCAAGTGAGTTGGCCAACTCAATTCAAAAAGGAATTGGACCTCACTTGCTATTCTATTTGACCAAAAATTTAAATTCGAAGAGTAAGAGATTTTTTTTTGTAACAAGTGGCGGTAAAGGATTTTGACCTTCTATGCCTAGATATTAATAATTTGAGAAAATCATATAAAGCTGCAAATAATATATATAATGCATTTAATCCAGTTGAGTGCGTTGGCTAAATAATTTTAAAAAGTAATTGGACCTCCCTTGTAGTTCTATAGGACCAAGAAATTAAATTCGGATAGTAAAATACTCTAATTTCTAAACAAGGATAGTCACATGATTCAGACATTCAATGCCTAGAAACTAATAGTCCAAAAATCATAGAGAGCTACAAAGAGTATATATAATCCTGTTAATTAATTAATTTGTCAAATGAGTTGGCCAACTAAATAAATTTTAAAAGTAGTTAGAGTAATTTTATTTGACTATGGGATTAAATTTGGAGAAATAAATGCCATAATTTTTAAACAAGGATAGTCACTGGTCAGATGGTTTAAAACATTCTGTGCTTATATAGTAACCTAATAAAATCACACAGAGTGGCAAAAACATTTATTTAATGAATTACTTTGCGGATTGAATTTAAAAATTAAGCCTTTGATTCTGTCTTATCAAAGAATTAAATTCAAAAAAACTCACGTTGGATGATGTAACATTCCCCTCCGCCTGATGGTCCACCCCATCGCCCACATTACACCCGCCCACGAGGATCACTACAATCCACCCCCTAAGAGGCCCGCTCCACCTAATAGTATGATATTGTCCGTTTTTGATTCAACCTTGCACTGTTTTACTCTTGAATTTTACTCCAAAAGGTTTCATACTATTTGGAGATAACACATTATATATAAGTACATCTCTTCTCCACACCAGGTGATGTGGGATTGAATACCGTGGAGGGCAAGTCTTCTAAAAAAAATGCGCTGCCAGTTCACCAAAGTAACGATCTGCAACATCTGTCATTGTTCCTTCTCTTGCTTTGTCATCCGACATTACCATACCTTCAGCCACCCACAGTAGATATAATTTATCTAATTCTATAATAGAATCCTCAAGGAAGCTGCCTAAATAGAGAAAGTATCGTTTCAACTGAGTTAGAGGTACAATTCGAACTCAACCCTGCATATAAAATGTTCTAACCTTAATCCAACTCTAACTTTCGGGTTAGAAAGTCGGATTAATTCGAATTATCTATATCTGAAATTTTAAAGTGATCTTTAATAAGTTTCACATTAGATTACTCCTAAACATACAAAAAATTAAAATTTAAATAAAAAAAGTTGAAAAGAAAAAGGTTATCATAATTTGAATATTATCTATAATATATTTAAAATAAAAAAATATGTATAAAAATAATATTACTATTCAGGTTGGGCTCAGGTTGTTGGCACCTCAACCCAAGCTCAACCCTAATTAAGTTCAGGTTGAAGTTTTTCAACTCAAGCTTAACCCTAATTGTAAAAAAAATTGTCCAAGCCCATAAAAAATCAAACTGGATTCAAATTGAATTCTGATTGCCTAATCCAAGTTGCACCCCTAGCCATCTCCCACTCACTCGCAGTATGTTTTGTTACAAGAATACCTCCAAGCACAACAACAGCTAATGCAAATGGTAGACCTCTACAATGTCTAACCCTCACACTTCATGTCGAACACCCAACAACTTTTATTGAAAAATATAAAAACACTAGACATTAACCAAATTTTAACATTTAGGCTATATTAAATTACGAAAGAAAATGAAAGAAAAAAATTTAAAGACAAAGGTGAGAAAATTAAAGTGGAAAAGTAGTTACTTGATCACGGAAAACACAACCACACCGTTAAATTGCTTTCTTGTTCAAATTTTAAATGTTTAGTAATAAGTGAAATTTGTAACTTTATTTTAAGTGATATTCAAATTGCTTTATAAAATGCATGTAATTATTTTATTCAAAATTAAGAATGAATTAAGTTATCAAATATTACCTAAGTGTCTACTTCACTAATTAACACCTCCATGAATTGGGAGTCCCTTATCAATTCAGTCATTTTCCTTTATACAATAGTGATTTTGCTCTTGTTTTAATTTGATGCCGAAATACTTTCTGCAGTTCGTCCTCCTTACCATCCAAAACAACATATATATATATATATATATATATATATATATATATATATATATATATTTGGGACTGGTCTCCCCTTAGCCTTATAAAAATGACCTTGTAATTAATCATACATATATATACTTGTTTGAATTTCCAAAAAAACAAAGAGATTGAAAAATATATATAAATAGTCAGAACTCCAAATCCGGAATTATTTCAAAATTTTCAGTTAATGAAAATCAGCACTAAGAAATTAATCTCAGTTAATGAAAGTGAGAAACTGTCACATACATTCATGAGGCATCATCTTGTAGAGGAAGATCACAAACTAGAGATGAAATAAAATCTCTAAGCAAAGTCATATGAGTCAGATGACCAAATATGATAATGTCTCATATGTGTGAGTGAAAAATCTCACATGGATGAACAAACGATGTCGTAAAGTATTTTTGACAACCACAAGTATTTTTCCTTTTTCTTTTGGTGGTAGATAAATAAATTGATAATATAGATGATGAATCTAGAAACAAAAATCATTCAGTTTCAGAGGAGAAGCCAATCCAATGAGAGAGCTTACCAGGGGCTATATATATGTATCCATATGATCCTGCAACTGCGCGCAGACATTGACTTTGATTGAGGCATGCATGTCAATAACCTTTGCCAAAACCAAACTGGACCAGATCTAATATAATTTATAGCTCAAATTCATGTCAAAAGGGAAAATGAAGTGAGCTTTTTATAACATCTAGGGTTTGTATGCATACAAGCCAGAAACGAAAAGCTTTTGGCAAATTATTAAAGGAAAATTAGGATGAATATGAAAAAATTCCCACAATAAATCAATAAAACTAGTTTCACTCTCTAATAAAGAACCTGACTGTTGCATCAAATGAAATGGGTGAAAAACTAATATATGGAGAAAATATGATGGAAGGGACATGCTGAATTTTGTAGAGATCGGCTCCTTCTTCCCCATCTACCACTCGAAGTCGTCTTTGAAATTCTGATGATGAGGTTGAAATCTTCAATTCCTGAAGGGTAGAAATGAATCTCAATCCATCTGGAACCATCTTCAATCTCTTGCAATTCTTGATTTCTAAAGAAGAAAGATTGGGCATTGCTCCTTCATTCACCATCCAATCCTCCAAGTTGGATAGTTCGAGTTTTAGAAATTTGAGTTGAGGGAAGCCCAACGTAGAGCAAACAATTTCCACTCCCACAAAGGCATTAGAACCCAAGGCGAGGCTTCTTAAGTTAGGCAGCTTCTCCAGTGTTGTCATTGGGTCCTCCTTGAGCTCAGATCCACTAAATTCTAACATGGTGAGGCTTGGAGAGAAATGATGGTGTTCTGGTAACTTATCTATAACCCCTCCTAAATGCAATGTATTAAGGCGATGACACTCTAACAGTTGTCTCAAAAGACTTGCCTCTTCTTCGCAACAAAAGTTGTATTCAATGTGAAATGACGAGTGTTGGAGTCGGTTTGCCCTGAAGTTTAGGTAGTTGATGATGGCCACCAAGTCCTCAAGTTCTACCTTGACATATGCCTTTAGTTTCCAAAGGTTGGTCAACATGAAGAGGTCTTTAATATCAAACAGATGTGTGGTGAAGGTTTCCAGTATCTCCAGCTTGCCCAAGCCATCCAAACTCAATTTTTCCTTTGGTATTATACGATCATTAAGATACAGATGTCTCAAGCTTTTCATCTTCCATAGGACATTTGGTATTGTTCCAAATACCCCTAATTGTTCGTGCAGCCTTAAATCTAAAGTTTGCAAGCATCCCAAGTTGCCTATAGACGAAGGCAACTTTCTGAACCCAGAACTTCTTAAACTCAAGTACCTAAGATGGATTAGCTTTCCAATTGCTTTGGCTAACTTCTTAGAGAACTGAATTTGGCCAAGATCTAGAACTCTCAACACTTTGAAGTCTTTCAAATGGAATTTCGTCATCTTTGGCATAGGTATGCAAAGATATTTGTTTGGAACAAAGAATGTAAGGGACCGAAGGTGCTGAGATGTTCTACCCTTGGGGAAAATACATCTAAGATCTTCGTCCAAATGGAAGGCTAGTCTGCGTACTTTACTGCCCAATGAAGAGTAAGAGGAATCCACAAACTTCTCACTTCCATGCCGAAAATTAATGACCATTGAGAAATTCTGTTCTTTTCCCTTTAACAAGCATAGGTCCCTCATCAGGTCATGAAGGCTGCAAGATTTAAACCTTCCAGTAAACTCATCTACTTCCACCTGAACCATGTACCTGTGTGCTAGTTCACCTAGATAACACTCTGCAACATACATCATTGTCTCTGCTTCTGCTCGGTCATCTAATGATACCATACCTTCAGCTGTCCACAACTGATACAATTTATCTGCTTCAATTTCAGAATCCTCTGGGAAATTGCCTAAATAAAGAAAGCATGACTTCAACTGATATGGTAAGTCACTGTAGCTTAAAGCTAACACCGATGATACTCCATGTTGTTGCCCCATGCCTTTTCCCTTCCTAATATATGAATTAATATTGCGATGCACCATCTCCCACTCACTCAGTGTTTGTTTTGTTACCAAAATTCCTCCAAGCACAACCACAGCTAATGGCAGACCTCCACAATGCCTAACCATTTTCCTCCCCAACTCCTCCAAGTTTTTGCCATCTCTATTGTCTGCAGAGCAAAGAAAAAGGAAACATTTATTCAGTCTAATGGATTCGATATTTTTTTTTTTTTTTTTTTTTTTTTTTGTGAATAAGCATATTATTAGGGAGAACAGCCATCCAAAGGCAAGAAGATACTGAACATTAATAAATAAATAAAATTGAGTTTGGGAGTTGCCAAACCAGTAGTTGAATTTGCTTATTGGAAGTAGTAGCAGGAAACCCATTCAGAGATGTATTAGATAATTGTCCAACTGCTTGGTAAAAATGCCTAAATTTATAGAACTTTAAAATAGGCAACTCCAGAATTTCTTCAATAACTTGTGTTTAAGGCCTTTACACAGCAGTTGAGAATGTAACTATTTAAAACAGAGCACAGTATTTTTCATACAGCACTAGAATAAAAACAATCAAATTGTAAGAACTTGCTACTGTAGGCAAGATGATCCTTCAATGCTTTATGGAGAAGGATTAACGAGTTCAACAGATTAATCACACTCCCCAGCAAAAGATTAAAAGATAAAGTATATATGAACCTTTGAGGAAAAAGATACAGCTAAAAACAAGCTAGTCATCAAAAACCATATGCAGCCACGACCAAAACAAAATATGAAGGAGTTTAAGAGGTTGCACAAGATCTTATAAACCTGATCACACTATAATGCTACTGTAATGTTTTTTAGAAGAGGACTTAATATCAAGATACAATATGACAATTCTAAATATATATTGTTAGGGCTTAGTTTCACCTAGTCAATGGATTCCATGTTAAAAGTGTCAAAGAAGTCAAATTGGTTATTCTGGCCATAAAGATCTGGTTGATCTAGATAATAATAGTAATAAAATAAAATTGGACATTCAATATCCATACAGTACAAAGTAGAGTGGATTGGGGGAATCATGATAAACTACCTGTGCCATCTGATTTTGTAAATGCTTTCTTCTGAAGTAGTCCCCAACTTTCATCTTCATTCAACAATCGTGGTTCATGGAGGAAACCGTGTGGATCCACATGCAAAGCCAGTTCTTTATTACGCGTAGTGATTAATATTTTGCCCCCCATATCTCCAATCGGAAAGGCAGGCCTTATGCAGTCCCAAGCAGCCTCTGACCAAATGTCATCAATAACAATCAAACACTTTCTACTCTGTTGGACTTGAAGAAGCTTTCTCACAAGATCTTCCTCTCTCCTAAACATAATTCGATCCTTGTCATGTGGGACAAGCTTAGTTAGTATGCTTTGCAAAATATCTTTGGTTTGCCATTGCTGAGAAACACAAGCCCAAGCAAAGCCATCGAAATGACGCTTAACATTCTGGTCATTGTAAACCTTTTGAGCAATAGTGGTCTTCCCTAAACCACCCATACCACAAATTGACACAGTTCGATGGTAATTATCTTTGTCTTCATTCACCAAAACTCCCACCAATTTCTCTACATCTTCCTCCAACCCCACAAAATCCTTTTCCACAACATGGGAATAAGACCGCCTTAGCACACTGCGTTGTTGCCTCTCATATGCACAACTTGACGATCCTTCTCCTTCTGTTATAGCTCTAATACCATAAGTTTGTAAACTTGTGGTGAGTTGAGAAATTCTGGTTTTGATACCCTGTATCTCTAATCCAACCTTGTGAAGGGTTTTACCTTCATTGAAGATACAAAGACATCTTTTGAGAAAGCTTTGGATACTAGTCCTTGAAGCAACTCTGAGGACATAGGTTTCAAGAACATCTTCAACATCATAAGCAATATCTTTGATTTCCACAACCCAGTTGTGGATTGTCTCGCTTTCGCTTTCCTTTGCATCTGCATCTTTTAGGAAGCACTGCATTCTCTTGAACTCCACTCTGATTTGCTCAACTTGAAAGCTTACTCCATGTAACAAATTTGCTTCTTCACTTGCCAAGTTCTGAAGCCTCTCTAAAGCAAAGGAAACAACAAACTCTGCCATTCTTTTCTTTGACAAGTATGAGCTCTGTTTTGCTTCTTAATTTGGAGGAGATTTTAGATTTAGGAAAGTTGACATCAGGTCAACCATAGGTCGTGCTGTGGTCACCGTTGGGGGCAATAATTCATTGTCTCTCCTCTCGGAAGGTGTATTATAACATAATTTATTCAATGATTATTATTAAAAGAAAAAATTAGGTTATACTTTGATTAAGTTTTTCTTCAAAAATTAGATTTTAGGGAGCAAATCTAAACAAAATTACTCTTTTAAGTGATCATATAGTTAAAAAAGAGAATAACCATTTGATAATTTCTTTCATAAATGTCTTGTTTATGATAAAATTTTATTATAAAATTTGTAATTTTGTTATGGGAAATTTTGATTTTTGTTTAGTTATGGAGTCAATACTACAAATACATCAAATACCAAAAACTATTACAATATTTGTTAACTTAACAAAAATAGTTACAAATACATAAATATGTACTGTTTTGGTCCAAAATGCCTCCAACACCTTTTTGGTCCAAAATGCCCCCCCCCCTACCACCACCACCACCACCACCACCACCACCACAGTCCCCACCACCCTTACAACAACCACTGCTGCAGTGCCCACCCACCCCTACAACCACCACCATCCCCACCAGTGTTGTCGTCGTCGTCGCCACCACCATCCCCACACCACGACCACATCTGTCACCACCATCCCCACACCATGACCACATCTACCAGCGGCAGCAACCACCATCCCCACCCCACATATCTCTCTCTCTTACACAGGGTCTTTTTTTTGTTCTCTCCTCCTTGCCGGTTCGACACCATCGCTCTCATAAACACCACCATTATTACAACATAACCAGCGACTCCACCAACACCATAACTAGAGATGCCACCATCCCCAACCCAACATCACCACTAACAGAATTAATATATACCCATTAACCACAATCAAAACCCAACAAAAAGCCAAAAACACAACCACCACCTCTCCATCACCACGACACTTACCTAAAGAAGATGACTCACTATTTCAACTCGTCGACTGGGTCAACCCAAAGCAAACACAACTCACACATCTATACCAAGAGAAAAATTAGGTCTTTTGGGGCTGTGTGATTCTAAAAATTAT
This sequence comes from Cornus controversa, assembly GCA_026545225.1. NCBI lineage: Eukaryota > Viridiplantae > Streptophyta > Magnoliopsida > Cornales > Cornaceae > Cornus > Cornus controversa. Next base: position 40,624,849 of record CM048854.1, read on the forward strand.
AGATTTGTGAATAAAAATCTTTGACGATGATCAATTTTTGGGTTATGTGAATCTATTCAACGCACCAAAACCATGAGGGTCCATCCCGTGACAATGAAGAGAAACATCACAACCCTACACAACATCGACTCTCAAACCCTTGCAACCACATCGGAGACGTTCATGGACGGCGGTGGCTAGAAGAAACTGCGGAGGCTCCCCCATCTTCAGCAAAGTCCTCAAGCTCCCATTTGATCTTCTTTTGCTTTCGATATAATGGCAACACCATTGATAGGGATTCAACACAGAGACAGAGGCATAGTCCAACAAGCCTAGCATGAGCCACGAAAAATATGAAATCTCTAAGTTGTCGTTGAAGATCAGAGTAGCGACGGAGTAGAGCTCGGCGGCTGAGATTTTGGAGGTGGCAGAGGAATTGGGTTTGGTGGCGTAGTGGAGGAGGGCATCGAAGGTTTGGGTAATGGGGAGGTGGCGGAGGAGGAGATGGTGACGACGGTGGTGGGAATGAAAGGAAGATGGCTGATGAGGGATAGTTTAGACAATTTGTATAGATGAACAGTAAAAGTCGACATATTTGTAATTACATTTTGTTAAGTTGAAAAATGTTGCAATAGTTTTAGTTATTTGATGTATTTGTAATATTGAGTCCATAACTAGACAAAAATCAAATTTTTCCTTATGTTATTATGTAAGTATTGAGATCACAGCATATGTCATTTGATGATTTATTCCATAAATGACCTTCTTACAGTAAAATTTTATTATAAAAATTGTAATTATGTTATTATGTAATGTGGATCACAACATATATCTATAAGATTCTATATGTATTGATGGTGGCTAATCTACGCTGATGGTGCACAATTCAACGAGAAATAAAAAGAAGAAACATTCAATTAGCGCGGTGAGTTGGTCCAAAGATTTTTGTTTTTTTCCCTTCCACCCTGCTCTTAAAAAGTTGCTTTCCATGTTGCCTTTACAACTGTGTGAATTCAAATTAATACATTGTGTTTTTTCCTTCTCATTGGGACCTTCCTGGTTTCTTCCTTTTTCCTTTTCCTTTTCAGTGATTATTACGATTACTCATTTTTTTTTAACTCTGCTGGTTTGTGTTTTTTCATCTCCTTTTTTTATTTTTTTTTGAGGAAGTTGTTGGACCAAAAAATGAGTCGCTAATATTTTGATGTGATTGATATCTTTGCCGCGTGAAGAGAGATTAGTGAAGGCAAGGACTCCTACAACAAAACAAAGAGAGGTTGTTTGCAACATGCAGGACCTCCTTTTGCTTCTCTTGGTCCACGCCTCCAAGGCAGGTAAGATGCCTTTACCGACACAATTAGGTGTGCATAAAAAAAATCGGTGAAACTTAACAACGATGTAAAGAATCATAACTAACTGTTGACTATGATTTCAATTTCGATTCCAGTCCATGAACCAAAACTACAAAACTGTTAAATATATATAATGATTGTTATTAGCTAAACATGAATAAATATAACACTTATAATGATTTTCTATATATATATATATATATATATAACTGTTATAAAATTATTGTAACAATTATAATAACCTTTTGTGATATAAAAAAGTTTAAACAATGAAGTTAATATAACTCTTATAAGATTAGCTACAACTCCTGTCACAATGGACTTAAAAAGTCTATTTATTTATTTTTTTAGCAACATTGGTATATACACGAAGACACTTTTCAAAAATTATTTAATTTGTTGATACATTCTTTAATTACTCATTGAAAACTAGTTAATTTGTTGATACATTCTTTGATTACTCGTGATGCACACACAAATACAAATATATATATACTCACTCAATAATCTTTAGGTTCTTTTCGGAAAGAGAAGAAGAAAATAATAAAAGTCATGGATGCATTAAAAAAAACATGTGAAAAGTAAATTTATAATTTAATAGTAGGAAAATGTTATTGATTGGAAACAATTAAGGGTGCACAAAAAAACCGGAACCTTGAAGAATCGAATCGAACAGAACCAGACTCAAAGATTCCAATTCTCCCAAGAAAGTGTAAGAAGCCGAACCGTATGCACCCCTAATCTTTATCATATCATATAGTTGGTTATTTTAGAAAAAAAATTAATTATTAAAAATAAAAAATATTAATTGTAAATTATTAACTTATTAAAGATAAACAATATATCTATGAGGAGGACTTAAATCATTTCCTTGCAGTCATAATACTCCGTGGTATACTTTTTTTAGACTGATCACGGATCGAATCAGATTAGATTAGACAATAATTCTAATTCGATCTGTGATTTACGAATTGATAAAAATGCAATCCAATCCGATCCGTGAAATATTGTATTGAATCGAATTGGATTGACAGACTGAACCTGTATTAAATAACTTAATATAATTATTTTTTAACATATCAATTTTTAACCATGACCCAATCTCTAATTTAGAATGATTAACTTGCACAACAGCCTAGTTGAAATCCTCTACATTAACCAACAATCAATAGGCAGATTAAACCGGATCATTAAATGTAAAGCTTAATTTTCTTGGCAAGGACTTGCACTTGGTTAAATGGCATATACAAGTTGCCAGGAAAAAGAAAAAATGGCAGATACAATCACAATTAATTATACAATTAAGTTGCAAGATTTTCGTGATAAAAATGGCAGATACAATGACATAGATGTAGAATTTTGAGTTGTAAGTAAATGAAGAATTAAGAACACTGCAATGGGGAAGAATGTAATGGACTCTGACTAAATAATTAAGAATATGACTATAGTTACCGTTTAAATAATCTAGAAAAACTTTCTTTGAAAGCTCTTTCAAAATTCGGAAATTCTTCGCTCCAAACGGTCCAAACTGCAAAGAGCCGCTTTTTAAAAGCCACCCCAAACAGAGCTTATAAGTAAAATAGTCATTGTTAAGACATTGAATGAACCATGTGTGAGTTGCGCAATACAGAAGTGATTGCGAAAGTAATTGAAAACTTAGAGGTGAATGGCTTCACTTGTTCATTTGCTTAATTTTTCAAATTAACTCGATTTTAAGTCCAATTAAAAATTAATCAAACACATAAAACAATTAAATAAAAATTAACCACAGGAGAGGCAGAAAGTCTCAAAAAATAATCCACTATAGTGAAGCAAAGTACAACAAACTTTGTCTCAAACTCACACCCATCTTCACTCTGTCAAGAATCTGATGTGGAACACTTCAAACTTCAATCGCGACTTCAAGTCTAATTGCTACAAACTTCTGGTTAACGTCACAATCCTCACATAAAAGTTGCTGGAAGAACAAAAATACTAAGCAAGTATCTCATTCCCTTCGTAGTGCGATATGTTCACCTACAATATGGTTCACGTTTCTTCTTCACCAAGTAATAGATGAACCACAAATCTAATGCTCTGATCAACAAATAATTCTAAATGTCACTCATGAATTATAAATGTGTGCTCTCAAAATATAAAAAATATTTTGCCCTAATTATACTGTATAAGCTCTCTCTAAAAATATTAATTCTCAAGGTATATATAAAATATTATACCCTAATTCTACTGTGTAAGCTTTATCTCTAAAAATATTAATTCTCAAGGCATATCTATAGAGAAAATATAGATACGTATATATAGACAAGGAAGTCATAATCCTACTTGAAAAATAAGTTGAAAACCAATATAGAACTCTCCTAGAAGTTTCAAATCCAATAAAAATAGAATTTTCGTCAAAATTAATTTTCTATTTGAAATAGGCTAAGTAAAACCAGTGCCCAAAAACAAAGACCGATGGAACTTTTGAAATTTTCTGCAGAAACAAAACTACCGAACAAAGTTGGACCGGTCCGAAAAAATGAGAACCATTCCTATTTTGAAAAACCTTAATTTTTCCCAGAAACCCTAATTTTCTAAAATAGGCTCGAAAATATAAAGTGCAATTTGTCCTCACCATATTTACCTATACTATATGATGTTCTTCTTGAAATGACTTGTGTATCAACTCAAAGATATTGATGATTGACACTAAAAAATAAATAAAAAATTACAACTCGATCATTGCAGTTTTGAATACCAAAATTTGCCAATTACAAAATTATATCTCACAATACGTAACTATTAACTCATGTAACTATTAATAGTGATGGACATGAATGTGAATAACTTAATTCAATCCTGTAGCAACATTGTATATATATTAAGAGTTATCGATTGAGTGTTGATATTCAATATGGATTGATTTGACAGTTAGCTCATACAAAGCACATTAATTCAAAACTCAGTTTGTCTAGCCACAATCCATATTTACCATTTAGCTCAATCCACTTGGTATAAATAATTCATGAATAATTAAAAAAACAAGATCACCTCCAAACATATAATAGAAATATGAGTGAGGAAATCTTATTTGAAAAGAATAATAATAATGCACATGATGATATTTATGATTTAATTATAGTAAAGTTACAAGGAAGAATCAGCACTAAGAAATCATCTCAGTTAATCAAAGTGAGAAACTGTTACATACATTCATGAGGCATCATCTTTTAGAGGAAGATCATAAAACTGGAGATGAAATAAATTTCTTTTGTAGCTCGTTAGACCCAATCAGCATCAGCACAACTTCCCGCATTGATGGCCGATCAAAAGGAGACATACTTGTGCACATTAGAGCAATTTTTAACACAACAATCATGTGATTGATAATACTCTCATCATTTAGATTTAATCGGCTGTCGAATATCCCAGATGACAGAGAGTGCTCCCTAACATAATTCTTCACCAACGTGACAAGATCACCTCCTAGATCCAGTGGCTGTACGGGAGTTCTTCCCGTTAGCAACTCCAACAGAACGACCCCATAGCTATAAATATCACATTTTTCTGTAACCTTCATAGTGTATGCATATTCTGGCATGAAGAAAGGCAAATCATCAGTTATAAAGGAACAAATTTCAAACTTTAAAGCATAAATGCATAATTCAAACACACACACACACGCAGACTTGACTAAATTTTACCTCTCAACCTATATATATCTAAGCAAAGTCATGTGTTTCAATTATGCATTTATGGTATTTGTGAGCTTCAACGACGGTCTAAAACATATAGATTTCTCATTTAAGGCCTAGATAGGTTCTTGCAAAGTAAGAAGAAGATCGTACATAAACCTTACTCCCCTAACCATTAAAAATAATCAATTTGATGCATCTCTGATCTACTTGAGGTGCTATATTCAATTACTAAAATGGTACTTTATTTTTCTAATACACCACACCAAAGAATTTTAATAACCAATAGATATTATATTCAGCATTAGAGCTAGATATAAACAGGTATCAGCTTTAAACATTTTGCACTAATGAATATATGAGACCAACAAGAGACCTGAGGCATTTTTAAACAATAAATTTTAATGACGGCTGTCATTTTTTTACAATAAATAGAAATTGACAGACTTGAACATGCAAATGACATATAAAATACAATAGACTACAGAACAATTCAATTTTCAGCGTACAACTGAATGCATATACATACTTGATATAAAAGAATTACATTCTCAGAAACTAGTGTACAGAGCAAGTATTTAGAAAGAAAAGAAAATACAATATAAAGTAAAGTTATGTCACTCCGTTGTCTGTGCAAATAACAAAATTCGAGTTTGTATAGGATTGTGCTTCGCTCTAACCTCACTTAGACATCTAAACAAGGCCTAGAAATAAAACCTCAAACCACCGAGCCTTTAGGTCAAGTGGTATATCCTCCTCCATATTTGAGGGTTCAAGTAGTTGTAGGGGCAAGAATGGGTTGTGTGTGTTGGCTGTGTAACTTACCTACTGAAAAAAAAAACTCAATATAAGTGAAGAAACTCAAATTTCACCTCGGTACAAAATGTCAAATATTTGTCATGACTCAACCCAACAACTACATCAAAACCCATTTGAGGCACAAAAATGACAATTCTTGACATAACATATAAAAAATGGTAGGGAGAAATACCAAAATACCTACCTACCAAAATAAAAGAAATACTGGTTGGTCTTGTAACAACTACAAAAACATTTGATATGTAGATGATAAATCTAGAAACAAAAATCATTCAGTTTCAGGGGAGGAGCCAATGAGAGAGCTTACCAGGGGCTATATATCCATATGATCCTGCAACTGCGGACATTGACTTTGATTGAGGCATGTCAATCACCTTTGCCAAACCAAAATCACCAACATGAGCTTCAAAGCTTTCATCAAGTAGAATATTGTTGGACTTGATATCGCGGTGGATGATCCTTGGTTTGCAGTCATGATGTAAATAAGCAAGACCTTGAGCAGCTCCAAGGGAAATCGTAAAGCGTGTCGGCCACTCCAAGCTACAAGATGACCCATGAAGCAATTCACCTAAGCTGCCCCTTGGCATGTACTCATAAAGTAGCAGATTGGAGCCCTGGTGATAGCAAAAACCATAAAGCTTCACAATGTTGCGATGCCTAATCTTTCCCATGGTTAAAATCTCAGCTCGAAAGCTGCTTTCAATGTTGTTCCCCTCTCTGTTAGATGCTAGCTTCTTAACAGCAATAGTTTGTCCAGAATGCATAACTGCCTTGTAAACTGTCCCAACAGCACCCTTTCCAACAACATAGCTGTCATGAAAATTGTTTGTCGCCTCAACCAGATCTTCAAAAGTGAAACCCTCTTTAGGACGAAAATAGATATCCGAAACTGGAGAAGATATCTCCTCATCTTGCAAGGAGGCAACCACCTCAACTGGACGCCTCATGAAATATATAATAACTGCAATTAGAATAAGAGAAACTCCACCTACAGCAGCTGCAACTATCGTGATGATTTTACCCCGAGGTGCATCTACACCTTTCAAAGGTGGATCCGGAATAAAAGATGAAGTTCCACTGCAATCACCAAGAGGCCCACCACAGAGCCCTTTGTTTCCAATAAAACTGCTGGTGGCCATGTTCTGAAACAAAGGTATCAAAGGTAGAGGTCCAGAAAGGTCATTGTATGAGAAGTTGCAACCCAACAAGCTTGAAAGATCTTCAAAAGTGCTTGGAATTTCACCAGTCAAATGATTGTTGTTGAGCAGGAGGAATTCAAGTAAAATAAGATTCCCCAACTGAGGCGGAATGCTGCCAGAAAGATTATTACTACTAAGATTCATCGCAATCTGCAAGCCTGTAAGAGCGCCGAACTCAGATGGAATTTCACCAGTCAAAGAGTTGCCACCCATCTGCAACTCGGTCAGATGAGAGAGATTTCCCAATGCCAATGGTATACTTCCAGAAAAATTATTTTCCGAAAGCATCAAAAGCTCCAACTGTGAAAGGGTACCAAGCTCATCTGGTATAGAATCTACAAAAGTATTCCGGCTAAGATCAAGTCGTTGAAGCATCTTGCAGTTAAGAATTTCTGAGGGAACCTGTCCAGTTAGCGAATTGGATGAGATATTAAAAGTTACCAACTGCAAAAGATTTCCAATCTCCCTAGGCAACTCAGATGCAAAGTAATTGTTCGACAGATCAAGCCTCTGCAACTTTTGGCAATACCCAATTTCTGGAGGTATAGGACCACTGAACTTGTTTTGGCCCAGTTCAAGAGCAGAAAGGTTCACTAATTTGCACAGCTCAGTAGGAAAACTCCCAGTTAGCCTGTTTCCATTAAGACGAAGTTGCACCAATGTTTTGCAGTTTTCTACCCCAGTTGGAATATTTCCATACAATTTATTAGACCCCAGATTAAGAAAAATCAAGTTAGAATGCTGACAAACATGAGGAGGAATTCTTCCTGTTAGATGGTTGTCTGAAAAATCAACCACCCACAGTTTACTGTATAAACCAAGCCCTTGAGGAATACTACCACTCAGAGAATTGTCGAAAAGTTGTAACTGGAGCATTTTGGGTAGATACTGAAATTCAAATGGAATAGTGCCTGTGAGGTAATTGATTGAAAGGTCAAGCTTTGTCAAGTTCCTCAATCCACTAAACTCACTTGGTATAACACCTTTAAGCTTGTTCTGGAAAAGATAGAGCAACTTTAGACCCTTTATTTGACTAAACTCAGTTGGAATCTCTCCCGTCAAATAGTTCTCAGAGAAATCGATTTCTGTAACTAAAGAAAGATTCCCAATCTCTCTCGGAATTGTTCCATTCAACTCATTCCTGTATAGGTACAACTTCTTTAGAAACTTGAGGCCCCCAATCTCCACAGGAATTCCTCCTCCAAGGTTGTTCTGGTATAAAGCAAGAGTCTCGAGATTCGTACAATTTGCAAGCTCCTTTGGGATGAAACCAGACAACTGATTGTCCCAAAGGATTAGCTCTCTCAAGCTCCCAAGCATACCAAGCTCTTTGGGTATATTCCCTCCTAAATCATTTTGGGCCAGACCAAGATATTCCAAGCTCTCACAACCACCTATTTCTGTGGGTATGCTTCCAGAAATTGAATTCTGCCCTGCTCGAAATGTTGTCAAACTCTTGAGATTCCCAATAGAACGAGGCAATGAACCCGTTAGGTTATTAGTGTATGCCACAAATTCAATCAGTGAAGAAAGCTTTCCAAGCTCCTCTGGAATGGGATCAGAGATCTTGTTATTGCACACATTCAACTCTCTTAAACAGGACAGATTACCCAATTCAGCAGGAATTCGCCCATCAAACTTATTATTGTTCAAATAAAGATATTCCAATCTCAAACATTTCCCAATCTCTTTGGGAATATTTCCAGTAAACCCATTGTAAGAAATATTGAGATAAGTTAGGTAGACCAAACCACCAATACTAGGGGTTAAGGTCCCCGAAAGATTCATCAAACTTATATTGAGAGAGAACACCACGGGATCATAACCGGATGAGCAATTCACACCCCTCCATCCACATGGTGTCTGATCACTGGAATTCCAATTACCCAGATAGTTAAATTTATCTTGAATGCTTCGCTTCAACTCCAGGAGGTATAACCCCTCTGAATTTAATCCGTCTGAAGTGCAAACCATTAGAGCAGCAACAACTAAAATCCCCATAAACCCCACAACCAGACCTCTCATTTGTTCAAGAACCCCAGACATTCTATTAAGCCTCCAGTAAATCAAAATTACAGAATAAACAGACAAGTATAACAACTCAGATTACTATGTCAAAAAACCAAATTACGGCCCCAGCATTCACCGGCTAAGACGTATCACTCCATAATTTCAATATAGGATTTTAATTTCCAAAATGAAAAGAAAATTCAATCACCTGAAAAGACCAATGCATAACTAGGGACAGTAGGGAGTGGTGAATCGATGATTCAATGATGTGTAGGAACCGGAGAATTCAGAATTCAGAAACCGAACAAACCAAATAGGTATTTCTGAAACGAAGCTATGCAGCTAGTCTTTTGACAACAGTCAAAGGTGTCCGAGGAATTCAAATACACGGACAAAAGTGCTATGAATCAAGCATTTCAAAGAACCTAAAAGTTCAGAAATAATGGTTTAAGGAATTCAAATAGACACACAAAGGGAGTGATGAAACGACAATTTCAAATAACCCAATAATTCAGATATTTTAACAGAACTTTAGGGTATCATAGAAACGGTGAATGCAAAACAGTGATTAATCAACCATTTGAAGGAAATTCATCAACACAATACAAAAACCCATCAAAGAGCAAGGCTTTAACATACCTCTGAGTCCTTCACTCTATTCACTCCCCCAAAAACAGTCGCCCGAAACAGCAAAATCCACTACTATTCATGTGATTCCTTGAGATGATGACAAAAGCAAAAACCATGGAATTTCATGAATTAGAAAGATAATACATACAAAACCCAGGTCCAACTTTTTCCAAGAATGGTGGGATCTTTCAATATTCATGCAGGATTTGTGAAGAAGAAGCAAAAAAAAAAAAAAAAAACAAACCTTTTCGAGGGACAAGCCTTTTGAACCACAAAAAAGAATGAAATCAAATGCAATGAATTAGAGACCTTTTCGGCGTTTGGTATTTGGGAAAGTTTTCTGGGGAAGCAAAAGAACACAAATCCCAAGTCTTGAATGGCAATGATGGTGAAGCATCTTTAGGTGAATCGAAGGGATGGGTGAGAGCTTTTCATTGAAGCTCTAATGGCCGACAAAGCATGCTTTCACTTCTTTCTAATCTTATGTATCTCCTCTCTTTCTCCCATAGCCTCAGTATAAAATATTAGTTTCTCACTCTAGTCTGTAGTGTTTCTCTCTAACTAGTGCTTGGAAAAGGCCAAAGAACCGTGAACTTTTCAAGCAAGAAAAGCTTTTTTTCTTTTTTCGAGAAGGATTTGGATTTCTAATGAGATTAGGACAGGTTTGGTAGGTAAGTCACTAAAAATCCATTCCAGTCAAAGTGAGTGTGAGTCGGCATTTTTGCCAAGCCAAGAGGTGATTCTCACTACAATTTTGCGTTGTTCCACGTTCACATTAGCAGTTAAAGAGATCACATCACACCCGAATTGGAATTCTCTCATAAAATCGTGAAATTCACTACAAGAATGGTGAAATTTCACAAATAATCGAATACAATTAGGTGAAATTTTATTATTATTATAGTGAAATTTATCAATAAAATCGTGAAATTCACTGCTAGAATGGTGAAATTTCACAAATAAGCAAATATAAATAGGTGAAATTTTATCATTATTACAATGAATTCATCAATTATACGGAATAACATAAATCGTCACCGGAAAAATAATTTGAATCGTTTTTTATCGACGCGCTTAGTAATTAGAAGTTTAAGATGCATTAACGCAAATATATATATATATATATGTTAGACTAAAATGTATAACTAAATTCAGTACGTGTCAATTAAAGCAAATATCATTATAGATGGGTAATAATGAAATACCACAATCAAATATTTTTGAAATATTTTATATTGTCAAACTCTAAGGCTATGTTCCGTACAATGAAGAAGGAAAAATAACATTAGTAATGAGAGAAAATAAAATAAAAGAAAGAAAAGGATAGGGTAAAACTTTTCGTGTTTGGTTAATTAGTAAAGAAAAAGAAAAATAATAATAATTAACATGTTTGAGAAAAGAAAGAAAAGAAAATCATTTAAATTTTTTACCATTATACCCTTTTATATTTAAAAGAACAAAATTTTAATTTTTATCAAAATAAGAGCAAAATTGATATTAATAAAGTTTCATTAAAAAATAATAGTCTTTTCTCTTCCTTTCCATTTTTGAAAGAATAACAAAAAGTATTATTTATCATTAATTTATTTCTCCAAATCTTTTCATTTTCTTTCTTTTTCATTAAAAAATTTATACCAACAAAAAAAAAACATATCTCTCCATTTTATTCCCTTTCTTTTCCTTTCATTTCTTTAGGCCCTAAACAAATTTAATCTAAAAATCCCTTTTTCTAGTTTGAAGCCTATTAAAGAGATGGAGTATGACTATGATGATTTTATTTGAATTTTTTTTTTTTGACAAATTTGGAGTGATAATAGAACTACAAGATAGAGGGACATTGAAGAGGGCCCATCTTTTTTGTCGCCCACTATACATATGGTCCCATCATATCAAATGTATGGAGCCTGAAATTGGATGATGGCTTCTTATGCTGTCTAAGCACTTACTTTATGTCCAAATCAATAATTCATATGCTTGGATGTTAGTCTGGGCACTAATCAATTTGATCTTGAATGATGAATTGGTAGGCCCAATCAAAATCAGACACATACTATACAGAAATACTAGATATTACTATATATATTTATATACATACATATATATATATAGAGAGAGAGAGAGAGATTTGAGATGGTGGGAGCACATGTCATGGCAAGGCTGGACTTTTCATTAGTGGTTTTACCAATGAGGATTTTTTGGGGTTTGGCTCATTCCCACCGGAGTAGGGTTTTTCCATAGTACTAAATCAGTTACAGTTCACTATCAAAATGCTTTGACTAAAATGTGAGATATAAAAATTTACAATTCTAACAAAACTAAAAGTCGAAGTTAAATAATTGAGACAAAAAGTATTTTGGATTAAAATTGAAAGAAAATTATCAAAATGTTAGTTTGATAGATGCAACTGGGTCAAAGATCTAACACTGACATTGAAATTTTGAGTAGAACAAGCAAATCTTTTACGAGAATTTCCTCCTTACAAAATTAGTCATATCTCTTGCATGTAGAGAGATTTATTTACTTAGTATTTACGGTTAAGTGTTTAGAGGACTTGCGATTGAATAATTTTCACATCATAAATAAATAAATACTCTAATCATAAACCCTACCTCCTTTTCTTTCAAAAAATTATTGGATATTTTGGCGTACCGACGCCTTCTCCGAGGGGAGAAAAAAAAAAGAAAAAAGTTGCTCCATATTACATGTATAAAGCTACTGCCTTCATTAATTTCTTTTTTTTTTTTTGTTCTTCTTCCTTTATATATATATATATATATATATATATATGTTCACTAACTTTTGTCCATTTTATTTATGTTACTCTAGAAAATAGTCAGTCCAACACAGCTCAGGAAACATGCCAATGAAGGTTAATTTCAACAAATTTCATCATATTCATATGTAGATTATTGCTATAGTAACCGTAATGTTTGGTCCAACCTAATTTTTCTTTTGACTCTTAGTAAGGATTTTTCATTTTTCTCAAAATTTACCTAACTTTGTTGAATCATGTTAATTTTAGCCAACATAATAGTAGATCATCTTGACTCTGCATCAAGAAGTGAATGGACTGCACTGTCCTTTTTTTTTTTTCCCAAGTGTATGGACTATATCGGCCTTTAAGATTACAATAACTAATATCAGAAGAAAAGGATAAAAAAGTCATTACAAATAATCATAGTTGACGAAATTGGGAGATGACACAAGAAGAGCTGGCTAAAGTTGACGCCATCTTCAACGCACAGAGATCTAAGAAGGTAACGGACCTTTTCGTCAACCTGCGATAATCTAATCTGAAACCTTACAAGACAATCTATCATAAACGTGTAAAGAAGATTAATTAATGGCTTATTTTCCACATATACACACACATATATATAATTATATATAGATATATATAGATATGTTGCTTACACTTTGGGTGATGTTTAGCCCACCAAACCTAGAGAGTGTTGTCATTTAATTCTCGTGACCCGTGACATACCTAAATAAATTATAAAATTTTGATGAAAATTTTACTCTACATATTTAAATATGTGAGTGTGATTTTAACAGCTTCAGTTAAGTGAATTAGTTGAGGTGATTGATCAATATTAGTAAGTCTTGGATTCAATTTTCACATACTAAACTCGATGCCTCTCGTTTACAAATGCTTACATAATCCATACGGATTAGCCTCAATGCATAAACTAAAAAATTCTTGATCTAAATGTGAAATTATTCAATTTAAGCATTACATGGTGATGAAGGATTGTCTTAGATTGTTTCTCTATTAATTTATTAAGGGTATGGTGCAAAATTCACGAATGTCTATACTTTAATGCATATGAGAAAGTGTGACGGTCACATAAAATAATTTTGAAGTCAAAATGATTTTGCCAATCCCGATGATATTGGTTGGACGGTCTTACTAGATTTTAATGAGTGCAAATTAGGGTTTAGACACGCGAGTCATGGCCCCAACTTTACCATTTCTAGTTTATTTTTTCTAAGAATAATGATTTGGAGGCCGATCAAACTAGTCTGATTTTATTTTTATGTGAGTGGGTGGTGACTTCTACCATAGCGATGTTATGTGGTGGGACCAACCATTTCACTCACATAAAACTATTCTCGACCTACTCCGATTCGAATTCTCTATCATTAATCTTTTCCTACTCCAACCTCACTTGACCTCATTTGAGGCCAAATTAATAGACAAAAAGTATAGCATGATAAGCCTAAATTATGATGCCATGAGAACTTGGCTGAACCATCAAGATACATGGCAACCATATTCACCGAAGCCGATTTTGTTTACGAGAATAAAGATATGCAAACAGCTTGTTTCTATGGAGTTGAATCAGTTTTAGAGTTCACATAGGGAGGTGGTTTTTTTTTTTTTTTATTATTAGTACTGAAGGGCTTCTTCAGACTCTAATGAACTCCAGCATGCCCTCACTACAATAATGCGTACAATTCTAATCATAGTCACAAAATTCAGCTTCAAAAAGTTTGGTTAGAACAACTAACACTTACATATATGTATCACTCGCTATTAGTTAAGCTGATATAACATCTCTCTCAAAGAGAAGGTGAGGATTTTGAGACTCAGACATTTGTTACTCATTAGTGTGTGAAAGAGTATTTAAGGAAAATAAAAACAAAGACTTGTATATAAGTATTACAGGAGCATTGATCTCACACTAAAGTGTATTGTTTAGAGCCGGTAACATGAATCGTGTTTCTAATACAAGTTGTATTTTATGAGCAAGAATTCTTTCCCGCGCGGAAGAAAATATTGTACTCCATCAAAGATGGAGATTGTAGATTATCGGATGACATAACTTTTTATAACCCTCAAATTTAGTTCTGAAAATCCAAATCCATTGTTTATCAATGCAATCCTCTTTTTTTAAAAAAAAAAAAGATGTCAAGACAAAAGTGTCACGACTTCAAAAAATGTAGAGATAAGGGAAATATTCTACCAATTTGATGATGGGGGAAAGTTGCCACTTGCTCAGTGGAAACCAAAACACTTGGAATTGACATTACATAGAGCAACCTTTTTTCTAGCTACGAAAGACTTTAGTTATCGTTGAAACCCAGCACTTCTACACAGCAATGGTCGGTCAAAGACACTGCAGACTCTAGATAAGTTTTGTATGTACACGTATATATATTAGCAGGTGTCCACATCAATGTCCATTTAATCAAAAACCTACCACATGCATAAACAATCCACTGCATTCACATACATTGCACATAGTACATTCTTAAATTTTTCCACCACATAAATTGGTCCACGTTCTCTGCACTAGCCCACTAGGTGACAATTTGTACGGTTAACCCATTCATGTCCTCAACTGTAACAGTATCACCGCAAAGGCTAATGCCATGGTTCAATTTTCACCAAAAAGCATAAGAACATTCACGAGTTCACACCACTTTTGTTAAATCAAGTATCCACCCAGAGCATTAATTCTCTCTCATTTCTTATTGACAAGAAAAACTTACTCAAGACTTTGCAACGCATTGTGGTTCTCTTGTCTCGGACCTAGACTCTACCTAGATATATGCTTAGCGTGACATCGTAATATTCATGTAAGACAAGTCCTTCTAATATTGACTATTCTGACTTGAAACGCTCACGTTGTAGTCGGATCATCTTACTTATTCTCTTGCTTCGGATCTAGACTCCGCCGATAAACACTTAGCATGACATCGTACTATCCATGTAAAACAAGTTCTTCTAACATTGACTACCCTAACTTGTAACGCTTACGTTGTGATCGGACTATCCTACCTATTCTCTTGCCCTGGACTCAGACTCTACTCAAATAGACACTTAGCGTGACATCGGATAAAGAACTGAATCTGGCTCTTATACCAAATGTAATGGGTCAATCACTTCTAACCCAAAAGCTTAAACCATTATACCCAATGTAACGGTTTTAGCGCTTGTCCGTTAAACCAAAAGCTTAAGTCATTGGATAGTGCTGCATACCTACCCTTGTATGTTCAAGTTCTTTTCCATCCGAATTCGACAGGAGTTTGTGGTGAAAGATTCAACACTCAGATTAACAACTCTCCCTCTTACCCTGTTTTGATTAAACCAGCATCCTCTCAGAGTTCCAACTATATTATAGCCACTATCTGTAGCTGAGAAAATCAAAGAGAACAAGAGGTATTTGATTCCATACTCAAGGTTCCCACTCAACACATGGAATTCTTACCTTTGCTGTCATAATCAGCATGCAAATGGTGCATGTTTTTCAGATACCGGCGAAGGGTAAGACAAATTCAGTATAAAAGCGCACTCTAAACTAGCTTTGGTATTTACAGAGAAGATGGTTAGAGCTTTTAGAATCATTTCACCAGGCAGCTTGAAGCTCTGTGTTGACGTTTCGCGTCTTCTGATCCGAGCAGTAAATTCAAAGACCTGAAAGTTACAATCTTCCAAAACCCCACAGCAGAAACAAGAACCACAATTGTCAAGAAAAAAAGTTTAGCAACTTCCAGACTTGTATAGTTTTGCAGCACCTCGTGCCATAGGCTAAAACAAAGTTACACATCAATGTACTTGCAACAAGGTTATATATAAATGTAGTTACAGTCTTACATACATATGACCTTCAAGGAAAAGATAGCATAATTGTAAGATGGATTCCACAATATTTACAAACAGAAAAAGAGGACTAGCAGAAAACATAAACAAGTTCAAAAGATTGCAGCAATACAACTAAGAATTAAACTTACAATATCATCTTTATATTCAAGGCATTTGTTAAAGATTTGACCATTGCTCAACATGAACAGCATTACAGTTTAATCAAAATCCACTCAACTAGCCATCGGTGACAGGTTAACTCTAATGACAAACCATGATACCCTCTCAATAACAAAATAACCAAGAACCCTCATTTCTGCAATACACATTAGCCAAAACTACATCATCTCCAATCAAAGAAAACAGAGAATAAGTATAATTAATGGGCAAATCTAAAAGCACTAATTTTTTTTTTTTTCGGTTTTCTATTCTAATGCATAACAAAGCACACTAATGTCAAAATTCCCCTACTGGATTTTGATAAAAACAAAACAAATATGGTTCACTAAGCATCTAGACCATTACAACAAACCCTAGTTTCCAACTACGCTAAAAAAAAGAGAAAATTTCTTAAAAATAAAAAATAAAAAACCTCACCACTACCCTACCCTATATCCACAGGTTTCATTCACCATTCCTCCAAGCTGCTTCTGCCTTCTCATCTCCATTATCTTCCGGTGAGAATTCGAATGCACCATGTTCGAGAAAGTCGGACTACTTGCAGGGCGGTACTCGGGCACAAGGCGCCCGGACTTGTACCGCACCCCACAAGCATTACACAATGTTTTTGGCCCCATTGGACCTGCCCGCCACTGCGGTGTCTTTTCAGCTTGGCAGTGCTGGCACCTCCTCCCAATTGTAGTGCTGCTTTGTGGTGGTACTATGGGCGATTCTTGTTTAATGTTCTTGATGTTTGTTTTGTTCCAACGCCAACATTGCTGCCCGGGCAAGTCCACAAACCCTCTTCGCCTCCTCAGTCGACGCTTGCTACGTGCACGAACAGGATGGAACACCGGGACTTGGACGCTGCCACAGCAGCTCGTGACGATGCTGCTGTTGCTATTGCTATTGCTATTGCTATTGCTATTGCTGTTGCTGCCACTGCTGTTTTCAAGCACCGAAACCGGGCTCTCGTGAGCCGTTACAATCCCAGGGTTGTCAGAGAGAATGCCGAAACACGTCTCCACAGTAGGGAATGACTCCTTGTTTGATAACCATTCCAGATCTTCTTCCTCTCCAAATTCCTGAGTTAGGAAACAAATGACTTAGTACCTATTTGTTCAATCAACTGAGTCAACTCTCCAAATCAACTCAGCTGAAGTATTGGTAGAAATTGTTAAAAACATTTTCATAAGAGTCCCATTTATCCAAAAAAAAATCCCAATTTCCTAGTAATCAATTAGTCAAATTTGCCTAATTTTCCGGTGGGATGGGAAATTGCATGTGCCGGTAGTCGATTATGGGTGCTCTAAGAGGCCTGACATTACTATGGTTGGACAAAAAATAGTCAAATTTGAATTACAAGTGGGGTTCACTTAAAATTTAAATTTAGAATGCATAACTCTTTCTAAAAATTTTAAATTAATCCGCTAACTCAATGGGACTACTCAGCCTGGACTCTTGGTGATCATCATTTTCCTTTTCATAAAAAAGGAACCATTTTTTTTTTTTGGGTAAATAAAAGAAGAAAATTTTTGCTATATTGGAACACTTTTCAATGTAAGGGGCAATCAAATTTCAGCTTACAAGTTTTCACCAGGACAAGAAAACTTCAGCTATACCATTTTGTGAAAAAGAATAGTTGGTTGGTTGGTATGGATAGACATGTCTTTCTACTCTTCACATGGTAGTTGGCACTGCATAAACAACCGTTGGTGGGCAATTATGAAAATCTATGAGTTTTTCTTTCTTTTTTCCTTATTTTTTTCACCTTTTAGGTACAATACAACTCAGCATTCTCGATAAGTGGGCCCCAATAATAAAAGAGGCATATAGTATAGTAATATAATAAACAATCAAATGCCAAAACTACCCTTTTTGCCATCCATTTTGATCATTTGATGTAGTACAAACATCTAGGGTTTCAAGGACAAAACTGTCTTCGGCATTCAACACTCCGAGCGAGTCCTCTGACTGAGTCAAATCAACTCACACATTTATCCTTTTATGTTACTCAAAGAGTCAAAATGCCCAATACTGTTTTTGTTTGATTAATACCAAAACTGCCATTCCCATTTCCCACACTCATCTTAGCGGACTCGGTCGGAGAGCCATCAAATTTGACTCGGCCAGGTCACCACCAAACTCGCAACTCAGACGAACTCGTCCGAGTGAACTCAGCCCTGAACGAGTCACGACATTTTGGCCCGAAAATGAAAGGAGAGTGCCGAGAGCGTCCGAGTTAACGGAGAACTCGGACCGGTTCAGGGCACGGGCCAATGATTTGAGACAAAAACATCAAAAACTTACAGGAAATGAACGGCTGTGATCATCTGGGTCTTGGTTGTTAGGGTTTGTTTCCAACGAAGAAGAGGAGGGGGCTTTGGTTTTGTCGTCCTCGTCGTTTTCCTCGCCGATGTCCGAGAAGTTCAGAAGGTCGTCCACCGTCAGAGACGACACCGCTGGGTCCAGAACCTCCATTACTAGAGAGATAGAGAGCGAGACGAATACCACGAAAAAGCAAAGACGATAGATGAGCCTGCAAGGGTTTTCTTTTAGAGAGAGAAAATTCTAGAGAGAGAAGGAAATGAAGGGTTCTTTCCTCTCGCTTTCTTTTGGCTATATTATCAACATTGCCGAGGGTTTTTGGGTGGCCAACGAGGGATGTCGATTTTTTTTGTTTGCGCGTCTTTGTTTTAATTAATTATACTCTGCTTTGTCCTCCACGGTTCTTCCCTGCACCTCCATATCTAGCTGCTGATATTATCTCACTATATAAACATAATATACATTGGACCACATAGTTGGGGCCCACTTCCCATAGTGGTCAGAGCGGCACACCAAGCTTTGTGTGAGCGTGATTAATGCATTAGATTAGAATCATTTTGTATTACTACACACGTCGCTTTCTTTGTTGGGAGAAGGGTAACAACGTGAATGCAGGTGAAGAGTCAGGGTATTATCGTCAAATTAGGTGACTCTCTAATGTGATAGATATGTAGTCCGTATTATATATATAAAGAGGCGGCCCGCCTACGCAACGGCCTGCCCTAACTGGACGACCACAACGATGCTGCCCTGCTTCCAATAGGCTCTATCTTACACGTCAAGTGACGAATGAAGAATCGACACGTAGCAAAGATTAGTTCGAATTTTGAAATCTTTGACCCTTCCGACACCGCACGTGGCGGCGTTGATGTTGTGATTTGGTTTGATCCCTCCATCCGACTGGTATGTACTTGCCACCATCTAAGTGGGACCCACGACTTGCATGTTCGCGGGGTCCACCCACGTTTCAATTATATTAGTAGGTGGGAGGACAAAAATGGAAAAGGAATATTTGTATTGCCACTTGTTAGTCACGTGCTACAGATTGGAGTACAGCTGGCACGCCGTATAGTGTGTATGTAATCTTCTTCTGACTTCATAGGAATTTTGTATTCTATTTTGTGTATATTTCTGTAATCTGCTAATGCATTGACTGTTCAATTGAATTGGCAAATTATAAATTTGATTTAATGTTTTTTTCAATATATTCCATGTCTGGAAGTTCCAAATTTAACCCATTAATCTGTCATCAATAAATAAAATCATATACACGTTTTTATAAAGGGATACTATATTTGCATCCGATTTTTCTTCCGATTGCATTTCATTTTTTTTTTTTTTAAATAAAATAACAAAAAAACTTCTAAACTCATTAATGGATCATTGTTAATTTTATAATACCATAACTATTTTTTATACTATAAACTTTAACTCTTTTTTTATGTTCTTTCTACTTCATTTAGTAATTTTTTTTTGGGTTATGCTCAAAAGAAAACTTTTATTTTTAATACTTTTTTTTATCCTATCAAAAAAGATAATTTATTAAACAAAAAAAACATTTTATTGAATCCTGTCAAAAGAGATAATGGATACTCTATTTTTTTTATTCTATCAAAATTAAGAGATAATTTATTCAACAGATATTTTTTTTTTTTTTTTGCATGATATACTCTTTTTTCCGATACTGTCAAATGAGATAATTTATTTGACAGAGCAAACTTTTTTTAGATCCTTTTTTTCCTTTTGCATATCATACTCCTTTTTTTGGAGTCTCGTCAAATGAGATAATTTATTCAAAAGAGATACATTTTTTTGAGTTTTTTTTTTTGGGGTCCTGTTATAAGAGAATTTATTTAACAAAGATAATATTTTTTGGGGTCCTTGTTTTTTGGTTCATGTCAAAAGAGATAATTTATTCAATAAGATAATATTTTTTTGGTACTTTTGTTTTTTGGTTCTGTCAAAAGAAATAATTTATTTAATATAGATAGCATTTTTTTTTTTGGGTCCGGTCAAAAGAGAAAGAGAACACTATTTTAAGTCCTTTTTTTTTGGGTAAATTTTTTTATTCGATCCGGTCGAAAGAGACCGATAACAGTAAAGATTAGAGAGAGATAGGATATAAGAAAGGATAGTTGTGTAATTTAAAAATAATAATCATCTAAACGTAAAGAAAGGAAGTGTGAATACCGCCTCTCTTGTAAAAAATGTTATCGAAATAAAAATTCTTGACATTTACTTTCATAGTTGAACGCTCCATCTTTCACTTTAAAGAAGAATAATATCAAATTTTTTTTTTTTTTTTATTGACAAACATGGAGGGAGGGGGAACTCAAACATGAGTGCACCCTCTCGGAGAGTTAGGTACTCTACGATGCCCACAAGTAAAATAATATCATTA
This sequence comes from Cornus controversa, assembly GCA_026545225.1. NCBI lineage: Eukaryota > Viridiplantae > Streptophyta > Magnoliopsida > Cornales > Cornaceae > Cornus > Cornus controversa. Next base: position 40,645,989 of record CM048854.1, read on the forward strand.
GACCATATGCTTTGGTGTATAATCCTTTTTTTTTCTCATATTACATTTTCAATAGCAGATAGAAGTGCTCTAAAATGTCAACAGCATATTATTATCTCTGGCTGATGGATATTTTTTTTTCAAAGTTATCATTAATGAAGACATGGACGAAGAGATAAAAGTAACATAGTACCATCTCCTTTATCATTGAATTGTTGCAAGCTTGGGCTTTGGGGATAATTATATTATGTAGTCTCTGTTTCTTTACACGCTGTTGTTGAAAACATTGGATACTGAATTCAGCAACAAGGAGACTTGGAGTTCGTCCATCCAAGACTATAAAATATGGATACGGACATGAAATATAGACACGATGGGATACAGTAATTTGACAAATTCTTAACAAAATAGAATACGGGTATGCAAGAATAAGTTATCTTATTTCTTCTATGTTAGGAGATACATAATGTTACTAATAATTCAAAAAAAAAGATCTACATATTTTAAAGAAATGGACATGAGAAATCCATACATTTATTATAGTTTCTTAAAAAGATGTTTAATTTTTTTGTACATGAAAGGATTGTTTTAAAGAGTTCTAAAATAATAAGCATCTTAATTAAATAAAATAAAATTAATAAGTCTATAAAATTTGTTTGCAAATATACATGTGTGGAAATTAGTATAAATAATATCACCTCCCATATCAAAAAATGATTAAGTTTCACAATAAGGTTCATCTATAGACTATTATAGAAACATATATATCTCTCATCAATAGATTCAGAAATAAAACTTAACTAGTCATTATATTTTCTGATGATAAATAAAAAACAGATAGACTATTATAGATTACTTAACTTCAGGTCCTTAATTAGGCAGCCCTTATGTCTCATCAATAGATTCAGACCGAGGAGGAAATTAATTACACTATTATTTCAGTGCCACGATGGTCTCCAGACAACTCACATCAGTCTGTTATGGCAATTCCTTCAGTCCAAAATAATACAGTGATAAAGGCAATAACCTAAAAAAGTTAAAGAATGTGCTACAAATAAGCACTGATCAAAACAACTTGATGACATCCATGTCAAATAAGGTTCTTTTGATCTTTTATATACCAAAAAAATTGTTAATTGAGATGGCTACAAGCCCATTAGTAATACACATACTGAAATTATCATTGCACAATTGATACCAAATTGAACAACCCATTAATGACAATTGTCGACTGCTTAAAATATCATGATATCATCCATCACACTCATTACTTGAGTGGACTGAAATTCGATCCTCACTTTTTGGTAAATCAAGTATGCACCCGTCAAATTTCATAAAATGTAGGGGTATTTCCTCCTTCCTATATGGGAGGTTAACAATGAATCAACAGTTGTAGATTTTGAAATCCCTAAACCTTTTTAAGACCTAGCAATATAGTGTAATTTAGTACTGACTAAGAAGAAACCATTTGTCAACATAATCCCGATTTGGTGCCATTTCTTTTTTCAGGACCAAGCAAAAGCTGACTAACAAATGCCTCTAATAAAACAAACCAGGACTATATGAGCTTATTAGAGCGTTGTTAATTTGATGCATTCCGCTTAGGTATGCCAACTCTTTGAATAATTCTAGAATTAAACCACCTGTAATGTATACTACAGTCATCGACAAAGTCATGATCATAATTCACCACTACAAGCTCTATCAAACAACAAACACCCGCCATTTGCGCACGAACTTCCAAAACACGCATCACTGCCCATTCAGATTAGTATCCCCCTGCATGCTTCGCTACCTCTGCCTACAAACAGAATCTCAACAGAGTCAGAACTTGGAATTGAGAACAGTCATTTGGGCTTTTTAAAACATGAAATGGGCAGGATATAAGATGCTGTATTATTTACAACAACAAAGATCACTCGAAAGTGAAAATGCACCTTTTTCATGCCAGAACGTTTAATAATCTTGTTTTTATCTGACTGGTATGTCAGTTAACCAGTAAGAATTATAGTCCAAAGTACAACATATGGAATAATCAAGTAGTCCAATTCACAAAGCGTTATCCAACATTTATCAATTTATAATCATTTAAGATTGAAGCAGTAGAAGCTATTAAACGAATGTTGAATTCATCAAGATGTTGCTTTTAAAAATCTGTCTGCTATACAAAATTGATAAAACTATAATGGTTATGGACCAGATGCACGCTTAAGTTCTAGTTTCACCATTCCAAGCCTTTATCAGAGTACTCACAAATTCAGACTACCCCCCTTGTCAAAAAAAAAAATAGAAAAATAGGATTATTATTGACTTCCCCAAATTTAAAGGGATAAAAACTTGATGCTTCTAAGTTCCCCATCCGAGCTATTATTGCTGATGCTTAATCTAGCAGCTAGGTTTCAGACAAGGAAGAAATTGAATTAAGAAAATGTGGGCATCTTAGAGAAAGAGTGATATAAAGAATACTTGTGATTAGGTTAACAGTTGCAAAAGCATAATCAAGAAAGAGAAGACACACCTCAAAAGCATTCTTCAGATGATCTAGTTCCTTGTCTAGATCATTGATGGCCTGGTTATATGCCTGCATTGGTGAAGACTGGCTTGTTGTGTGAATCTGCAAAACCCCGTCAAACAAGTGAAACTAAAAAAAATCCATAATGTGAAAATGATACATCATATTTAATATTCTAACATAGCTCATTGACTTCTATAACCACAAACTAATAAGGAAACAAAGTCAAAGATTGCAACAGAAATAATAAACCCACCATCCACTGGTTCCAGCTTCACAAACTTTTTTTTTTGTTAAGTACGTCTTTATTGAAGAGCTCCCAAAAGGGGAGAGCATCCCATATACCCAGCTTCACAAACTTTTAACAACCCAATTACAAATTTTACTTTCAATTAAAAGTAAATGTTGGTATCACAAACTCAAGCCAAAATTTTAATGCTTATTTTACTAAACAAGGCATATTGGACTCCCTCAATCCCCCACCCCCCGGAACACACAACAAGAAGAAATTAAAAGGGGGCAACTTTAAACAAAATGGGAGCTTTTGAATGGTATGCCACATCTTGATGCTCCGCCCTCTATGTTGCTTCTAGCAAATTTAGGAATTTACTATCAAAAGCTTTTGCATTTGCCTAAATGACCACAGGTTGCTGTATTAAAGCATAATAAACTGATTGCACCCAATCAACACATGCAACATGAGCAAATGGACTGATATCCTAATAAAACCCATAACTAAATGCAGAAAAACACAAGTACATTCTAATACACATTCTATATTTAATCAACAAAAATAACCTAAAAACCCTAAATCATAACAGTGATGATACAATGATGATTAGAGATTGGAAAATACAAACCCTAATGATGATTTTGTACTGTAGAGGGTGAGGAAGCTTGTATCCTGCGAAGAGGACATTCTCATCCCTGTGCAATTGCCTGTGTGTATTATAAGAATAGGGTTTTAAGCAATATGAATTGAATAAAAACATAGAGACTAGAGAAATTATCGAAGCAATCAATGCGTACATGCGTAGGATGTTCCCAATTGTGTGGTCTTCTCTTTCGATTGTGAATGAAGCTGCATTTATAATCTTCGTGTCTCTTTCATACGAAACCCTACCATTTACAGCGGGAAAGCAGTGAGCCTATAGAAGACGAACAACAGATATATATATATATATATATATATATATATAGAGTGAGAAAGAGCAAGAGTGATTACTTCTTTGTGCCCTCGGGGACAACGAATCGCTCGTAACGATCAGGGGCATTCATGGTTCTCTCTCCAGTAACCCTGTTCTGTTCAACCTGTGTGAATCACAGTTAACTCTATATATATATAAATGCAAAATGAAGGAGACAAATTCCTCGAAACGACATCGTTAGATTTGCCACATCTTTTTTAAGTAATCAAAGTGGGTGAAAATTAACAAGTCAAAACAAGATCAGTAAAGCCTATGAGGGGCTGTAACAGATTTTGTTTATCCTGATTGCAATTATACATATTATTATTGAGAAAAATTATATTTTAATATTTTAAATTTGTTAAATATGTGTTTTGAAGTATTTAAAAAGTATTGGCTATGTATTGTGAATTATCAAATATGTGTTAGAAATAAAAAATATATATTCTAAAATTATAGATATATTTAAAAAGTATCAGACATATATTCATGATTATCTAAAAAATAACGGTGTTCGATACAAATAAAACACATATTAGTCACTTTTGTAGAAGTATTTGACGACCCAAGACATTTGAGTGAGGTGGCTCACTCTATTGTTGGACAAGTTTTTAGAAACGAGTTTTTCTGTTCATAGCATATTCTAATATATCTTAACTGTGATTTTTCTATAATATTTTTTCTTCTTGTTGAAAACAAAAAACAAAAAATATAGTTGGTGATAACATTTGAGCTTGAACTCAAATAATTTGAGTGTCGTAACTTCAAATATTTTATTTTTAGGTGATTATAGCGTTACATAAACGTGTTTCACAAAGAGACGAATAAAAGGAAAGTGTGTGCATTTACCTAATCAAAAAATAAAATAAAAATTGATTCTTGAATCTTTAATGAAAAATGTTAAACATCGTGAATATAATTCATGAGTCAGTATCTTGAATTAAGTGATTGATTATTTAGCATTACGTGTTTGATTTTTTGACAACTTTTTATATTTTAAAAATAATTATATTAAGAGAATACAGAAGAGGAAAAAATAACAAAACTTATCATTATAGAATTCAATCCTCACATAACTCAATAACATATAATTTAAATTAAATTTTATTTCTGTATATTTTTTTGAAAGATCTTTTTCATTAAATCTTCAAATAATTGAGATAAGAAACTATAAAAAAAATTTCCATAATTTCTTTAACATAAGCTTGAAAACCTTTTTTCTTGAATAAAAACTCTAATTTTCTCCACTATCTACATGTGTGAATAATTAAATAAACACATAATATATTTAAAGTTTCTTATAATTTTATTTTGATTTGGTTTTTTTTTATAAAGAAAGACTTAATAAAGATAGAGATAAGTTGAGGGAGTGCAAAAGAGAATATATGTATATATAATAAAAAATATTAAAAAAAAAGAAAAAAAATGAGAGAGAAAACCAAGTTGATTACTTTTTCTAAACTCAATTTGATTATTGTTCTTACTTTCTTCTTTAATGAAATTCATTTAGTTTGATAAAATATTAAAACTTATGAAAAGTGTAATATGTATTAAAGTAAAGGATATTTATGTCTTTCTTATATTATCACATCATATTCAAGATACACATTCAAGATACATATTTGGAATATTTGGAGCATTATTTTTCCTTTGTACTTCTCTCATTTTAATCAAGGAATTTGGAAACAATGTTATGTCATTAAGGCTAGACTTTACGAAGAGCTAAACAATTGTTTCAATTGCTGCGACCAAAATAGTAGTAAGAAAATAATTTAAAAAAAAAATTATAAATGTATTACAATATAATTATTGGGATGTAATATTCGTACTCTCTTTTTCATCGATTGCATTTCACTTGCCTTTTAAAAAAAAAAAATGAAATGATAAGAAAGGTTCCTAAAATCATAACTACCATTTATACTATAAACTTCTAACTCTTTCTATCTTATTTACTTTCTTTAGTTCTTTTTTTTTATCAAAAGAAATAATTTTTTACTTATCAAAAGAGATAATTTATTCAACAAATATAACATTTTTTTCGAGTATTTTTTTTTGAGTCATATCAAAAGAGAGAATTTATTTAATAGAGAAATTTTTTTTTTCGGTTATTGTCAAAAGAGATAATTTATTCAACATATATTACTTTTGTTGTCCCGTAAAAAGAGAGAATTTATTCAATATAGATAAAAAAAATTTTGGGTCTTGCTGAAAGAGAAAATTTGTTTTGGATTCTATCAAAAGAATCGAAAGCATTAAAGATGGTCGGTGGTTGTGTGATTTGAAAAAAATAATCATTTACTTGTTAAGTTATGGTTAGAAGTGTTATTTCATTTAAAATGAGACTGCAAACTTAAAAAATAGTAGTTTGAATATCACCTTCCTAAATTTTAGAAGTGGATTTAAGAATTATAAAAGTATATCATAAATTTCGAAGTACGAAAAGAATAATATGAATTGGGGTTATATTGATTTTTAAGGAAAAATTTGTCCTAAAAGTGGGTACCAACTTTTGCATAAAGAGCTTTCAAAAATTAAAAACTCTTTTTTAAAATCATTCGAACACCATCATAAATGGCTTTTGGATTCCAAAAGTCAAAAGTGGTGTTTGAAAAGCCAATCCAAGCATACACGTATTAATATATTCAAACTCACTATTTTTATAAGGAACTTATTTTTAGTTCTCAATTATTTCCACCCCTATTTTCCGTGTAAAATAATATTTTATATGTTTCAAGTCACTGTAAGGTTGTCATGAGTCCAAAAGTGAGCAAAAAGAAGGAAAAAGGAAGGACCGCTTTTTTTTCCATTTTGACATTATTAATTTTCTTTTCCTTTTTTTTTCTTTATTTAACTCCATGATTTTAGATAAAACTTTTTTTCTTTCTTCCTACCTTCATGTTTTCAATTTTCCATCACTCATGCTAAATAAAGTATAATAATCCATTTGGTAAGAGAAAGAGTTAGAGAAAGGAAGAAAAGGGAGGAAAAATAGGAAGGAATAATTGATTCAGTAATACCTTGAAACGGAAGAGATGAAGAGAGAATGAGATATATATATATACACACACACGGAAATGATTTATTCCTCACCGGTGAACAAAGACAGAGCCAACAATTCATGTCGGGGGTTACAGTATACTTAGCATGATAACAAACTCAGAACAGAGAGAAAATCTAGAAATGAGACAAAGAAGTTTAGCTTACACAGTTAGACAAAATAACATAATATAAAAATTTGAATAAAAAAAGAAAAATAAATAAAGAGATTTTTGTATTGGAAAATTTTTAGGGATTTTTATTTGAAGAAGCCGAGAAGAAGAAAGAGAAATACGAGAAAAAGAAAAGACACAGGCTAATGAGTTACCTTTTCTCTTATACAAAGGATTTTGTTGGATAAGTGAAGATACATCAAAAATTTTACACCATCAGTAATTAAAAAAAATAGAATAATTTAGCGGGCACGTGCTCCCATTCTTAATTCGCTCCAATCTAGTCTGTGAGCAAGAAACTCATCAACACCAATCATAATTGCTCAATTATCAATTATTCCTTATATTGGTAAGTAACTAAGTTAACTTATCAACCTAAAACTATGTTATATATAATTGCTCAATTATCATTTATTTCTTATTCAACCTAAAAAGGAAGAGTGATCAAGGGTGTGTTCACTAACGACAACGTTTTTTTACTAAAAAAAATAGAAATATATTCTTGTTTTTTTAGAGTAAAAACAAAAAGCAGAAATAACGTTCATTAAACTTGTTGTTTCTACATTTTGTAAAACAAAAGCAAAAAACAGTATTTAGTAATACATTTGATACACATTTTCTTTATTTTTTTCATATTTGAACATGTAACTATTAGACAATACAAAAGAACTTTTCAACAAAACTAATCTTTCACAAGTATGATATCATATATATGTGAAAATTAAATTAAATTAAAATTGATATCATATATATGTAAAAATTAAATTAAAATTGATATCATATATATGTGAAAATTAAATTAAAAAAAATGATACAAGCTAAAAGATAATAATATACATAACATGTATATCATAAAGAATTATTATTTATAAGTGAATTTTTTTTAAAAGAAGATGAAAGTAAGAGCATTTTCAAAGTGTTCTTTTATTTTAATATAGATAATTTATGCACATTATATATTATTATATTAATTTATTATATATTATTTAGCTAAGTAGACAAAAAAAAAATTATAATATGTAAATAAGAAAACAATTGTGCAAAAATCATGGATAGTGAAAGTTATGTTTAATATTATATATTATTTAACTAATTGAATCCTCTTACAGTGGAGATAATATTTTCCTGCTACAGTAAAAAAAATTAAAAAAATATTTTTTTTTCCTCGTCCTTTCACAAAATTGAGAAACATTTTTTATTACGAAGAACATAAATAACAAAGACATTTTCTTAAACATAATTGTTGTTTTTATTTTTATTTTTGTAGAAAATAAAAATAAAAAAAACAGAAAATATTTCTGCAGTGAACGAGCCTCGACTTACCACTTACTTCCTGCCATCTCATGTTCATTACAATTTTCTATTCCCGCGTAAAATTTGTTTTGTATAACCAATGTCAACTACCTTGTCAAAATTGAAGTTTCTCAATACTTAACTAAATTACACCTTCTCATCTCTATATCCCCCACTTGTACACGTGTCCGCCTTCAAAAGGCCCACTCTTGAATAATTTAGGACAAGATAGAGTGAACCCATGTCTGTCCTCAGTCTTCACTCAACTGGGCAACATCAAGTTTTTGCAGTACACAAATTACCCTGCTTCTTCCTGATGGGCAGAAAAAATTAGGGTTAGGGTTTTGAAGCAAGGGGATATGAATTTATAATTCAACTCTTTTTGAGGAAATAAAAAAATGCAAGGGTTTGCTGTTCAGACATCAATAATATCAGGATGCAAACCTCCCTTGTTGGCTTTGATACCTTGCTGTGGCACTGTATTCAGAAGAACCATCTGCTCACCCTTATCACCATGTAAGTTTATTGTAAAACAAAATTTCTTTTTTCTTGTTTCATGTTTTTAGACTCAAGGAGTTTTAAATTTCATGTCTGATGTGTTGGATACAAACCTAGATGTGTAATATTAGAGCTTCAATTCATTGAATTACAAGCGGGATTTGGAGATTATTGGCCCACATATCTTCGCATTTTTCAGAATTTTCAGATAGTGAAACTTAGATTAGGTTTTTTGAATTTGAGCTATCTGGGTTGAGTGATTTAGGATTAAATTGAGCATGATTCATGAATGAATTCTATTGTATGTTTAGTTGCACTGTAACTGCTGTTCAACTAAATTAGAGTTATTACGAACTTGATTTTCATCCTGTGCGATCTCAAATGGTGGCAGTGGGATGAATTGGAAGTGGTCTGTTTATTAGATTTAAGTATTTTTCCTGGTTGAATTTGAGCTATCTGAGCTGAGAGATTTTGGAGTCAATTGAGCATGAATCAACTCAGTGAAGACCAACCGTTAGGTTCTAGTGTGGGTTTGGCCATGGGTGAACGGGGAGATGATTTTAAGTCGTTGGTGCATATCTCGAGAATTTAAAGATGAAAGAGTTACAATTGAATGTGTGGATGATGATCAAATTATTTGATGGATAATTTGCTGCTGTTGCGAGGTAAGGTATCAAATCTTCCATTTATTCTAGCTTCGCTAAATAATGATTTGCAGGAGAAGACCCCATTAAGCCAACTCTAGTGTGGTAGATGACCTCAACTCAATTCATAATTCACCCATTCCCATTCTGCACATGGTAACGATTTGCATTCAATGTACCCTTGTGACACTGTTGACCACCATCTATTCTAAGCACATGTCAATTTTAATTATCAGGGTAACGGTGAGATTTGAACCCAGGACCAAGCAAACTCTGCTCTGATACCATGTTGACCACCATCTACTCTAAAAGCTTAAGCTGTTAGAGAGGGGGTAAACTTACACATATAAATCCTCCAACAGACACACACATAGTCGATTTTTTTTTTCCCAGGCATTGAAGGTTGTTCTTGAAATATTGTTTTATCTATATTCTGCTGAAGTTGAAAGCCTATGATGTGAAATAATTTACCTATCTCGATCTATTCTTTGACATCATATTATGTTGTTATTGATGGTTGTCTAGCAATATCAAGTAACATTTCCCCATCTTATTTGCAGTAAAATGCAGACACATATCAAAATTGCACTCTGTGCGCGGCACAATTAGAGCCCAGGCATCTAATATTGGCATCGGATCTGGGAGCTACGAGGAAAGTGACAACCAAAACATCTTTCCCAATGGTTCCCCCAGTGAGAATTCATCTAAAATGTGAGTTATTTCAGGTTGAATATGGTGATGCTAGAAGATGATTGTATTTTTATTTAATCTAGTATTAAGATGCCATTACCGTTGGCATTAGCAATATAAATTTTTTGATTGTGAAAGAGTGATTTACAGTTCCAACTGTGGATGTTAAGCAATTTTCAAGGCATCAGATACTTTGTAAGAACTAGTGTAGCATTTGCATGAATGAAATTATTGACTCCCTTTCAAAACGTAAGATTTTCATTATACTGTGGATGTTAATTATTGAAATTATCTGTGTGCTTGAATTGTATTATTTGAAAAGCACTCTTCTTGTGTATCTTATTTGTTCTTGTCTATCATAAAAATATAAGCTATTCGTGGCAATACTGGAAACATAGACAAAGTAACTTTGGGCCTTTTTTATGCATGCAAAGCATCAACATAAATAACATGAAACAAGTATCTTGGTAAGAATCTGCTTCACAGCTCGTTAAGTTACTATAACATCATAAAGATAAGGTTTGCAGTTCTAGTTTGAAGCACAGAAAAAAACTTTTCTTTTGATTTTCAAATATCCTTAATGTTTAGAAGCCTGTTTTTGTTTGATTTTCTTGTTGAATGTTCTTTCATGTATGTAATTCAATCCATTCAATTTTGTCATAAATTCTGCTGCTGGTGTACCACAATGGGATATCTTCTTAATTCAGTCATAACTCATTTGTATCTTTCATGATATGATGATATCGCAGTGAGAAACCGCCTCCTAAACGAATTCCTTATGCCCTCTCTATAGCTATTGTGCTATTTGGATGCGCTCTATTATATTTGTTGATTGCCTTGGTGAAAGGAGGACCTTCATCACTATTAACAGCAATTGCAAAGTCTGGCTTTACTGCTGCATTTGCACTGATATTTGTTTCTGAAATTGGGGACAAGGTAACTGATATACGAGGATTAATGTTTCTTTGAACTTAATTTTAATAATTTTGTTCTGTGTTTGTGAGCCTGTATATGCACAGACGCCTGTCCTTATATTTGTTTTCCACTTCTTTTAGTAGTTATACTGGTTATGCTTCGAATAATGTTGTTATTTCCACAATTTAGTATCTTTATCTATTTCAAATTGTTAAAATTGTCAATGCAAGTGATTCTGCAGCTTAAGTGTACCCAAATTTAAAGAAAGTATTATTTGAAAGCTTGGAGGAATTCATCAATGCTTTATCATATTAATCTATATGCTCGTACTATTGTAAGCAAATGTGATAATATAACAATGTAATGGATTCAAATACATAGACTGTAGATCCAATTCTTGGGAAGTGGCCGCTGTTAGACTACTACTTGCTCCGAGAGCTTGAGCTTTAGAGAATGGGTCCAAAACATCAAACTCCAACACCCTCTCTCATGTGCAATCCCCTCTGCACATGGTGAGGCAACCAAACTAAACAGAAACAGACCAAACCTGACCACTAAGACCAGAACAAAGTGAAAACTTGCATCCCAAATGGGGGAAGAAAGACATATAAGGAGACTTGAACTGAAGACCTCCTAGAACCAAAGCTCCAATACCATGTTAGTTAACACTTCCCAAAAGCTTAAGCTATTGGAGAATGGACCCAACATTGCATATCAAGCTATGTTACATGGACGTGGGTAAGCATGTCGGGTGCAGGTATTTGTCTAAATGTTAAATGTATCAAATCCCCAAACACATGATAAATGGACAGCTAAATATTCATATGATTTAATAATTTTCTTTTATTTTCTTGAATAAAAAAAAAATGTTTTTCTTATCAGAAAAATAATGTTTTTATGTAACATAGTGGTCAATATAGACATTTCACTCGTTTTAAAGCAATAGAATAATAAAATTGAATTGTTGGATATGCTTTTTAGGTGCATGTCCGATCAAATGTGTTGCCATACCCATATTGAAGTATCATGTGTCTGACACGGGTACTTCATGTACTTTTGAAGAGTCCATGTAAGAGTGATCAAGCTCCAACAGTTGTAGTTGTTTGAATATTGAGTAAGGAATGCTGTAGTAGTAGCTGGTAGGCAAGGGTATATATCCATACTTGATTACAGGATGCATGTTGAATTAGTTCCACTTAGGTGAGACTCATGAGGCTTGTCCCCTATCCTCCTTTGAACACAATGTGTCCATCAGTAGATCATAAGCCAAATAGTATCTCATGTTTACTCTTGACATAATTTGTTTTGTCATTTTCCTGTCATGCTTAGGGCCTTATCTTCTTAAACAACCAGCCAAAAGGCTAGAGAAAGGAGACTTTTGTTTGGTTGACCACTTTCTTAGGACCTTTAGTGGGACAGTTTGAAACATAAATCCTAAGAAATCTCAAAGAGAAGTCTCTATTACTTTTTTTATGCTTAATAGGATATAAGGCCTCAGGTATAATAAAATGACGAGGATGATTTGTTTATTTTGACCCCAAATACTTCGGATAGATTTTTTTTTTTTTTTTTTTGTGTTGAGTTAATTTAAGTTGTATCCACTCATTTGAAGATGATGTTGTTTTCATAATGATAGTTATATGATTTTTCTCCTCGGTGTGCTGTTAATGATTCCATTCCATTGTAAAAAGAAAGGGCTAATGTAATTGTCCCTATTTTTTACTGCACCCTGAATTGTTTTTGAAAATCTCAATGTGGCTTAAATTATGTTTTCTCTGTTGAACAGACATTTTTCATTGCGGCACTCTTGGCAATGCAATACGAGAAAGGACTGGTATCTCCCTCCCAACCAACTCTCTTTCTCTTGTTCTCTCTATGTGTTGTGTATTTTATGAAAATCATAGCTTTCACCATTGAATATCTTGCATATTCTATTTCTCTTGTTGGTCTCTCTCATATTGTTTATTTTCATTATATTTCATAAAAAATGTTTAGGATTATGTGAATATAAATCTTGCATGTGCTCACGGGATTGTATTACAATACACCCATTAGATAAATAGTATGGGAAATCTTGCTAATATATCACAGGATTATATCATAAACTATGTAATTCACTAGTGATTGTCTAATAGTTGCCACATAATGAACTGTCTAATTAACTATTTGCATGTGATTTGTTGCCACATCATCCAGTTGTCAAATGCTTATTCTTCATATGAGCATCATGTCATACTTGACGTGTTGTGACTAACTAGATTCCTTTTACTCTTTTATTGCGAAAGCAATATTCCCTTCTCTCTTCTCTCTCTACCAATCCTCGAACTCCCGACCTAAGGGTTGACCACACAAAAGCAATATTGATACTGCTAGATGTGGAGAATCATCATCACAAAGACTCACCACAATGTGAATCCAACCCTATGGGAAGTTAAACTCTAGTGTCTTAGAATCTAATCACATTAGATCAACTTAAACCTCATTTTATGAATAATACTTTGCTACATAAGATCCAAAGTGCAGGATTCAAAACTTTGACCAATACTGAATTTGTACAACACCTAGATAAAGCAATAACAGAAAAGGTTTTGAATTGCCATCCCTAAACAAAAGGAATAAAGCTTTCTCGAGTACAATTTTGCTGTATTTATTGTTCCTAATATGTAATTATGTGAAGGTTTTCACTATTTGCTCTTTGCTGTTTGTTAAAGAATCTGAAAGCAAAAAGTGTTCTTTATTTTTTCATTGTGGAGATTACTGCTATGGTTATTAGGTTCTCAGACTTAAGGTATGTGGTAAGTCATTTGCTCTTTATAAACCGTCACAATATTATTTGCCACTAAACAACCTATTCATAGTCTCCCTTCATAAATTCTCTCTTAATTCATCAATATCAAGTTAGATATATGTCAATATCAAACTTTATAAGCATCAATGTTTCTAAGTGAGTTTTGGATTCTAATCAAAAGGAACCTTGTTGGGATCATGTTGAACTTAGAAGGCTAAGCGACCTAAAAGTACCTGACCTGTATTACAGAGAAATCGTAGTAACAAAATTATCATCTTCCGTTCGAAATTATTTTGGATTTATATTTATAACATACTTTCTAGATTATATGGGGATTAACTACCTATCAAATTTATACTCTATGGTACTCTTCAGTTTGAGACTGTATCATTTGATGCAATCTTCAAGGCCTCATTACATAAAAAGAAAGCCTTGAGAGTGAGTTTTAGGGTTTGAAACCTCATTGCCGATCACTCAATGTAAGCTTCAAATGAGACGTTACATAAAAAGTAATTTGGGTTTTTAGTCAAATTAAAGTATAATTATTGGGTTGAGCGTTTAGAATCTTGAAGGAGCTGAAGAACGTAATGTGTAATAGTTATTGGGGGCATAATTTTTCCCATTAAAAGAAAAAGCAACATTAAACAGAGTCAACAGATTAGTGGTCCATAACAAAATATCTTAAAGAATACAATTAATCCTAAGCATTTCATCCTTAAAACATTTCAGAGTCAAGAGATTACTGATAAGTGCAATGAATACAATTAATCCTAAACATTTCATCCATAAAGAAAGCCATTATTTTAACTATGGTCGCTGTTAATCCCAAAGCAAGAAATCATAATGGTGAAATCTTTGTGTGCAGCTGCATTGCTGAAATATATTCTGAATTGATGGTTTTTGTCTACCAAAATTTAAAAAAAAATACTATTAATATACTACACTCTGGTTACAACTTGAGTTGAAGTGATGCTGTTTCTGTTGGAAATTCTGTTTCATTAAATCCAGATGTGAGAAGATATGTATTGATCTTGAGTATTTTCTTATGGGAAGTGGTGTCTCACAAGAATCATTGATCAGGTTCTTCTGGGATCAATTGGTGCTCTATCACTAATGACAGTCCTTTCAGTCATAATGGGACAGATATTTCATTCAGTGCCTGCTCAATTTCAAACAAGTAAGTTGTAGTTCTTGGCATCTATCTTTCTCACCACATTTGCTTAGGTTGACAATGATTTCAGTGAGTGACAATGCAAGTATATATGCTATCAAGCAGTACTACTAATAATATAATATTATCATAGAGAACACATCATAAGCATGCTTGACAAAACTTTATATCGTTATGGGGTTGGCTGCACAAGTCTGTTTTCACCATTTCATTTTATCTAGTGCTTTAACTTTTGTTTAATTTTAGCTCCATCTATTTCTTGTGAAAATATATTTGACCTTATACCTGTCCTTGTAGCAGTACATCTTGAACAATGTTGCTCCTAGCTTGTTTAGGCATGTCTTTGTTGCACATCACAAAATAATCTTAAGGTGATTTTCTCTATCTTGATCTTTATGGGTGCAACCCCTAACTCCTCATAAATGGATTTGTTGCTGTCTTTGGTTGATTGTATCATCTAAAGAATGTCAAATCAAGATGATGTTGAAAAGGACAATTTTGGAAATATTTAAATTTCCAAGTAATAATTCACATTACATTGCTGATAATGTTGCATTTAAGTCTTACAAGAAAATCTGCCCTTTTTAGTAGTTTCTCACTCAAAAGCAGTAGTATGTCAAATAATTTTGATATAGTTGTGCAACTAAGGGGCTTTGTTAGAAATAGATGGGTGTTAATCTTTAAAGAGAGCGTTCAATATGTAACTCTTTGGATGCGTAGTCACACTTAAAGAATAGTTTAATATCAACATTGTGAACATACCCTTTATCTCTTCATAGTGAGACCTCAAATCTTGAAATTACATTTTTTTAGTTAATTTGCCACCAATGCCATCCAGATACCCACTTAACATTCTACTGTCATATCTCTGTCCGTCTTGATAGCTCCTCTTTACACAATGACACTGTTAGCCACTGTTCCTCCATTAGTGCCCCCAAGCTACTACTGCAGATTGCAATCATCAAGAGGTACTTCTGCCAGTTACCACCCATAACCCATCCGCCCCACCCACTCTCTCTCAATTGCTTTGCATTTATCTTGTTGGTTATTGTGATCATGTTAATTTGGCAAAGATGAAGCTGGTAAGGTCATGTGTTGAACCTCTCCCTCTCATCTTCTTCTTATATTTGTTTTGTTTTGAGCGTGCAAAATAAATGTGTAAAAAGCTATAGGGTAATGGTCAAGAATGATTAGGAATCTTGTATTACGATTCTGGGTTTCTTAGAAGTTTATAGGGATTGGTCCAAATCAAGGTTGTCAGGATCGGGATTCTATGCAGGATTGATTGGGGCTCCATAGGATCAGATCGACGATCATAAGATTTTATAAAACTATTAGAAAAATAACTCAACCTAACTTTCTAAATAAAAATATCTTTGATATAAATAGAGAATAAGGTTAAACAACCAACATCATCAGTATTCTAGCAAAATCAATTAGCATAAAAAGATACTAAGAGTGTAATACACGTGACAAACACTTAAAAATCAATTTCTTGATTTGCTCTATACAAAAGCATCTGCATAACACTCGAGCAGAATCTCACAGAAAGAATTAAAGTAAAGCCTAAACAAAGAGAAAAAAGGAACAAAGAAATAGAGAGAGAAGAACAATTCATTTACCTAATTATCTGAGCAATTCAGTTGAAAAGATTATTTTTCGGTTTTGAGAAAGAAAAAAAAAACAAACAGAGAGAAAGAACAACAGAAAAAGAAACAAAGTCTCTTTCTTTTTGGTTCATACTGGGCAAAGAATAGGCAAGAAAACAGAGTTCTTTTTATTATTTGTTCTGAAAAAGAAAGGAAAAAAATCAACAAGAATAAAGAAAAATAGAGGTAATTTTGAAGTTTTGAGATGTACCTTTGAAGTTCAAAGCTGGATTATCTCTACCTACCTTTGACATTGGGTCTCTGGTTTTTTTTTTTCATGCAATTTGGCTAAAGAGTTGGGCTTTATACTTATAAGTCTTAAATTTCTTTATGCAAAATGGGCTGTAGACCCAAATAAATCCAGAAGAAGAACAAAAAACACAGATTAAGTAGGATCGTACAATCCAATGTGATTCTGCGATCCTACTTCCGATTCTATAGATCCTACTGCGATCCTACCTCCAAACGATTTTACAAGCGATCCAGATCGATTTAGCAGCGAGCTAGAGTAATCTGAAGCTTCATAGTCACAGGGGTTATATATATCCACACATGCAATATGCTAAAAAATACTATTGCGGTAAATACCCATTTTAACAGTAGCAGAATAATTTTATAACAGTGATGAATTTATTATTTTAATAAATTATTTTAGTATTATGATTGTAATTGTACATTTTTCTATAGTAAGAACTCTACGTATTTCTGTTTGTTATTGTATATGTTACAAATTGTTTTGTCAACTTGAGTCCACTCCAGTCTCCAGTTGTATGACACTCTAAAATATTGCCAGAACCATTTTGCTGTCACTTTGTAATTGAGAAATTCTGATAATTTATTGATTTTGTGATCATATACAGCATTGCCAATTGGAGAATATGCAGCAGCAGCTCTTTTGATGTTCTTTGGCCTCAAATCAATTAAAGATGCATGGGACCTTCCATCAAATGTTATTAAAGCTGCTGGCAAGAGCAACTCTGAACTAGACGAATTTGTTGAAGCTGAGGAGCTTGTGAAGGAAAAGGTAATCTTCTAATTTAGTTGCTTTTCCTTTAATGAGGATTTATTCAGAACTGAATTTCTTCTTTTTACAAGTTATGATAGTTCATAATTCATATGCATTTGTTATTCAACGTTGTGCATGCATTATTCTTTTTTCAGTGGTTTTAGAAAAGCTCTCTCTCTCTCTGTGGTGTTCATATCTTCATTGTAATCTGTATCTATGTCTTCAGGTGTCAACGAGGCTCTCAAATCCACTTGAAATTGTGTGGAAGTCATTTACCCTTATATTTTTTGCTGTAAGCATCTTTTCCTTATTTGCTGCAACGTTTGTTCGTGCTTATAAGATTCTGCTTGATGTTCTATTAATTCAACTAATTGAAAACAAGGCACAAACTTTGCATTAGTTCAAATTCTCTAATATTGTTGCAAGCCAATCTCTAGCCCTAGATGTGGAGGTTGCTGATGTCATTTTATCCAGAAAATTTACCCCCTCTCTTCTTCTTCTTCTTTTTTTGTTCTCCGCATTATGTTTGAAACACTCCGATAAAGGAAGCAACATGTGCTGTGATGTGGAACAACTTCTTTTAGTAGAGTTCTCTTTTTTCCCTGGATGTGGCAGGAGTTGTTAAAGGTGAAAATTACAATTGTAGCCACTCTGGATCCTATTTTCCGTGCAGTTCTTATTACCAAAATCAGCAACTTCATCTTACCAGAAAATAATAAAAAAAGCAACTTCATGTAAATATATCACTATTAAGTTTTATTTCTTTAAGCATACATTTAAATTTTAATATAAAAGCATTGCTTATAGGAATGGGGAGATCGCTCGATGCTTGCAACAATTGCTCTAGGTGCTGCACAGGTACTGATTCCAATTCTTTTAGCAGCAATACATTTCATCCTTTCATGCTTCGAAATTTCAGCCATAAAAAGTTCATTTATTCATCTCCCTGTACTGCAGTCTCCTTGGGGTGTGGCGAGTGGAGCCATTGCTGGACATGTACTTGCAACATCTATTGCAGTTGTCGGAGGAGCATTTCTCGCCAACTACATTTCCGAGAAACTGGTAGGTACCAAAAGCTGTTTTCTTACTACTGACTATTGCATTTTAGTTTATATGCATCTCACTCTTGTTCTTAAATCAGGTTGGCTACGTTGGCGGAGTTTTGTTTCTTGTTTTTTCTGTGGCCACATTTTTCGGGGTCTTTTAATGAAATCTAAGGAGTCAATAATTAAAGAAAAAAGAAAGAAATCTCAGAGCAGCATCGGACAGGACACTGCCTAAACTGGAAAGCAAACACAGTTGATTATTACAAAAGGATGTAGAGAAGGGGCCTGATCGAGCTCTCCCATTAGATCCGGCTATTAGATCCTGCTGCAGGAAGCCTCTTCATTCTTTAAAGACCCGTATGAATTACTCATCTCGTGAAAATGGTAAGAGTTATTTAAGAAATAATATCAGAGCCACCCCATTCTTTGTTGAAAGATTTAGGTGCAGTGTATACTCATGGACTGCAATGGATTCCCATGCTAGGTTGCCCCTAGCCTTTCACTTTTAACTTTATGTTTTGACATGCAAAACTTGATAAACAACTGATGAATTTCTGAACATGAAATTGACAATATCTTGATGTATTTGTTAGGACGTTGAGAAGTAATTCTTTTGATGAAGTTTAGAGGAATTACTGTTTGCATTTTATCTTTACGGCCTCTCCAATGTTTTGAAATTCCTTCTCCTGTTCATCAAAACAGGTGCTACTAGAAAAGAACTGGTGTGTGTTTAACTGGCAGTTCCACCATTTCATGTATAAAGCTTTACTAACCCAAACAGGCGCTTAACTTTGTTCAGTTCAGTCATCTCTTCAAAGTTCAAACTATGTATACTGAAGACTAAACTCATGTTTCAATATTCAATCAGGGTCATGCCAAACTGTTGTAGCAAAAGAGGCATTAAGTATCGCCAATATTTTAAGTTATTACAAGTTCTTAGAGGTTAGTAGTAGCGCCAAGAGTTCAATTCGTACAAATTCTTACAGGAAACAACTTTCCAAAATGCAGAAAAGACTGGCACCGCAGATGCAACAACAATACAATATGTTTCTTCAACTATTATGATGATTATATCATGAAGACAGCACCATGTTTCCTGGAAGAAAGACGGAGAAGAAAAAAAGATTTTTGAAAATTTACAATCTCAACTACAATGAGCTCAAAATAAATCAATTATTCCTCTATAAATGAATCAACTGAATGAAGTCAATTATGTAACAACATTTTCAAAAATGCAATGGTTAGCGAGGAACCTGCAGGCTTGCCGAAGATAATACGTTTTCTTTCTTTATTTTTCTTTTTCATCTTTTATTTTGGAGGAGAGATCAATCCACTACACATTGATGAGACCGAAACGTTCCATTTGTAAGTAGTTGAACAATAAGCTTTTCAAACCTTCTAGCTCCTGTACCAGGCCTCAAAATATCGGCATCTCCCCAAACTGAACATGTGTCATTACCGAGTTCACCTAAACACCAGCCACCGGGCACCGGTTTGCCAGGACTGCGGCCCAAAACTTCTCGATCAATGCGGTCAAGAACTGGATCATCTGATAGAAATGGTGTGGCAAATGCTGCCCCACTCTGAATCAGATCATCAAAATCATTGGTATTGAGAGGCCGGGGCTCCTGCTTGGCATCAAATGAAGCATACTGCAATCCATGGTTTATCGTGGTTCTCCTGAACTGCTGAGTATTACATAGAATGCTCGGGAAGTAAACTGAGAGAGCTGAAGGCATGTTAGTTAAGTACAGGAGTAGAGTCCTTGGTAGGTTGTCTGTACCCAAGATGCAGAACTCGATAAACTTGCGACTCAAAATAGCCGACGGTGAACCTGCATCCGAAAGGATGTGTAATTTATTGTCAGTTCTTCCACTCCTCGATTTTGTAGCTAATGCCTAAAGAGAGGACAAAAAATGAAAATTTTCCTCAATATACCCAAGCAACATAAAAGATTCTTGAATTTTTGTCAATCTGGAATCGCAATTGGGATAGCATATTTGTTTTAAGGTTTAAGTTCTTTCCGCCTAACTGAAGCCTCCAAAAGACAGTTAAAGAAGGGATCCAATACCTATGGGAGTGAACCAGGTAATAGCTACTAAAGCAAAAAAATGCTGCCAAAGGTCATATAAGACACAACAACGAATGTAGAAATGATCGAAGGTTTAGTTGCTTCTTTTCCGAGAGAAAGGGAGGGGGTTTGAGCATCACATTGGTACTAACTTTCTACAAGCAACAGCCAAAGCCAAAACTTAAAGATAAAATGTGTTCTTTAAAGCACGCTATACGTTGACGGAGTTGAAGGGCGTATGGCCACTGTATGAGAGTTGTCTTTTGTAGTCTTGAAATATAGGATTCACAGACACAAAGATGCATCTAGATAATATGATATAGCACACAAATTTAGTTTTATTAAGAATACACACGACTACATATCGACTTTGCATCATTGATAATAAAAGAATAGTACAGCTATTAAGGCTGATTAAAAATTCATCCATCTGAGAACAGTTTCTATTTTCAATCTTTTTGTAACTTCTTTTCTTTCCATACCAAATTTTGTGGGAAGAAAACTGTAATTTCATCCTCGCTAGAGTTAAGTAATCATATACTGTTCAATCCCCTATATGGTTTGTTTTAAGTAGTGCTTCCACTTTTTATTTCTCACATCCTCCTCTTATAAGTCACCTTTGATGAACTTAGCACGAATCAAATCACTACTTTTTCTTTCCCTTATCAGAGCAAGTCGTTATAATGTTCTTTCCATCTTTCTGTACAAAATGTATGGGATGAATCAAATTTTAAGTCATTCACTTCATCAAATATTGCAGATCTCACACTACAAAAATAAATAGTAGTCTTGGTTCTACCAAGTAAAAACCTACAGGTTGCAATGCAGAATGAGTAAGTGATGCTTCCCAGAAAGAAACATTTGACTAATGACAGCTTTTCCAAGAAATATGTCCACAACACAATGAATAGTGTTTCAGTGTTTACAAAAATTAATGTCCTTTAAAGCCTTACTATCTGTAATTGTGGATCAGCTTCATAACTATAAACTGCTCTCAACAACAGACAACAACAACAATCAAAGACTTTCCCAACCATTTGGGGCCGGTTACACGAATCTTATGTTTTCTGTCAAACCGCATGTTACCAAACTATTAACTGTTCTCATGATTCAAAAATGCAACGCATGAATTTGCTACTAGAACTATAGATATATGTATCAGCATTCAACCAAATATTCAACACATGATATTTTCTATGAAAACTTAAAACACTAATTAATGGAAATACCAAAAAAAAAAAAAAAACTCACCCGTAAACAACCGGTAAGCATCTGGCAATTCCCGCTTCTGAGTAACATAAAAGGTCTCATCTTTTTCCAAAAGAAAAAGGCCAGGATCAACAATTATCGATTTCAACCTCCTAGATCTACAAAACCAAACACATTCCCATCACCAAATTCACAAACAACATCCATCAAATTGCTGTAACCATAAATGTGTAGTTGTATGTGTTTCTATGAATAACAGATTGAGGAAGTCAGTGTTCATACTCTCTCCAGCCAATATAACTTGTGTGATTCACAAAAGTGAGATCTTTAGGCAGATATGACAAAATGTGAAGAAGATCTGAAAACCCACAAAAACAATCATCAGTAAATCAGTGCAAAATCAAGAATTCAACACAGTTCAGATCAAAACATAAAATCCCAATAGGAATTAGCATTTACATATATACACACATTATGTACCATCTTGAGTAACCAATGGATAATCAGCAGCAGAAAGATTGATGAACCAATCCCAATTTGTGGAAATCCGAAGAAGAATCGAAGCACCGTGTAATGTGGATGAAATCGAACCCGACCCTTTTGGGTATGTGAAATCAGCCTTGCCGATGACATTGACGTTCTGGGCAGCTCTGAAAATGGGTATTGAGCGGACAGTGAGGGCGAGAAGTTGACGGTCTCTTTGTGGAGCAGAGAGGTCGAGGTGGAGGAGGTACTGATTTCTTGGGTGGTAGATGGCGAAGAGTAGGCGGAGGATCCGACCCGAGTCGTTGGCGGATCCGGATATGAGATAGGCAATGGAAGGAGGTGTGGGTGGTGATGGGCTTGGTGGGTGGAGGTAGAACAGGTGGTGGTCGTGGTGGGGGTTTCGGGTTTGGCGGTTTGGGAATAGAAAGGGGTCAGGTGATGGTGGGAGTGGTGGTGGTTGTGAAGTGAAGGAGAGAGAGAGCATGAAGAGGAGAGAGAATAGGGAGGTGGCAATTAGGCAGTAGAGTATTGTAGTTCTGTTGTCTTTGGTGGTGGTGGTGGTGGTTGGTGGTGTTTGGGGTGGTGTTTGCATGTTGTTTCAGTTTGTTTGGTGGTTTGATGGGTTTGCTTTGTTCTTTTGCTTGTCTCTTCTTGTGATCCGTGTTTTTCACTCCTTTGATTGCGTTAGCCGTTAATACATCACTTTCGCTGGGTTTCGCTCACTTTGTCAATGTTTGAATCTCTCTCTCCATGGACTTTCATTGCATGTCTTTTGTGATAATATATACAGAAAGGAGCATACTTACCTATTAAGACCCGCCGAGATAGTTAATATAATAAATAAGAATAATAATTGAGATTAATTGGTTAAGATATTTGACTTTCTATATCCATCTTTCTCTCTCTTTCATGCATTACTCAAAAGATAATTATATATGATAATATATTAATACACTCTATACATACAAACACATGTATTCGATTGATGTATATGTTCTATATATATATATTAGTTTTATTTAAGATGTTAAAATTTATAAAGGTCCATTCTCCTATACTTTCTATAATGGTTCAAAGATAAATCGTAACAAGATTAGGAACTAAAAAGCATAGACACTTCATCGAGGGTGTCGTACCTGTGTTGAACACTTCGTAAAAGTGTCCTGACATTTTACTTTTTAGAACATTTTTCGGACACTTCATATCAGTGATGTATATTCAAATATTTCAAATGAAATTATATGATACTAAGTTATAATTAAAATTTAAGCTAAATATATGTTGAAGATTAAATAAGTCTGGTTCTTTAATTTATTTTAATCTATTTGTCTATTTTTGTTTATAAGTTTGTTTGGTTCTTAATTGCTTGATGATGAATTGAAGTATTTCTGTAATGTAGTATTTTTTATTAAATAGTTAATATATTATATTATTATTTTATAGTCGTATTTCGCCTTGTCTGTGTCCTATTTTTTAAAATTTCTCGTATTGGCGTGTCCGTGTCATGTTGTACCCGTGTCCCGAGTCCGTGCTTCCTAGATTAGGAATTTTCTTTTCTTTTTTAGGGGCATTCAATTTTAATTCAATTCATCACAACCTCGTTTTTATCTTATCACTTCAAATTTTTTTTTTTGTGATTCATGTACTCTCTCAAAACAACCATCTCTCTCTCTCTCTCTATATATATATATATATGTAAGAACTTTTATATCAAAACAAAGCATGAGGATTGATGAGAGAGAATAGTGGGAGTCCAAATCTCAGAGACAACTACATGAAATGAAATTTTAATCCTAATATGAAAACTGAAATCTAAGAGGAATGAGATCTATTCATGGTCATGTTTTTAACAATTTTTTGTAAAAAATAAAAGGCAATAGGGTAAAAAAAATCCCTGTGTTTTTAAAAAGGTGCAAGAAAATCCCATGTACTTTTTTTTGGAGTATATCACACTCTCACATTTGCAAAAGTGAGCAATTTACTCCCTCTTGTACATATTATATTTTCCTATAACCATTTTACTCTTTCAATTATTAAAAAAATATGAGGCTTTTTTTCGGGAAAAAAATTTCAGAAATAATTTTCGAAGAAAAAAACTAAATATGCACAATTACTTAATAAAATTTTTTGAGAGGAGAGGTTTTTTTTTTTTATATTAACTTATATCAATTTACGAAAAAAAAAAAAAATGCACAATTACATAATAAAAAATTTTGGATTTTTTTTTCCTGAAATATTTTCCATTAGAAACAGATGATTTTTTTTATATTAAGTTTTTCTTTACCTTAATACAAAAAAAAAGAGGAGTTTTTTCCCCAAAAAAAATTCCGAAAATTGTTTCCTGAAAAAAAAACTAAATATGCACAATAATAATAATTTCTAGATTTTTTTTATTTTTTAAAAAATTATTTTATTTTCATAAATTTTCTCTTTCTAATGGAAAAATTTTTGGAAACCAAAAAAAGAATCTGAATTTTTTTATTATGTATTATTTTTTTCCTTAAATTGATATAACTTAATATAAAAAAAACACTCCTCTCAAAAAAATTTATTAAGTAATTGTACATATTTAGTTTTTTTTCTAGAAATTATTTTTGAAAATTTTTTCAGAAAAAAAATCTCCTCTTTTTTTAATTATAGAAGGGTAAAATGGTCATAGAAAAATATAATATCTGCAAGAGGGTGTAAATTGTCCACTTTTGCAAATGCGAGGGTGTTATATGGTAAAAAAAAAAAGCACAGGGGTTTCTTGGCACCTTTTTGAAAGCACAGGGGTTTTTTGGCCTTTTTGTCAAAATAAAAAGAATAATTTTGTAAACCTAATATGACAGTTTGGGTGCCATATAAGAGAGAAGGGTAAATATAGAACGTCAATTACGAAACCGAGTCAATCTTATTATTATCCTTATTTATTACATTTTAGATTTTGTAATTAAAGTTGATGTGTTCATTTTTTATTGGAACACATTAACGGTCAGGAGGGCTTACCTACTCACTGGTAAATATATATATATATTTTTTGTAATTAATGTTTTTTTGTATAATAAATGTCCTACTTTTTTATTCAAGAATATGTCCTACTAGTTTTAAGATATTTACACCAGTGTCATCAACAAATAAATAAAACTATAGTGGCTATAAAGTGATTCTTCAATTTTAAAAGAAAAATATATTGTTTAACTAAATTATGAACCAAGATTCAAAAAGTATTTTTAATGTTTTTTTGTATAATAAATGTCCTACTTTTTTATTCAAGAATATGTCCTTCTAGTTTTAAGATATTTACACCAGTGTCATCAACAAATAAATAAAACTATAGTGGCTATAAAGTGATTCTTCAATTTTAAAAGAAAAATATATTGTTTAACTAAATTAGGAACCAAGATTCAAAAAGTATTTTTATATACTAATTAATTACAAATTTAAATTTTTTTATAGGAAATGATTATAATAAGTATATAGTCGTTACACAGTCGTTCCACTGATTGGTGGAAATCAATTCCAAAAATTAAATGCTTTTCTGCAATAAATGTCCTACTTTTTCATCAATCAATATATCCTTCCAGTTCTAAAGTATTTACAGTGGTGTCATCAACAAACAAATAAAATTATAAACATAAAGTATTAAAATATTTTTTTTATTTTGTCTTACTTTTAAATATTTTTAATAATCTATATACTTTTTATAATCATTTCCTATATAATTTTTAAATTTTTGTAATTATGGTTAATTGAATTAAAGAACATAGTTTTAAAGTATTAAAATATTTTTATGAATAATTTTTTTATATTTTCCTGCTTTTAAATATTTTTAATAATCTATATACTTATTCAATTAATCTATATACTTTATGTTTATAATTTTATTTTTATTAATATTTTTAATAATCTATATACTTATTCAATTAATCTATATACTTTATGTTTATAATTTTATTTTTATTAATATTTTTAATAATATATATACTTTAAATATTTTTAATACATTAAAAATATGTTCTTTAATTCAAATTCACCATAATTACAAAATTTTAAAAATTATATAGAAAATGATTATAAAAAGTATATAGATTATTAAAAATATTTAAAAGTATGACAAAATAAAAAAATATTAATAAAAATATTTTAATACTTTATGTTTATAATTTTATTTGTTTGTTGATGACAACACTCTAAATACTTTAAAACTGGGATTGATAAAAAAGTAGGACATTTATTGCAGGAAAACATTTAATTTTTGAAATTAATTTTCACCAATCAATAGAGCGATTGCCGCTAGCACTTCTCTATTTTAAAACTAGAAGGGCATATTCTTGGATGAAAAAGTAGGACATTTATTACACAAAAAAGCATTAATTACTTTGATTGGTTTTTACCAAACGACTATAGAAGGGAGTCGCTTAAACCACGGTCCCTAGCACTCCTCTCTCTCTCTATATATATATATACTAGTGTATGTTCGTGCCTACAGCACTATCATGCACTCACAACCATGACCGTTAAATAAAGTGATTTTAGACCTTAGATAGCAAAAGACATTTTTGACCACATGATTGGTTTTTAAACCACTTTGTTGGGTAATTAATCCAAATATATAATTTTTTCAATTTGAATTTTATTCAATTCTTTTACTTGGGTGATGATATTACTCCACTTTTTTACGGTTATACTTCACTTAATTTTTTTAATAAATAAAATGACAAAATTATCCTTGAAAAATTAACAGTAACAATTGTGAAGTGGTTACTGTGATTTTTTAAGAGCAATTATGTTATTTCATTTTAAATAAAAACAAGGGTAAATGAATATTTAATATCATTTCTCTTTTTATTTTTTTAATACAGCATTGTGTGAGTGAAGTGATGCACCACTTGTATGTAAATAGAAACACTTTGGGGTGCTTTCCAATGGAATTTAAATCCCAAAAGAAGAGAAATCCTTTTTAATTCCAAGCAAACTATTCAAATCCAAATTCCACTAAATTTATCAATTATTCAAGAGAATTTGTGGACTCAACAAGAATGACGACTAGCATTCAACAAAATGTAAAGCATGCGACCCTGTAAAAGGACCAAACTTGGGAGATTACTTGATAGGTGGGAAAAGTATGCACCAACTTAAAAGGGAAAGGTGGCCTATAAAAGGACCAAGTACCAACAGTGACAAGCTCATTTGGGATCAACCATGAACTTCAATTTTTTAGACTGCTATTGTTAATGCGGTTTGGTTTGTCACTCGGAAAAATGTTTTCGGACAACTATAAATACAGTTCTGAGTAAATTTTTGTACAATTTTTTGATTCTCAATTAAAACTGTTCTCAGAAAACTAAACCAATCAGACTACTATTTCTCTGGGGCTAAACTTCATATTTCTTCTATGATTCATGATCCATTATTCCTATAAACTTATATAGATATTTATATATTTGTCACGGCACACCTTTAGGAAGATCGAATTGAATCCTTTAACCTTTTACTTTTGGAAGATGTGGAGATACCAATAGGTTAAATCCTTAGTAAACTAGATATATTAATTCAGTTAGTTTCTAATGATTCTTTATATGAGCTGATTAAGGCTAACTTTTCAAACACCCTGGATTAAAATAGGAAGAATGGATCTTGGAATATATATATATACATGAACAACTGAAAGGAAAATATTGAACAATCACCATCACTTGACTATTGGAGTTGATGACTATGCTAACCAATTGATAATAGTCTACCCATATGTTTTAAAAATTTACTATGGAGCAGTTAAATATAGTTTGTGCATATACTCCAGGATAGGTCATAGAAACTGACATTCTTGTTTTTTCTTTGTTTTGTTTTTTTTTGTTATGTTAATGATCTTAGTTCTATATCTATATGTCTTCTTCTTCTTCTTTTCCCAAAAGGTATATATACCACATCTTATGTCTGGTTCTTTTTTCTTCATCATTTAATATCAATTGGTGCATGTGACAGCATGTTGTTTAAGTTTTCATGTCATTGAAGAATCTGATTCATTACATCTATCAGCAGCGGGACCAAAGACACTCAACCAATGAAAAGAAGATCCTTTATATGTCATCATCATCAAATTTTAGCAGAAGACTTGCAAATACTTGGGAGGGAATTGACATAGAGACACTACAAACCAAGACCATATTCATATTCACACAACACAAGCCACATTAATTCCTCATTCACCAGAGCAATCTCAGTAGTTTAAGTGGACAGTGATCCTCAGCAATGTCTCTGCACCATCTGTGACATGCTGACCAGCTGCTATGAGCCCGCGCACTTCTGC
Organism: Cornus controversa; assembly: GCA_026545225.1. Taxonomy (NCBI): domain Eukaryota; kingdom Viridiplantae; phylum Streptophyta; class Magnoliopsida; order Cornales; family Cornaceae; genus Cornus; species Cornus controversa. Next base: position 40,674,634 of record CM048854.1, read on the forward strand.
AAATCCACAAGCATTCTTAAACTTGCCAGTCCCTCCGGTCACTGAGAGGCGTGACATGGCGCTCCCAATCTTGTATATTCCAAAGAAGTTAAGGCTATCACCATATTCCCCTCCTTCCATCACAGCAGTGAATGTCATCATTTGAGTCGTCCCATCTCCAGAGCTCGCGACATAGACCCCTTGTGCTTTCCCCAATGACTGTGATCCCAACTCGGGTGCAGAGGTCAATACATCATCAATGACAGTGATTGTCCCAAAGCCTAGTCCCAAACCATCAGGTCCCAATAGGGTGGCCGCATTATTGCCATTATTGTTGGAATTTCCAGCAAAAATTGTGCCAGCCAAGCCAGTTCCCAATGGGATCCCATTGGCATTAATAGTTGGGATGGCACCATTGGCATTGGGGATGGCTACCCCACCTGCTGGTGGAAGGAAGCCAATAGGCCTAGCGAAGGGCACTTGGCCACTGTAAATGTTGCCTAGCAAGCCGGTGATCGGCCTAGCTGTTGGACTACTGCCCCCAAGTATGTCATGCATGTATAACTCAAGAATTGGTGCTGCTGCTGCTGTTATTGCCGGATCAACAACTGCCACAATTGCTGTCACATGCAGAGCAGCAGCCACAAGCATTGCGAGCAAAAGTGATGATAATTGCTTGAACATATTGAAGTGTGTATATGTGAGAGAGAGAGAGAGAGAGAGATGAAGTTTGCTGGGGTGAGTATGCAAGTTTGCTCATTATATAGTATGCAAATGCTAAGATGGAGTTGTTATTGTGAGACTCGAAGGTAGTGAAGTAGTTGGGAGAAATTTGATCACTCTTTTTTTTTTTTTTTGGCATTATTGGCTATTGATTTTTCTTAAAGGACACGTGGCATGTAGTAAGTGTATTAGATCTGATGTATATTGTGTTTCAATTGGGAGATCATGAACATTGATAGAATCATCACAGCCATCCATTATTTCTCTCTCTCTTTTTTTTTTTTTTTTTGTGGGCAGCTAAATGATTTGTGTATAGTGGCTATGGTGGGCGTCCTTAGTGTAGAGGGTGGAACAAAACCATAAATATAAAAAAATATATATATATTTTTGTCTTTCTAGTGATCATCTTAATATTTTTTGTCAATTCTTCGATATGCATGAACGTCTTATAAATCTATCTTATTGAAACCATTTTGAAGCAAGCAGGCACATTTCTTACACTTTTCGAATCATATATCAACATCAATCGATTGTTCGAAAGTTTTTTCTAATTTCCATTATGATTTCGCATCCATTTTTCTGGAAAAAAATAATACAGCACTCATTTTTATTGCTTTAGATATTAAACAAAATTTGAAGTATTGAGCAGTCTCACAAGTCAAAGTGGCCAATTTACTAAATATTTAAAATCTATTGCTATTTTTTCCACTCATATTGGTGCAATTTTACCCGAAAACAATATTTTACATAAGAACACAACACTAAAATATGGAGTATTTTAGCCAACTTACTGGAGTGGTTCCAACTAATCAAACAAATTATTTTATTGTATAAGTACTATTATTTATTGTTCATATAAAGAAACTTCTTTCTTTTTCCTAAAACAAAAAAAAATCATAACTCTCTCTATATGTATAGCACATATTTACATTATTACTTATTTAAATTAAACTAATTTATTCCTTATGTTTGTATTTTTTTTCCTTCATTAAATAGACGAATTAAGTTTGATTAAACTCATTCATTAAACGCGTCTTACTTTTTTTAAATAATATAGCATGTAAGTTGTTCAAATTGACTCATGAAAATATGTTTAACATATATATTTTTATTTGAATAAGAAAAAGTGATTGTGAATACATGCCTAATAGATTATATAATATTAAAAAGTTTAATATATGACTGGTTGATATTCACTAACTCACTTTAATTAATTAAACAGAAATATAGATGTTGCGAATCTATGAATCAATTTCGTTCATTTTGTATTTATATATTGACAATACTTGACTGTTTACCTATAAATAAAAAGTTTATACTTACCACCATGGCCTAATACTAAAAGAGACAAGTGTTCCTACGTTATCAAATAATTAAAATATTTTTGAGAAATATTGGGGGTAAATTTAACTCCGATAGCTCTCAAATCTTTTATTTTTATTATTTTTTTAATGTAGAGATACGTTTCACTTTAGTATTACACACATGTAAGTATAAATTGCAAATACTGTCCTTATATATCTATATATATATATATATATAGTTATTTATATTTTGCAATTGTGACTCACAAGGGTTGAACGGAACAGAGTTGCTGGAGAGAGAACCATGAATGCCCCTGATCGTTACGAGCGATTTGTTGTCCCCGAGGGCACGAAGAAGTAATCTCTCTCTCTCTCTCTCTCTCTCTCTCTCTCTCTATATATATATATATATATCTATGTTGTTCATCTTCTATGCGCTCACCGTTTTCCCGCTGCAAATGGTAGGGTTTCGTATGAAAGAGACACGAAGATTATAAATGCTGCTTCATTCACAATCGAAAGAGAAGACCACACAATTGGGAACATCCTGCGCATGTACGCACTGATTGCTTCGATAATTTCTCTATGTTTTTATTTGATTCGGATTGCTTAAAACCCTAATCTTATACCCTAGTTGTTGTTTGATAATGCACACAGGCAATTGCACAGGGATGAGAATGTCCTCTTCGCTGGATACAAGCTTCCTCACCCTCTCCAATACAAAATCCTCGTTAGGGTTAGTACTTTCCAATCTCTAATCATCATTGTTATTTGGCGGAGGATGATGTCTGAAAGGGAATGATTTAGGGTTTTAGGTTATTTTTGTTGGTTTAATATAGATGGTCCAAGATGGATGAACATTTATTGAACACGTGATGTTTTACCCTTGGGAAGATGTGGCATACCATTCGAGAGCCCCCATTTTGTTCTAAAAAGCTGCGCCCTTTTAGTTTCTTCTTGTTGTGGTTTCTGGGGGTGGGGGGAGAGAGGGAGTCCAATATGCCTTGTTTAGCAAAATAAGCATAAAGAAGTCGGCTTGGGTTTGTGATACCAAAATTTACTTTTAATTGAAAGTAAAATTTAGAATTGTGTTGTTAAGAGTTTGTGAAGCTGGGTATATGGGATGCTCTCCCCTTTTGGGAGCTCTTCAATGAAATCTTAACAGACAAAAAAAATATAGTTTGTGAAGCTGGAACCAGTGAAAGGTGGGTTTATGTCCCTTTTAATTCATGTTGACATGGCACAGTTTGTTGGTAGTCATTGGTGTAGTGAATTTTATACGGCTGGATGGAATTAAGTCAGACATGTTAATTACAGTGGGCTAACATGTCTTTGACTTTGTTTCCTTATTAGTTTGTGGTTATCGAAGTCAATGAGCTATGTTAGAATATGAAATATGATGTGTCATTTTCACGATGTGGTGTTTTTTAGTTTCACTTGTTTGACGGGGTTTTGCAGATTCACACAACAAGCCAGTCTTCACCAATGCAGGCATATAACCAAGCCATCAATGATCTAGACAAGGAACTTGATCATCTCAAGAATGCTTTTGAGGTGTGACTTCTCTTTCCTGATTATACTTTTGCAACTGTTAAACCTAATGACAAGTATTCTGTATATCATTCTCTCTTCCTCGTCTAAAAGCAAGCTGCTAGATTAAGCATCAGTAACAATAGCTTGGATGCGTAACTTAGAAGCATCAAGTTTTTGCCCTTTTTAAATTTGGGAGAGTTAATAAAAATCCTGTTTTTCTAGTTTTTTTTATTGACAAGAGTGTAGTCTAGAATTGTGAGTAATCTGTTAGAAGCTTGGAATGGTGAAAATAGAACTTAAGTGGGCATTTGGGCTAGAACCATTATGGTTTTATCAATTTTGTTCCGTCGACAAAATTTTAAAATATTATTTCTATTCTTCTGTTTGGCAACATCTTGATGAATTCAACATATGTTTAATGGCTTATACTGCTTCAATCTTAAATGATTATAAATTGTTAATTGTTGGATAACACACTATGAATTGGACTACGCGATTGTTCCATTTGTTGTACTTTGGACTATAATTCTTGATGGTTAACTGACATGGTCAGATAAAAACAAGATTGTTAAACATGTGGCATGGAAAGGATGCATTTTCACTTTCGAGTGATCTTGGTTGTTGTTGTAAATAACACATCATCTTATATCCTACTCATTTCGTGTTTCTAAAACCCCAAATGATTGTACTGTTCTCAATTCAATGTTCTGACTTTGTTGAGATTCTGTTTGTAGGTGGAGGTAGCAAAGCATTCAGGGGGTTACTAATCTACATGGTAGTTTGGGCCAAATGGCGGGTGTGTGTTGTTTCATAGAGCTTTGTAGTGGTGAATTATGATCATCATGACTTTGGTTCTAAATCTGAAGGATGCTTTGGTGTAATTACTTTTTACTTTCAATTACAGGTGGTTTTATTCTAGAATTATTCAAGGAGTTGGCATATCTAAGCAGAATGCATCAAATTAACAACGCCCTAATAAGCTCATAGAGTCCTGGCTTGTCTTATTGGAGGCATTTCTTAGGCAGCTTTTGCTTGGTCCTGAAAAAAGAATGCGTTGAATGGAACCAAATCGAGATTATCTCGACAAATGATTTCCTGAGTCAGTACTATAACACCATTTTGCTAGGTCTTAAAAAGCTTTAGGAATTTCAAAATCTACAATTGAATAAAAGATAAGTTAGTGACCTCTGATGTTCCAACATTATAGCCCCATGACCTGCTTTTTCCTGTGATGAAATATGTTCTTGCTTCGGGTTTTGGAGCTGCACGACATTGAATTAATATTCAACGAGGATGGCTTGTGAACGAGTCTAGGAATCAGTAACGATGAGCAACAGACGCGACCATGTTGCCTGGAATCTCGATTGTAGATGCCTTGTGTGTGTGTGTGTTTTTTTTTTTGTTGGTCTTGTTAAGCAAGACTGTATACAGATTTGGCCCCTAAACCTCCCATATAGGAAGAAGGAGATACCACGTCAGCTAAGTGCATGATTCATTTTTCTTTCTTCTTTCTTAAAGGGAAAATAAGCATTTTTTATATTTATATATATTTGAGAAATTGTTTCTATTTCTTGAATGATTTCATTTCTAAAATGTGAAGAGATAAACTAATTTTGCATTTGAAAGCATGCTTTTAATTTAAAATCCGAACTAACCATCTAACCCCAAAATTAATTTACATGTTTAAGTTTTCAAGAAGGAACATTTAAAATGAGATGGAGGGAGTAGTTTTATTTTAAAATTGTGTTTGGATTAAGATTTTTTTTTTTACCTGATCCCGATATGTGTAGGGCTTGGACAAATGCATCGGACAATTCAAACTTAATTGGAAATCTGACTTAAAATAATAACAATATGTTAAAATAATAATAACACTAATCAATATAAATGAAGTCGACTTAAAATAATAATAATAATATGTTAAAATACTAATAACACTAATTAATATAAATGAAGTTGACTTAAAATAATAACATGTTAAAATACTAATAACACTAATCAATATAAATGTGTCGGGCAATTTAAACTTAATTGGAAGTCGACTTAAAATAATAACAATATGTTAAAATAATAATAACACTAATCAATATAAATGAAGTCGACTTAAAATAATAATAATATGTTAAAATACTAATAACACTAATTAATATAAATGAAGTTGACTTAAAATAAGAACATGTTAAAATACTAATAACACTAATCAATATAAATGTGTCGGGCAATTTAAACTTAATTGGAAGTCGACTTAAAATAATAACAATATGTTAAAATACTAATAACACTAATTAATCAGACTACGGAACGACAGTCGGACAATAATAAAATGGTAAGACATGAATATGTCAAAAAATAATACTATAATATATTATTTTTATATATATAAATAATATCTTTTGGTTATTTTATTAATATAATCGTGAATAAAAATCACTAATTTTAAGTTTTGAATTAGATGTTTGTTTTTTTGTTTTGTTAAATTTTATATTATTTTTTTAATTAATCCATAATATATTTTAAATTGCATTGAATTCTATTACTTAAAAAAAAATTACAAAACTACCCTGTTGTGTCTTCAATGTGCCCAAAACGTGTCATTGTCGTGGTGTCATTGTCCCTAATTTTCAAATATTAGGGGACTTCTAACCGTGTCTGACATGTGTTTGGACTATGTCCACACGTCTATCACATGTTCAAGTGTTTGAGATCACCACGAGCCCCTAAGTGAAGTGTTCGTCCAGATTATAATCAACCTGACAAACAAGTACTTGATTTGGGCTTACGAAAAAAAGAAGAAAAACTGCTTCTATTGAATTCGTTAAGTTGAAGTTGGGTTAAGTTGGGCTCAGGTGGGCCTCTCAACTAGAAGTGCACACGGTTAGGTTTAGTTCCAAAATATCTCAGATCGTACGGATCGATTTTATTAAACCATAAAACCGAACCAAACCGTTTCAAGTATAAAACCGAATCGTGATGAAACGGTTCGGTTTGATTCTAACTACGGTTTTATTATCAATTTTTTTTTTTTTTGTGTATAAAAAGGCAAAAAAAACATCATAGTTTAAAAAATTGCTAATACTACTTGTGAATCCACATGAGCATATGCATAATATCATATATTTTATAAATTTATATATATATAATTAAACAGTTCGGTTTGGTTCGATCCGATTCTCATGGAGACGAAACTGTAACTGAACCAAAAAATTACGGATTGAAGTTTTTAAAATCATGAACGAATCAAATCGTAAAAAATCAAATCATTTTATCCAATTCAATTCGGCTAAATTTGGGCAAATTTTTGTGCACCCTGCTCTCAACCGTCCCAACCTTTCTGAGTTCGGACCCCTGGATGAAATGATCATGGGAATTGCTCAAACAATCACCCTGCAGTTGCAACAGTATATCCTTACATTCATCAATGTCGTTTGTCGCATTTAAGTTTTGATTCAATATAATGGGCTGATCTTGGGCCTGATCTCAAATTTTTATATGGGCCATGCTCCATGCTTTCGTGGTTTGGCAAGTTGAAGATTTATGCGCTTGTTGGTCTTGATTCTTAGGGCTCTAGAAGTATTCGTGGCGGGAAGGTGCTCTAAAATATAGTGGTGGCAAGTCAAGATCAACCACCCAATTTTCCAGATAATAATGTCATTCCTTGAAGATTTTCAAGCTAGTAAGTTATTCTCTCCCCGAAAACAAATATATATATACACACACATACGTACACTCATGCATATATATGTGTGTGTTTGTTTCTGGACTTTCGTATTGAAGGCCCGATGCTTACATTTGAAGGTTTTCTTAGAATCCTATCTAATCTGAAAGTGACGACAGCAGTTGAATTTTGAAAATTCCTCAATCAATTGAATGCTTTTATGAATTTATCGTCATCATTGCGTAAAATATGGTTCTTTATCATGTGATAATAGAGAGGAAGAGAGCTGGAGATAGTTTTTTAGATGGAGGGTTCCAATTCATTGAGAACTATTGATTCATTTTCAAATGTTATAACCTAATGTTGGCTGTTTTTACTGAAATTGGGATGTTCTTTTATGAATTTGTTTACGGGGTGCTTGAAAAACCTTCCTTTTCTGAAAGGATGATGCCTTTCGCCCCTAAATTGGCATAAACCTGCAAGATGATGCACATATCCAGCTGAGTCTAAGAGTTTTCGTATCCGTTTAAGATGTCTTAATGGAACAAGACCTTTATGTAACCAGGGAATTAATGTAGGCGATAATGCCCTCAGAACAACTCAGGTTCCATTTGTAGTAAATCTATATATATACACAAATATATTTATAATTGCACCCTGTGTCTAGGGTGGGGGCTTGGCAAGGACATTTATGGTGGGTTAAGTGCTATATGCATATTGATGATATGTTTGTTTTATAATAAGTTACCTGAGGGGTTCAAGTCTGAAAAATTACCTGTTAAATTATATGGAACATTTTCGTTAATGGTAGTGAGATTACTTGTACTATTTAATGTCCACTTGGGTGATGTTTGGAAGTCACTAAGTTGCCTGCTTTTGTTCAGATTTGGAATCACTGCCTAATATACTGCAAAGGAAGTACGCGTTGTTGCGTGACTTAGATAAAAGCTTACAAGGTATGTTACCATTTATAAGGATTATTTAGCCAATTAGCCCATTCTAACACTACTCTTTCATATTCTTTCTTATTATAGAAATGAATTTGTATTCACCATGCCAAATGTGTGTTCTTCTTTTTGGTGATGGAACTAAAATCAACTTATTTTTCTTGTGTAGTTTGAGCATTTTCCGATGTTTTTCGTTTTTGATATACTAATTTTTACACACGGTGTTGGAAATCTTCATCAGTTGTTTTTGGTGAAGTTTGTGTCATGGATTTGGAGTGTGGTTCTTACCATTGCTCAAATAAGTGAATGCACAAATGAAATGGTTACAAATCAAGTTTATACTTTAAGCACCATTTAGCTCGGTTTGGTACAAATGCAAAGTTTTATTCTCCTTTATAAAACAACATGAACTTATGGCAGATGCATAATTAAATCAATGAAAAATACCGAGAAAAAGATGAAGATTCAACCAAGCGCGATGACTGACGGATAGCATGTGGGCATCAAGTTAGATTTTAATGATTTCACATTCACATTCTTTCCATCTGGGAGTTCTCAGTTCCAATCTAAAAACCAATCAGCATTTTTTTTATCCGGTTCTTTCTAAATGATTCGGGAAGAAAAGTTGGGTGTATAAAAGTCTTCATGGAGTTTCCAAGCTTGTAACAAGTGAAACAGTGGTTGAGTTTGTACTACATTTTATTTTAATGATTTTGTGAGCATGTTTGATAATTCTGTTTTCTTTACCTTTTTTTTCTTCCTCCTACCATATTCTTTTGGCTATCCCATAGGCTTATGTTGTCATAGATGAACCTTATAGAGGAACTTTATCATTTTTTGATATGGGAGGTGATATTATTTATACTAATTTCCATACATCAAATGGTATTTCTATCTATTGTTGGTATATTCCTCTGTTTTGTACTAACATTCTTGTATGAATCAGTAAACTCTTATAAGTTTGTATGTGTGTGTTTTTTGTATCCTTTTCCTTTGCTTTGCTGCAGAAATGTTGAGGCACTTTTTGTTACCTATATTTATTTTGAGCGCACTTTTTGTTTGTATCCTTTTCCTTTGCTTTGCTGCAGAAATGTTGAGCGCACTTTTTTTTACCTATATTTATGAACAGACATACAAAGGCAAAATGAACAACATTGCGAACAAGAAGTAGAGGATATTAAGCAGGGAATTAAGGCCGGTAACATTACACCAAATGCTTCACTTATTAAATTCTCAGACGAGGCACTTGATGAACAAAAGCATGCCATGAGAATTGCTGATGAGAAGGTTGCCTTGGCTGTTCAGGCGTATGATTTGGTAAGAAACATGGCAATTCCATCTTCCTCTCTATGCAAAATAACTGCATGATTTATTTTATCGCTTGAATATATTATCTGCATTGACTGTGATTAATATGTGGTTGTTCTGTATTTTCTGGTCCTTTTTTTTTGTAATTGTTCTTGTTCGCTGATAGCTAGAGGCTGAAATATCTTAGTGATGCTGTTGTTGCACAATTTTCTACTTGTGAAATTTCCACCTCTCTCTCTCTCTCTTGTGCGCCATTTTTCATTATAATCTGCAATTTTTTCTGCGAGGACTGCCACAGAGCTATTTTTTTGATAAATGTGCCATAGAGCTATTTTTGGTGCTGATTTGCGGCTGCTATGTTTTTTTTTCCACTTATTTTTCCCAGGCAGGGTGCATCTTAATATCTCATGGAAATTTTTGATCAATTGAATTCATTTTGCACCTCTCTCTCTCTCACTCCCTCTCTCTCTTTGTGATCATGTTAAAAATATTATGCATATATAGTTGAAAATATGAGTCTTTATCACTGGTTCCTTTGTAATGATATGCATATTATTCTACTTTCCTTTTTTTCTCATGATCTGGGACTGAATATCTCAATACTACATTCAATGTGTAGAATATGCTTCAAATAAGATCCACATAAAAATTGCAATATCCTAAGGATTTGAATTGATGTTTTCCCATTGTTTAATTTCTTTAACTCGGTGTGTACATTGTAATTATGCAATAGGTAGATGCTCACGTTCAACAACTTGATCAATATTTGAGGAAATTTGATGAAGAACTTCGCCGCGGTATTTTTCTTTTATCTTCATTTTTTAATATGCTTGTATGGTTTGGAATACAGTTTGGCGGGCTTAATGTTTGCTTGACCGCAGAAATATTTTTACTGTTGTTTTGTGGATCCCCCTAATTTGATGTTGCATTTTGACTTGCGGCAGAAAGAGATAGTGTTACTGCAACTGGTTTGCCTGCTCAAAACCTTGATGGTAATGTGAAATCTGGAAGGGGCAGTGATAGTAGCAAAGGAGGGCGTAAGAAGTAATTACCTTAGCTTTATTTGGAGTTTCAAAATTCCTTGTTTGGTTTATTTAGAATTCACATGTATAGACCACTGAGGCCTGTAATCATGATTATCCTTTTATCTTGGAAGCTTTTATGCCCTCTGATAAAATTACTTTATGGTTCAGGTTTATAAGGTTTCATGTAGCACTGAGATTGTTGGACCCACAACTTTCTATCCTCCCTCCTGAGAAGAGTGTATATGAAGATTAAATTGGATAAATGAAAACATCTTGGAAGATTAGAGGAGATTTCCTCCAACTTAAAGAAGAAAAAACTACAAAAAAGAAAAAGGAATTTAGAAAGAGTATGAGGGCCATCTGGCAGAACAAAGGCTAAGGGGGTAGAAGGCCCAATGAACAAGGTGACTCTTCCTTTAGGTAGAAGACCCTCTTGCTTAGCTAATATGGGGGATCAAGTGAAAGCATGTCAACTGCTCTTGACAGGTCAATGAAATTAGTGGTTGACTGATATTTAAAGCGGGAGGAATAGCAAAATTTTGAAATGAGGAGAGTAAGGAACGCAAAGTTCCTGCCCATAATCTAAAGTTCCTGCTCATAAATAAGTAGAAAACATGATGATTGGCACCCTTGTCGTCTGTTTTTCATGCTTGTCACTAATTCCAAATGTTAGTGGTCACTTAATGTTTTTCACTTGATTTTGATTATCAATTAAATCAGTAGAGTTTTTGTTCTATCACTGTTTGAGTTTCTGACTATTACTTGCTTCTCTAATTGGATTCTATTTATTATCTCACTATAAGTTGTAGTTGTTATTTGCATGAATTGATGAAGTTCTATTTATAGAATCTATACCCTTTTTCTTTTTGCTTTCAATAAGGAATATATAACTGTGATCATCTATTCTTGATATTGTCATCATGTCTATTTTATAAACCTTCTGTAATGAGTGAAAACAATTAGATGGATTTTGCGATCTTTATTGGGATAGTAAATATGTTTATTTCGTTTGAAGCAAATAAAGAGAATAACAAATAGGAAGTTTTCTTTCTCTTCCTCCAGTTATTATGTTGATGGGCTTTAGATTTCAGAGTTGGAGAGAGGCAAGAGAAAGTAGGGAGAATAAGTCGTCCTCTCACCCTTCTGTTGGTCTTCAAAAAGTTCTTTTGGCATTTATAAATTATAGGAGTACGGGAGTATAGAGTACTGATGGTGATATCGCCAATTCATAGAAAAAATTCATGAGCAAAGTGAAGCACGCTGAGCTCGTAATGTGGCAATCAGATGTCCCATACATTTTGTCTCGCTTTGTCTATGACTGATCAAGGTATAAACTGGAGAAAACACATATTGGTGAACTCTCGGTTTCAGGCCAGATTCCCACAAAAACTAGTAATCAAAGGGTTTTTGATTTCTTTTTCTTCTCTGTCTTGCAATTATATCAGTATTTGCTTCCTGAAATTGAGCTTCTAACTGTTTTTTATTTATTTATTATTATTTAAATTGGTTCTTTTTTAGTTTGAATTTTCAAAGTGGTTAGAAGCATAATCAAAATGGAACATTAAGGTTCACTTTCTGTACCATCATTAATTGCAGTTCATTAGTACTTTTCTGGTCAACTTTTGATGATCTTGCTGGATGTTCTGTCCATTTCAGCAACAAACTAGTGGCAGTAACCCAGGTGATCGCCTGTCAGCAACCAACCAGTGACTTTTATTGGAGAGAGAGGGAAAGAGAGCTAACTTTGCATTGGCATCTAGGCTGAGTCTCGGGTGAGAGTCGGGAGACACAAGAATATGCTACGGCCCTAAAAAAATTTCCTAAAAACAAAAAAAAAAAAAGGAGGGGAAAACAATTTGAAATGATGAAAAGAACACAGTGATGTCATAAAATGGGGAAAATATGTATATATATAGTATATATACCATTCCTGATCCAAGTAGTTGGGAAAGATGCTTTATTGAGTTGAAGTAATTGGAAAAAGACTTCGTTGAGTTGAGTTGAAGTAGCTGGAAAAAGACTTCGTTGAGTTGAGTTCAGTATAGTATACATAACATTGTTAAATGGTGAAGTACACATAACATTGTTAAATGGTGAACATGGGAACCATGATAAGATTAAATACTACTTGGCTATTAAATATTCTATACGTTTCTCATATATATTTGCATTCATATACACCTACATCAAACAAACATGCAGATATGAATATTGTGGAATCAGCTTAACAAAGACAAATTCAACATCATCCTGATCTGTCTCTCATCTTCAGCATCTCCAACCTTGAAAATCTTAAAAAGAAAAAGCTTCTAGGAATTTTAAATCAAAGATTCAAAGCCTAATTTATTCAAATGAGACACTCATTTCATAGATCCACGGAGTATTCACATCAGCAAAAGGTGAGTTTTGTGGTTCACAATGACTCCCTTCTCCTGGCTAATGAGATGGCTCAGTTTTTCTAGTTGAGTGGACCTTTTGCACCTTGCAATATTATCACATCTTGGGCAAGGCAAGTTTATCAGTATCCCCTTACAGTTTTTTTGCATATTGGTATATTTGGTCAAAATAACTTCTTTGCTCCCAGTGAAACTGATTTGAATTGAGCATCTGATCTGAATCTGGTCCAAGATTTTGGATCATGAGCTGTGGTTAAGCCCCCTTTTGCTGTACCCTGTCTTCTTCCTGAGCTAGCCATGCAATATCTTATCAAATAAGACAAGAAAGGAAAATAATAAGAATTGTATGGAATTCAAACTTTGCTGCATCATCCAATAGAGTGCTCCTACAGTCTCACGAGAAGACTGTAAGAGAGAGGGTTAAAGTGTGGCAAGAGATTCTGTTAAAGTTCACTTTAGATGTTGCTCATCCTTTGGATATGTTTAAAATTTGTGATTAAGGCTGAAATAGATTCTAGATTAGCCTGGTTTTTGCATGTTCCATTCCATAAGGAAACCAAAACACGCACCAAAATAGATGTGGCAGCTTTGTTTAGATCTCTCCATGATCACTTCCTCTCAGGTTTGTCAACTCTTGTTTTCCCCTTTTGCTTATCCAATAACCACCTCAACACGCTTCAACAATTCTTCTTCTTTGCCTAGGCTTTGTCAAGTCTTGTTTACCCTTTTTGTTTGTCCAATGCCCACACCAGCCTCATTACCTTTATACTGCCTTTGATTTATCAAATTTATGATCTACAGTTTAGACCAATATTTAGACTCCAAAGGCAAGTTAGATGAATTTTTGCTAATTAGTTTTCTATTTTGGACAAGTTTGAGGATCATGTGCTTGGTAACTGAAGATTTTTGTTTTATGCTCTCTGGTAACTACGTCATTTTCAATTCCTGGCTTTTCACTTTTATTATGGTGCGAATTTTGCATTATTTGCAAGAACACCAATACGCTCTTTTCAGTGGAGTTTCGAAGTTTGGAGGATAAATCTAATGAGGGGGGATTAAGTAGCCCCCAATGCACTGAAAGGAGAGGATGAAACCAGCAGCAACATAAAGCACTTAAATCTTATAGAAAAATTGTACTATTAGAAAGAATACACAATTTGTTGAGCATTATTTCTTTCTAAAGAGTTGCTTTTACGGCTTTGCTTGTCTAGGTTGACATTGCCATATATATTGTCTTGGGAGCCGGCTTTAATAGCTGAAGCATTGCATTGCAACAAAAATCTGGGCTCGTTTATGAAGTTCCCTAACCAGTCCCTACTGACTGATCAAACAAATGAGACTTAAGTTCATTAGTATAATTGATTCCATATTTCTTTGATTTTTTTGCTTTAATATCCTGAATTTGTCAAATCTCAGTATTATCTGGATTTAAAATATCTGAAATCTTTAATGGTGAATGATTATCGTAACCTGATTTTGTTGCTATATAGGTTTAAGTAGCATAACAAGTGATTGAAATCTTTTAAACATATGGATTCTTAAAATCTGAAATATGACTGTGATTATGAAAACCTGAGTTTGTTACTTTGTAGCTGAAAAGGCAGATTTACACGCAAATATAATATACATTTTATGTTTCTGCACTCTGTTAGTTGATAGCAATTATATTCTCTTGAATTGGTTGAAGAATATGATAGATATGAGATTTAAAATACCTATATATGCAGGACACGCCTCGCGGCAGCGGCAACCGCAGTTGCAAATCCGACCAGTTTGGATTTAGACCTACCAGTGGACCCTAATGAACCCACATACTGTTTCTGCAACCAAGTGAGCTACGGGGAGATGGTTGCGTGCGACAATCCTGATGTATGTATTTAAGTAGTAAAAGTTTCTTTTTTTCTTTTGGCTGTATATAAGGTTGTGATCTGATGAAAGCGTCTGCTCATTTTCAACAGTGCAAGATAGAATGGTTCCATTTTGGCTGTGTTGGTCTGAAAGAACAACCCAAGGGAAAATGGTATTGTTCAGATTGTGCTGGAAATAAAAAGCGTCGGAAAGGAAAATGATGTGAAACATATGCTTCATGAACCTGTAAAATATAGATTTACTCAGCCCTACTCTGAAAGTTACTCAATGTTGGCACCATATGAGTTGTAGAAAAAAGCTCTTCCGAACCTTTTTTGGAAAATAACTATGAATTTTTTCAGTTAATATAATCTCTTAATGTTTTTTGTATTGGTTTGTCTAATTGGATCCTGTACTAGTGTGGTAAAGGGTGTTTTGTGGAAGTTGGAGTTCATCAACAGAACATGGGCATGGATGGTATGAATTTTTTTTTAACGGCATTGCCTAATTAATAATAATCTTGGCAGACTATTTCTAATTTAGTAGGCAAAGATGGCTCACCCCTTTGTCTGTAATCATCATCTCCAGCCTATACAACCTGTATTGTTTATGCTTCATTCTGTTGGATGAAACATCTCTATGTAAACAAGTTGGACCTCTTAAAAGCTTCTGAATATTTTTTTTTTTTATAGATCTATGCATTCTGAAATATCACTGAGCCACATGAGTTTTTGGTATGGTACCTCCTTATCATTATTAAAGCATTCCATTACCATTTTACTTCAAATCTGTTTTCTTCCTAGTTATTTTGGGTAATGGGCATGTCTTTTGAGTGAATCACAAGTGAAGAGTCTCGTGAAGTGGATTTGAATGATGCATTTAACAGAAGTTTCAGGTGCAGATGGAGCTGAGCTTCCCATCTCGGCATTGAGATGGATTGACTTTCTACACATGTTTGCTTTTGTCCATTTGTATTAGTAGCATAATAGTTGCATGATACAAAAGCATACATGTATAGCATAAAAAAATGTAACCTAACCTTGTGCGGTGAGGGAGAGAGAGAGAGAGGCTAAAATGGTTGAGAATTCCTAATGATTTTGGATTTGAAATAGGGGAGAGATGTTTACATGATTTATTTCTTTTTAAATTCTAAAAATTAAGAAATTCATTGCCAACTCCGAGAGATAGCCTAATGATAAAAACTCTCATCACCACACATTGCTTGACACCACTATTTTTAAAAAAAAATTGACTTAAAATATTTTTTGAAAATTTTTGGTATTTGATAGCATCAATCAAACTAGTTATTTAATATTTTACGAATCGACTTACTCAATTCAAATATTTTGGAGTAAAAATATTTTACAAGTATTGCATATTTTTAAAAAAAAAAATGCAATCAAATAGAAAAAAATTTAAAAATATTTTAAGTAGGAATGTCAGATTTATATCAAATCTATAGTTCATAGTAATTATAAAAGTGGGCTAACAAAGTAGAAAGATGCATCATGTTTTAAGACCATTTAGATCTCTGTTTGCCTTCTTTGAATTCATGAATGATATTGGGGAGTACGGAGTAGTTAAGAGACAATCAACAATAGTATTAAGAGACTGTTATTTTAGTAATAATAGTTTAATACTAATACGATACTATATTAAATTCCGAAAAAAAAAATATATGATACTATATTGAAACCAGAAATAGTACCATATACCAGTAGTAGTGGTTTAATAACCCGCCTGTGAACCAGACAAGTGTCACCTGCGTTGCCTGATTCTATAAACACACGTGTATTCTCCCAATTGGGTTTCTCTCACATAGCCAAACTCTCTCTCTAGAGTCATTTCGCAGTTCCTCACACAATCGGAGAATCTGAGAGAAGAAGAAGAAAGAAGGAAGATGACGGAGGCGATGATAAGGAATAAGCCGGGGATGGCGAGCGTGAAGGACATGCCGATCCTCCAGGACGGTCCGCCGCCGGGCGGTTTTCCGCCGGTACGGTTCGCTCGCCGGATCCCTAATACGGGTCCGAGTGCCGTCGCCATTTTTCTCACTGCTCTCGGCGCTTTCTCTTGGGGGATGTACGAGGTGGGAAAAGGCAACAAGATCCGAAGGTCAGATTTTCTCCATTATTGTCTTCTTCATGATTCAGTTCGTTTTTCTCTCTCTACCTTTATTTGTAGAAATATAAATGGATACAGTGATACATAGTGGGTCTTGATGTGGGAATTTCTTTGATTTTTGTTATGGTGAAGATGACGATTATTGATGATTGAATTTTACTGATTATTTACCTATATATATATATATATATTAAACGTGTGGAAAAATGAAAATCTTGGAGGTGTTGCTGATTTGAGCTGAATATCTTATTGGGTTCCCATGTTTTTGCATCAGTTATGAATATATTGACTACTCTGGTAATAGTGCCTGCATGTTTTCATCTCAATTAAGCAAATATTGGCTCTAAATTTAGAATGTTGGGCTCAAATGTTTGGAGCCTCAGCTTGTCATCTATATGTCTGAAAAAAATGGGGTGATTGAGGGGGTTAGGTCTTTAGGATTGGGGTGTGCAGGTTGTGACTGTAGAACCCACCATGTTTGATAGAGTTCATTGTACAAATGATATCTTCAGAAGATGTTTGTAGGGAATTGAGGCTTGGCTGGAAAGAGGAAGCCTGGTACAGGAATGAGGATATAGAGTTTGTAATCAGAAAAATGAGGAGACCTAAGAAGCACGGATGCTTCTACGAAGGTACCGTGTCCATGTCGGACATTGACACTTCATGGACACTCCTGAACACCTGTCCGACATTTCATGGCTGTGTCCATAATTTAAAAATAATTTTTATTATTTCGGACACTTGGTCGATACATCTTGAACACTTGGTCGACACATTCGGACACTTGTTCAACACATCTTTTAACTTGTGTATAGAAATTATAAATTAATTAAGGTCTATATTTGTCTTACCCAATAGATATATAAATAAAAATTTATATTTATAGTAGCTGTGTTCACACCGTGTCCTACATTTTTAAAATTTGACATGTCGACGCCTTCGTGTCAGTGTCCATGCTTCTTAGGTCCTGTCTATACAATGTGGCACCTTTGGCAGAAAATAATTATACATGGACTGAGATGCTTAATTCGTGTTCATTAAAATTACTAATACAGAGATTAAAAGGTGGTAGAAGGGGAAAAGGGATGGAAGTGTGTGGTTTGAATTTTTAGTGCTAAACAAAAAAGCTCGGTAATGCAAAATTCAATCTTCATGTCAATATGAAATCATAATTAGTGAATGTCAATATAATATCGATTTCTTCCTTTTTCACTTGTGTTCAAATCGAGCTCTGTTGCTTCATGAATGTAAAAAATTTCATCTTTTGTAACTTTGCTCTAAACGGTGAACTTTCCGAAAAGTTTTTTCAGTCTGTCTATATTTGCAAATATTTTGCTTGAAATTATCTGGTTAGAGGATTGATGGTAGTCGACATTCATAGATTTAACTTATGTAATGCTGATAATTCTAGGTGATTATTGGCTTGTTACAACCTAGAATGGGTATGAAATCTGTGCTTGGAACTGTTTATTTGGGATGTTGGTGTGTGAGCCCCTAAACAATGTTATCAAAAATGTTGAAAGAGTGGTTGTGATTTCAAATGTATTACATGAGTAAAGTTAGGAAGAATGATATGGTCCACATTGATAGCGTTAGTAGGGATGGATATGAAAACATGTGGCTTGACTGAGGTTATGACTTGGGATAGAGCAAGATGGAAAGATAAGATTCATGTAGCAGACCCCAAGTAGTTGGGGGAAGATTTTGTTGAGTTGAGTACATGAGTTCGAAATACTTCTACGAAGGCTCATATTGGATGGATCAAAGGGGTTGGTTACTTGGATCTGAAATTAGGTTTGTAGTTTTGTTCTCTTATGGGTGAAGTTAAGAAAGCAGTGCAACAAGTTTCTAACAAATGATTATATTTTTCGGTACACAAATAATGAATACTGAATGAAGGTTGCTGCTAGGTGTATGGGTTCCTATGACCGATGACTTTTTCTTCTTGTAGTCTTTCGCCATCTTTTATTTGGTTGTACTTGTTGTATCTTTATATTTTCTTTTGATCATCTATGGTCATGTGTCCTGGTATATAATATTCTCTGCATTTAAATATTACCAATAATTAGGCCCTATACATCCAATGTTTCTTCTGTGTTGAAACACACTATATTGATGTAATTGAAAAATGTACTTCTGGGGTAAGAATACTGCATAGCGTAGCTGATCGTTTAGGCAACTTAAATGGGACAAAGGAAGTGAGGAATTGTGGATTTATTAATATAAAGCTAACACAAGATTCCTCTCTGTGGAAATGGGATCATGGAGCTAATGACTTTCAATTTACTTGTGAAATTGGGTTACAGCATTTAAAAGGTATCATATTTGCTTGGGTGTTATAGTTGTTACCTATATAATTGGATTTAATTGAGTTTCACGTAAGGGTTGACCGTAGAATGATAATATTCCACTGAAAGTTTGCTACCATTGGGGGATCAAGCAATAGCATATCAAATTGGATGGCTAATCAACACGTGTGAATGATAGAGCATTAGCTTACTGGGAATATATTATGTTGGGTCTCAATTAGTGAAATATAAGATGACCAAGAAGAGTGGGTGATTAACTAATGATTGGTTTGGTCAAAAGGAAGAGAGAGCTGATAATTTTAGCTCAATGACTAATCAAAAATTAGCACAATGTTAAGCCTTAGCGTACCAGGAAGCATTTGTTGAAACATAAGAAGACCAGAAGGGGAAGGAGTGGGGATCCCCTTTAAAGAAAAGGGGAAATTTTTGCCTATAATTTTTTTTTTGGAAAAATTACACTCACCTCCCCTGTAAATAGGCTAAATAACAGAGACCTCCCCTATGTTTTCAAACCTCCCCTGTACTATTTTTTGACAATTATACCCCTGTACAATTTTTTTTTAATTAAAAAAAATCTTTTTTTTTGGCAAGTAAGATTGGAATAGATTAAAGAAGCAAAGTTACATGATTATAAGGGGTATATATCATGTGAAAATCTGAGAAAAAATATGATTATGTAAAAATTCTAAGGGTATTTTAGAAATTTTTATGTGATTTTTGTACATGAAAAACTGACAGGAGAGGTTAGTGTTACAAAAACCTGCTGATAGGGGAGACCAATGTTATTTTTGAAAACACAGGGGAGGGGAGGTCTCTGTTATTTAGCTTATATACAAGGGACATGGGAAAAAGGACTTGTGTAATTTACTCAATATGGTGTCAGTAGGAATCTGATGTAACAGGGACTTCTCATGACAACCTAAATTATGGTGGCCCATCTTCATGAATTTTTTTTTTTCCTGATATGAAGCTGAGTTATAGAAACTAATTTCTCTCTTCTGGTAGGAGAAGTAAAAGCTTCCTAATGTGTGATGCAATTTTTATCTTAGATTTGGTTATGATATTATCAAGTCAGATTTTGATGCATGACAAGTAATACACCCTAGTATATATGTGCCTAATGCTCCGAGTGTAAAGGTATAAAAGAATGTCATTTAGTATATGCGTATGCCTAATATTGCTAGTTTGTCATTGTTGTTAATATTATACCTTTATTTATTAGCCCCTTTTCTCTGCTGTTATTCTACAATCGTTATTGCCACTGTGGCTCATGCTCTTCATAAGCTCTTGCGTTATGAAAAAAGAAATCTCTGGTAGTTTAGCTTTAAATTAATGATAATTGAGGGCCGAAGGTGCCTAATTTTGATTAGTATAAAAAAAGAATTATGGAAAATAATCATTGATATATAATATGCTGATGATATATGTAGGGCACTAAAGGAAGAAAAATATGCTGCTCGCAGAGCTATCCTGCCCATCCTTCAAGCTGAAGAGGATGAAAGGTAAACTAACACTCATTTTCAGCAGTCCTATCCGTCCTGCCCTTCTCTTGGTTCTTTGCCTTCGCAAAAAACTGAACATTTCCTCCTTTCTTTCGTTAGATTTGTCAAAGAATGGAAGAAGTATCTTGAGGAAGAGGCTAAAATAATGAAGGACGTGCCTGGTTGGAAAGTTGGTGAAAGTGTTTACCACTCTGGGAGATGGATGCCTCCTGCAACCGGTGAACTACGTCCTGAAGTCTGGTAGGACATCAGTGGTGTTTCTGTCATTTCTTTTGGGTGCATTTTAATTGTCAGGAGCTCGTCTTCCTCGCCAGGCGAGTTTCTTCTAGGGGAATAAGCATGTACTGAAGGATCTTTCTACATGCGTTTTACTTGTTACATCAAAGTTGGGGACTTCTAAGACTTTGTTAGTTCCACCGTTTGTTGCAATTAGTGGAGATGCATCCACTGGACTTTTAAGACCTTTTTATGTTACTTCACTTTTTAGGCTTATCGAATCATGCAAGTGCATTTGATGAAAATGTGAAAGGTTTCATCTATTTTATGGCAATTTCTGTTCCTGTGGATCTCTTTTTTTGTTTAAAGCATTCTATTTCAAGTGATCGCAATTGTATGTGCTTGAATTATAATTAGATTAAGTGTAGCTTATTAGTTACTATTAATTAATTTGGAAATACTGAGTTTATTACTTGTGAATAATTACCAATTAGACCAAGTGAACCTTGGTGAGATTTGATACATGTCTAAGTGGATTATTTCAAATTATGAAGAGTTAGAGAGACCCTAAGTCCCCTAGGATTTGAACTACATGTTATTGTTACCAAAATAATAATAGAAAAGACATGTCTCTAGTTAAAAAAATTTGGAGCTGTTTCTATGCAAACAAACAGGGAATCTGCAAAAGTGTCTTCATCTGATCTCATCTAACCTCATGTATGTGTCCTGTGAATTGAAATATGTCAAGTCGCATCTGAAATCAAACAATACCTTTATATGTAGTGTGCGTTATGATAGGATAGATTAAAATTTTCACGTTGTTGAGTAGTGTAAACTTTTTCTTAAGGAGAATATTTTGATTTTGATGAAGACTGACAATCTGTTCACTTGAAAGAATGAGTCACTTGAAACAACGAGTCAAGTGGAAAGACATTAAATGGTCTCATTTAAAGGCAGTTTCTTCTTGAAAAAAAAAAAAGAAAAAAAAGAAGTCTTTTCTCCAACTATTTGGAATTGACTTTCATTCTGCTCTAAGAACACACATTCCATTTCTTGGTGTGCAATATTGATGATGAAATGGTGATTCCAAGTCATTATCTAATTCTCTCAAGTAATGGAATAGTCATTCCATTCTCACTTAAAGATAACCGGAAAAAAAAAAATTCCAGATCTCTCACATCACACAAGAAATTTATGTGAAATGCTCCAAGAAGTCCTTCCACTACCTTCCTCCTCCGTCTTCCTCCACCGTCTCTCATCTCCAAGTGGTTGAAAACCTCCCTCTGCCTCAGCTTCTCCCCTCAGAGTTTCACTCTTGCAACTCTCTTCCATCCTCTCTCACTACCCTTATTTGTCTTTTCTCTCTCTCTCACCACCGTCGCCGCCGATGGAGACCGCGCTGACACCTCGACTTTATTCAATCACCTTCTTCTATCCAATTGTAGTAATTTATACTTTACTTTTGTTCTAATTTCTTATCTATATATATACACACAGGTCTATTTCAAATGAAAAGTTTATAGATTTTTTTAAGAATCAATTGTTCCAGATGGAAAGTTTATAAATTCTTTTCATCATGTATAGCTATGTATATAGGTGTTATAGAGTCAATTGTTTTAGCTTGTGCCATTTAAAGCAATTTTTTGGTCTTTCTTTTTGTGAATGTTATTGATTTTTTTAAATGTATAAAATAGTTGTGTATTATTGGTATTTTGGAGGAAATTTATTCAATTCTAAATTTTAAGATGATCCAACCAAATATCGGAATGATAATCATACCATTCTAGCATCATTTCATATTTGAAACTATACATTGAAATGAGAATGATCATTTCATTTCATTCACATTCTCATTCTATTTTATTCCCTCCACTTTCAGAAGAATTCGGTGTGAAACTTTTTGGTATGATACCGTAAATAGACTTTGTGACGTGTTTGAATAAGATAAATGATAATAATAAGACACATTATTTTTTAAAATTCAATGTTTCCATCTAACATAGAGCAGTGGGGCTCATGTTTATTCTTGTGGATTTCACTCCCTTATGCCTACTAGCAATGAAATACAATATCTTGTAGTTAATATAGCATAACTCAAAAGAACAAATGATTGATCTTCATGATCTCCCTTGCTGGCATATTAGAGAATTTTCTGGTATAAAATCTCCAAGAGGGTATTTGTGATTGTTGACAGGAGTAGTTTGCCTTGCACTTAGAATGACAAGCTCAATTAGATTTGTGAACAAAGCCAAGCTTAAATAAGAAAAATTTAGAGTCTGTATGGTTCAATTGTCTAAAAACTGTTTTTAGAGAATTATAAAAAAGTGACTGAATTTTCAGAAATTGTCAACCAAACAAATTTTTGTACAATTTTCTAATTTTCAGTTCTGAGCAAATAGAAAACTGTTATCAAAAACCTTAAACAAGAAGCTATTGTTTAATATAACTTATCCCAACTGTGTTTAGACTCCATTTGGATTGAGAGATTTGGAGGGATAAGAAGAGAAAGGAAATGAGAGGATATGTCATGTTGTGTTTGGATATACATTATTAAAAGAAAAAGAAATGATGAGGGATAAGAGGGGATAGCTATCCCTCATATCCTATCCTTCAAAAAATAGGAAGATTAGGAGGGAAAATATAGTGTGTTTGAGTAGTACTTTCATACTTTTGAAACTGCCCTCAACAATTAAAAGGAGAAAATTGTTATTCCACCCATGTCTCATAAATATAAAAATAATAGGATAGTAATTTGATCATTATCTTTTCTCTCTTCTATCTTATCCAAACAAGAATACTATTATTTCCTTTCTTTTTTCTCCTATTTATCACATGAATAGAGTTTTTTGCTATTATGTTCGTGAAGATCAATACTTGTCTTCTTAAAGGTGAGGAGGATTGATGATAGAATAAGACGTGTTCATTTTGAATTTAAAACATATAAATAAATAAAGTCTTAATTTCTCACTCTCATATTTTAAATTCAAAATACACCAGTGTCATTTGTTGTGACACGTACGTGATGAGGAAGAGGAAGCAAACATTATTCTTCTGTTAATGCGCGCAATTGTAATATTTCTTTTTAAGTACAAAAATAAATGGTAGGCCATGTATTTATTTTTTTGGTAAGTAGTTAATATATGCTGGATTTGGATAGGCTATAATCAATCAAATAAGTTGATGCTCTTTGAGCTAGTAAATGCATATGAAATTTCTAGGTTCCTAATCAAATCCAGATGCTACCAAAGTGACAGTTTAACCATATATATATATGAGTTGGTGAATTGAGATAAACAATTGCTGAAAAGACGGAAGAAAGGAAATAAAAAAAAAAAAAAAACCCCATTATACTAAAGTCTAAACTAGTCTCATCGATGCACAGTTGTAATAGAGAAAGGTAAGGGACATATATATATATATATATATATTTGTTATGAACTTTTATTACACCAAACAACTACTCTATGCTTTACTCGATCTTTTTCATCAGTTTCACACGCAAGTGCAAGTGCAAACTGGAAACACATAAACGATGGAAAATTGTTGTATTAGGCATAGTACAATGACACAAGAAAATCCTAATCCTAATTTATTGTACAATGACGTGGGAGTCACTCACTCACTGGATTTTATTAATAGAAAGCAATGCAGGTGGATTCATAGTGAAAACCCCACCAATTGCTTGATTTGGCACAGCACATTCACATGGTATGGAATGAAGAGCTTCCCATGTTTAGACAGAGAAACAGTTTGCAACTAATAGTTTATGAAATTCACTTGTATGGTGATTGGTGAATTTTTGTTGGATTGCGAGGAGATACAGTTCAATTTGTTTTGATGACATGAACTCGAAAACTTGATTTGTTAATTAGCACATGTTTATGTTTAAATCTATACTCTGCTGCTACAAAACCAGCCCTCTCTTTGGCTTAACCTTGTGTTACTTTCAAAACTAGCATGCCATGCATGGCAAAGTTCACCACTCATGCACTGCATATATACATATATATATATATATATATATATATATATATATATATATATACTAGAAGTTAACATTCGTGTTTAATTTATTCATAGATATATTATGATATGATTCAAAATGTAATATATATATGGTCAAGGCCATTTATGCTCTTCTAAATAGTTATGATTATCATTGCTGAAATAAACTCCGCCTTCTGACACCAACCAGTAGAAGTTGAAGTTGCTGTACATCTTTCACTTATGTGATCAACGTCGAAAACATTGAAGCTTAGCTCCTTTTGGGCCCATTGCATGTGGCAAAAGAATAGAGTAGTCCTTAAAAAATTGATCCTGAAATGCCAATGGAAAGTATCACCCTGAGAAAGGATATGCCTACCCAGATTGGCAATGAATGAACAAGGGACTCGCATTGCAACTAAAGTTGTCGATGATAAAAATGTCATATGGTTCAAAAATCCCAATATCTTCTGCTGATCCAGTAATCATGTAAAATGCTAGGGGAAGAATAGCAAATGAGCAGAATGAAGTGAAATTCATCTTCATCTTGTGAAAAATGTTGCCTAAGATACTTGTGTATGTTTCTTCTTCACTCCTAGAAGTCAGACCCAAAAAAACATGAATCTATATATATATATATAGCTAGAAAACTCTCACAGAAGTCATTTAAGAGCCAAATATTTTTTCCACTGTGGATGGTCCTTGTATGATATAATAATCCGTTATGGGATGAACTTTTCTTCCATTCTTAATAAATCATTATCCATCCACAGTGGAAAAAATCTTTCGCTCTTAAATGACTTCTGTGAGAGTTTTCTAGCTATATATATATATATATATATATTACAGCATTTTTTTTCTTTCCTTTTTACTTTAACTTTTGAAGGATTAAGATTTTTCTTTTTTGCTATTATATATGTTAATAACAATACTTGCCTCCGATTTATGTGGCACAATTCCGAGAGAGACAAGCATTATTCTTACTTTAATACAATTGTGATATTTTATAAGAGTAATGATAGACATAGTGAACTCGAAACAGAGAAATGAGTTACTTTTATTTTTTGAATGGTGTAAGTGAGATTTAAATATTATTACACTTTCACTATCTTGAATTGTTTGGTTCACTTTGTGAATTTTTTTTCGAGAATTGTTTGGTTCACTTTGTGAATCATTTTCCGAAAAGTAAACGGTAGTCTTTGGCCATGTGTTTTTGGTAAGTAGTATATGGCTATGCTACTTACTTGGATAGGCATACCACATATAAATGCATGAACGTTTGGGAGTAATTATTGAGGATTGTGGAGATTCCATATTTATAGAAATCTCGCCAACAATAAACTTCTATTTTAGAAGATAATATGAATAAAGAGTTACTAGGAGTGAGATTTCCCATACACAAAATTTCGGTGGTATTCAAAATTGAATTTGACTAAAATACTGATGTGAACATAAAAAAAAAACAAGATTCATTTTATGTTGATGTCCAAACTATCCTTTTTATGGACAATAGGATTGGTTTGATTTCAAAATACTCCTAAAAGGCTAAATCGATACATTGTACATGAGACAATAAATTAATCTTTGATTTGAACAGAATACTCTGAAAATGTGATTTGCATTTTTTTTCCAAACACGAACCATTCAAGTAATTTAAATGATTCGATATCAAAATTAAAACAATTTATGTTATTTTCGTTTAATTGATTCTTTGAGGGGGCATATCAAATGACAAACCCCTATTCACAATGAGCATTCTACCTGGTCCACGTTAGTGTTCACATAGAATAAAAGTTTTCATGAGAGCCAAATGGGGTAGGTTTTTTAATGGAAAATTAATGGGGGTTGGGGGGAGAGATTTCCTATATGATATATTTGTTTTTCTGATTTGATAATAGAGACAATGTTTTAGGTTTATTCAAAATAATAATTTTGAGAGACTTTTGGTGTTCCAATTAAAAATTTTGACCATGATTGTCATTTTTTCGTTATTTAATTATTGGCTTAAATATCAGGGACGAGCAACTGGCACAAAATATCATGTCAAGATATTCCCAGCTATACATATATAATGATACACTATTTTTCCACATTAATTTCCTGAAATTATTAAATAATTAATGGTTAGTTAATTAGAGAATCCACTTTTTGTAACCTTATGATATACACTTTGCAACTAATAGCTTACCATGCTATTGAAAATTCAATCCATTTTTGGCAACCAAAATTGTTGCCAAAGACATGTTTTTAAGGTCAATAAATAATAGTAGGGTAAAATACACTCATATTTCCTGAAATTTGGTCTAATTACACATAACATCAAACTAATGAATTTTGTTATAATGACCTCCGCTGAAATTTGCTCCGTTAGACAAAGACACTGACCTCCCCTAAGGTTTGACCTAATTACACCCGACATCAAATTAATTAATTTTGTTACAATTACCTCAATGTCCATTCTACCATTAATATTATATTGATATAAAAATTAAAATATTTATATATACAAAATGACACTTTTGCACATCTAATATAATATAATTTACTATACTATAATATAATAATATTTACTTTTGCCACCATAAGCCACCACAACCATCATGCACAACCCCAGTTGTCATGGCCACCACCATGGTAAGCTTGATGAAGCCGAATGTGAGAGCATGATGATAGTTAGAGTTATTGGCGCGCAGAGACACACACACACACACACATATATATATTAGATGGGCAAAAGTGTCATTTTCTATATATAAATATTTTAATTTTTATATCAATATAATAATAAGGGTAGAATAAACATTATCGATTAGTTCATTTCTGTTACAGGGAGGTCATTATAACAAAATCAATTAGTTTAATTTCGAATGTAATTAGGCCAAATTTCAGGGAAGATCAATGTAATTTACTCAAAATCTCAGAGAATGTCAGTATAATTTATCCGAAATTTTTGACAAAACTAACAAAAATTTGAACGGAAGAAAGTTTTTGTCTAACGGAGCAAACTCAGGAGAGGTCATTGTAACAAAATTCATTAGTTTGATGTCGAGTGTAATTAAGCCAAACCTCAGGAAAGGTCAGTGTATTTTACCCATAATAATATTATGATTTAAAATATTTATTTGCATCCTGCTTTGCAATCTTTGGATAAGCAGAAGAAAAAGGAAAAACACAAAACTCACGTTGCCAAAGACCATTTTTGCTGCCAAAAGCACACAAACCAAAATTGTGTTGACATATATACATCAATAAAGAGATTCATTCACTATTTAGATCAAACCATATAAAACATAACGATTCAAACTTCTGAAGATAACATCAAACAGACAAAAGAAGTGTAGGTAGAAGAAATCAAAAGGCTCGAAATAATGGACCTGTCCCACCTTCCTTATCAGCGTCAGGGATGCTGGAGTAGCAGTACAGGCTGTTGGACATTTCCCAACTCCAGTCTTGCTTCCTCAACACATGCATTCGGGGCCAGCGGTTGATCCGTACATAGTGTTCCCTGATCCTTCCATCTGCCATAAGACTAGTAACGACGGAATAACAGGCCTCATGACCACCCCAAACCCTGTCACCAGGATCTGCGGTTAGACTCCCATCCGGATGGAAGTAACGGCGCATGGGAGGGCCCGTGCCCTTCCAATAAGGGTCAAGATTTCGCCAATATTCCGGGGCTGCCTGAGGACACGGGGATAGTTTGTCAGATAGTTCAGTTTGGATTTATCAGAGAGAGGGGTGACCATGCTCAAGCAGACTATATGATCTTCAATTGCAAAGAAATAAAGTTGACATTCATAAGTTATACCATGTTCAGAACACAATAATTTGAGAAATTAATGAGGAAGTATCTGGAAATTGTTATTGAACAATAATGACATGTTCCTGTAACCATAACGGAAACAATTCGTTCAAAAAAATTGAAGCAAGGTAATACAAATTCACCTCAGCAAAAACCACATTCGAACTAACCGTACACGGGGCGCTCATCCAACTGAACTACTTCTGTTGACAAAATATTATAATGCATTTAACTTTCTAGAATTATTAACGGTTTTGCAATTAACCCTGACTTAGATACTCAAAATAGTCACAAACAATTTATTAAATTTTATGTCTCAGGTAGCTTATGCACCCCAAAAAAACAGAAGGGGTTAAATTCAAGAATTTTGATAGAAAAGAGTGGAAATTAGAAACTAGGCACAACACACACATAATTCTAAGTCTTCATTTCTTCAATGTTTACAATTTTCACTAATTAATAATTATACTTTAAAACTGATGTGAAATTCAGCCTGTTGTATTGAAAACCTGTGTCAATGGCCAAAATTGTGGAAGACAAAAGGTTGCCGTGTTTGACATTAAAAAAGGAAGGCATATATTACACACCTGGTACGAAAAGCACTTACCTGGTTAAAATGAAATTCCCAAGCATGATCACATAGGTCGTCCTTCAATATGCGCTTCTAACATCAACATGTTTTGCAATTGTTACAAAATGAACCACAAGTGCAAAAATGTATGTGAGTGACTGTGTACTGTATATGCTCGTGCACGTGTGAATATGCTGTGTCTTTGTGTGTGTATAGGAGAAAGAGAGAGAGAGATGAGTTTGCTAATCACTTACACGCTCTCCATCCATAACAGACAATGAATAAGCAGCCAACTTTGACAGTCCCCGAACCAGCGACAACCGAGGAATATGTGCTTTCCCAAGCCATAGTTCCTGACACTACAAAAGAAACAAAATTTACTTAAATTCTCTCAAATGACATATTGCATTGAAGACTACAAAATTAACCTGACATTGCTTCACTCTCATAGCAACCAAGTGTTAGAGGTAGGTGCACCATCCTTTACTTAGAGGTAGGTGCACCATCCTTTACAAAATTGACCTGACATTGCTTCACTCTCATGGCAACCAAGTGTTGAGGTAGGTGCACCATCCTCTTCAGGTTTTGTTTTTTCAGCTTAGAGCAAGTGAACTTTCAACAAGCAAGGAAAATATAAAATTTGTATTGTAACAATTACAAAAAAAATGCCATATACAGAAATCAAAAGTAACTCAGATCATAGTCCCTCAAGTCACCATAAAGAAGATTCCTTAGTCAACTTACTACTTATGGTGCTAACTAATTAAAGCAACACTTGATTAACAGAATTGGAAGATTCCTGTATCTTACAATTTCAATGATCCAAGACAGACTGCGTTACTATGTAACTCAGACTCTACTATTCCCCTGAATGTACCAGGGTCCAACAAAACACAACATGAGTGTGTATCTTGTACTTGAATAAAGAATAAGAAATAAGTTTAGTTTGATAATAGAGGGGAGGGCTCCTAATTCTGAGATGGATGAAATCCCTTTCCCCACCACATCACATTTATTTAAATTCTATATAGTTTTGAAGAACATCCTCTTATATTACTCTATATGTAACTTATAAAAAATTTAAATATGCATGACATGTTTCCATATCCCGTACTTAACTTTTGGACACATTTCAAGCCATGAAATTCAGAAAAAAAAAAAAAAATGTACTTTTGCAAGTTAGTGAATACTTAACTAACTCGCGTCAGTGAATTTATCACTAACTAAAAATAATAAATAAATAAATAAAACAGAACATGAAGGACTCCCTATTTTGTAACCCTTATTATTCCAAAATGAAATCAAATCTCGTACTAATATTTTCAGAACTAAACTGACATCATTGAAACCCCTAATTAGGTTTAAGCAGATCCCAACATGCAGCTACACAAGAACACAATTACCAAATGCAGCAATCAGAAGCAAGAAAATCCCATTCGGAATAAACCAAGCTCAATACTACACAAAACCCAATTGGCAACCATTTCAGAATCAAGCTCTGAAAACCCCAATTTTGCATATGAAGAAATCAACTTAATAGAAAACCCAATCTTGATATTCTATATAACTCCCCTGCGACCTCTAACATGCAATTAAGTGGAACACAAAACCCAATTGTGAAATTATCTCAAACACATACCAATCATCGCAAACAAAAATCGAGAAAAAGAATTGAGCATTCATGATGAACTAAAATGAAAGCATAGCAAACCTTGCTGGTCCAGAGCCTATCGCTGGAGGCGACTCCATGCCATCCACGCGAGACAAGGAGAGCTAGTATCACGCTGGGTGCGTCAAGATGGTTCAGAATCATCATCGTGATGTCTGAACCAAACACGACCAGAGGGTCCCGAACAATTTCATTGCCCTCCTCTGTTTTCCCTTCTTCTTTCTGTTTCATCGTCTCTAGTTTTCTTTTCCTCTTCCTCTCAGGCTCCATTTCTTAATCTTTCTTCGTAAAGACCAATTGAAGTGAATATACAGATATATGTGTATGTATGTATAAGTGTAATTGTAGGGGTATGTGGAGAAAGAAAAAGTTGACAGTTGTTTTGTCTTTAGGAGATGAGGGGCAGGTACAGTGTAATCTGGCAGTTCATGCAAATCTTACTCTCGTATTTTGGTGTTTTATGGGACTGCGCGCACCGAGCGAGACAATCACAAAACCTGGTGATGTGATTGAATGATCCTCATCAGTGTGGCTCGTGGTCTTGCAGAGAATCGCCATGAAGATATTTTTGGGATGGCCCATATGCAAGAGGATAAGTATAAATGATCCTTACGCGTGCCGTGCAATGGGCTGAAAGATAAAAATCACAATGGATCACTGCTTGCGTCCATCCCACACTGATGCGAAGTAACTTTCTCGTCAAACTAAGGTCCTGTTTGGCACAATTTTTGCTTCAATTTTTACGCAGAAGAAAAAAAGAAGTAGAAGCTAAATCAGGAAGCTGGTACCCCCAACTTCCTTTAAACGCTCTTTTTGGACTCCGAAACTCTTCCGCCTTGCCAATTCAAACACTCTCCAAAACGACTTTTCAACCTAAAAAGCCGAAGCCGCTTTTCAAAAGCCAATCCAAATAGGACCTAAGTGTCTATTTGGAGAGCTTTCTGAGCTTTAGAAACGTCCTTCCAAATATTAATTTTTTTTTTTTAAATGACGTTTCATTATCTTATATGTAAAAGCTTTTTTTTTTTGAAAAAGTGGATGATCAAGAAGCAATGTAGTATCTACAGAAGCCCGAGTGGATACAATAGTATCACTTGATTTATAAAAATTTTTTATATATATAGTAAATATATTTTTTATACATATTGTATATATAGAGGCACTATTTAATGGATACATTAGTACCTACTTGATTTTATCTTTTAGCAAGTCACTCTGGCGCATGTATAGAGGTACATTAGTATCCACTTTATAAGTCTTTTAGGTTTTTCTTTCAGTCGTTCGCTGTTCAACCCCTTCTTCCATTTGGTTCAGGTTGTTCAGTCGTTCAATCCATTCCTTCTAATTTCCTCTACTGCTCTGCAAGACTGCAATTGCAAGTTTCATATTCGACGACCTCGAAACTCATCACCTATGACAAATTTCAGCAACCTCGAATCTCAACCCTCGAAGCAAACTTTGGCGACCTCGAAGCTCATTACCTAGGCATTGACAGTAAGTTATTTACCTCTCATGTCATTGTGCCACTTAGAAATTAAATCTTGACTTTTTTTTCTCTAATTGTTTATGACATTCCGAACCTATTCCTCAATTCAATTGATTCCAAGCATCAAATAATTACCGATTCAAAGTTTGAGTAGAACTTGAGAGTCGGTCTAGGAAGGACCTTCACACAACCGTGAATATTTTCTTCAACATTACCCCCAAATAGATCTCTATTGATTAATCGCATATTCAATCGATTCCAAAATAGAACCCTAGAATTTCACCCTGATACACCCAGATTAGTCTCTATTTTTGTACACACACCAACAATCCCAGTTGATCTTTTGTTTGGTGTTAAAATTTGGTGATTAATGGAGTTTGTAATGACAGAAATTTTGATATGAAAATTTGGGACTTATATGTTATGTATGCCGTAGTTATTTGCTTGATTGGAATGTGAATTTGAATACTGTGGATGAGAAGGGTGTAAATTTACATCATAATTATAAACCTTAATACAAATATGTCTAATTCCAAGTCCACATCATTATCCAATCAATAGTATTAAGAAAGGTGTTGGAGCAAATTGTTGATTGAGATTTGGGGATATAGTACAATTCGATCAGAAAGTGATGCTTGAGTCCATAGTTCATGCAACTTTGGGGAAGGTTTCCAATCCTGGGTGTACTGCTGTGGTAATTGGAGATGGTTGAATCATTTTCAAAACATAATTATTGAACTTGCCCTTAATAACTCTCTCACGGTTTCTCTCATGCATGTCAACAATCTATTTTTTAGTGTTTACATGTGTGTATATACAAATGTTTCTATGAGAATCTCTTAGTATTGATTTTTATTGATTGAGATTTTGAGTATTATGTGATTTGTGAGTAAATATTGAGTATTTTATGATTGAATATTGAGGAATATTGATTGGATATTTATTATTTATTATTTCAGAAATAGTAATAATGGAGAAATTTTTTAGTAGAGTGAAATCAGGATCTTCTATAAATGTAGGCTCTACTTATTCAAATATGATCTCTATTTCTCAAAATGTAGATTCGCCAAATGCTACCCTGAATAACCCCCTGCCCAACTTCCATATTAAATATGATCCTGGTATACGAAAAAGTATCTATGAATACGATGCTAACATTAGAGAGAATATTCGACGAGCATATTTGTAACAAGGCCCTAGTCAGCCTAAAAATCATGATTTTTCTTGGAGGGATTATGGAACAGAGAATCGTAAATTTATTCCTTCATGGTTCAATGATTACGATAATTGGTTGGAGTACAGCATAACAAAAGATGCTGCATTTTGTTTGTTTTGTTATATTTTCAAACCCAATCATGGGAGCAAAGGGGGTGGTGAATCATTTGTTAGAGAAGGGTTTAGAAATTGGAGGAAGAATAAAAGACTTGATGTTTTTGTTGAAGATCATGGCAATATTCATAACACATGCCAGAGGGCTTGCCAATATCTAATGAACCAACAACAACACATAGAAGTTTGTTTATCTAATCATTCTGATAAAACTCGAGCTGATTATCGTATTCGTTTAACTGCATCAATTGATTGCATTAAGTTTCTTTTGTGCCAAGGATTGGCTTTTCGTGGTTATGATGAATCTAAGAAATTAGTAAATCAATGAAACTTTCTTGAACTCTTACGATTTCTTGCCGACCATAGTGAGGAGATCAATAAAGTTGTATTGTGGAATACTCTTGAAAATTACAAATTGTCATCACCAGTGATTCAAGGAGATATTATTAGTGTCATTGCGACTGAGACAACAAATGTAATCATTAAAGAGGTTGGCAATGGACTATTTGCTATTTTAGTTGATGAGGCCCGTAATATATCCATAAAATAACAAATGACTATTGTTTTACATTTTGTGGATGATAGAGGGTTTGTTATTGAGCGCTTTCTTGGTATTATGCATGTTAGTAATACTACTGCCTTATCACTTAAGACAGTTATTGACTCTTTTTTTCTAAATATGGATTAAGTATATCAAGTCTACACGGGTAAGGTTATGATGGAGCTAGCAATATGCAAGGAGAATTCAACGGTCTTAAAAGTTTGATTATGATGGAGAATCAATCTGCTTTTTATATTCATTATTTTGCTCATCAACTTCATTTGACACTTGTAACTGTTGCAAAAAATCACTCGAAGATTACTAGATTCTTTGAGATTATTACAATTTTGTCAAATGTTGTTGGAGCTTTGTGCAAGCATAGAGACATGCTTCGAGATAAACAATTTGAAAAAGTTATCCAAGGAATTGGTGATGATGAGATCTTGACTGGGACAAGTTTGAATCAATAAACAATATTGAAACGGGTAGGAGACACATGATAGGGTTCTCATTACGGTACACTTATGAGCCTCATTGCCTTATTTTTTCTCAGTGATTGACGTGTTTTTAGTTATCGGAGAGGATGGAACACTTGCAAAGTAAAGAGCTCAAGCAGATAATTTATTAATACTCATTCAATGTTTTGAATTTGCATTCTTCTTGCACTTAATGAAAACTATCTTTGAAATTACAAGCATTACAGAGGAAAGAATAAGATATTATAAATGTCATGACTCTTGTTAAAGTAACCAAGTAATAACTCCAAACCATAAGAGATGATGAATGAGAATCATTGTTGAATGTTGTGTCTTTACTTTGTATTAAGGATAAGGTCACCATCCTAAACATGGAAGACTTGTTTGTAGTTCAAGGAAAATCACATCGCAATGTTGAAGAAAGTACAAATCTTCATTATTATGGTGTTGAATTATTTTATGCAGTGATAGATTTGCAACTTCAAGAGTTGGATAACTGTTTTAATGAGGTGAATACAGAGTTGTTGTTGTGTAGGACTTGTATTGATCCAAGCAATTCATTCTCTGCATATGATAAAAGCATGTTGTTTCAATTTGCTAAGTTTTACCCTTCTGAGTTTCCAACATTAAAGTTAATAATACTTGAGCATCAACATGATAATTATATTTTGGATATGCACTCCAACAACCAATTTTCTAAAGATATGGGGTTAGTGGGCATGCTAAAAGATTGGTTCAATTGAAGAAGTATCGCGCATATCTATTAGTATATTTGCTCGTGAAGTTGGCACTACTCTTACCTGTTGCAACTGCTACGGTTGAAAAAGTATTTTCTGCAATGAAAATAATCAAGACTCAATTACGCAATCGATTGAGAGATGACTTAATGAATGATTGCTTGGTGACATATATTGAGAAAGGTGTATTTGAGACCATTAACAATGAAGATATTATTCAATGTTTTGAGAATATGAAGTCTCGAAGAGGATTGTTATAAACAATAGTTACAATATCATGTTATTTTGGTATTTTGTTGTGTAAAAGATAATAGATTTTTATATGTGTTATTTTATTTTGTCGTATTTTTAGTACTTGAAAAAAAAATATTTTACTTGAACTCCTACGTTCATACCTACTTGTTCAAATTTTTGGCTACGTCTCTGTCAAGAAGTCTATTCCAGAAAAATCTTAAAAATATTACTTTTACCGTCTTTTTTTAGAAAGCCAAATTTTCCTTTTAAGTAAATTTGTTATTTTATTAATATGTCCATGTTACTTTTGTCTTCGTAAAAGTACTAAAATACTCTTTACTTTTAATAAATATATCAATCACCTCATTGCT
This sequence comes from Cornus controversa, assembly GCA_026545225.1. NCBI lineage: Eukaryota > Viridiplantae > Streptophyta > Magnoliopsida > Cornales > Cornaceae > Cornus > Cornus controversa. The sequence continues at coordinate 40,710,703 of CM048854.1, forward strand.
GATGGAAGTACAAAAAACTAATTTTCTAATTTTACCGACCCTCTCCATCTGTTCCACCACCAATCAATCGGAATCGCCCACTCCACAACCACCACATTATGCATAAATATGTATATATACATAACTACCCATCTAACGCCTCATCCAATGTGAAATTAATTTTTTTCCATATATTAAAGAAGATAATATATTATGATTTGCGTTAGGCAGCGAGCGTTGGCGGTTGAAGAAGCTGGGAGCAAAACATTCAAGTCCAAATAAACTCCAAAATCGAATTCAAACATGTTACTTTGGTGATATATATATATATATGGGACAATAATTAGGTACTCACCTTGACCATTATATGGTCCAATGACAATTTGACAGATCATTTTTATTTACAAAATAAAAAAGAAAGAAGAAGGAAATAAAGAGAATAAACTCGGATCCACTCGGATGAAGTCGGGTAAAACATGTAAGATTCATTTTCGTTCTCTCTTTCAAGCCATCGCCCAACATTCAGCTCACTCTCTAGTTTGCTTTTCCTCCCAAACTCCGATGGACATAACTCACTTAATAGGCAAGCTCTTGCATATAATCAAAGAGTTTTGGCTTCGATTTATCCTTGTAATTGAGGTTTGATCTATTTCTTGTTTTACACATTTACGTTTTTTTTTAATTTTTTTTTTCAAGAAAAGGGGCCTTTTATGAAAGATTATGTGTGATATTAAAATAAATACATGATTTGATTGAAGATTAAAAGTCAATTTTTTTCTTTTAATTTTTGTATTCTTTTGAATATAGAGCATAATAACGTTAAAAGATCTTGGATTTTTTTTCTTTCTTATTTGTCATCTTGGATTCTTCTGCGGCTGGGGCACCCTCCTATGCCGCTTTTTTTGCTTGTTCTTGTCCTGCTTGTATTTCTTTTTGTCCTGGTTTGGTTGCCAACTTAATTTCCATTACAGTGACTTTTGTTTGAGCTTGTTTCTGATGCCATTTTATACTTTAATATACAGTCAACCTTTTACCGGAAAAAAAAAGGGTCAGAGAGAGCTCTTCGCAATAGAGAGAGAGGAAGAGGGACAGTGGAGAGAGAGAGCTTGAGAGGAAGAGGGAACTGGAGAGAATGTTGGCCGATGGTGTGAAAGAGAGTACAAAAGTGAATTTCACATGTTTTACTCAACTTATTCAATCGCGAGTCCTTAAATATTGTCCATATATATATATATATATATATATATATGCATATTTACATCCTGTTCACAGCACAATCCGTGATAACTTTTCACTATCTCTATCATTACTTTTAAAAATATAATTTTGACATCCTCTGTCAAACTTAATGTAAATTAATGAATCTGTGATAATATGGTTTTGTTCTCGTTAAAAATCTTCTAAAATGCTTACATGGGTGCAGATAAAATTGGAATTGTACAAATCGCACTTGAATTGAATCGAGCCATTTACTATCATTTGAAATATATATATATATATATATATGTGTATATATATATATATATATATTTTGTTGTAACATCTCATCGTAAGGTTCTTCTCTCTTTTTCATTGGCTCAGTCGTCACTCCTCATACTCTCTCTCTCTCTTTCTCACTCGCTCAATCTCTCTCTCTCTCTGTGCCACCCGTGATCTTTAGTTTACTAATTTTGCCTTTTACCTCACATAAGTGGGGTCTTAAATCTACTGTGTCATAATTTTTCAACTCTTGTTTCTTGTAGAGTAATTCACACTTCATCTTTCTGTTAAGCTTACTTCAAATAATTGTTCCCTTGAATCATTGTCCAGGCAATAAACAAATAAAATCAAACGAACCGTGATTTGGAATCAAATCAATCCACGTCGGAATAAGTTTTAAAATTAATTTTACTAAATTTTATAAAAATATATTAACTAACTTTTGTAATGTAATATTATTTACATACATGAATATTTTTTAAATAAATTCATTTACATATATTTTTACACTTGACATATGCTATTTTTAATGAATCTATTAGATTCTGTTACTTTTAGGATGACACCTATTGAAGTTCAATTCATCAAAATTTATGAGATACATTTTGTTTAATGTAATACATGAATGAATCTATTCAAATTCATTATTTTGGAATACGAATTAATTCATGTATTCGAAGATTGAATACATTTATGGAACTTATCCTCAGAGGTCTATATACGGACCACATTCCCCTTAATTCAATATGGATCAAGTTCAATATTAACTTATGCTTGAGTTTTCTTAACTCAATGTTTAAGAAATTTTCTTTTCTATTTTTCATATTTGATCATTCTGAAAAGGGATTAAGTGTTGCATCCAAAAGTGTATCGTGCAAATACACTGTGGTTGAATCGACTTCAGACTTTGTTGAATCATAGAGATAGAGCTGTCATAACCCCTTACACCTTGTGGAAGGTTTCTACTTTTTTCAAGAAGCATTTATGCACCTCCAAGTTATGGTCCGAGTTTTTTGAAAATTTTATTTCTGCCATATTTACAAGTGCAAGTTATTTTTATGATTTATCATATTTATTTTTCCAACAAACCATTCAATATGGTTCGGTTCGGTTCAATTTCGGTTCTAAAATTAAGGAACAGTTCGGTTTCACTAGGAACAAAACTGTGTGCACCCCTACTTACATGTGGCTGATGTCATCAACAGAAAATCAAATTACCTTTTCTAACCTCCTAATCCTAAAGCTGTTAAAGTGATATTTTTAGATGTCCTCTTATCTCTCTTCAAATATCGCAACAAAGTTTTAGGGTTAGTTTGGTAGGAAAGAAATAGAAGGAAAAGAAAAGAAAGGTGATGGAATGATATGATTTTGTGTGTCTGGTATAAAATTTTTTATGGAAAGGAAATGGAAGGATTTGAAAGGATAAATTAAAGATGAATAATAATTTTTGTTATCCTTCTAAAAATGAGAAGAAATGAAAGAAAATGTTATTTTTTTTAATGAAACTTTGTTAATACTAGCTTTGTCCTTGTTTTGATAAAAGGTAAAATTTGTTCTTTTAAATATAAAAAGGTATAATGGTAAAAAATTTTAATTATTTTTTTTTCTTTTTTTTTCCAATCAGGTTAACTATCTTTTCCTTTACTAATTAACCAAACACGATAAAAGTTTAACGCTATCATTTTCTTTCCTTTGTCTCATTAGTAATGTTATTTTTTTTTTCTTTTTCATTCTACCAAACATAGCTTAGAGAAAGAGACAGAACAATTCCAAAAAATTAAGCCCCCGTCTTTGATGAAAATTTAGGTAATAATCATTTTTTTACACATGGCGAACCGTTTGGGAAGTAAGTTGTCTTCTCAAAAGCTTATATTAGATGGGTTAATGGTGATAAAGAAATAGACTCCAAGTAATCATTTAAATTCAGATAGCTTACTTTAATTATACATATATACACGCATATCAACCTAGAAAGAGGAAATGTAGAGAGAGAAAGAGCAGATAACATTATAGTTGTAGATTTGAAGGCTCATGCCAATTCATTTGCATTATATGGAAACCCATTTGTAGATACTAGTTAGATTGAAAAATCAATTTGCAAACAATCTCAAAGTGACGACCAGTTCTATGGTAGGTAATGAAGGCAACTATAAACAAACTACTTTCTCTCTCTATTTCACAATCAAGCATTGGAGGTTCAGTTTTTTGGTGGAGGGTTTGAGTCATGGTTATGGAAGGTCGCAACAGCTTCATTGGAAGTGATGAAAGTAGGATTATAGGGGATTTTGCAAGGGATTTGGGGTGACAATGGTCAGCGGCTGCATCATTGGTGGTGATGAAGGTGGGAATATGGAAAGATATAATTACCTGATGGTGGTGGGAGAGGCTAGTGTTGGCGGTAGGAATTTTGTAGAGGATTTGGGGGTGACGATATCGATGGTCAGCGGCTCCACTGTTGGTGGTGATGATGGTGGGATTATAGAAAGATATAATTGGCCGATGGTGGTGGGAGGAGCTGCTGTTGGTGGTAGGGATTTTGCAAAGGATTTGGGGTGATGATGGTTGTGGCGACGTTGTGGTGGAGAGAAGAGAGAGAGAGAGATAGACGATGGAACAATGCGATGGTGGTTGCGCTTAAAGAAAAGGAGAGAGAAGATAACAGAAAATAAGAGAGAGAAGAGAAGAACCATAGAGCAATAGAGGGAGAAAAGAGTTAACAAAGGGCTACTCTTGTCCAAATAACATTAGTTTAAATGTTGATTTGGTAAATTATAAGGTTATTTAAGTTATTTTAACGTATTTGAAGGTTATTCAGTAGACTAACCATTTACTAACTTCAGCGAGGTCGAAGTAACCTTAAACAAGAATGACCATACTTTTTCAAATAATTTAGTCCGCGAGTAATTTGGACAAATCTTATATCATAATAATTCATCTATACAAATTTTAACTCTCTTATGTTCAAAATTTCGCAAAATTATACTAAACGTATTATAAAAAAATTAAAAATACTCTATTTATTATTTTTATGACAACAAGCACTTTCAGTTTATCAAAAGTTAAAAATTGCCTCCCTTTAACAATTGAATATTAGAATTCTGGTGTTCAAGTGGTCACACACAACGTATGTGACACATGAACTGATTATTTTGACAAAAAATGTTATTTTGCATGTCTATTTTACCCTTTACAATTGATTTTACAAATGAGAAGTTAAGGGCATGCGTAAGGGCATTTTCATCCAAACAATCATTCCACGTGTCACGAGTTTTGCACATCACCACTTGAAAATCAGAATTCCAACATCCAGCTATCAGAAGAGGGCAATTTGCAACCTTTTTGTAAATTGAGTGTTTATTGTAAAAAAAAAAAAAATAGTAGAGGGGGGTATTTTGCAAATTTTTGATAGTACGTGGGGATTTAGTGCAATTTGGGCTTAAAATTTAAATGAACACATGTCATTATATTATTATACTACATTAGTAGTGAGCATGAGGTCTCTCCTCATCGTGAAGAGGCAAGTATTGTTCAATACAAACGAATGTTGATTTTCTAAAAATAAGAAAAAATTGAATTCACTTTGTAGGTAGTTGACATGGTAACGCCACATCATCAATAATGACCCACTTAGCTGGCAATATCATATCGTTAACAATGACCTATTTAGCTTGGTCAAATCGTCAATGAACAAGTTATGTGACACATATCACGTTATTAAACCGAAGACTTAAAGACCTAAGTTGGGAGCAAGACTCATGGATACCAAGGATTCAAGAAGGTACTTGATTTGGTGTCTGAAATCTAAGATTTATCGAGTCAATCTCAACTTAACTTTAAGAGAGAGAAATATCATTTTGACTCCCGTACAATATATTCCCATTTTAGCTAAACATTGCTTTATAATTATTTGAGAAATTTATCTCCTTTAATTATTATTTACAATGTCCATATTTATTACCTCACCATGACATCACCCCATCCTCACTTTTTGGCCTATAAAAAGGAGGAGTGAGACAAGAAAGAGAGGGGCCTTTTAAATACTTTGAGCTCTATGCTCTCTCAGACCTACACTTTCTTCAAACCCTAATTGGGAGAAGAAACTAACCATATTGAAAGCTCTCATGCTCTTTCACCTATACTTTCTAAACCTTCGTCAAGGGAGTCAATAGTGTACTTTGCCTACTGTCATCTTCTTCTCTCTCTCTCTCGAGTTTGTCTAGATTTTCACTTCCCTCAATCCAACTCGAACTCTATAATGTTGCGAGAATTGCCTCATTACATGTTATATATTGTGTTCGATTTAAATAATCTACATTACGGTGGTGTAACATTCATATCTCAAATATTCATTTGCATCAGCATTGCACTCTGTCATTCAAGCAAAAAAATTGAAAGACACAACTCAAATTGTCATGCAAAACTAAACATTTCCTTTGAAAAGGCACAAAAGTGCAACTTTATGCTAGGTTAATAAAATTATGTCTTATATTTATACTTCTTATTTTTACAATAGGAAGTGATTTTAGAAATGTGAGGTACCTGGGGATGGCAAAGAAGGTTGCAGACAAGAGACATTCAAACTCTCAGTAGTTCTTTGTTCAAGTTCTGCCGCATTTCAAGACCAGAGCCATAAACCATTCAACTAGACAAGCGGAAAATGTTGGGGGTGAACTTGCCTTTCCAAAGTTGCATGAGGTTGATGACTCAAGTTTGGCTTCCTTTTGATGAGTTACCAAACACGGATTGAAATGTCCTGCAAGTATACAACTAAGAAAAGGGAAAGTACTAAATGCCAAAATGGATATCGATATTTTATGTATATGTTTTATATACATGTGTTTGATGGTTTATTAAATAAAGAGCTTTCTAGTTTGTACAGAACAAATCACCTAGTATTTAACATTTTAACTCAAATGATATGTTATCGTCTTCTCACGAGGGAGGTTGAGAATTCAGTCACCTATGGAGGGGTACAACGAGTGTGTGCCTCATTTTCAAAATATATAGAAAATTGAAATGAAGGAATTATAGGAAGGATAGAAAAGGTATCCCTGGAAAAGGGTTAAAAATATTCCTCTTTGTTATTTCATTTAATTTATTACAAATAAAATATAAAAGGAAGTCCAAAAATATGAATAATTTTATAAGAGTGGCTGGCTACTTGTTTTCGTGTTCGTATCAAATACCGATATTCTTCAGATATTCAAAAATATGTACGTATTCATAATTTTAAACACATATTTTTTATTTCTAATACTTATCCGTATAAGATATCGATACTCTTCGAATATTTTTTATATTGTCTTGTCCTTGCATATATATATATATATATATATATATATATATCCTATTTTTTTAAGAATTTGTTGTATTGTTGTATACATATTGTATCGTGTTCATAACTATGCTTCATCGGTGAAGGTAGTGATTTTATGATGCTCGTTTTATTTGTTGTGAAATGAACATTTAATTATTTTTATTATTATTTAGAACATATTAATGATTATATTTAGATTCATAAAATTATAAAAACGGATCAAAAATCATTTTTTTGTATATATAAAATATAATTTTATTATTTTTTATTGTCGCATCCTATCGCATTCATATCCTATTTTTTTAAATTTGTTGTATCGCCATATCTATATTCGTGTTTCTCAAAAGGCAGAATAGTACCGTGTGATTTGGTTATTATACCATAAAGTCTACTTTTCTAGAAGATGTTTCATTCCTCTTTTCTTCTCATTTTTGAGAGAAACGGATCTATAAACTAGAGAAGAGAGACTTCACTCCTCTCCTCCTTTTCTCTTCCCTCTTTCAACGAAGGAAAGCCAAGGCAAAGGAGAAAACACCCTCTTATCCAAGAATTTGCCACTAATTTCTATTCAAGTAAGTAATATAAATTAATTAAATTGTAACTTTATAAATTTAAAATCTATCAAATCACATGGCTTTCTTAAATCTCTCTCACATCATGTGCCTAAATTTAAATGGGCTATAATCATGGTGAAGACTCTGAAGAGGCATTTTATCTCTGCTTGACTTGCATGTAACAGATTGTCCATGTAGTTATTCCTTTGAATTTAAAATGAATGAAGAAAAGGATAGGCGTTGATGGAGGGCTGGCTAATTCATGTGTAAGAATGGTTAGTTGTGTAATTCCGACGAGTCAACCGGAATATATCTCATTTTTTCGTAAGATTGAAACACAATTATTAGATTGGATTTGAGGTAGTACTTTTCACAAATTTTGCACATATTACACATGAATCAAATTTGATATGACAATTGTATAATGAACCCAACCCAACCCAACACAAACCCACCGGTTATATCATTTAAACCCGACCCGCACCTCGAGCCGAAATCATTTCTAACATCGATATAACATAAGCGAGTCGTAACGACAACGAAAATCGCTGAGAGAAGGAGAATAGAGAGAAGGAAGGAGATCTGCTCGAACAAGCAAACATCACTGAGCTCTCCTCTCCGATTAGATCGGACCTTATCTGTTTATAGATTAGGGTTTCGTCTCCATAATTTCTCTCCAACTTCCGGAATTTCAAACATTTTGGCCATTATACGCCATTTGATTGATATTTGCTCATATAACTTCGTGTATCATTCTATTTTGTATATCTCTTGATCTGAATTGTACTGTAATATCTAGTTTTGTGTATTGGTGGATTCGTTAATGCTTAGGGTAAGTTTTTGTGGAATTTCTGAAAGAATCGGTGGAGGTTTGAGGTTGGGATTGCCGGGGTTTGAATGGCATCGGCTCAGGTGTTGCCACATTCCGCTACTGTGTCGCGGAAGAAAGAGCATTTGGAAGCTGGAAAAAAACGGGTATGTGTTTTTTTTTTTGGAAATCTGGTTGCTTTCATGTACATGTTCAAATAGGATTGCCTTTTAGATGATACTAATTTTGTTATCATGTCAGTTCTTCCATCATTTTGTGACAAAAATGGGTAACAGCTGTTATATGTATGCACGGGTAGGCCTGTCGGGTCAGTAAATTGGGAGAAGTATTTGTTGATCTGTCTGCTTAATTTGTTGATATATACACATATGCGCGCGCGCACACAGTTAGTTTTTGAACAATTGGGAATAATGTTGTTGGTTGGGTGTATGTTCTTGTTGCAATTTCTGCAACTTCTATTCTTTTTGTTACTTTCACTGTTGAGCTCATTTTGCGAACACCATATTTCATAAGAAGATTGCATGGGGTGCTTAGAAGTGAGAAGACTGAACCTAAGATTTCAAGGCTGAACAAGTGATCTCAAGAATGTATAAGGAAGACGTGCTGAGTCTAGGAGCTCTCTGTTACAGTCTAAATACAACTTCCACATTCCTTGTTTGGAGGACAGCCTGGGTCTAGTTACGTATCATTTTGCTGAATGAGCCATTTAGAAGAGTTTTCATTTTCATCTTAAGAATCTTCAGTTTCATTTATTTTCAGTTTGTGGTATGCAAATCAGGATCTAGGACTCTGAACTGAATGCAACTCACACTATGTTATAAGTATGCCATCTTACTTTCGTAAATGTCTTTAGGTGCTATAGATATTTTAAATGAAGGCAAAGAACTTCAGTTACATAATCTAGGCTAATTCTTTTAGATTATTTTGAAGTGACAATATCCTAAGTTGGATGAATTTTGTGTGGTGTCTTTTGTTGCTAAAGAGGTGGTCATGTAAATGAAGATTGAGTGAAAGACTTGCAATAGAGAACGCTACATTCATCAAAATTCAAAAACTATTCTGCATGAAGTCCTATTTTAATTTTTATAAATGAGTTTGGAGCTCAAGGGAAATTTTTTGTTACAATTTATTTTATATATCAAGGGATCATTTTCTGGGGTCGCCGCCTCCATCATCATCATTGCCTCGATCCCATATGAATTGGGTCGGCCACATAAATTATCTTTTTTCATTTTTTTTTATTACAAGTATTTCTCCTATTATATTTAACTTTTCAAAACCATTTCTAATAGCTTCATTCAATGTTAGTTTTAGTTGGCCTCTCTATTTCGTACCTTCTATACAAGTAATCTTCCACTTTTCACTAGTGCATCTATTGGTCTTTGTTGTGTAGTCCACACTACTGAAATCTACTTTTTATTATTTTGTCACAAATAGGCGCCACTCCTAATTTCTCTCTTATACTTTGATTAGTAATCCTATCTCTTTTTACGTTTCTTACCATCTATCTTAACATTTTCATTTTAGTTATATGAACGTGTTGTCCTTGTTTCTTTTTTCAAACCCAACACTCCGCTTTGTATAAGATAGTTGGCTTAATAGCTCTCCTATAGAATTTTCTTTTTAGCTTATTTGATGTTCTTTTATTGTATAAAACACAACTATCATGTCTCCATCTTGTCCAACGTGATCCAATTCTACTAATTATATCATCATCTATCTCTTTTTGTATTATTGATTCTAAATATTAAAAATGATTATTTAAAATTTGTATTTTTCTAGCTCTATATATTCATAAACACTATCTACTGGTAGGAAATGGTGACAAAATCCATGTTCCTTCATATCCTCGTGCAAAAGTTTGTAGTTTGAAAACTTATATCCTTTTTGTACAACATAAGGATCAAAGCTTCATTTTAGAAGAGATGTTGAAAATTTTCGTTTCCATCATCTATTTTCTTGGGGATTTATGACCTATATAGAAGGAAGTGCTAGGATTCTTCTAATTTGTTGAATCCTATGAATAGGATGAAGTTAAATAGGCTATTTTTAAGATGATAGGGACAGATGTCCGAGGATAGACGGGTTTACTTTGGCTAGGTTTGTGGACTTCTTGAGAAAGTAAAAGAATCATCATGAGTTCCTCTAAGGAGTATGTATAATTTGATGGCATCATCATCATCATCCTTGCATCATCCCATGTTATTTTTGGGCGTTCTCTCCGTCTCTTACCTTCTATTACAACTAGTCTTCCTCGTTTCACCGGTGCATCTCTAGGTCTATGATATATGTGTCCAAACCATTTAAGTCTACTTTCTCTAATTTTCTTAGCAATGGGCTCTACACCTAATTTTTCTCTCACTCTCTCATTAGTGACCTTATCTTTTCTAGTCACTCCACTTATTGTTTTGGTTTTGAAGAAGGTTTAGTCCCCTTTTGATTCTTTAGAATCGTTTATTTTAGTATAGGTGAGAAGACTTGAATCCTTGAGTTTACCCAGTCCTCTAGATGCGAACTTGGTTCATTTACATCCTTAATTATAGGCATGATTTCATATAGGGTTAGGATAGCTAATTGATTAGGTATAGATCATATAGTGGTTCATTAAATGCAATAGTACATTAATCTAAAAAAGAGCTAGAGCCAATGATTCTTTATTGTACTTGTAGCTGATTTGCATTTACTCAAGGTGCTTCTGATAGATGAATTAAAATTTTGTAGTACAATATTTTCGGTGAAATCTTTCTTCATGTAAATTTATCTTTCCCCCCTTATCCCTGGACAGATAGTAACTATCAAATTCAATGAGCTCTGCTTTTCTTTTGTTTTGCAGCTAGAGGAATTTCGAAAGAAGAAAGCAGCTGACCGTGCCAAAAAGGCTGCATCCACAGGTCAACTTCATACTGCAGAAATTGGCCTGCATGAGAAGCAACCTTTAGAAACTGAACGTGTACAGCCTACGGACTCAAATGGGGCTGGTTCATCTGATGAAGCTGGTGTTGCTGTTATTGATCTATCTGGTATAGTTATCAACAATGACAAAAAAGCAATTGAGATTGTCCAGGATAATGAGCTAGGTACTTCCTATGAAACACAACTAATTTTCCCTTGTTAACCAACTATCTTAATTCATTTTATGCTGAAACAGTGCAGAAACATGCAAAGGTTCAAGAATTTAACAGGTATAATGCGTTAGAGTTTGCTGAACCACTGAATGCTAATTATAGCCATCAGGCAAAAGAGAAGAATGATGACTATGACATTTTTAGTGGAGCCTCAGGAAGATTTGCTACTGATCAATCTATTGCTCTTCGGCCACTAGCCATTCATGATATTGATAGCAGTTCCAGTCAATCTAGTCACCATGGGTTGAAGGAAGTCCAGTCAAAAGATAATGACAGTCCAATTACAAATTCTGGTACTCTTCGTGTTGTTTTTCTTTCCTTTTTTTCTAGAAAAATGTGTATAATATTCTCAGTTCCACTTTCTTTATATATATATTTTTGGGAGAAAAACTAACTACAATGTGTTGTGTTCTTATGATGCACTGTATTCATCCTACAACATATATAACAGAGTCTTCCATTGAAGTTGGACAAAACATGCAGAATGTTTTGAAGTCTAATAATACTATGATTTCTGATACGGTGGAAAGAAAGCTTAGTAGCTCTATTGGCGATTTGCCCTTTGTGAGCAATGCACCTCTATGGCCATCTGAATCTCGATCTACTGGTTTCAATTTTGATGTCAGAAGTTCATCTAATCATGTACCACTATATCCATCCACAGCTGAAACCAACACTAAGAGAACGCGTCCATCTTTCCTTGATTCTATCGGCATACCAATAGTATCATCTGCTTCGGATCAGTCATTTACTGAAACTGAAAGAATGGAATCTTTCTCAAAGTTGAGGACTCAAAATGTATCAAGTGCTTTTGAGCAATCCATGAAATATTCTACTTCTGCTGGTAATGTGGATGACCTTTACAGGCATAGTGTCAATGGAAACAGCATGGAGAGGAAACATGATTCTTATTCGCGAAAACAGGATGAAGACTTTGCTGCATTGGAACAGGTCATATACATTTATATAGTTGCTGCAATATTCATTATGCATTCTCATATTAATATTCTTTCTATATATGTATAATTAGATTTGCCTTTGGAAGTAGAAGTTCTTCTAATGGTAATTATGCTGTACCAAAGGACCATAACAAAGGTTAATCTAGGAAATGACCCTGGGTTACCTGGGTGATGCACTTCTTTAAAAAATTCTGACCTCAATGGTTGCTTCCTTGCTTTGTCAAAAATAAAATAAAAAACACAATAGTAATCTAACCGAATTAGGTGCTAGCCCAGTGCACGAGGCTCCCGCCATTGTGAGGACCTTATTTTGGAGGGTCAGATGTACGTAGCCTTACTCTACCAAGAGGTTGTTTCCTTATTTTGAACCCATGACCTCGAGGTCACAATGGAGCAACCTTATCGTTGTGCCAAGGCCCACCATCATATTTTGGAATAATGTAACCGAATTTCATGGAGGAAAAGCTGTGATGCATAGGCTTTCTTCTCATATGGTATAATGTATTCTCTTTCAGACTTCATATTTATTATATTTGTGTTCTTTCCTGTGCAGCATATTGAAGATTTGACGCAAGAAAAGTTCTCTTTGCAGCGAGCTCTCGAGGCTTCACGAGCTTTGGCGGAATCTTTAGCTGCTGAAAATTCTGCACTGACAAATAGTTATAATCAACAGGTCGGTTTGCTTCTGTTGTAGCTGTGGATAGTATCTGAGAGCTTGGCAAACTGTTATGCTCTGAGACGGTGTTTCATATGATTCCATGTGTCTGTGTTTCTGTTTACTTACCTACATTATGAATATATGTATGTACATGTCTGTTATGTATATTCATAACAGCTGATTTTCTTAAAATTTCAAACAGTCCTTTGATTTCCTTTTATGATATGGTGGTTAGTTGATTCATTTTTTTTCTCTTCCAGGGTGGTGTTGTCAACCAGCTAAAATCTGACATGGAAAATTTACAGGAGGAAATTAAGGCCCATCTGGTTAGTGTCAATCACAGGCTAACTTACTGCCAATATTATCTTTTGTATATTGAATTTCCGTAATAGAATTTTGTAGATATGTGGGCTGTATGCTGGTCCATATATGCATCATAGGTGGCTGTTGTAATAACTGTGGGTTGACCCATGTAATTTTAGAAGTTTCTTTTATTTTAATACTTATATGGGATAAGAGACAAGAAATGACATATAGAGGAAAAACAAGAATACAATGGGGAAGGATGATAAATGCTTCAAGCTCTAAAAGAAACGAGTAACACATGTCAGAAAAGAAAAGAGATAACAGAGTTGAAGATATCCAACAAGAACAAATCCCCCAACCTTGCACCTTTCTTAAGGAAAACTGGAACACTTGAAGGGGGATACCCTATTTTTTATGGGTTAACACTAGAAGCCATGATATAAGTGCCATCTACTGATGCATCATCTCTAATTATACCAGACCTCCAAAATTTTGAACTTCACTGACAGCTATATCAATATAGGAAGTAGGAACCAGATGGAAACTATATTATATTATCTGTTAATTCATTGGTTCCTTGGTGCTTGGATTTCCTGTGTGGTTCATTTACATATCTTTTTTAGCAATGTGCTGAGCTTTATTTTATAAAAACATGATGCCTTGAGCTCGGGCTGGGGGATTTAGGTTGAGAAGAGGCAAGGCTTATCAGACAACCAAAATTCAATCATGTCAACTGCATCCAATGATCATTCAAATTGGTCAAGACTCTAGCTTATGGCCGCTTCTCTATGGTACTAGTTGCTGATGGAGTTGAAGATATGTTCGGCTGCTAGGAACATCCTCTCATGATCAAATCTGCTTATGGGGGTTGAGTTGTCATACGAAGTTACGAACTCTAGTGATGTATACCTTACTCATGTGCTGTGATGTATTAAGAAAAAGAATCGATAATTCGTAACACACAAGTGAACTTGCTGAATCACTACGCCCAAACACGTATGTTCGTAATGATCTAGTAAGCACAAAGATAGTGTGTGGGGAAAAATATATAGACTTGTAGAGACGCTCTACGTAGTTGCCTATCAAGGGCGATCGATCTACATCTTTCCACATAGCCCTGGAGCTGTGTCTCGGGGTAGATATCAAGTGATGGAATTAGCATATGCGATGTGGTATTGGATGTTACAAAGCTCGAAAAAATTGAAGGAACTCGTATATTGCAAGCCCATTACTTGTATTGTGATATTTACAACAAAAATCACTGTAAATCATAACAGGCTTCAACCCGTTTCATCTTTGTGGATCCAATTGGGCTGTCACATCCTTTCTTCTTGTTTTTCTTTTCCTGATAATATTATTGCTTCAGATATCATAAACTTGTCTTTTTTCTGTAGATATGTTCTTTTTTAATGAGAGATGTTTAAATACGTTTTTTACTTTTTCCGTTGTCTTCTGAAGTGTAAGATTTTGACTCCAATCATACTAGAAATACTGCATCTCAATACCCAAGATAAAACATAATTGTCCTCAAGACTTCGTTTGCTAGGAGGGAAGGAAGGAGGGGGAGGGAAGAGAAGAGAGATGGAGCAAGTTTCCATTATTTGGTAGAGGGGTGAGTATGGAAGGGTCGGTGAGTCATCCCTCCAGTTCCATCATTTTTCTTCATCCAAAATTGGGAGGAAGAGGAAGAGGAAGAGGAAGAGGAAGAGAAAAGATATTTGTTAGATAAAATTGAAAATACATTATCACTCTCGTTTTTAAGTGTTTTTTAATTATATATATCAAAGGTATAATGTTAAAATAATAATAACATCATCCCTTTCCTTTCCTTCCACTCAACCAGACAAAAGGATGGATGGACGCACTCCCTTCCTTGGGTATGCCTCTTTTATCTATCTTCCTCTCCCTTTTTTCTATTTTTCCATCCCTCCTGCCAAACACAGCATAAGTGTTTGATAAGCATTTGATATGTCTTTGAATTAAAAATAAATATTTTCAAATTTTGGATACCTTAGGAAGTATATTAAGCACATGTGCGAGCATCTAGGAGTATTGGTATTTGATACGGGTACGACTCCTTTGGAAAAGTATCCTTGCCTACCACTTATCCCTACTCTAGTATACTGTACTAGATTAAGTACTATTATAAAGTTAGAACTACAAAAAGATATTACAGAATTTAAGGGTTTTTAGATTAAGTAGATTAGGACAAGATATAGTGTAATTTTAGTAAAACTGGAAACATGAATGAGGATGAGTGAAACCTGATAGGCAAAATGTCCCTAAGATTGATTACTATTGATGTCATGGATTTTGTTATTCATGAGGAAGTTGAGATTAACATGTACATTGCCCGTGAATTTGAGTAGGATGGATGAAATGTAGAAGTGATCCACAACATTTGTAATAAGATTTCTGTCAAGATAAAAAATAAAAATAAAGGAAGAAGTTGTATAAGATAGTTATAGCTACAATATATGGTACAAAATGGTGGACAACTAAAGAAAATACATATTGAAATTGGATGTAGTCAAATGAAGAGGTTGAGATGAATGATATTAGAGAGTACAATGAGAGACACGATCATGAGATTTTTTTTTTGATAAGTACGATCATGGGAAGTTAGAAGTAGTATTTGTTGGGTAAGAAACGAGAGACAGATCAGTTTTTGGGAGGACGTCTGGTGCGGGGATCTATCTTTGGCCTGTAGGTTCCCTAGACTCTTCAAGATTGCCTCGAATAGACAAGCCTTAGTAGCCGACTGTTATCAACTTGATAGCGGACGACTGTCTTGGGATGTGAGCTTTCGTAGGGCTTTTCAAGATTGGGAGCTTTTAGAGGTAGTGGAGTTGCTAACCACTTTGTATAGTCAAGTGATCGAGGGAGAGGGGATGGACGAGATGATGTGGACGGGATCCAAGAGGGGAACATTTGAGGTTCGTTCCTACTATAGAGTTCTCTTGGACTTCACGAGTCCCACCTTTCATTGGAAGGCTATTTGGAGAATAAAGGCCCCCGTGAAGGTGGCCTTCTGCACTTGGACAACTATCTGGGAAAAGATTCTTACCATTGATAACCTCAGGAGAAGAGGCTGTTTTATGATAAATTGGTGTTGCATGTGCAAGAGGTCAAAGGAAACGGTGAATCATCTTCTTCTACATTGCACAGTGGCGAGGGACATTTGGTCCATGTTCTTGGTTGCGTTTGGTATGGACTAGGTGTTTCCTAGATCCACGAAGGATATGATTGAGGCTTGGAGAGGGTGTAAAGTGGACAGCCGAGCCAGGGATGCTTGGAGGGTCACTCCCCTTTGTTTATGGTGGGGTTTGTGGCAAGAGAGGAATAGGAGGCGCTTTGAGGATGTGGAGTCTTCTATTTGGTCTCTCAAATACAATATTTTATCTCTTTTATTTTTTTGGGTATACGGGAAAAATTGTACATCGGATGGTCAAGTAGTGGACTTTCTAGATAGCTGCTTTTTGTTGTTCCTCGGGTTCGCTCCCCTTTGAGCGTCTTTTAATGAAATTTTACTTATCAAAAAAAAAAAAATTGTTGAAGACAAGACTATATAAATTCATTTTAGATAGTTTTGCATTGTGCAACATAGACAAACTAAAGCACTTATGGAGGAGTGATTTGATCAGAATCAGTTGTGCTATAAGAACAAGGTGAAGGCCAAAAACAATTCAGTTTGTGGTTGTGTGAAAGAAGATGATTACTATGATTTTGACTAAGAATATGGCTTTAAAAAGAACTGATTGTGAAAGATGGATTCATATAGCCAACCTCAAATAGTAGAGATCAAGGCTGGTTGAGTTATCTTGAGCAACCTATACAGCCTTCTTCATTTATGCTCATTTTAAGTTTTCTTGATTGGTTAAAATTTTGTATCATAAAAATTGGCTGGCATTATGAATCTCATTTTTTATTTAATTTAATAGGTGTTTGTCAATAACTAAACACATGCCACAGCCCTCTAGGAGCCCTTCTCTACTTCGTAGATCCTACCTTAGTCACTCCTTCATTACCTCATAGTGATCCATTGAAGAAGTTTTTGTGCTATTTATAGGAAAGATAAATTGTTGCTATGCATGAAGATGAGTTTCAAGGGTGTTCTTATTTGAATGGGCATGTTTGATAATCACTTGATACAGGATTAAAATGGCTATCCTTAAAAGATGCTTGCATGACTTGTAGTGTACCAAGAATAATCAATATGTTCCTTATTTATGTGCTTATCTAAACAGTACTCTTTCCTCATTTTTTGGTTGTTTGATGTTCACAGGTGGAACTTGAGTCTTTGAAAATTGAATACACAAATGCACAACTAGAATGTAATGCAGCTGATGAACGTGCCAAGTTGTTGGCTTCTGAGGTTATTGGTTTAGAAGAGAAGGTATTTTTGTCTGTGGTAAAAGAGGTTTTGTTATTTGATTTATTTTTTGTGTGGAAGGAAAGTTACATAGTGATTGTCAAATTGCAGCAGTGGATGAAATGCATAATTTCAATATTTCGTCATATTTTTTAAGGATATTCTATAAAAATAGAAAAGAAGGCTTATAATACTACATCAAATGGGCCGTCTACATTTTGCTTCATTTGCTATCTAATTCATTTGGTGCATGTAGATTATGTAGAGATGCAAAGTTGTTCAAATGTTTATAGGATTAGTTGAAAGTGCTGTTGATCATTGTACTTTTGGTCAAATAAATGAATTTCTCTTTTAGTAATAAATTAATATATCCATAAACAGAATAAAGAAAGGGGATGATTTCTTTTGCAAAGGTATAGACAAGCTGTTAAAAAAAGGAGTTTCGAACGAAAAAGAGTGGTGAACCTAAAAAAGTAACAAGTGAACATCTCCTTGATCATTTTTTTCCAACTACAATAAATATCTTCTCTTTTGATGCCCATAAATTTTTTAAGCATCACTTGCCAAAAAGATGCCACTTCCATGAAAACTTTCTGATACCAAAAGTATATCTTAAGGGCGATATAACTTGGTATACTGCAGAATCTTAGAGAAGATGGTTGGATGAAGTTTCTGTTATTGAAGGAGATGATCCGTTTCAAAGAAGGCAATTTCCAGTCATATTGGATTTCATCACTTGTTATTAAATTCTGCATCTGACCATGTTTCTTTGCATGAAATGTATAATTAATTAGAATGAAGAGTTTCAACTTGGGTGTTCTGTAAAACTAGAAAGTGATAATAAATTCTTGAAAAATCAGACGATTATGAGGGTTTCAGTTGTTCCCCTCCTGTGAAACTAGTGAATGACAATAAGCTAAATATTCTGAGGTAGTTTCTTCTGTACTTTTGTGGATGTGAACTTGTTTCTTTATGTAAAATAATCTTTTTTTAATTGCCTTTTGAATTGCTGTTCAACTTTTGTTGTTAGCCTTTTTTGGTTATATTGTGAATTTTGCTACACTGTATATCTTTCTTGATAATTGAGTTGCATCATATTTACCATGTCTGATACTTTCCTCTCTTTTTTTATTTGAATTTACTATCTAATATTTTTGTGCAGACACTCAGACTGAGGTCAAGCGAGCTAAAACTGGAGAGGCTACTGGAGAACTCACAAGCTGAAATTTCTTCATTTAAGTATGCATTATCTTTTTAAAAGTAAAAGATGAATTTTGTGATCTTCATCTGCATTTCCTCCAATTTTTTTTTTGCTTTTGTATGATTCTTGTGTCTGCATAATCTGTTTCTTTTCTGGACTGAGGAAATCGCTTAAAGCTTTTTATAAAGAAGCTTTATTTTCATTTTTGTAAGCTATATGTAAAGCTAGTCACCTTGTTGACATTGTAGGGAAGGAAGAGACACAATTTAACGTTTGTTAAGATTGAAAGGAAAGACATGGTAGCATATTACTTAACTAAGATTACACCCCTAGAATAGAAAGTGCGGAATGATGAAACATGATTCATGTCTCAAAAAGTTGGGATAAACCTTTGTCAAGTTGAGATTTTTTCATTTTATAATTTGGCACAATTAGTTCGGTAATGGCAGGTAATTAAGGAAGTGAAAAGATATTCTTACTCCACAAAAGTGCTGTAACAGTCCACTTGCTATTTTTAGAAAAGGAAATGGTACACTTTTCCCTCAAAAGCATTCTCAAACTCCACAATTGTCCCAAAACTACTCTTGCCATATACTTTTGAAGAACAATTGTGTCATTTCGTTTATTATATGTGATGGTTGTGTTTATTGTGGTGA
The DNA here is from genome assembly GCA_026545225.1 of Cornus controversa. Classification (NCBI taxonomy): domain Eukaryota; kingdom Viridiplantae; phylum Streptophyta; class Magnoliopsida; order Cornales; family Cornaceae; genus Cornus; species Cornus controversa. Next base: position 40,730,138 of record CM048854.1, read on the forward strand.
TCGTGAATACTTCTCTAATGTTGGGAAAAAGCTTGCGATTGGTACTTAATTCATGCACTCATATTTTTGTGTGTAACATTGTTGGCTAATGCTACCATTGTTTTGCCCTAGGAAGTTGTTTTTTGTATTAATAAATATGATTTATCCTTGCTTGTATGAGATTCTGTGGGAGGACAAGAGAGTGTTTTTTTTTGTGCTATTTTAAGTTCTCCTTTTCATTTAGATATGTTACTATAGTCTTTCCATATTGAATCTTGCAGAAAGAAAATGTCAAGCCTTGAAAAAGAGCGTCAAGATTTGCAGTCAACTATTGATGCTTTACAAGAAGGTTAGCAGCTTATTGTGCTTACCTATCAAATTTTAGTCACACAAGTAGGAAATTTTATTAAAGAATGGGATAAAAAGGAATGAATGGAGTCTCTATAACAAATTTTGTTTGATGACTAAGAGACTAAGAGTTGTTTCATCTCAATTCTGCAGTCTCATGTTTTCACCTCTTAACTTTCTTTATGTAAAGAACAATCAGTTAATGTGTGATTCAATTCAATAAAAGTTCTTATATTTATTTTCCTTTAGATTATCCAGGAACATGATGGTTGTTCAAAATCTCTAGTTGCCAAAATTCTGTAAATATTCTATTCTAATAGGTGAAGTTCAATGAAACACAACTTAAAAAGGCACAAGTATTTTCGAAATTTTTGTGGTCTTCTGCCCTTATTCTCATTAGTTTGGATGATTTGAATGGAGAGGATCACAATAATTATTGAAGGGATGATCAACTCTTTGGAAGAGATAGGGGACATAATTCATTTTTTTGGACCTTCATTTTGGGCTTTGGTTGGCATTCCTTTGGTGCTTTTGTTGAGAGATTGGACTTGCATTTCTCATCTGCATATTATGCCATGAGGATCAGGTTTCCTGGACGCCCGCTCCATGAGGTATCATTGCAATCAAATTTGGTAGAAGCTCCTTGGGTGATATTGGTCAAAGTGGCATCTGGAGCATTTTCAGACCTACTAGAAATACAATTCTAGTTTTCTTCAAGACAGTGGGATAGGGTAGCATCTAAAAACCTGGTCACATCACGGCATGGAAAACACGCTGACACAACAAATCTAAAGCTGGTAGTATGTGGACAAGTACTCAACAGCAAAACATATTCTTTTGTATGTAAAAGTTATGTTCTATATGACATTAATTCATGATGAGAGAAAATCGGTTAAGATGGTTTGGACATGTGCACATAAAACCTTTAAGTGCGCCAGTTAGGAAGATTGACATGGTCCACATTGAGAGTAATGCTATGGGAAGGGAAAGAGCAAAGTTAACGTGGGTAGAGTTAGTAAGGAAGGATATGATAACACGTGGTTTGACTGAGGCTATGTCATTAGATAGAGCGGAATGGGAAAATAGGATTCATGTAGCCGACCGCAAGTAGGTTGAAAAAGGCTTTGTTTGTTGTTGTATGGCATTAATTCATTACAACTAAATCTATATGATTTTTTTTAAACTTATAGATTATATAAACATAATTTCCCTTGTCTTTTACAGAAATATTGGCCATGTGTTTGAAATTAAGAATTTTACTTCTAAATTAAGACACGTTCAAAATGTATGGACCATGTCGGTGATTGTTTGGGAAGTGTAACTGTGCAAGTGTTCGATGTGGAAATGGGTCCCATCATAAATGTCTGTGCTTCTTAGGATTTCATCATAAAAAAGAAAATGTTCCCTTGATAAGGTCTTGGGCATTTCTTTGGGTTTTTATGGTCTCTCACTCATTGACAATTAGTGCCATCTTGAATCTTATATTAACAAGAGCATATGGAGATAAGAGAGTAATGGTGTGAATGCATTATAAAGACCATATGTTAGAAACTTAGCTGGAATCATATAAAGAATTTATAAATGCTACTGATGGCAAGCAATTGATCAAAGTAGTTGTTCCCAAAGGTGCTGTTCATTACACCTTTTGGTGAATACTCCAATTCAAGAAATCCTTCTTCCATGTATTTAGTTTGGCTAACCAATTTGTTTTTTTTTCCCCTATCATTTCTCTATATGTAAGGCAATGTCTTTTTTTTTTTGGTATATATAATTTTTTTCTTTATGTAAGGTTCACCAATTTTGGTTAGCTTTGTATTTTTCTTAAAACTACTTGGGAAGACATCTTCCATGAAACAAGTCACTGTGTGAATTCTGACGCTCAAGGTTAATTCATGAAACATCCAAAATATCTCCAAGAATGACCTTGCTTCACTTATAGATTTACTCTTTGTTGCATATAGTTTTCAAGTTTCTCCTTATATTGTGATGTTCTCGCTATGCTCTGGTGTTGTTGTCAAACCATTCTTGTGTGTTATTTTACGTGTTTATTTGTAATTTTGAAATTACTCCATAGATGTTTGGTTCACTTGCTGTGTTTGCTTATCTCACTGTTATCCATTTGGCCAGAGAAAAAACTCTTGCAAGAGAAGTTACGGAAAGCTTCTGCAAATGGAAAGTACATTGATGTTAGCAAGAGTCGTTCTAGTAAAAAAGATGTGTCAACTTCTACAGCGGATCTAGGTATTTAATTCTGTTGGTTTTCTGTATATGTCATTCTAGCCTGATAAATACTTGCTTTTTATTATTATTTTTTAATTTTTTATCATTAAACATGATGCTGGCTAGTTGTAATGCCAATTAAGTTTGTTTGCCGATGGATATGACTTGTACTAGAATGCCCAAAATTCTGGTAGCCCATATTAATTATCTTGTGGTTAATGAGCATGTATTATATGTTGTTAGGTGCCAATGCAGTGTAGGAGGTCCCAAAAGGAGAAAGAAGTTTATCATTAAGTATTCAGTTTTAGTCTTAATATTACTTCTAGTTTAAAATTTATTACCAAGTGTAATTTTGGGAATTTCTACTAGTCTACAACTGAACTGGCTTTATTGGTCATATTTGTATGGGATTTCTTAATAGTGGATCAGGCTTAGGCCATTTATGGATTTATCAATGTGCCAAGTAATTTGGTGATTAACTTTGGATGTGATATCATTTCATGCCTATGTTAGTCCCGCGTGGCCCCATTCAAATTTAGGATAATGGGTGCTGTTCTTTTTGTTGATACATGCATCAACTTTATTCAGCATGTACGATGAATGTGTAAATACACGCCGTGCGAGTGTATATAACGAAGTTCTCTTTACTTTGCATCTTTACTTGCAATTATTGGATGGTTCATTATGCTAATATAATTGAATTCGATCTCTTTTTAGTATCATTTACTTGTAGTTACTGTGGATATTCATTATGGTTTCTCTTTCTACATTCGCTTTAATTTCATAAAAAAAAATTATTGAATTCCACGAATTTGGTACCTCTTTTGGACATTAATATTGTTAATTCAGTCCGTGAGGACAACACAGATGCTACACCAGACTCCTCATTTCTGGAAATGCACAGTACTGCACCTCATCTTGGAAGTAATGCCTCCAGCTCATCCTTGTTGCCAGAGGATAGACAGTTCATTCTTGAAGTTTCGTCCTGGAATATTCCTCATGATCAGATGAGAACGATTCAGAACATTAACACAGTAATTTCTGAGGTAGCATACATTTCATATTTGCTATAATTTCAGTATCATTTTTTTCTGAGTTTACCTCTCTGAAATGACTAACTATTGGACTTAATCTGGCGGCAGTTAGCGTTGGAGAAAGAAGGGTTGGTGCAAGCCCTGTCAACCGAATCATCTCAAAGTTCTATGCTGAAGGTAATTTTAATCTTAGCAGTACTATACATAATGAAATGTCCGTGGTTAACTGAGAAATTTTTTACTTCGATGCAAGAAGGCAATCAATGTTCAAGATGTTAAATGAGCAGAAGAGCCATTTTCTTTGCACCAGTTGGATGGGCAGGAAAGTATTTCCCCTAAGCCAATTTTGAGTTCTTGTTGATGATAAGAGATGGAGGTACTACACATAAATTGAAGATGCCTTAGTCTCGGTGGGAGTTGACTCATAAAGAGTGAGATAGGCCATTACAATCACCACCAACTCCACGAGGTCAAGGCCTTGCCGGGAACCTAGACATAGTCTAGTTTAGTGAACTTTGGGTCTTAGGTGCTGAGATCTTAACCAGGTCTAAGCTCCACTCTTATGGAGGGTTGAGGTCCATTTATGATACATGAGAGCAAGCAGAGCTCACTTGATGTGGGGTCTCATCAGTCCTGGCATTCTTCTCCACCACGATAATATGCTGTCACATGCACTGTGGCTCTATGATTAGGACTTGGTAGGAGCAACATTGCAGCTATATGGGTAGTTTTATGGCGATATAATAAACCCCGAGTTGGTTAGTTTTTTGAGCAAGCTTCCTGCAGTCTAGTGGGAGACCTCCATGGGGTAGTCCATTGGGGGTAGCCGTACATGGTAGAGGTGGTCTAGTATGGCATTGCCACCTTGCAGAGGGCTTTTGTCCTCCGGAAAATAAGTGATGTCTCTACTTCTGTCAGGTCCAAGTTTGTGCAATTCTTGAGGAAAGATCACCTTGGCATGCACTTTAAACACCAAACCAAGTGATCATAGGATCCAGAGGACGACCATGATACATCTGTGTATTGCAGAACTTCTCACTGGTGCCTGCTTCCATAGAACAATATCGTGGCAAAGCAGACCCAAGCAGTCATACCAGATCCTCAGGAACCATCACAAGTACGGCTGGCCAGTGTCCATGAATATAGTCGCACAGAGGGCTATGACAGGTCCCTGTTCCCTGACGTGGACCATGATGAGAACCACACCCAAGTTGTAGAAGTATCAAGTCCTAATAAATGAGATAGTTATGGGATGCATCAAGAAACCATTGGTCTCCAAGTGAGGCTTATATGAGGACAAGATGCCTCACAATAGTCTTAAGTGATGCCTGTAGGGAATATTTAAGAGATGGTGTACCAAAAATAGCATGGATAAAATTCTCCTGGTAATTGTTTGGTGCATGTGGGTTGGGGGACACATCCGGTGGTGGACTATAGAGTTCTCTAAAAGGCCCGATACCACTATCGTTGGCAAAAAGTAATTAAATAATAAATAAAAATAAAAAAGAGGAAGAAAAAAAGTTTGGTCGACTCCTTTTGATGTTCAGAAGTTTTAAAGAGTATTAATCTATTGCTAAAGGTTTGAACTTCTTTACTCTCCCATATATGGGATTTGAAAAGTAGTTTATAGCTAATGCATTTTCAAACAACTTTGGCCAACATTGATTAGAATACTGACATTGTGCCTTTGGAAGATCTAAACAGCTACGAGGTTGTCATTATTGTTAACTATTTTATTTTTTTTATTTGGATTGGAAATTTTAAGGAATAATTGCCTATATCCTTCTCAATGTTAGTTGAATATCTCTGTAGATCATTGTGTAGGTTTTGGAAAGTCATTGATACATATACTCTCATAAATGCCCTTTCAATCTGATATTTTTGATCTACGCTATCCTCTAATAGGAAGTTTATTTTGAAGTCACTGGAATTGATTCATTATCATTTAATTTTTGAGCCTAATGAATGATATGGTAAACAATCTACCTCAAAATTACTTTTGGTGACTCACAATTTTTCATATGAGTTTTTTGTTTGTCTTGTCTTTTTTATTTTAATTTCTTTTTTTTTTCAGCAAGTAATTTTTTTTGTTTGTAAAATGAAGGAACTGAACAAGGAATTGTCCCGAAAACTCGAAGCTCAAACACAAAAATTAGAACTTTTGACTGCTCAAAGTATGGCAAATGAGAGTGTCCCTGCAAGAAGACAGGATCCCCAGACCATGCATGACAACACTGCATATGCGGATGAAGGTGATGAGGTAACATATCTATTAGCAAGTAATTACTTGTTTAGAATGGAAATCGTTTGCGGAGCAAAAAAGTTTTAGACTACATCATGTGTCAAATTTGTGTGGATGGCAGTGCTCACATCCTTAAAGTGGTCAGTAGTTGTTCGGGGCTAAATATTTGGTTTGAGCAGAGTTAATATTTAGGTCAGCTTAACACAGTAAACCAAAGCTACATGTTTCTCAGCCTCTTTGATAGTTATCCAAGTTGCATGTAGTCAGCCTGTCCTTGTTTGTGGAACATCATTGAGAGTAAAGAAGGTTTGAGGATTGCATATATATATATATATATATATATATATAGGTAATCTATATATAGGTAATCTGTAGGTCTCCATGCACCCATTTTAGTTTTAAATATGATAATTTGCTGCTTGTCTTCTCTAACTAGGTGGTGGAAAGGGTGTTGGGATGGATAATGAAGCTCTTTCCAGGAGGGCCATCAAGGCGGCGAACCAGCAGGCTGCTTTGATTTATGAGTTTCATCAACAAAAGCTCATGTGCAGATCTATGTGCTCCTCACCACCCTTATTTTTGGTGGTATAACAGAGGTCACAATCTGTATATCGTGAGTCAATTTTTTTAGAGAGAAGCAAATTTTTTAGAGGCCTTTTGATCAACTGGAAGGTGCAATTGTCATCTCTCAACATATCTGGCAATAAAGATGTACCCTTGGTGCTGTTAATGGTTCAAGTTGGTCTATCAAATTTTAGCGGGAAATTTATTGCATATGAGAGGAAAGGAAACTTACGAGAGAGAGAGAGAGAGAGAGAGAGAGCTCTATTATAATCAAAATTGAGAGAGAGAGAGCTCTATTATAATCAAAATTGAACTATGAATATTTTTGTTTTCTTGTTTTTCTCTTCATATTTGTTTTTAAGTGTGTTGAAGGACATGGGCTTAAGCCCAATATATGGAAGAAACTATTTGGTCATTTTTTTGACGATTCCTTTTACACATGAATTGTAATGGAATTGAGCCAGTTGGTTTGAGTGTAAATTTCGCAAGACTCCCTGTAATATGACTCGTTTTTACTAATTATTCCCGAATTGAATGATTTGAGAAACTGTTGGAAGGGTCTGTTTGGTTCAGTTGTGTGAGAACACTCTTGAGAACCGAAAATCGGAAAACTGTATAAAAATCTGTTTGGTTGATACTTTGTGAAAACTGTTTTTTGAAAATTCAATTAAACTAGTTTTTTAAAAAAAGTTCTCTGACAACAGTGTATGTATGCACACACATATTTTTGGATTTTGTTTGTAATTTTATTTTATTTTATTTTATTTTTACTTTGTTTTGAGTAATGAGAAATTATTTCAATCAGGTGTGTAATTACAATGGAAATCTTTGATGTTGGTAATCACCCACAAATCACTTAGCTACTTTTAATAATTCCAAGTTTAATTTGTTAAAATACAGTTCTTTGAAGTCAAGTATCTTTTTAATTCAGTTTTTAGAAAATATTATTATTATAATTTTTATAGTCTCAAACAAGCGTGATTAAAGTGAAAGTTTTGTGCATTAGATATTACTCTTTTTTATATTATTTTATGTCATTTTCTTTTCCCAAACAAAAGATGTTTTTCTCTTTTTGTTTTTCAAATCTAAAAGAATTAAGCAACTCTATGTATAAATTAGTTATTCACTATTTTCGTACAATTTCGGTTATTTATGAGAGTTTTTCAACGCAACAGTGACATCATATCATGTGATAACTGAAAGTATAGTGGGATTTAATGACTACATGTCAATATTGAATTAGTTAATACTGCCATGTTAACAAAAATGACACACATAATTAGTTAATGCTACCATGTTAACAGAGTGACATGGTCTCATCCTTGCATGTAAGTATATATATTTTTAAAATAGCTTTGCCATGAAAAAATCAATATAATATATATACGTACATGTATACGGATTATTGGATAGGATTGCTGTTTTTTCTTTGGTAATTACCTTTTTAACACATATATCCTTTTTAAAAATATTTCTTGATCACTGATCACGGGCGTGCAAATGTGCAATAGATGATTATTGTTGTACATGTATTATGATATATGATGATTGGGATTTCATACGACGTCGTGGTGGATAAGGCGCGAGATATATAACCAATCATTTCACCGTTAGTCATGTATTTGTGGCGCACAACCATTCTGCTCTCTGTTGCCATGGCTATTGTCAGTGCGAGGCTCTGTTCATGGCCTCTCTCAGTATCCATTGTTTCCTCATCTTCATATGAAGGTATTTCCCAAGACTCTCTCTCTATATATATATGAATTCTTGAATGATGAATACCGACGCACCTTTATTGTTGGTTTGATGCTGGCAGATGCAAAGCCGAAACCAAATGCAGTGAAGCTAAGAGAGGACTGGAGGAAACGGTCCAGACCCATTCCTCCTGGTGGGACCTATCCGGCAAAGGATCATTGCAGGTTCTTACTCTGTAACTTTTTTACACACACCCTTTTTTGGTTCTTTTCTTAGTAATTTTCTATTTTCTGGAATTTTCGAGTTTCGAAATCTTGATGAATTTTACTACTAATATTCAAAGATTTGTTATTTTCGGCAGTCAATGCGGTTTATGTGATACTTATTATGTAGCCCATGTGAAGAATGCTTGTGCTTTCTTAGGAGATGGCATGTCTAGAATTGAAGTAAGTACTTTTTTTTCTTCTTTATTTTTCATTTGTGGGTTTCTCTTTACTTTTATCCCTCAAATTATTTGTTTCATTGAATTGCTCCTTAATTTTTATCTACTGTAATGAGGAGTTTTCTGAATGTATCAAGAAGAATTTCACTCACACAAACACACACATAAGCAGAAGAAATCTACTGTAATGAGTCAAATTTCTTTTCTATGTAACCTGTCATGATTACGTGACGTTTTGATCAAGCACAAAATTGGTCAATCTATTCCACAAAACCAAAATCTACTGCAATTGGTGAGAATTTTTTATGTGCAACGTCTCAAGAATGCTTCACTGGACACGAGTCAAAGCACTAATATATCACAAATTTCTTTGCCTTTGCAAAAGCATGAACAACCCAGGACTAAGTCTTAGCCTATGATAATTGCCATAAAACAAGGACAATTCATTGGCTTTGAAATATACCAAGGTTGAACCTAATATTTTGAGAAGCTTTACACCTCAAGACTGAAGCATTTGCTCCGAAGTTCCAGTTGTTGCATAATATCGACAAGTTTACGGCCGTACTACTCGCAACAATCTCTAATGAAGCTGGGTCAAGGAAACATACTCACACAAAGATTTAGTAGCCAACTGAAGTTATGAAGAATAAATAAACTAGCAAACATGCAAGACATATGGTATCTTATGTGCTCCGGAGAAAACCAAATTTACATTTATGGATGAGAGAGGGTTTCACTATGATTTTAGCTAAATCATTAAGGGTAGAGGAGAGATATGCATAACACTTCAAACGACAACACGCCATTGGTGTTAGAGCCCTGCTCATCCCGGTGTTCTCACAGTCTCAACTCTTGCCCCTGAACAAAATTCAAAATTCTGTGAGAAGATTCTTCACAAAACAATCGTCTATGAGTCTGTCTCTCTCACAAGTTCAGCTTTCTTATAAATCCAAGTTATTAATTCAATCAAGAGTATAATTTCTTTAAGTCCCAAGTAATATTTTGAACAGAACTTTTCATTAGAACAACTCAAAGATGGAAACCTAGTCAATAGGAATTTGGGATACTTTCCAACAGTAATGATATTATTGAAAATATTAGCTTACTTTAGTTGCAAACTTGCAATGTATGCAAGTTAGTCTGTAGGTAACAAAAATTCTAAGTGATGAAGTCCCTTGTGGGTAATAATAATCTCATCTAGAGTTAAGGAACCATATTAAGAAATGATACACTGAGAGCTTGCTTACAGCCCTCTTTTTTTTTTTTTAATTGTCTAACAAGTTTTTGCCTTGCCTGCATTATATTCTTTGAGACATAGAATTCTTGCTGGGTTGACTTCGATGTTTTGGTGGAACTAACGTCGGACGAGTCTGCAATAATTTAATTTTCTTCATTAAATATTTTTTCATTATCTCAATAATTCTTTTTTTGGGGGCGTGGGATGTAAATCACGTAAAGGTTTTGTAATTCATATTGTTGTCAATGGCTTTTGAAGGTACAAATCTATCCTCTAGGATGAAGTCATTTTGAAACAAAACTACGAGTGATTGTTGAGAAATTGGAGCCATCATCAATATAATAAAAATTATTTTGAAATGGCAGATTTAGACTCTAGGATAGGTTGTCTTTCCCCCTCCTCTTTTTCTAGTTCCAGTTTTCCACAGCTTTCTATCATGCACATGAAGCCCTGGCAAACAATGTTAGCAACGTTTTTTTTTTTTTTTTTTGTGGAAATATAGAATTATTCATTTTAAATGGCATTCTTAAAGTTCAATAGTCCAATTTCTCAACAGTTGGCACTCTTTTCATGTCCTCTTATTTTGTTGGAAGTTCTCGTTACCCCCACGGGCCAAATGATCTAATTGAACAAGATGGGCTCTTTGCAAGTGCTATGTCGAACTCAACTGAATTATTTTATTTGAATGGAATGCCAAAAGTTCAACTGTCCTTTTCCTAAACATCACCTCCATCTCCTTTCAGTTAATCAGCTTGTAAGTCCTCATTACCATTTGCGTTAGACCAAGTATTCCATCACCAATATACTTGGTCTAACGCAAATGGTAATGAAGACTTACAAGTCTTTTTGCACTAGTGATGTAGCCTCAAGCCTCTTTCTAGGGAATAATATAAGCAGCAGTAGATTTCATAGAAAAATGATAAACAGCAGTGGACGACTTTGATTGTGACAAAACCTATGGAGATTATATTGATGATAATGAGTGACAATTTTTGGGAATTTTATTTAATGCATCTGGGTACATCACAACTTACCCATATATCATGTTGATTTTTGAGCCATAGTCCTCAAATCTACAATTTTTTTTTGTTTGGTTAAAATATAGGAGATATCCAAGTCATGTGTCATCGTGGTGATCTAACATGTTGTATCTTCCTTCTTGTTACTAAATTATGTGCTAAGTCGATCTCCCATTTTCTGTATTTTAGAGTCTGGAAAATGTGGTCCATGGACGAGGGAGGAAAAAAGATTCATTAGATGAGATGTACTTGGGGGTCTACGAGGAGCTGTTATATGCTCGTAAAACTAAGCCTATAGAAGGTAAGTTATTGAACTTTTATAATTTATCAATATCAGTGATATATTTTTTTCTATTGCTTTTCTCTCTCTCCCCCCGGCCGCCCCCCCCCCCCCCCCCCAACACACACACACTTTTTTTTTTCTTTTTAAAAGTTTCTATTTGGTTTTGTTTGTTGGATAGAATGCACTGTTTATGTGAATAAGTTGTATGAAAGTGAAGAGCGGAAAAGAAGAAAGTTTAATGACATGTACACTCTGTTTTCTATTTAGGCCCCTTTTGTGGTTTGGCCTCGTGTTTGGTTTTTGATAATGCAAGTATTGTATAAAACAATAATGAGAGCTTTTATTGAGCTTTCTTGAACACCATTTTGATGACTAGAGTGCATATATTATTAGCAATAAAATAATAAGCTTGTGATTTTTTATTTATTATTATCTTAATCTAATTCATCATCATCATCATCATCCATTCATCCTTGCCTTGGTCCCATATGAATGAGGTTGGCCACATGAATTCTCTCTGTCTAAGCTTTTCAATTACATGTCAATTCACCTATTATATTTAGCTTCTAAAAATTATTTTTAATAACCTCATCCCATCTTATTTTTGGCCGCCCTCTCCGTCTCTTACCTTCTATTACCACTAGTCTTCCTCGTTTTACCGGCGCATCACTATGTCTTCTATGTATATGTCCAAACCATCCAAGTCTACTTGTATTTTCTCACCAATGGGTGCTACACATAATTTTCCTCTCACACTTTCATTAATAACTCTATCTCTTCTAGTCACTTCACTCATTCGTTTATATGAAGACGTTGTTATTGTTTCTTTTTTAGGGCCCAACACTCCACTCCATACAACATAGTGGGTCTAATAACAGTCTTATAGAATTTTCCTTTTAGCATATGTGTTATTCTTTTATCACATAAAATTCCACTAGCTTGCCTCCATTTTGTCCAACCCGCTCCAATTTTACTCGTTATATCACAATTTATCTCTCCATCATTTTTTATTATTGATCCTAGATACCGAAAGTGGTTTTTTTGAGTAATCCTTTGGTTTTGAAGTGATATCATTATATTATTAATATCTAAATCTTTATTAAATTTATATTCCATATACTCAGTTTTAGTTCAACTAATTCTCAATCCTTTCAATTTTAAAGCATTTCTCTATGTTTCTAGTTTTATTGCTAAGTTCTCTTTAGAGTTATCCAAAAGCACAATATCATCGGCAAACATCATGCACCATAGAATCTCGTTTTGGAATTCTTTTGTCATTTCATCAATTATCTTAATCTAATTGATTTACAATTTATAACAATCTCTAATAGTTCATTTTCCTATGGCGAAAATATTGTTTTGTGATCCCAACTATGATTAGGTGTACTTTATTCACATCAATTTTTTTTGGATTTACTTTTCTACGGTCATAAAGGTGAAGGTTACTTCTTCTTTTTCTTCTATTATTTTAAGTGTCATAATGACCACAAGAGGGATCGCTGTTTTCTTACAAGTTTCTAATGCTTTGAAATTTAATGATCACTGTGCATTTGTTTTTGTTACCTGAAGAAAATGTTTTAATTTCTTTCTTACTTTCTGATAGGTACAATACATAGTCTTTATACACAAAAGAATACCTAATTAGAATATTTGACTCTTCTATCATCTCCTAAAAATCTGGAAATCCCTAGGAATAGTGAAACAACTATTCTAACTGACAATTAGAGGAAATTCAAGAAATTATACACATATCTAGCTGTCAAGAATATCTCCTAAATAATTCTGGTAACTTTACAAATTTCCAACACTCCCCCTCAAGCTAGTGAATAGATATTTTTCATTCCTAGCTTGCTTGTGATGTCTTGAAAGCTTGACGTAGGCAGCCCTATAGTGTGAACATCTGCCAACTGATCTTTTGATGATATGTAAGGAGTACAAATCAGTCCACTGTCCATCTTTTCTTTAATGAAATGTTTATCTACCTTAATGTGCTTGGTGCGGTCATGTTGTACCGGATTGTGTGCAATGTTGATGGCAAATTTGTTGTCACAGTAAATTTTCATAGGTCCTAACCACTTGATTTTGAGATCATCAAGAATTATTTTTATCCATAGGAGTTCACAGATTCCATGTGCCATGGCTCTGAATTTAGCCTCCGGCTTAATCTTGCAACTATAGCCTGCTTTTTACTTCTCCATGTCACTAGGTTCCCTCCAAGAGAAGTACAGTAGCCTGATGTGGATCTCTTATCGACTGTAGAGCCAACATAGTCTGCATCCGTGTAAGCTTTAGGATTAATTCCATCATTCTTCTTGAATAAGATCCCTCTTCCTGGTGTAGCCTTAAGATAGTGTAGAATCCTATGAACAGCCTGCAAATGTTTCTCCTTAGGATCATGTATGAATTGACTAACCATGCTCACGACATAAGCTATATCCGGCCTAGTATGGGATAAGTAGTTCAGTCTTCTAACTAATCTCTGGTATCTTCCTCTATTAACCGTGTTGTCATCTTCTTCTTCACCCAACCTATGGTTTGGTTCAATAGGTGTGCTTGTTGTCTTGTAACCGAGTTTTCCAGTTTCTTTGAGGTGATCTAACACATATTTTTGTTGAGAGACAAAGATACCCCCTTTAGAGTGTGCTACTTCAATCCCCAAGAAATACTTCAACTTCCCAAGTTCCTTAATCTCAAATTCCCATGCTAGGCTTTTCTTGAGTGTCTCTCTTTCGGTTGAGTCATCCCCTGTTACAATAATATCGTCTACATAAACAAGTAAGACTGTAACTTTCCTTGTGGCCGAGCGCTTTATAAAGAGAGTATGATCCCCTTGGCTCTGCTTATATCCCATTGCTAGCATAGCCTTCGCGAATCTCCCAAATCATGCTCTAGGAGGCTATTTCAAACCGTACAATGCTTTCTTCAACTTCCATACCTTATAGCCACCAAAATTGTCATCAAAGCCAGGTGGAGGTTCCATGTATACCTCCTCTTCCAAATCACCATGTAAGAAAGCATTCTTAACATCAAATTGCTGCAAACACCAATCAAAGTTAGCAACTAAGGACAATAGGACACGCACTGTGTTCATTTTAGCTACAGGGGCAAATGTCTCTTGAAAATCTACTCCATAGGTTTGAGTATATCCTTTTGTAACCAGCCTAGCTTTGTATCTCTCTAGGGACCCATCAGCCTTGTATTTTTAGGTAAATACTCATTTACAGCCCACTAGTTTCTTTCTTTTAGGCAAATTGATAATTTCCCATGTTTTATTCTTCTCTAGTGTATTCATTTCCTCTCTCATAGCTTGTACCCAGTTCTTATTCCTAAGTGCCTCTTGTAGTGTTTGAGAAATGTCAATGGAATTTAGGGAAGTGGTGAAGGCCTTATGTTGTGAGGATAATCTATGAAAGGATACAAAGTGAAAAATTGGGTGTTGTGTGCATTGTCTGGTTCCTTACTCTTTTAATGGATACCCCAAACTGTGTATTTATCATTTTGTAAAAAATTTGAAAAATATTATTCATCTCAGATTTTTCTTTCATGAGAAATAACCAAGTTGTTCTAGTACAATCGTTAATGAAAGACACAAACCACCTAGCTCCTGAAATGTTAGGAATTCTAGATGGTCCCCAAATATCGGTATGTATCAAAGAAAAAGGTTTAGAAGACCTTGAATTATTTAAAAGAAATGAAACACGATGGTGTTTAGCAAGTTCACAAGTATCACAATGAAAACTGGTAACATTAACATTTCTAAAAAGAGAAGGAAACATGGTTTTAAGTAAACTAAAAGAAGGATGTCCAAGTCGAAGATGGTGAAGCCAAATCTCAGTTTTATTGGGAGACAACTTTTCTGATGAGCAGGAAAGCGATAACCAGCTGTCCTTATCCACACTTCCACTCATGTCCTCAAGGTAGTGAAGTCCATTCCTTTCCTTAGCACGTCCAATCATCCTCCCCATAACCTGATCCTGAAAGATACAATGTGTAGGAAAGAAAGTTACTTTGCAATTTAGGTCTTTGGTGATTTGATGAATGGATACAAGATTAGTAGATAATTTCGGAATATGCAGCACATTTTTTAGATGAAGGGAAGGTGTCAGATTTACTGTTCCTTGGCCAGCAACAATCACGGGTGAGCCATCTGCCACTGTGATTTTTCTATTTCCAAGGCAAGGGTTATAAGTGGTAAATCTGGTTGGACTTTGTGTCATGTGATCAGTAGCTCCTGAGTCTATGACCCAAGAACTAGAAAACTGTGAACCCGAGGCACTAAGAGCATAAGAAGTAGGGTACTTACCTGATTGAGCCAATGAACACATACTAGAGGGTTTATCAAGGGAGTTGAGAAGAATTATGAGTTTGTCAATTTCCTCCTTCTTGAGTTCTCCAAAATCACCATTATTGGAGTTAGTTTTCTCTTGCGGGGATCCCTCTGCATTTGTAAGATGTGCCTGGCCACATTGCTGTCCTTCTTTTCGGCTGAGTACTGTTGCTTTTCCATGGAGTTTGTAACAACTGTCTCTTGTATGGCGTGACTTCTTGCAATACTTCCACCAGAGTCCTCCTCGGTTTTGTGGCCTACAATACTCTGTTTTCCATTCTCGGAATTGTTATTCAGTGTTGAGTTATTGAACTTAACTCCCTCATTGGTGGACTTTGCGGAGACCATGGCAGAACCTTTTACAGCCTGGTGATCTAGTGATCGTTCTTCAACTTTCCTCAGCCTTAACTATTGAGAAAATCTCATTAAGAGATGGTAAAGTCTCTTTTCCAAGCACTTGAATACGGATTGGATCCAACTCTGCATTGAGACCTGTAAGAAATTCAAAACTTCTCTCTCTTTCCACGAAATTTTGGAGTGTCAGCACTTCATCTTAATATTCTGATAATGATACAATTCAAGCCAAAAACCTTTCAGAAGATTATAGTAATCTATGATAGAACGCTTACCTTGCTTAGTAGATGATATTTTGGTCTTGATTTCATAGATTAATGAAGCATCTTACATTTTGTAGTAAGACTGACGGGCGGATTCCCAAATTTCACGAGCATTTGGGAGAAGCATATAGTTCCCGTTGATGTTAGGCTCCATTGAATTCCAAAGCCAAGTCATAATCATCGAGTCTTTTTCATCCCAAGCTTTATACTTTGGATCTTTGGAGTTTGGACCAGTACCAGTCAGATGGCTTAGTTTCCCTTTTCCTTTCAGAAGTGTCCTCACGATCTGTGACCATTGCCGAAAGTTCCTACCATTTAATCGATAGGAAGTATTTATGTTCTGAAATTCTGCAGTTGATGAATTCAACACTGTCTCAGTGATGTTTTCAGAGGAAGGTTTTAATGAACCGTCGGAGGTTAATGACATCTTCCCAATAAGAGATGTGGTAAGAGAAGGAAAAGAAGGGTTTGGCTATAAAGGCCAATAATCAACAATAAAGGCTAATGATTTTTTTGACTAGGGTTTCGTCAAAGAAGGCCGTAAGCGGAAGATTAATTTCCAGAGAGCATTGTCTCTGATACCATGAAGAAAATGTTTTAATTTCTTTCTTACTTTCTGATAGGTACAATACACAATCTTTATACACAAAAGAATACCTAATTAGAATATTTGACTCCTCATCATCTCCTAAAAATCTGAAAATCCCTAGGAATAGGGAAACAACTATTCTAACGGACAATCAGAGGAAAATCAGGAAACTATACACATATCTAGCTGTCAAGAATATCTCCTAAATAATTCTGATAACTTTATAGATTTCCAACCTTACCGTTAATCCTTAATAAAACAATTATAAATTTAGATTCTTTCATATTTGCATAAATGTAGCTGCTATTTAATGTTATTGTTAGAAGTATCAAAATCTGACCAATCACTTCAAAATTCTGAGTTTGGGAGGTGAATGTTAGATAGTACAAACTTGAAAAGAAGTCACTCTAATTTAGAAAACTAAGAGAGAAGCAATAGATTTCAAACCTCAGTTGAGATAACTGATTATATTGTTCTTTGATGCAGTGTATCTAATATCAGTTCTTTTTCCCTAAAAAAGTTTATTTCAAGTCTAATAAAGCTTTATCGCAGCGGGTCTTTTAAAATTTTAAAATCTCTTACACAACCAAAAGTACATTTTTGCACTTGAATATGTTTTCATCAAATCTTGTTTGCCTGAATATTTACAACATCTTCTCATGTCTAAATGCATCTATTACTTTTATATGTATTGATCTTGAGGTCATTCTACTAGACTAGCTTAATTTATTCATCCTTCATGAATTTATTTATTTGGTAGGAGCTCAGTGGACAGGGATAGTAACAACAATTGCAATTGAAATGTTGAAATCGGGGATGGTAGAAGCTGTTATTTGTGTGCAAAGGTAGTGGCACACATTTACTGTAGCAATAATGAATAGGCTTCACTATTTATTATTTTGTTAAAGCTATTTTTGGATATTTACTTTGTTGTGTTGGTCTTGCTATGTTAATTATCTCAGTGATCCTGATGATAGACTTGCTCCAAGACCTGTTTTGGCGAGGTTCGCTGCTAGATTTTGTATTTCTTTTTCTGAAATGATAAATTTTCTTCCATAATCTGATTGAGATTCTTTATTTATTTGTTCCCTTTTTCTTTTTTACTCCCACTTATGATCTAGTTGTTAATTTTTCTAATAGGACACCGGATGAAGTTCTAGCAGCTAAAGGTGTTAAGCCGACATTATCTCCTAACCTGAATACACTTGCGTTGGTTGAGGTGCTTTCTATCACTTGTCAGGAAGAAAAATTTGCCCCTTTTACTTTCCCTCATTATGTTTTCATATTCACTCTTTGTTATTGATGTATTATGAGTAGAGTATATTGCATCAATTCTTTTACTTATAAGTAGTTGTAAGGCCCTATATAGCTTTAGTGTAGGCATCTTAGGGCCAAACTTTAAATCTTGGGTTTGCTAGCATGCTCAGTCATCCCTTAAATATCAGTTGGACATTGTGTTTGACTCCAAAAGACATCTTGTTTGATTTATATATTCTTTTTTTATTGGACATGGAAGCCTATTGGAAAAAAGGAGAAGAGATTCAACAGAAAAAGGAAAATATTTCCTCTAACAAGAAAGCAAACAGGAAAAGTTGAACAAAGAAATGAATAGAACTAGAAAAAAGAAGGCCTAATACATCAAGATATGTAGGCATACTATCCTTATGGAAAGCCTCCAAAAGAAGCTCACAATTCTTGAAAAGTCTATCTGCCTCCATATTGGCTGAACATGGACTTTTTATGAATGGAACTAACTGAAATTCAGGATTGGCCTGTCACTTTTTTAAAAACAGGCTTGATTCCAGTGCTTGAATTTACCATTGTTAATCTACTATATCACATTACAAAGGCCTAATACATCAAGATATGTAGGCATGCTATCCTTATCGATAGCCTCCAAAATAAGCTCACAACTCTTGAAAAGTATATCTGCCTCCATATTGGCTGAACATAAACTTTTTTTGAATGGAACAAACCGAAATTCAGGATTGGCCTGTCACTTTTTTTAATACAGGCTTGATTCCAGTGCTTGAATTTACCATTGGTAATGTAACGATCTATTACACGAGGTATGATATTGTCCACTTTGGGCTTGAGCCCGCACAGTTTCATTCTTGGGTTTTACCCCAAAAGGCCTCGTACCATTAGAGAGAACACACCACATATATGCACATCTCCTTCACCATACCCAGGTGATGTGGGATGTCACAGTTAATCCACTACATCACATTATGTCAATCTCCTGCTGCTTGGAAATTTTAAAACTCTTATTTTTAGCCTCCTCTGGGCATTCAACTAGGGTTCAATTTCTATCATATATTTTTTGCTAGTGCTCTAAAAGCATTAAATAAGAAATTTTAAAACTCTTATTTTTAGCCTCCTCTGGGCATTCAACTAGGGTTCAATTTCTATCATATATTTTTTGCTAGTGCTCTAAAAGCATTAAATAAATGAAGTGGATGCTGTTTTTGCCATATATTGTGATATCTGCAATGCCCAAATTGACGTGGGTTACCAAGGAAGCTACAATTATAATTATTAATGACTTAAGGTGCAGTAACGCGACTAGGTCTCATAGAGATTAAGAGGAATTCGAAGCTAAGATATGACCTAAGTGAAGCAGGTGTATGTGTGATTGAAATATATATAAATATATGTATTGTTGAAACAATTCAAAGCATGTAACACCAACCAGGAAAAGGTCTAGCAGAGAAATTTTTTGGCATATCAATTAAGAGGGTTAGCTAAATCAATGTAGATACAATAAAAAGCTACAAGTATTTGATGAGATGGCTACAAGTATGTGGAACCATAACAGACTACAATAAGATAGATTTTAAGTGTTCAGAAACAAGTATTTGATGCATGTAATTTAAGTAGTAAAAAATAAGCCCAAGAATCCCAAAAACCATATACCAAGTATATGAACAGTTAAACAATATGATAGTATATCACAAGACCATGATATGATGCTGTGCATGTGAATTAATGGGCACCAAAAGAAGAACAGGGAAAAGATACGATGAGTGATTAAAAAATTAAGGTGTGCTTTTCTTGAGCATGGGACGCACAAGGAAGCAGGTCTAAGAACTTTATTGTTCTTAACTGAAGGGGCGCCTTATTTCTCTGAATTAGGAGTTACGGCTGAGATGACCAGCCCGGGACTTTTTAGGGCTTAGGCACAGCTTTAACAACTATGGCTATGACCAAAGTAAAGCTTTCCAACGTGATGTAAATGCATAGTTCAAGAATAGCGATGGTGATATTTTATAAGAGACGTACTTATATATCTTTCCATGAACGAATTACAGAGGGAGAATCATATTTAGAAACCTTAGAAACTGAGGGTTGTACTTAGAATTCACTATAATTTTGCCATTAATCTCACTTTGGAACTCATAGGTGTCTTTTTTTTATTTTAGATGGGAATCTGTGCCAAGTAATGGTAAAACCATCTCATTTAAACAAAGACTAAACCTTAACTCAGAAGTTGTAAACAATTTATTTTTGGGTTAATTTAATTTATGACAACTTTTGGGAGCCTAATTACAAATACACCAACTTTCAAATAGTATATGGTCAAAAAACAACTTTTCAAAAAGTAATTACAAATACGACAATTTATACTATTTAGGTCCAAATTACCCTTAAGACCCTTTACATATCAGTTTACTAAAACTTTTAGTGCACAATGTAATAGTTTTACTGCATTTATGTAATACTTTAACTATATGATGTTATAATTTTACTGCACAAAACATTAAACAGTGTAGTTTACTAAAACTTTTAGTGCACAATGTAATAGTTTTACTGCATTTATGTAATACTTTAACTACATGATGTTATAATTTAATGCACAAAACATTACTGCAGAGGGGTAATTTGGTCCTGTGTATTGAGGAATAGTGAAAAGTGTCAAATACGTAAATACTTTTTTATAAGTTGCTTTTTGAGCCAATACTATTTAAAACTTGGCATATTTGTAATTAGGCCACCAAAAATGGTCAAAAATTAAATTAACCCTTTATTTTTTTATATGAGAAAATTTTAATTAATGTATAATATTTTTGTAGATCTTGTGAGGTGACTAAACAAAAGGATAAAGCAAAAAGACACTACATGGTGTTCTTTCTAGTGTTGTCAGATGCCACAAGATCTATTTGAATGTTATAAATATTAGGGGCAACACTTCTAATTTTTTAAATCTATAGGTGTAGTTATAAAATTTGGATTTGCTCTTGCTTCTTTGCTTGGGGATATGATTTCGGTTATGGAGCAGTTAGTTTACCAAGGCCTTTAATTTTTATTTCTTCAAACAACAGGCTGCAGGTGTAAAGCGTCTTCTTTTCTGTGGCGTCGGCTGCCAAGTGCAAGGTATGCTTTTTCATCTGGCGTGCTCTTCTTTCACTTATTTTCTATTTTGTGACTTGTACTATTGTAATGCAGAGTCATTTCTTAACCTGCAGCATTAAGATCTGTGGAGCACCATTTAAATTTGGAGAAGCTTTATGTACTAGGCACTAATTGCGGTAACTAAACTAAAACCGTTATATCCATCTCCCTTTATTTATACTTTGAGAAAATCTTTAGAGCACCATGCAAACTTGCTTGATAACCTAATTACTGAAAATATTTGAAACTTCATCATGTTCCTCTTTTGTCAACAGTGGATAATGGAAAACGAGAAGGACTAGATAAATTTCTAAAGGCTGCTAGCTGTGAACCAGAAACAGTTCTTCATTATGAGTTTATGCAAGATTATAAGGTTTGGACTGAATAATTGTCCATGTTCTTGTTCTTCTTATCAAGTTTTGGTGGCAAAATCATATGCATAACATAAAATTAGCATGCAATGAGGCCTTAAGGTTCAAGCCAAATCAAATTATTACTAATAAAAGGTGCTAATAATTTTGGCCGATCAAATTATGATTAGTGTGAAATGAGGCCTTATGGAATAATGTGCAATGAGGCCTTATTGACTGAATAATCTTACCTTTTGAGGAACACAGAATGAGCTTCATCGGGAGTTATTCATTCTTGGAAAAAGGTGCAGGAAATACATGACTAGTGTGCGATGAGGCCTTATGGTTCAAGCCAGATCAACTTATTACTAAAAATGTTAAGGCAGATACCTGATTATTTACTCTATCTAGCTGCCAGTAAGTTGTCTAAGTTTTAGTATTCATTAGTGATCTTTTACGGAATATGATACCACTTTTATATAATTTCAGAAAGCATGATATCTGTATGTATGAGCTCTTGTTTATATGTTTTTTAATACTTGATACATTATATTTCTTTTGTAGGTCCATTTGAAGCATTTGGATGGCCATATTGAAGAGGTAACATGATCCCTGTACTTCTGATGTGGCTTCAAGTCTTTCTATCATTCTGCTTCATCCAACTTTAAATTTAACTAAAACAGGTTCCCTATTTCTGTCTACCAGCAAATGAGTTAGTTGATGTCATCGCCCCATCTTGCTATAGGTAATTCTTGTTGTTTAATTCTCTACCATCCAGTATTCTTTTGTTTTCACTTTTCCCTATCACTTAAAATCAAAGAGAAAAGACTCTATCAGGAAAATGTTTTTTACTATTGTTTTTGTTGCTGTTGGTATCTTTTTTTCTTTCTTTTTTTTCGGTAAATAAAAGTGAGAGTAAATGTTGAGAGTAGTATTTGAACCCATGCCCTTTCGGACCAGAACCTTAGTCTGGTGCTGTTTGCATCTTCTTTATAGTTCTACATTGAAAATGAATTGAGCTCACCATGCTGAGGTTGAGAAGAATTTGAATGGATTCAAATAGTTGCATGATCTTTGTTGGATCCTGGAGACCAATAACTATAACTACTGTATAATTTATTTATTTTTTAAATAAATAAGGTTCCACTAATGGCGCCAAAACAGGGTGCAGCGCACATACACATGATATATACAAAAACTATTCTAAAAAATTAATTACTAAAACACATATTACCCAAAACATCTGATTGTTGTATATAAAGTTATAAACCATCCAATCATTTCAATTGCATGGAGAGTGAGAATAATGTTTTTAGATTGCATGAGATCGAGGAGAAAAGATTCTTTGAGAAGCATGTTCTTTAGTATAACTGTTCTTGTTACATCTCTTCATAGTTTTATATATATACAAAATAATAAAATGCACTCACTTTTTGCTGAGATTAAGAAGAATTATGATAGATTCTATTAGTACCATCCCTTGTTGAATTTTGGACCTGCTGATATCTGGAGTGAGAATCCAGGAGTTATAGTGAAAGAAACGTGTAACTAACAAACAGTCAAATATCTAACTTTCAGAAAATTCTGAACCAGCATTCAGGACTTGTTTAAGAGGACTCGAGAACCTTGAAGGTCCTTAACAGAGTTACAGATTGTATGCATATCTGCTAGTTTGCTATACTTGTTTAAACAGCCTAGTGGAAGGTGATGACATGAAAGACTCGAGGAAAAGTTGATAATCAAGTTTAGAATGGTATAGATTGTGAAGTCAAATCTCATTTAAGCTGTTCAACAAGATTAAAAAGCACAGCATAGTCAATTTGAATGGATAAAAAGCAGTGTAGTGCTTCTTTCCTCTCTCTGCTCAAGCACATTCAGGTTAACTTTCACCAATTACCATGGTAATTTACTTACAACTGATTACAAAACTTCAGGAGTGAGTGAATAAGCCAAGATAATTACACAAAACCAAGTGGTAGAAATGGGTTTGCTTTAATGCTCTTGGCAGTTCACCGTTGAATCTATATTAATTTTTAGAAAATCGATACAAAGCCAGGAAAGGTTTATGGAAGTATTTAGGATCTCCCAAAATTTTCAGGATATAGTTGATTCAGTTTAAATTATGAGAAGATTCCTGTAGTAATAATATGGTGCTTTTGGAAAGATTGAAATATCGATGTCAATATTGCTTATAAATTGGTTTCTAGAAGGGATGATGTGGTTGGATGTAAGGAACCTATGACATTACTTACTTAAAAGCTACAAAATCTTTATAGAATTCTGAAGTGAAAGTCCTTTACATGAGTCCGCATACCTTCATTACATGGTATTGCCCTTTCAGTATCACGTCTTTCCATGCTATTTGTAGTTTTTGCTGCCCTCAAATAAATGATTCTTTTGGTTCATTGCGCAATTTATTTGCTGCCCCACTCCCTTATGCTATTTAGTTTCTTCAATTTTATTTTATTGAGAAGCATATATGGACCTGCCTTGTGAAGAAAAATGACATGTTTTCTCCTTGAAAGGAGTGTCAATCACTCAAGCACTAATCTTGGCATGCTTCAATCGCATAATACTTCTTGACCTTTTCCATTAAGAGATAAATGAAAGTATCCTAAAATGAATCTTCAAAAGGCCGTCACCGGTGCCGGTCCCATAAAACGAGGATGCTGCAAGGGTGGAATAAATACAATTCTAACCTTTGGTATTATATGCGCAAAGAAAGCGCCATTAGATCTGAACCTACATTCTTATTTTTGGCAACCTAAGTTTTTACCATTACATTATTGCTCCTAGAATTAGTACTTAACCACAAAATTAGGGCCAAAAGCATTATTGCACGCCTCAAAACTAGGCTCAGTGATGGAAGAGCCAAAATCAGGCATTTTTGAGAAAGGTCCAACACTAGGAAAATGAAATACACAATGAACAATGCCCATTTTCATTACTAATTAAATGTGCAATAAATCTTCATATTTGATATTCGAAATTAGGGTTTAAAAAAGGTAGATCTCAAACATGACAGTTTATGCATTGATTGAATAAATTGTTGATGAACTTTGGACTTTAAAGTTACAATTTTTTTAATGTTTAGCCCAGTAGATAAAATAAAAATATATTGTCATAGTAGTTCAACTATGACAATATTGTCATAGTTGGAGATGACGTTAATCATAGAATCAAGGCAGGATGGGTTAAATGGAGGGGTGCATCTAGTATATTGTGTGATAGCCGTATCCCCTTATGATTGAAAGGGGAGTTTTATCGAACAGCTATTAGACCAGCCATACTTTATGGTACCGAATGTTGGGCGGCTAGGCAACGACATTTGCATAAAGTGAGTGTCGCAGAAATGTGAATGTTGAGGTGGATGTGCTGGAAGACTATAAAGGATAGAATTAGAAATGAACACATTCGGGAGATGGTTGGTGTAGCACCAATTGGAGATAAAGTGAGGGAAAATCGGTTAAGATTGTTTGGACATGTGCAAAGAAGACCTTTAACTGCGCTGGTCAGGAAAAATGACATAATCCAAATTGAGGGCAATGCTAGGGGAAGAGGAAGACCAAAGCTAACATGAGTAGAGGTAGTAAAGAAAGATATGATAGCATGTGGAGTAACTGAGGAGATGACCTTAAATAGAGCGGAATGGAAACATCGGATTCATGTAGCCAGCCCCAAGTAATTGGGAAAAGGCTTAGTTGTTGTTGTAGTAGTTCAACTAAGTATAGCGGAAATGAGAATGGTAAGATGGATACGTGGCCAAACAAGAAAGAAAGAAAATTAAACATGAGCACATTTATGAGATGATGGAAGTAGCATCAACTGGAAATAAAATGAAAAAAAATCAATTAAGATGGTTTTGCAATGTGCAATAATGACCAATAACAAAACCCGAAAGTGACGTGATCCTTATTGAGAGTAATGCTAGGGGAATGGAAATATCAAAACTAACATATGCTGAGATAGGAGAGATATGATAGCATTGTTTCGAATGAGGTTATGGCCTTAGATAGAATGGAATGGAGAAACAAGATTCATGTAGCCAACCTTAAATAATTGTAAAAAGGATTTGTTGGATTGATTTGAGTTGAGTAAATAAAACTTTTGAGCGTCCTGATTCATGGTGTACTTTTAGATATGATAACTTTCAGAAAATGTTCAGAATTCTTTCTGATATATTACAGAAAATTGTATAAGCTATGCATATATGCATGTTTCATATGTAACAATTGTATGTGGCATATTCATATGCATGACATTTTGCATTGATATGGTCAAGAAGTGACACATACTATTTTTCGTGTGAAACATGTTGTATCATGTAGTCAATACTCAAGTTACTTTGATCTCTTTAATACTTAGTTAGTTTGATCTCTTTTAACCTTCTATAACGTTTTTGGTGCATCATACTTCACCTTATGGTTTATTATTATTTGTAACCACTGGATATGTTACAACCATTCTTTGTGCTTGTTCTTCACTGAAGCTCGTTTTAATGTGTCAAACTTTTGTTGTACCCTGCAGCTGTTTCGACTACACAAATGCATTAGCGGTGAGTTTTTTTTCCCTGCTTTACCTTAAAGACATGGCCGTCTCAAGGTGAGTTGTATTGAAGCTCAAACATCCCAAAGCTTGATCTAAGTTATTTTAAAGCACAAGTTGACTTATAGCTTAATGGGAGTCAAATGTCAGAAACAAATAAAGTGACTGTCTCAAAGGTCTTTAGTGCAGCCCAACATTTGGTGGTTGATATACTTTGCATTTCCCAAGTTTTATCTTCTTACATCCTGTCATCATCCAAGTTTTGCCAAAGCACCTGAATCAACTTAAGGGGGAAAGCAAATGTAAGAGATAGATTAAACGTAAATTGTTGCCATTTTCGGATGAGTTAAAAGTTGTGCAAATACATTAGGAAGATGTTGTAGGACATCTAGATTTTAGGAGATGAAAACATTATAAATTTCATGTGTGTTTGTTCGTACAAAACTTCTAAGTTTAGCCAATTCAACTAAATAGTGATTAACCAGTTCTTTGGTATCAGCTACATAAATAATTTTTTTTCCATTCTGCTGTATTCACAATACCCATTTTGCTAACCATCGAGACTTTAAAAAATTAATTTTTCTATCTATAAAATTTAAATCATTTTCTTTTTTGTAATCTAAAACATTGCTTCCTTTCCTGATTTGTAAATGTTTGAAAAGCCCTTACCTTGTGGGTACTTGAACATTTTGCCTCAAGTTTTTTCTGATTCTACATTGTATCCTTGCTAGTTTATACCAACTTCCTCAACCCATTCTCCTATTTGTTCTTAATTCTTTTTTACTGACTAAGATTCTCTCTCTCTCTCTTAGTAATACTCTGTAATGTTGTCTTGACTTGCTGAAATTTCAATCTAACCAGCAAGGTTAAATGCTCCTTTCTAATTTTCCCTATGATTCTGTGACAGAGCTGTTAGTTTTACATATACAGAGTGTTGAACTCTTATTCTTTGTTGTTGACAAAACTCAATATGGTACTGCTAGCTTACACTTGTGGGCAATTCCAGGATTTGGTGGTTGGATATATGGGTGTGCCAAAATATGCTGGAATCAGCATGACACAGCATCCACAGTATGTTACTGTTAGGTAAATCCAATTCGTCTTCAAATCTTATGTTTGTCACGCAATAATCAGGATGTTAGACAACTATGAATTCTTTTTTTGTATTTTGCCCATTCAAATGACAGAAATGAACGTGGAAGAGAAATGCTGAGTTTGGTGAAAGATCTTTTGGAGATTACTCCAACAACCAGTGGTGTAAATATCTCACCTCCATCCTGTACATAATATTTTATCTAAATTTGTTGTAGTAGAATCACTTACTTCAAGGACAAATATTTTATTTCAGGGTGATCGACGTCCATATGTTATGGAGACAGTCAAGGCAGATGATAATGCTAAGTTTGGTATGTAGTGGCATCGGACGTATAATTTTTATATGAAATATCTAGCTCTTGGGCCTGTTGCCCTAAGCTTGTGGGTTTGATCTCTTAACGGGACATGTAGCATGTGTTTATTGAAGGACCTGCCTTAATGGGTTCAATGCCTAGTAAAATCTTGATCAAATACCATGTTGATCTCTTATATGGTGCCCATTAATTATTAATAAGGATTTTCATCTTAAGAACCACATGCACAGAAAACCAATTGCTTTCCAAACTCCAAATATTCAGATTCAAGATTTTCCTTTATTCTCTAAATAGTAAACATGAAGTGAATTATGATTTTCTGTGTAACTTGCAATTAATTTCTACTGTTCTGAATTTTATGTTTTCTCAGGAAGGGGTCCTTCTCAGCCTGCACCAAAGTTTGTTGGCAATTTAATAGCATTTTTGCTAAACTTGGTAAGAATTATTGTTAGTGTTGCATTTAGTGATTATAGCAACTGATATATATATATATATATATATATTCTAACTTAGTCCATTTGGTTCAGATTGGTCCAAAGGGTCTAGAATTTGCCCGTTATTCACTGGATTACCATACCATCCGGAACTATCTCTATGTAAATCGTACATGGGGAAAACAAAGGTATATAGTGGTTAGTACTTATCCTTACATGTTGGCTTGAGGCTGTTTTCAACATTTGAATTTTTTATGAATGCAGAGCTGAAAGACACATGCCTTCATATGCAAAGAAAATTGTGGCTACTTACAACCAGAATGGTGAAATTGATCAGATGCTTTCCAACAGGTGATTCTATTAGGTAGAAAAATTGTGGGAAATAGCCTGAATTTCCATGTGCATGAAATTTTTTATTTATTTATTCTTTAGAAAGGCAACTATATATGATCGCATAGTGATAGCACAGATAAGCGATGAATACTTGTAGCATGTTATGATTGTTATACATATTTGATGTAATCAACATTTAATGAAACGAAAACTAGAAAATTTATGTCAAAAATCTTGATTATGGAAGCAACCTTTTCTTATGCATAGTATTGAATCCATTCCATTCCAGTGTCCAGAGAATAGTAGAGATCATATTATTGTAACCATTAGATCAGCTAGTTCAGTCCATTAATCATCTAATCACCTTGGTCTGATAAGTCAATGCCTAAATTCAATTATATTTTTCAATTATCTATTTCCACTATAACGTAGCATCATTGTTTCCCTAGCCAGAGGAAGGTTTTGCTTGGCCTCTGACAGCCAAGCTGGGGTGCAAGTTGGCTGGCAGTGGCAAATCCATTTCACACATTGACAACTCATTAAATGAGTTCTAGTGTCTTTACTCTTTCATCTAAATCCATTAAATCTTGTGGGTTTCTTTGTTTAGTCATTGACTTGGCTAGTTCTGGTTTACTTAATTAGTCTTGCACAAAGAAGATCATGAAA
The DNA here is from genome assembly GCA_026545225.1 of Cornus controversa. Classification (NCBI taxonomy): domain Eukaryota; kingdom Viridiplantae; phylum Streptophyta; class Magnoliopsida; order Cornales; family Cornaceae; genus Cornus; species Cornus controversa. The sequence continues at coordinate 40,758,863 of CM048854.1, forward strand.
CCAAATATTTGGATCAAACTTTGAAAAAAATTACTGAGGAATCAAACAAGAGCTAGCACATCTAGAACTTAGGATGGTTTTAGGGGTATTTTTAACATCTTCACCCTCACATTGCTCAAAGGGATTGCAGAACTAAGATGTAAAGACAGTCCAACCTCCAAACATAGAAAAGAACTCCTCTTGTGTGATCACAACAAGTAGGAATGGACTTGTTGGTGAGAAAATGAGGAATTTAGGTGGTGGTCATCCCATGTGTTTCCTCCTCTTTGTGAAGATGATATCTAGTAAAAGGTTGCAGAGTTAATAAAAAAAAAAACCCTCAGAAGTTCCAATGGATAAAGACAGAAGCACAACTGTAGTTCTGGACTTCCATGTTGCAAGTTGGAAGTAGTGCCAAAGTCAAACATTCAATCTAGCATGAAAAAAGATGAAGAAAGAGTATTGCATGTTGCATGCTCCTTGAGTTTTGAGATTGACCTCACATTAATGTATAGGTTTGAAAGATTTGTGTGTGGTGGTGAAGAAATTTTAGATGGGCCATTGAGATAAAGGTTTTCTGCATGTTTAAATCAGCAGTATGGAGACTCATATGGGTTGTCTTCAAATCCACTTTTTTTTTTCTATAAAGAATATTCATGTTATATATTATCTAATGTAATGTGGAAAATTAATTCATGTTGGATTATAGAGGAAAGGAAATAAATGACAGAAGTAGCAAGATAATCTTGGTCATATAAGGTTCGATGGTAGTGATAGAAAGTTAGTGGCATCTTTCTTGTGGGGCAATTCTTTTCATTTAAATAGTAGAGATGTTGTACTTTGTAGTGGAAGTGCAGGAAAAAAAAAAAGGTTGTTTCTATCAGATGTCATTGTAAGGCTTTAAAGTACATCTTTTAACATAAACAGAGCCAAATTTAGAGCACTGAAGTCAGAGAACCTGAATGACTTTTGCAAGTGGAGTGGTTGGATTAATCTGAAAGAACGAATGTAGTGTGTTTTGACTTTTGACGAGAGGAGTTTGTGGTGGGAAAGAGTTTGGGAGCTGGGATGTCAATTTAGTCGGCTCCGTCCTCTCATGTTGGTACGGGTTTGTGATCATTTTTATGATAATTTAATTTTTTTACAACATTTCTGTTATTATGATTGCTATGTAGTTGTCTGGACTTCAATTTTTTTACAAAATTTAACTTAAATTGGTTCAAATTTAAATTATTTTTTTAAAAAAATATGTATATCGGGATGCTCCGACCTGTCAATACAGTACAGGTTTAGAAAGAATTTTTTATTAGTGAAACGGGTTTGGGATAGGGGTGCCCGTCCCGTTGCCATTCCTATTTGGGAGTGTTGATAGACTTGGGTAGTAGAAGGTTCATCTGTTCATTTGTTTCCTTGAATGTCAAATATTTATATGAGCATGGACCTTGGTGCAATGGTAAGATCGTTTGATTGTGACCTAGATTCGAAACCAGAAATAACCTTTCCATGTTTGAAAATAAGGCTCTGACACACATCTGACCCTTTCCAAGTTATTTCATCTGTTTGCTGGACCTATTTTTATAGATGAAAACCAACTCTAACAGACATTATTTTGCCAGTACTAGAGAACTGTTTGCCTGCACTGTTTGAAGATCAATTTCATTGTTCTTCCTTCTCACTGTGGGCTCTATCCATGTGCAAGGAAACACCGAGACTTAGAGTCGTCAGTATGTACTTCTGAAACCAAACTAGTCAAGACTCAAGTGTTAGTTTCACATTGAATAGAATAGAGATGTTGGGGGGGTATAGAACACAATGGTTCCACCATATTTAAAGGCCTTTTGTGGACCAAATTGTGGAGATAGTGACCATCACAATAATTAATGACTAGGTGGAGCAGAGAGAGAGACCATCACAATAATTAATGACTAGGTGGAGCAGAGAGAGAGTCATATTCATTTCACCTGGATTAGATCTTTATTTAAAATCATAAAAAAGTAGAAAAATAAAAAAGCCTCATCTTCCTTTTTACAAAAATACCCAAACAATTCTAAGCCTTGGGATTTTCCTGGAGAGGGCTGCTCTCTGTTTTGTGTGTCCCTCTCTATTTTTACATTATTTTGTACACAACCTGATCTCAGTTTGATCATATCTGTTGTCAAAGAAAAATACCAAAAGAAGAAGAAGAAAAGGACAGAAACATCCTTATTGATATGGAGTCCACAGTATTAGCATTGTGATTTGCATCTTTGGTGGCAATTGACTGTAGCAGAATGCTTTCTGTGCTCTGTTTCTTCTTTCCAAATTTTGCCAATTTCGTCTGCTACTCTAACGGCATCTAAAGATGAACCAGAGAGACCTCTTCTTGTAAACCCAACTGCATAGAGACCATGTTTGCCTTTCCACCCATTTGGGAATGGAGCTTTGGGGAATCCATTTCTGGCAAAGAATTCATTCTCCTGAACAAAACAAATGTTCCATACAAATTCAGCACATTGATTCTTTTCTCTAGAAACTTTATCCCACGTACTCATACTTTAGAAAACTAGGGGTGATGGGGTTATAAAAGGAAATCCACTTTCTTTTGGAGGACTAGTTCTAATTGTAGAAAAACATAATTATAAAATAAAATAGAAGAAACTTCTAAAACATTTTTTTAATAATTGGAAAGTCAAATCTGACAATAAAAACACCAAACAGAGCCAAACAACCTGATCAGTAGCAGGATAGGAACGGAGAATCTACAAGAAACCCAACTTCCATAACTGTCACATGAATCCATGTATAGAAAATATAACTTAAAATAATATCTATTAACAGGGGGGAAAAAATCTCACCTCTAACCATGAAGGGACATTGCTGTGATAACCAGTTGATAAAATTACAGAATCAATCTCAAGATTTTGACCATTAACAAGCTCCACGCGACCGCGCGAGAATCTCTTGATTCCAGGGACTACCTTGATCTCACCAGATCTAATTTTCTGTAGTGCACCAATGTCCAAGACAGGGGTCTTTCCTTCAGTGTTCTTGAGCTGCAAAGGACCCATTGATGGCCTTTTCAGACCATACTTCTCTGTATTTCCAAGAACTAACTTTGCAATGACCAGCAATGTTTTATCAACAAGCCAAATTGGCAGCCATTTCATCATTGATACTGCTAAATGAAACGTCGATTTTCCAAGAACTTCCCTTGGCAAGACATGAACCTGTGGAACAGAAGAAAAAAGTAGCCACTTATAATTTGAACCCAAAGAAGTAAATGACAAAATGTGTGAATGGGAACTTTGACTCACCGAGCTTCGAACCACCATTGATGGAAATGCATTGTGGTGGCAAAGATCGAGAGAGACCTCCATGCCTGAATTGCCACAACCAACTACTAGTACACGCTTGCCTCGATAATTCTCACCAGACTTGTAATCACAAGCATGCATGACATGTCCACCAAAGTCTTCCAAGCCTTCAAATTCTGGCACCACCTTCTCTGCATTCTCCCCAGTGGCCACCACAAGCCACCGGCAAATGTACTCAACTTCACTCCTTGTCGAACCAATACTCATAACAGTCTTGACACGCCACAAACCCCAAGTTTCTTCATACTTGGCAGACTGCACAGACTCATTAAATCTCGGGTTTAGCCCAAAGTGTTTGGCATAGGACTCAAGATAGTCAATGAACTGATATTTGGTAGGGTATTCTGGGAAATTGTCTGGGAACTTTAAGTAGGGTAGTTGACAGAATTGTTTGGGGAGGTGAAGGTTGAGTCTGTCATAAGTATGGTTTTGCCACAGAGAGGCAATGCAGTTGGCTCGTTCAAGGATTATGAACGGCGCACCTTGTTGTTTAAGGCCGGCACCAACAGCTAGACCTGATGGACCGGCACCAACAATGACAGGTCCATTCACCCATATGAATCGCGGAGCAGACAAGTTTTCAAGATCAACAGAATGAGCCATGGATGGTATGTCAAGATCAGTGTAATGCATGAAGGTAGTATGTTTTGGGAGATTAAGAAAGAGACTGAGGCAGCTATGAAACAGATGGATGGGACAAATAAATGGTGAAAGATGGATGAGACAAAGAAGTGGTGAGAAGAGAATGGAATGTAGCTTATTTGAAGTAATGTGTGGAGAGGGTTAGAGGGATGGAGAGGTTTAAATAGGGAGGCTGGCCATGAGACCACATGTGATTGCGATTGGGAAATGATGCTTTGAGGGTCTTCCACAAATGTCTGTGGCCTCCTCCTTTTGTTTAATACATATATATATATATATATATTGAAGCTCATATATTATGAGCTAATAGTAATTTAGAATATTATGAGTTAAATATTACCTTTTATAGAATTCATCTGATTGTCTTCAAATTTACTTGGTAGCCTAGTATGACTACCGGTTCACCACAAAGGCTATCCATACTCTATACCCCTATGAAGTCAAACTTAACTTGGGCACATGGTTAACCTGCTGCATCTTCCCATGGTTTGGCAGCTCTAAATAAGGCCACATTAGTAGAGTCAACAGCCATATTTATTGCATACAGTAATTCTTTTCTTTCGATTGCTAAGATAGTCAAAAACCCAGCTCACATACAGTGTCACTATTGAGTCAATGGAGACCTACCCTCGTTCTTCTATGTGGGAGGATGAAATATTAGCTGAGTTAGGCTCCGTGATTACATTAACTCAATTGTCTTTTTTTCACTTATTCAATGAATCTTGTTGGGAATAAATCAGAAATTGAAAACACAAACAAGAGAGAAATAATCACACGAGACATAATCAACGTGATGTCATACTTCTCTCATCATCATCGTACTTGTCTTTATCCCAAATGAATAGAGTCGGCTACATAAATTCACATTTTTCATTTTTTTTTCTATTATACACTGTATTTTTTCTGAAGTTTAAGTTTTTTAAATCATTTTCAATTACTTTATATTACGTAAGCTTTGGCCGTCCTCTTTGACTATTACCTTCTAAACAAACAACTCTTCTTCTTTAATTTAAGAGGTGGATCATCGGATCTACATTGGATATGACCATACCACACAACTATAAAACACAAACAAGAGAGAAACAATCACACGAGACATAATCAACGTGATGTCATATTCTTCTCTCATCATTATCGTACTTATTTTTATCCCAAATGAATAGGGTCGGCTACATAAATTCACGTTTTTCATTTTTTTTTTCTATTATACACCATATTTTTTCTGAAGTTTTAAGTTTTTTAAATCATTTTCAATTACTTCATATTACGTAAGTTTTGGCCGTCCTCGTTGACTCTTACCTTCTAAATAAACAACTCTTCTTCTTTAATTTAAGTTTAATTTAAGAGGGATACGACCATACCACACGTGTATACTATTCTAATATGTTCTCCTCACACATTCATTATATATCTTATCTCTTCTCATTTCTGTCACGTGAATGCGTTGTATTAGTTACTGGTCTTGACTTGACTGGACATGATAAAATCATCTTCAATAGAAATTTCATCACATATACCTGTGCCTGATCATGACCAATTGTTTGTTTTCCTCTGTGAGAAATCTAAATAAACTAGGCCACATCTGCTCGTCCTTGTTGCCAGTAACCCATAAAAAACATGCTTCTTTCTTGGACACAAATTTATTGTTAACCCAAAGAGGAAACAGAACAATCTCACCACATTAGTCTATGATTAGTACAACTTTCATTCAATTCATTTATAACAAGTTGTTTCTATGCAATAATTAAAAGCCTTGCATGTATGTATTGGAGTTTGTTTTCATAATAAATAATGAAACATATTCCTCTAGAAACCATGCTTATACAAACAGCCAGAGCTAGCTAGCATTGGAAAACTATGATAGACCTTAAAATTTCATTCCAAGGTCATTATTGGTGAACTTCTTCTAGAAATGGTGGTGTAATATATTAATGGGATTCACTACGAGTGTCTCACAGAAACCAAGTTTTCAACAACCATGCTCTAAGGTCAAGATTTTGAATTGATTTATGTCCCAGTACTGCTTCACTGCCCATTACTTTGAGTCGATGCTGACAAAGATTTGAGCGATGTGGCCACGTGGAGGAGGTGATCTTGGAGTCCTGGTTGCACCTGGACCTGAGGGGGGGGGGGGGGGCTCACTTTCCCTATTGAAATCTGGAACCACACCACCACTTACGTACACATCTTGTTTATCACATTGAGATTGCAATTTGAAAGCACACCTACCTAAACATTGTTCAAGCATTGAGATTTTAAATGTTGATTTGGCCCACTCAAGTCCATTCCCATTCTGACAAATATGCTATTGAATCTATTGATCATATAACTGCATTTGCGTGATCAATTATGTTGATTATAGTAAAGAAAGAGTTAAGAAGACTCCTGTGGAAGAAGAGGTGCTTGTGCATGCAGCTTTGTTGGCTTCAGAGAGTCTCTTCTTTTCATGCAACAGTGAAAAGGGTGGTGTTTGATTCTTCCTGAGATATTTTCCCAATGTCGGTTGGAATCAGATAGCCTACTTATGCAAAAAAGACAAATATATACATATATATATATATACATATATATATTACGACAAATACCACAAACCAAGAACACAACTATATATATATTACGACAAATAACACAAACCAAGAACACAACAAGAACTGCGTTATATATATATAATGTACCACACACAAAGAACACAATGATTTACGTGATTATGCGTAAAACCTATATTTATAGTCAAGATTCGACGAAAAAATTTACTATACAAAAATAAGGATATTACAAGTTTCAGCTCCGAAACCCTACCTCTCTTCTGCACTCTATTTTTTACTATTTTCAGCATTCTCTCTTATACTACAACTCAAACCTTAAACACTTTTATATATGGGACTACAAGAGAGTCCTACTTGCCAGAGAAGAAAAAAACAGGTAACAAAAAATTTTTGGTCAAGATTGGGCTAAAAATAATTTGGACCACAACATCAAAAAAAAAAAAAATATATATATATATATATATAGAGAGAGAGAGAGAGAGAGAGAGAGAGAGGAGTGCATGAATATTGATAATAAAAATTTGGACATGTGCTTTACAATCCCTATTTTCTCAAGTACTGTGCAAAGCTATCTACAGCCAGCTTGTGAAAACGCGTACTCGGAACCATGTTGCGATTCCCAAGCAACTTTTTGGATTAGTAATGGTGTCACAATCTTCTCCTCTCATTGATCCTTTAATTCTATAGAAAGTTTCTACAGAAGTATACATTCACTGTTGTTTTGAACTTTCGATAAACATATGAAACAAATGCCTTGGTCAATCATTTCATTAATCACGGGTAAGAAAAACTTTTATATATCAAGTTGGATTTTATTACTTAGGGTATCACAGGCTTCCAACAAGTTCACTAGGCATTACACACTCGTCTGATAGATAGAAATTGATATTTGATGCAATGGTTAAGGTTCAAACTGATACTTGTTAGAAGAAAAGTAAATAGAAATTAACGATAATGGTGTCGGACTTCTTAGAACACTCATAATTTATTACCGGACACATGCAGTTCTCTCATCCTACATGCACCAGATAATTATCAAAAAAAATTTCTGAGTGACCCCAAAAATATATAAATTTGAATCTTAAAGTACTTAAAACACTTCCTTGTAACGGTGATTTCACTTATAACTTCCTTCTTTTGGTCACCTTTTTATTTTTTTATCATTGAAGAATTCCTTAATCAGTAGTTAATTATCCTAGTTTCTTGGTCAGTCAAGAACTTACAGGGGAATACATATACATGTCTTAAATATGATGTAACACAACATAAAAATATTTTGTTGGGCTCCATTCATGATTAGAGAAGTGACCCATAAGATTTCCTTTAAGCTAGGTTGTACTTTATTTTTGAATATTTGAGCAATCTTTCTCCCATTTAAATTATTTTATTAAAATGAGAGAGAGAGAGAGAGGTACTACCTCCATTCTTTAGTATAATTGAAGTTGAGGATTGTGAATGTTCCAATTCATTGAAAGAAAGATCACATGGAAACATGAAAAGTTAAGAACCACTGGAATAAAATAAAATTAAAAAAAACAAATCCCACTCTCCACTAGACTATGGCATCATTTGCTCCAACGTAACATAAATAAATAACTTTTAAAAAAAAATTCAAATATATAATAAACAATTATGAAATCATCTCTACTAAAAGGGATCTTTTTCTTTTCATTAAAGGACAAATCTTTTTTTTGATATATATATATATATATATATATAAATGGGAACTATTTAATCTGGTAACTTTTGGTAGTTGTTACATGAGAGTGTAAGGTAAATATCAAATATGTGCAATCACTCGCAAGCCACGCGTATAATTTAAATCGAGAAAGGTGCATTATGTTTTGAGTAAGTAAAAGGGATATTAGCTTGTGTTTTATTATAATTGAAGATGGTTTTTTATTTTAAAAAAATGTTTTTTGAGTTTGGGTCACGATGTAGTTTTAATTAAGAAAGGTGGTATTATTTAAGAATCTCACTAAAAGAAACAAGAAAATGATACTTTATACAATTATTGAGAATTTGAAATCATTGAACATGAATGATATCATTCTTAAATTTTGTTGACACTTCCTCCAATGAGGAGATTCTATTAATGAAGTCGGTTGGTAATTAGTTTGAATGAATGAAGACTATTTTGTATTATGGTAGGGATTGCATGCATCTGTCACTGCCAAAATCTTCGATCCTCGCGGCACCAACATCTTTGTTTAATTGAATTTTTGAAGTTTGGCTCTCCCATCCCAATGCATTGAGTCCTTGACTGCCCTCTTATATATATATATATATATATATATATATATATATATATTACATTACTTAGTATAATAAGACAAAAAAATCAATCTAACACTAAAACATTATTAAAAAATCAATCATGTAACTTGAAATATCTTTGTCTAATTACGGTTTAAATAAACTCTATCTAATTATCATGATTAAATGTGCATGATATTGTCATAACCACCAACATATACTAGTGTGTATATATATATATATATATATATAGGAAGAGAGATATGATTAGCTAAACCACTTTCTATAACGTGGCGGCCATTAATATAATAACTAAAAGTGATCTTATATGCTTTAAACCCCATGTACTATTCTTTCTACAGATACCTTTTGATCTACCAAAAAAAAATTACACACTTATCACATGGTCTTTAATTTTACAACGGAAAGTGATATTTTATGCTTTAAATTTACCTTTTTATGTTCACCAAACATGTTTATATCTAGAGAGAGAGAGAAATGTTTGCCAACAATGAAAGACTTATTATATTTTGCAAAAAAGTATACATCATGTATACAACCAAAAGGAGGGTTTTGCATTTATCGAGAAAAAAATAATTAAAAAAAATACAGAAAAAATGAGGGTTTTGTGACACTTTTTTACTAAGAAGCTGAGATTCGTTGCAAAAAATTTATTGCGTCAGTTTTTTTGTGACAAAATCCACAGTTGTCGCTAAAGAAATTTTGATGAGGTGATATTTGTAATAAAACAAAAGTTTCGTCACAATTACACTTTTTTTGTGACAAAAGTGACTTTCTTTGCACAAACATCAAAGTTTTCGACGAGAATAAAATTTGTATCCAAAATATCAGCTTTTATAACGAGTCTATAGTGTTGCAAAAGAACTATAAATCTTTGTTTTGTCATAAAGGTCTTTAGCAACAAAGTTTTCATTGGAAAGCTTGTTTTTGTGGCGAAAGTTTGCTTCGTCACAAATTTCCCTCTTAAGGAATTTTCTTTAGCGACAACGGTTGATTTTATTGCAAAAGTAACTTTTTGCCACAAAGCCACATCTTCGTCGCCAAACGATAAATAGCTTTTGATTAAAGTCATTTCATTGCAAAAGTTCTTAACTTTGGATTTTATTTAGCGACGAGATTTGCTACGAAACTTTTTCATTGCAAATTCGTTGTTTTTGCTATAGTTTTTTTTTTTTTTTTTCCCTAGCCATTTTCTGTACCAAAAAGTCATAATTGTTGCAGTTATATGCATGACATTGTATGCTTTTATTAGGCTATATACTATTACAGTTTTCAATTGAAGCACAATATAAAATATTTCTCTATAATGGCAATATATTTATTTTACTTTGTTACTAATGGCCATGTGACTGTAAGGGGGTCATGTGCAATTTTATTGTAGATCAAGGGGATTATCTACAAAAAAACGTAGTTGCTGGGGGTAAAGTGCAACAATTTGATGGTAGAGGAGGTAATGTACGATTAACTCTGATATATATATATATATATATATATACAACTACCTCAATCCACAACAGGATAAACGTAGTATCAAACAAGATTGCACTATTTCCATATATTTTAATGCAACTAATTATATAACTGTAATAACTGAAACCATATAGATCTACATATTAAATGATCAAGTCAATGTTTTCTAAGAGGGGGAATCAGTTAACAAACAGTAGAATTCATGTGATCACATGACCTTAGAAGAGGTGGGTGAGACTATTGCTGAAAGAATGGTCAACAAACCCCTAATCACATGCATGTTCAAATATTGTTCATGGCATGTGCGGCTCTACATAATATTCTTTTTAACCTATGTGACAACTGACAAGAACAAACCCTAATAACCATTTGACCTCACTTCATTCTCACACAGACCATTTTCCAGTTTCAGAAGACAGCACTTACATATAAACATATATGTACTTTTGTAACGGTCAAATATTATGGTTGCACCATTCTGGTATAATGGGAAGAGAAGAAAACTGTAACAGAGCTATACTTGTAATGAAAGTGTTAAACTAATCAATGAAAGCTTAATAATTGGATCCAACATCAATTCAAGCATCAACTAACTATAGATATAATGTTATCTCAATCTAGTAAAATATCTCGAAATTCCCACATGAAAAGGAGTAATAATTCCATGTGCCTCACTATTGTTAATACAATGATTCTAATTGCTAAACATGCTTTCTTGTTTTATGATTTATATTTATGTAATGGTGAGTAAATTTGGGTCCTCCAATTCCAATGCTTGTCCACTTATTTTTAGACTAGTCACTAATTGAAATGCCAAGTATCTGCATATATTCACAAAGAGTGATTGCACTTTAAAGAGTTAGATCAGTCTAGGAGACTATCTAAAAATCCATTTGTTGATAATAACCCTAGACAATCAAGTCATTTTAGAATCTTCAAAATCAGCATTACCTATTAACTACTAACAACATCATCCCTAGTCTGAACAATACTTAACCGGGAGTGAGCAAGTGCTCCATAGTGACCGCTGATGTGGTCCAATCACAAATCATGATCATTAATAGGCAGATAAGGAGGACGGGTTAATGCTAGAAAATCTTCAGGAGAGGGAACTTCTTAGTTCTTAAGATTATCAAATGCTGGAATTAAACAACAGGCTCATAGAAATCCATAAATGTTACAAGGTCGCTTGCATGACCTCTTACAACAATATATACTAATAGTCTGAAATTAAGCACTGTCTATTCATTCAGCCTTCAACCTTTTCAATAAGGCCCACAATTCTTGCCCTCTGAGAAAACCCAGCACAGCTCCATCAGGAAAATACAGGTTACCAGATGCCTACTGTTTCGACACCAAGAAGATGATGACAAAAGAAAAGTTGAGCAGAAAATGAAAATGATGACAGAGGACGAGAAACGAAATAAGCATTAATACAAAAAGAGATTGTTTTTCAGAAACATCACTAGATTGCATTCAATGTCTCTACAAGGGATGTACAGGAACCAAACAAATAATATCTTGACATTTTGGATGATATTGCTACTGACTGTACAAAAATGAAAATTGGTGACAACTAAGAGAAGCTTCTCCCGCCACACTATATTAATATGCTTTACTACTACAAAGAATGCTAGCCCTAAGTGGCCCTAAAATAAAAACAAAAATGAAATAAACAAAACAAAATACAGGCACTCGGAGGCTAAAATCCATACACCCTGTCTAACTATTTGATAAAGCCTAGGAAATTTACAAATCTAACTCGAAAGAATAATTTTACATCAGCGCTGTGGAGGCGGCTACAATTAGGAGGAACATATGTAGAGAGAAAATATTGGAGGCGGATTTACATTGCGGCACCAATCAGAGTAGAAACATCCATCTCATCATCAAAAATCTGGTGGCATCACAAAAAGAAAAGAATGCTAGTTGATCACAACCTTATTCCTGTAAAAATTGGAAGGCTGGATTTTCAAGAAGCTCTGCAGCAGGTTTTACATTCAAGAAATCCTTTTCTTTGAGGGAATTGGTAATCTCATCAACCGAGAAGGGAATACTGCATTTACGAAGCATGATTAGCAGTAGTTTGGAGCATATTTCCTATTTTGTAGAGAGAGGATCTTCACATCATAATACCTGGAATCATCATCCAACAAAAAGGACTTGCTATCTGCATTGTTTGAATCCTCAGTCATTAGCACCTTCATGCTGGAAATAACCTGTCAAAGTACAGAAACAAGAGGCAAACCACAGAAAGAGTGTAATAATAAAGAGAAATGCACCAAAAATATTAATAAATTACCAGTTGATAAGAAGATGAATCGCTAAACTTTAAGAGAGAGAAGTGTATTGTTATTTCTAACTTACATCTGGGGAAACACTTCGAGTGTTGTAGTTGTCGTCCCAGTAAAGGGTACAAATTTTATAAAGCTGTTGTACACTCAGAATCTGCAAACAGCATATGTCAATTAGAGAGAGAGAGAGATCTTAATTTTATCTATCCTGATTCAATCTCATAAAACACAACAACATACACAGCCATACATACACACACACACAAAGAGAGAGAGAGAGAGACTAACAGGGCAGAGGTCATTCGTAATGTCATCATATGAAATTCTAGACTTCTGGTGTATGACCTGCATATAAATATATAGGGTAAGTCAAACTAACGAAGGCACCACAACATTATGAATCATCTCTACATAGGGGCCAGAAGTTTTCAGCCGTCAGTGTAATATTCTATATTTTTTTACTTTAATTAACCCCATATTTTATGAAAACCATAGCTCATCCTTGTATGAAATTATAATAGCAGATTTATTTTTACGAGCAAGTTCATAAAGAACCACCAAAATAGCGTGCAACCCCAGTGGATGTGAAGTATACAAAAATGCTTCCTATACAGAACCTCTAAACAAGCATGCCGATTCAAATTATCTACAACATATAAAAAGGAGTTAATCATATGGTTATACACTCTCTGTAGACCACCTAAACAAATAAAAAAATCTTTCATTTTATAAGTTGGCAGCTTCGGGTCCATTAAAATAACAACAGGTACTCGGTATGTGTACAGGTTTGGTAAAATGCCTGAGGCATCAGGGAGAACCACAGGTATAGGACTGTGAATGAGCGAACGTCGGGTACTAACTTAATATATCACATAGGCGCGAAGCCACCAACACAGTCCGGGCCGCTGATTACCAGAAAACTCAAGAATAGGTGATGACCTAGCAGGGCATGTGCCTGGGTATGGTAATCATTGTGGCAAGGGTAATGCCAGGATGCATATGATTCGTGGTCCACAGCACGTTATACTCTCCTACGCTGAGGCATTATCCGGGAGAGTAGTAACACTTGTGCACAAAGTGTCATTGCTCAGGAGCTCCAAATATGGCTTCAGTCGTGTCATAAGGGGAGCGGGCGGGAAAAGGGGTTTTTGAGGCATGGAGGCTTGAACAAGGGGCTCGCTTGGGCGGGTCTTTGACCCACAACTCAGGCAGATGAGGTGCTAGTGTCCTGGTCATAAATAATGGAGGGACTTGTGGCATGCCAATAAATCGACGCATGGCACATAAATGTGGTCACACATGGCATGTGTCTGTACACTGACATGTGCCTAGAGCACCATAAATGGCAATGCACAATGACGTGACGGGGGCAATCATCAGCAGTACCTGGAGACTTTGTCACACTCCCTGTTCCCTCATTTATTCCCTTGCCTAAGTTCTCTCCCCTACCCTCTCAACCTTTTCTTTTTCTTCTTCCATTTTAAGTTATCCTATCCTTGAGAATACCTCACTTTCAGGACTTGAACCCTTCAAAAAGCCTATATGAAACTATTAAAATGAGGTAGATACTGCTGTTTATATTAGTAATATCGTAGAAAATTATACTACACATCAATTTGAATTAGATTTTAAAACAGGATAATCACTCTACTAAGCTGTGTATGGTCACCGTATTATTCAATTTTTTACTTTTTCTTTTCTTTTCTTTTCTTTTTTATTTTGATAAGTCACCCTATTATTTAAATTTATAGACTTGTCGCGGGTTGAAAATAAAGATGAATGGCAAGATGATGCGTATTTTTTGTAAATATGTATATTATGTGTTTAGTTGATGTTTCGGGATGTTCTCTACAAATAGTGTAGTCTAGGGGTAGTTTTGTAATTTCAATTTTTGGGAGTTTTAGTTGAGTTGAGTTAATTTTTGGTTGGGCTAATTTTGGGTTGTTCTGGGGTATTTGGGGTGCTTTTGTAATAAAGGGTTATGAGTGTGGGGTGCTAGAAAAGTTCGAGTATATTTTTGGGGCTTATTTGTAGAAACTCTAAAGTGGCTTCTTTATATAAAGAAAGAAAGGGTCTATGTTCAGGGTAGGTTTTTTTTTTGGGAACATATTGTAGAGCTAGAGCTGCTGCTCTCACCCCAGCTAGGGTTTCAAGCATTGGAGGCTAGGGTTTTGACTTTTGAGGATTCAACCCTGCAGCACCATCCAATCCCTCTACTGCTGCACTTTGCACGAGAGGTTAGCAATCTGTCGCCGTTTCTCTGTCACACCAGATCTGAAAGTCCAGATTCAGAGAATTCCTGGCATGACAGTGCGGACACTATTGTTACATGTAAGAGCCTAGTTCCCACTTCTTGATTAGTGTTACATTTTTATTCTTAGTTGGTTCTAATGCTGCCTCTATTTACATCAGATTGGTATCAGAGCGAGTTCTTTCTTGGTGGCTGTTTGTGTCTTTGTTTCTTGGTTGTTAGGTTTATGATACATCATGGCAGTATGAGGTGGAAGAGTGAACCGTGGTCAGAGAGCTAGGAATAATGCTAGTATTGAAATGCTGGAGGAGTTGAAGCAAGAGATGAGGGAACAAATCCAGCACCTTACACAGCTAGTTATTCAAAGAAACAATAGGAGAAATGGAAGTGAACATGGGTCTGATCGTGTTGCGGAATCTGAAAATGAAGACAACCAGATTTCCGGATGGTGGAAGTGGCAGCTCTAGTGATGGGGGAAGTTCAAATGGTAAAAGAGTTGCTCAGCATAATGGAAGGCCTCAACGGTGGGAAGATCGCCTTGTACATGCTCTACAAAATTCCCAAGAGTATGGTGTACGAGTGCAGATCCCAGAATTTGATGGAGAAATGGAATCGGATGAATTTCTTGATTGGGTAGACAGCATCGATAGTTACATTGAATTGAAAGAAGTTCCCGAAGAGAGGAAAGTGAAGATTGTTGGAGCAAAGCTAAGAGGTCTAGCCTCTACCTGGTGGAAGCACTACCAAAATGATAGAGAAAGAGGAGAAAAAAGAAAGATTAGAAGGTGGGACAAGATGAAAGAGAAGCTGAGAGCTCAATTCTTGCCTCGGGATTACGAACAAACATTGTACCAAAGAGTGCAAAATCTGCAGCAACGAGAAAAGACTGTAAAAGAATATACTCAAAGAGTTCAACAGGTTATCATTGAAGAGTAGTCTTGCTGAAACCGAAGCCCAAAGGGTCAGTTGATATGTTAATGATCTCCGGTTATCCATACAAGACCAAGTAAGCCTGCAGTGCCCATATAAAGTAAAGATGTTCATCAGCTTGCACAAAAAGTTGAAGCACAACTCACTCGCAGATCTTCTAAAAGGCCTGAAAATAATCGCAGCAGTGGGGCATCAACTAGCAGAGCAAGTAATGCCATTCGTGGCGGGCGGACAGCAGCTCCTAATCGTCCTAACAGCCAGACAAATGCCACTCGTGGCAAAGTTGTTCAAAACAAGAATACCACGCAAGAGCAAGGCATAATCAAGTGTTATAGGTGTTCGGAACTTGGGCATCAATCTAATGAATGTCCAAAGAGGACTGATGTTAATGTTAATTTTGCCGATGATCAGGAGGGAGAATTTGAGGAGAACTTTGTTAATTTTGAAAGTCAAGACGAGCTGGAAGAAGTACAAGAAGATGATGGTGTTACGAAGAAGGTGTTGAAGGAGATGTGCTGGGTGAAATAATTGTTATCAGGCGGTCTATGCTTGCACCACCAGTTAACAACAAAGATGATTGGCTGCGTAAGAACATCTTCAGAACACGCTGTACTTCAGGAAAAAAACCTTGCAATTTGATCATTGATAGTGGAAGTAGTGAAAATCTGGTTTCTCAAGAAATGATGGACAAGTTGAAGCTCAAGACCGAGAAGCACCCACAACCGTATCGTATCCTTTGGTTCAACAAAGGGAACGAGGTAATTGTATCCTCTCAGTGCCTTGTGAATTTTTCCGTAGGAAATTATTACAAGGAGTCGGTGTATTGTGACGTGGTACCAATGGATGCTTGCCACATTCTACTTGGCCGTCCTTGGCAATATAATCGAGGGACAATTCATGATGGCAGCAAAAATACCTATTCTTTCTATGTCAGAGAAGGTGATAAGAAGAAGAAACTAGTCTTGAAACCTATGAAAGATGAGGCGATAGCAAAGAAAGGAAAGGAATGCTCACCTTCACTTCTAAATATGCATGATTTTACGGAAGAAAATAAGAGAAGTGGAGTTGCTTATGTTCTTATTGCAAAGGAGCAAGTGTAGCCACAAATAATGCCTAAAGTTGTGCAGCAAATTCTAGAAGAATTCAAGGATGTTATGCCCGCAGAACTTCCCGATGGGTTACCTCCAATGAGGGAGATACAACACTGCATAGACTTAGTGTCAGGGACTACCCTTCCAAACTTACCACACTATCGGATGTGTCCAAAGGAGTCTGAGGAACTTCGAAGGCAGGTTTTGGATCTTCTCAAGAAAGGCTTTATCAGAGAAAGTTTAAGTCCTTGTGCTGTGCCCGCTTTGCTTACACCGAAGAAGGATGGAACTTGGAGAATGTGTGTGGATAGCAAAGCTAGAAATAAGATAACAATAACATACAGATTTCCGATACCAAGATTGGATGACATGCTATCAGGTTCCAAGATCTTCTCGAAGATTGATTTGATGAGTGGGTATCACCAAATGAGAATCCAAGAAGGGGATGAGTGGAAAACAGCATTCAAGACCAAGGAGGGACTTTATAAATGGTTGGTTATGCCATTTGGCCTATCAAATACTCCTAGTACTTTCATGAGATTCATGAATCAGGTGCTGAAACCTTACATTGGAAAGTTCGTGGTGGTCTACTTTGATGACATTTTGATTTAAAGCAAGGATGACAAAACTCATGCTAAAAATTTAAGGGTTGTTCTACAACTTTTGAAGCAAACCCAACTTTATGCAAACTTGAAAAAGTGCAGATTTATGGTGGACAGATTGGAGTTCTTGGGATTTGTTGCCTCAGCCAAGGGCGTGGAGGTTGATCCAATCAAGGTTCAAGCTATTACAAGTTGGCCTACTCCAAAAACTTTAACAGAGATCAGAAGTTTCCATGGATTAGCCACTTTTTACCGGAGATTTATTAAAGATTTCAATACCATAGTGGCTCCAATTACGGAATGTCTCAAGGGCGAAAAATTCAATTGGAATCGAGAAGTAGAGGAAAACTTTCAAAGGATCAAGAAGTTGATGACGCAAGCTCCAATACTTGCACTACCAGACTTTGACAGTTTTTGAGGTGTATTGTGATGCTTCAAAGGTTGGAATTGGTGGTGTATTAAGCCAAGAGGGGCGTCCAATTGCTTACTTTAGTGAGAAACTCAATGGGGCTCGACAAAATTACTCTACTTATGATATTGAGTTTTATGTTATTGTTCAAGCATTGAAGTTTTGGCGTCATTATTTTTGTTGAGAAACTTGAACCACAAGCTTCAATTCTAATCTTTTTGTTCAAGTTGAAGATATTCCTATATATGTACACATTCAAATTGTGTGCTTAGACACAGAAATATATATATGTGTATGTACACATTCCTTATTTTTTTTGTTTTCCTGCTTGGCATATGAAGAAATTTGCAAGAACACACCAAGAATTATACGTGGTTCGGCTAAACAAGCTAACGTCCATGGAGAGGCCGATTTCACTATATAGTTTGTAACAGTACAAGTTGAAAGATTGTATCAAGAGTACGCTTAACTCTCAACCCTCAACCCTTATACACCCAATCTCACTCAAAAGGAAATCACATATTCTAAACAAGAATTCTCTCTCTAAGTATCCTTTCAATAACAATGAGAGTATTACCTCTATGCAAGAATTGCCCTTTCAAACACAATGAGAGTATTGCCTCTTTTCTTCTCACTCATCTCAACCTATAACATAGGTAACTATTTATAGAGCCCCAAATCCAATTCCTTGGTGGACAAGGATTACAATTCCTTAGAGTCCAAGACTTGCCTAACAAGTACTTTCCTTCCTTGAGACCAAGACTTGCCTACTAAGAAATTACCTAATAAGATACAAGTCTATAATAGAAACCTAATCACAATAGAAATTTGAGTCAACCTAACAAATCTCCTCCTTGGCAAAAACTTTAACAAGTCTTCAATACATGAGACTCCCGTCTGCAAATCCACAAACGATCCATCGGCCTTTCAAACTCTAGCTACATAACTCGAATCAAGTATGAAACAATATTCCCCTTATCCACACGGCCAATGTATTCATGCAGCTATATCAAGTCAACACTATCAAGTGACTTTGGAAGGGGGCTTCAATGCAACCCTTCTCCAAACAGGAACTTTCATCTCACCCTCGTTTGTCCAAAAACGTGCAACCCGTGTCTTCGATAAATCAAACGAAACACGTCTCAAGATCTTGTTACCATATGCACTCCGTTTCCTATCCACAATCGAAGTCTTAATGCCATTGGCACTCCCCACCAGACGATACAAACCTCCACTTGGTTCTCCTTGCATTAATACCATGCAGCCCTTGGTGATCTTCATGACTCCCCCTACAATAGAGCACTTGCAGCCCATGAAGTCCAACCGGCTTAAGAAAATTAAATTACACCACAATTTAGGTGAATCTAAAAATCACTCATGTTGAGTAAGAGTGTCACCTTTACAAAGTCGAATAATGCTGACACACCTTGACTCTATATCCTGCCAATCATCAACTAACATGTTTTCCTGCTTTCCATCCTTCCCTTTCAACGCCCGCGCTAAGCCTTGTTGAACTAGAATGTCCTTCACCCTCCTTTGCCATAGGATGAAGCTACCCTTACCATCAAATCTCTCCAACTTGTATTGTGTAGCAATATTACCGACCATGATTGTCACAAGTGCCCAAGACGAACAACACACATATTATGAAGAAAAATCTAGACAAGACTTTTATCAAACACCTTCTGTGTACCTTGAAGCTCTGATACCAGTTTGTTGAGAAACAAGCCCCCAATCATGAACCACTAAATATTACGATGAGATAATGAGTAAACAAGTACGAAGAAATTTGCAAGAATACACCAAGAATTATACGTGGTTCAACTAAACAAGCTTACGTCCACGGAGAGCCCGATTTCACTACATAGATTGTAAGATTACAAGTTGAAAGATTGTATCAAGAGTACGCTCAACTCTCAACCCTTAACCCTTATACACTCAATCTCACTCAAAAGAAAATCACAAATTCTAAATAAGAATTCTCTCTCTAAGTGTCCTCTCAATAACAATAAGAGTATTACCTTTATGCAAGAGTTTCCCTCTCAAAACAATGAGAGTGACCTCTCAAATACAATGAGAGTATTGCCTCATTTCTTCTCATTCATCTCAACCTATAACATAGGTAACTATTTATAGAGTCCTACACCCAATTCCTTGGTGAACAAGGATTACAATTCCTTTGAGTCCAAGACTTGCTTAACAAGTATTTTCCTTCCTTGAGACCAAGACTTGCCTACTAAGAAATTACTTAATAAGATACAACTCTATAATAGAAACTTAATCACAATAGGAATTTGAGCCAACCTAACAATTTGATTCAACGGGATTTTATCTTGCATTAAGACCATGAAGCCTTGTGGTTCCTCAATTCTCAAAGGAAACTAAATTGAAGGCATGCAAAGTGGGTGTCATTCCTACAGGAGTACACCTTTTCTCTGAAACACAAGGCTGGTTTGCAGAATAAAGTGGCTGATGCTTTGAGTAGAAGAGTTTACTTGTTGAAAACCATGACTACTAATGTTGTGGGATTGGAGGTGATCAAGGAGTAGTATATGGTTATTTTCGAGAAATACTTGAAAAACATGCAGCCAGAGACAACAAAGTATGTGCTGAATTTGTTATTAGTGATGGTTACTTGTTTAAAGGTGTAAAATTATGTATACCTGGTGGCTCTCTAAGGGAGTTTTTGATTCCCGAATTGTATGGAGGGGGCCTTGGAGGTCATTTTGGAAGGGACAAAACACTTCATTTGGTAATAGAACGGTACTTTTGGCCAACAATGTGGCGGGGTGTATATAGCATGTAGATAGGTGTCGCACATGCCAAGTTTCTAAAGGGCAGCAGCAAAACACAGGCTTGTGCACTCCTTTACCAATTCTTACAGCTCCATGGGTTGATGTAAGCATGGATTTTGTGTTGGGGTTGCCACAGACGACAAGCAGTGTTGACTCTATTTTTGTTATTGTTGATCGATTTTCCAAGATGGCACACTTCATTGCATGTAGAAAGACATTGGATGCAACTCACATGGCGAATCTCTTCTTTCGGGAAGTTGTCAGACTACATGGTTTGCCGAAGTCTATCACATCCGATCGGGACACGAAATTTCTTAGCCATTTTTGGAAAACTTTGTGGAAGTTATTGTCAGCTAAATTACAAAACAGCAGTGCATATCACCCCCAAACAGATGGCCAAACGGAGGTAGTAAATCGCAACTTGGGCAATTTATTGTGATGCCTTGCTAAGGACAACATTCGGTAGTGGGATCTGACCTTGCCAGAAGCTGAATTTGCTTATAACAGCACCATTAATAGATCAATTGGGAACAGCCCATTCCAAGTGGTGTATGGAAGGAATCCAAATCAGGTTGTTGATCTTGTGGATGTGTCGAGTCAGCCACAAGTTAGTGATGATGCTATTGCTTATGCTGAAAACTTAAAAGAAGTTCAAGAAAAGGTCCCCCAGAAGTCGATAGAAACAAATCAACATTACAAAGAAGCTGTTGATAGTAATCAAAGGTTCAAACAGTTCCACGTTAGAGATTGGGTTATGGTTTTTCTTCGAAAAGAAAGGTTTCCTGTTGGCACTTATCACAAATTGAAGAGCAAGAAAATTGGTCCCTGCAAAATTTTGTGTGGTGAAAATGCCTATGAGGTGGAACTCCCACAACGCCTAGACATATCTCCCATTTTCAATGTGGCTGATCTCTATGGTTTTCATGGTGATTTAGGGGCTGAAATTGACGGTGATAAATGTGAGACATCAAATCCTCCTATGGAAACGAAAGACAAGGTTGAAAGGGTAATTCAAGTGCGTGAAATGAAGACATGAGCTGGCACTTACTTCCGATTCCTTGTCAAGTGGGTAGAAAAGCCCAATTATGAGAACTCATGGATAAGTGAAGACGAGTTTATGAGGATTGATTGATGACCAGATGTGCAAGGTTGCAAAAGTATCAACTCGCACGGAGGCGAGTTCTTTCTAACGGGGGGAGAATGATGCGAATTTTGTGTAAATATGTATATTATGTGTTTAGTTGATGTTTCGGGATGTTCTCTACAAATAGTGTAGTCTAGGGTATTTTTGTAATTTCAGTTTTTGGGAGTTTTAGTTCAGTTGAGTTAATTTTTGGTTGGGCTAATTTTGGGTTGTTCTGGGATATTTGGAGTGCTTTTGTAATAAATGGTTATGAGTGTGGGATGCTAGAAAAGTTCGGGTATATTTTTGGAGCTTATTTGTAAAAACTCTAAAGTGGCTTCTTTAGGGTAGTATATAAAGAAAGAAAGGGTCTGTGTTCAGGGTTAATTTTTTTTTGGGAACATATTCTAGAGCCAGAGCTGCTGCTCTCACCCCAGCTAGGGTTTCAAGCATTGGAGGCTAGGGTTTTGAGGATTCGACCCCGTGGCGCCGTCCAATCCCTCTACCGCTGCACTTTGCACAAGAGGTTAGCAATCTGCTGCCGTTTCTCTGTCACACCAGATCTGAAAGTCCAGATTCAGAGGATTCCTGGCATGACAATGTGGAACCTATTGTTACATGTAAGAGCCTAGTTCCGACTTGTTGATTGGTGTTACATTTTTATTCTTAGTTGGTTCTACTGCTGCCTCTATTTGCATCACGAGAGATTGAAAGCAAATATTCCTACATATGCTGCAGCTTCATTGAAATGTTTAGATGTAGAAAAGTGTTTGTATTTGACGTTATATGGTATGTAATGGATATTTTGGTTTGTGTTAGTTTTGAGATGGATTTGTAAAATTGTTGTTGAGATGGATTTGTAAAAATGTTGAAACTTGGGATGTGAAGGTGCAAGTTTAATAAACTTAATGCATTTTAGATATTATAACTTTATGAACTAGCTTGCTTGGGATGTATAGAAATTATAGAACAGCTCTTTTGAATTTAGATTTTTACCACTACTTCTGGAGATGATAATTGAAAGTGATACAAAATTTTAAGAAGTTTACAGGAGGTTTCCTATACAGTCTAAAATTTCAAAGTTCAAGAAGGTGTCTCATTTTTGTTTCTCTATTACAGGAACTTCTGAGAAACACAAATTTAACTGGAATTTAAGGTTTTGTTTTGAAACCAATTGAAGATATCTTAGCTTCTTAAGTTAGAAAACTTTTAAATAAAATTGATTCTACTTCAGAAAGTTGAGCATCTTAATTTTGGCAAATTTTTCTTTAACCGCAAATTATGCAGCCTTATAAAAGCTAGCAGCAGCAGAGCCACCAAGCCAAAAACTGTTTTAATTGGTGTAAAGAGGGTGTTCCGACGAACAACTCAGGCTCGCAAAAACAGACAAACAGCAAGCTGCGGCCAAAGCCCAGGAAAAGGGAACCTCGCAAGTAACAAAAACTCAGGAGTATACAGGATTCAGAGAGAATCTCTAAAGGGACACGTTCTCCTCAGCGGGCATGCCTTAGTTTTCCAAGATAACTCCCGCCCACAGAGGGCAGGAGACTCTCAGTATGTCCCAAGTCACGCGAGATTACAGTAGACTAAAATAGCGATGGCACGGCTGCAGTGAGATGACCCGAGAGTACCTTCACTAAATCAGTCACATAGACTGATTAGGAAAGGTACTGTCGGAATTGTTGTCTCCGCTAAAGCCCACAATTGGTGATAGTACTCTCTGCGATAAGCACCGCGTGAGCCTTCCTTTGGTTCTGCTTAACAAGTGAGAAGAGTTACATGTCGTGATGTTACCATCATCTCTTGAGAGATGGAACCCTTGAAAGGATTACGATAGTTTCTAGACTGTCAGCACAATGCGTGTTGTGCCACAGCATGTGCGACTATGGCGTCACAACGGTGTATGTGGTGTCATAGTCCTACAACGGGAAATTGGGTTTTTGAGGCACGGTGAATTGAGAGAAGGGCTTGTTAGGCAGGGATGCAGTTGTGGCAATTCAAGAGGGTCACAAAATTCACTCACAAGGGTCACGAAATTGACTCGCGAGGGTCACACAAGTGGCTCACGAGGGTGACACAAGGGCTACCTGCAGTCTGACCAAAAAGAATAACAGAATGGACATGTGGCACAATGACATAACACCATGTAGGATGATTACCGTCAAGGATCTACGCCAGAAATATCCCAAATACTTGTGACTTAAGGAAGCAGAGCATTCAATAGGCAATAATTGCACTACTCCCCTCTAAATATGCTAAATTATAGAAACCTCCCCTAAGTTTCAGAAAATGTCACTTGCCAGTTGCCTCCCCTCTAGTTAACACCTTTGCAACAAAATGACCCCTGTTGTCACTCAGTTATGGTCAAATGCTGTCAATGCTGATGTCATCAATCTAAAATTCCAAAAGGACAATTTTACCCTTATAATACATGTGATGACGCATTTGCCCTCGTTCTAACATCTAATTTCTTTTATTACCGCTCTCTCTTTCTAAAATCACTCTCTAAAACACACATTTCTCTTTCTATAACACAATCCATCTCTCTCTAAGACACACACTTCTCTCTCTCTCTAACACATTCTAAAACGCACATTTCTTTCTATAAAACACTCTCTCAATATACACACACAAGCAGAGTCAAGAGTTAGGGTCTCACCAATCCATTACAGTTTGTGCAATTTATTCATATAGATGGCTTTCCATTCATTACACCAGAAGAATCCCCAAATCTTAAAAAGATGAAAAACCTAAAACAACCCAAAACCTAACTAGCAAGTAAATCAAATGCTCCAAAGCCGTATTCGAATGCACAAGAGCTCCAATTCATAGAGATTTTACACATACAAAATGATTGCCCAAGTGTAGTTGTACATCTCCTCCTCCCAACGATGTTCCATTTTTGCTGCAGGTTTGACAATCAGGCAGATTAATGATCAGCTGATAATACAAATCCCTTGCGAAATCTATTGTCAGGCAAACCAAATGCCCATGTCCCCAAGTTCACTCGCTTTGTGCCCGACAATTCAAGAACATGACTTTCTGAAGTATTGGATGAAGTACTGATCGATTCTGGATTATATCCCATGTCCAGACCACATACCGCAGGTTACAACTGGGTCTCTCTCTCTACATATACATCTTTTCTTCTCTGGTCATTTCCCAATGTCGGCAGCTACCGCCAGACCTCCTCCATGGCTCTGACCGTCTTTCTCTCTCTGTTTTTTCTCTCCTTCCATTGTCCTCTCTACACTCTCTCTCTCTCTATTCTATGTTTTTGTATGCAATTATACATATAAATGTTTATGGATTTGATTAATTTGTTATTTTAAATTAAAAGATTAATTTAACTGGTAAGTCCAATATTGTAAAATCTTGTGTTCCGTCAACGGTCTTTAACGGCCTTCTCTGACAATGGAGGGAGTGTAATTTTTCAAAACTAAGGGAAGGTTTCTATAATTTAGCATATCCAGAGGGGAGGTCAGTGTAATTATCCGCATTCAATAGCCCCTTCCAAGTCAGTTATTCCCTTTGCCTTCTCTCTCTCCCTAATCCTCAGCTCTTAATTTCCTTTTTTGGTTTGTCTTGAGTGTGAACCATTCTTTCGCTCAATTAACCCAAATACAAAACCCCTTTACAATTGGTAACTTTTTATTTTTTTAAAGATTTTTTGCTTGAGACATATTCAGTCTAGTTTACAGAAAATTTTGTTCGACACTTTCTCATGGAAAATCAAATTTTCTGTAAATTTTCGAATATAGACTGTTTAGGCTTGATGGCAAGTTGGCAGATTGCAATAATTTTCTTTAGTTTAACTTTCAAAGTAGCATAAATTGAATAGAGATACATTTGCACCGTAATGTTTAATTAATCCATAGACTTACGATCTTTATTTCAAGCCCAACAGAGTTCTAAATTTTGATTTAAAATTTATCTAACACGAACGGAACAGGATACAATGGCCTTCTTGAGAAAGACTTTGTATACACTGACTTCTACCCTACACCTCACACCCCAGATCTTGTGTCTTAGGATGCAAGATGGGCAGATTCACTTCAATCAGGTAACAAAATCCTATCAAAATACCTATAGGTTTAAAGTTCTCTGAAAGGAAGAAGTTCATCACTTCATTTGTTATGTCAGAAGACAGAAGACATAAGCCAGTTACTTAGGATTCTGAAATTAGCAATATCAGTCCATGAATAATTTCATTGAACCGATATTCATTTCAATCTAGTTTTAAATATGTGGTCTGTTATTGCTGACAGATAAATAAAACTTATACACCTAAGCATTATTATTATTATTATTATTATTATTATTATTATTTTTTGGAAATTATATACCTATATATTATGCTTGAAGGAAAAACTTAGAATATTACCTTACTGGGAGAAAAAAGAAAAACCTTTGAAGAACACTAACCAAACTAAACAGAAATAAATAAATATTTCAGCCATTCTACCAGGAAGAGATTAATTTTACTGGAACAGTATTCACAGTAGTTCCACTTTAAGGGAAACATGCCTCAATAGTCAACAACATAAGAATATCTCAAGAATACGCATTATTATTGTGCTTTGATGAAGAACAATACGAAACATACCAAGAATCCAACACCCTGCCTCACATGCTTTAGTTCATCCCAGGATGAGCCTGCATACTGCAATAGGAGGAATATCAGACAAATTTTATGCAAGGGGTAACTATAGCATGAAGCCACACAGTGAAGATACTATATGATGCAGACAGCCAAATAATTATAATAATAATAATAAGTATATAGTTGTACTATTATAAATATAATTTATTGTAATAGAAGCAATATAACGAACTCCCAAGACTTGGACTACCAAATGTGAGAATACAAATTCAAATATGAGGATAGCCACCTCATGTGAATGAAGCGAAAAGCAAGGTCTAAACCCAGCCTACCAACCCATATAAAAGGCCAGCACTGGATGGGTAATGGCATTTTCAAATGTACCCTCATCAGTTACTGGACTAATGAGTACCTCATTTTTTGCTTGGCCGCACCATAGTTCTAATTCAGCTAACCCAGCTTTCACATATTCCCCATTGCTGAATGTGCAACATTCTCGACGAAGAAGAAGGCTGCAATAGTATATAAAAAGATACAATTCACAAGTTAATATATAGCATATAATGTCTTAAATAGTAAAGCTAGGAGGGTGGATCAACTACCTATTAAAAAGCTGTACATTAATATAAGAGAAAATCTGAGTAAAGATCTTCTGACAAAGAACTGGAGCCACCTGAAAAGATAATGTCATTAGGGTCAACATGAATCCCAAAAAAAAAAAACATAATGCAACTTCATTTTGTAAGAAACGAATATGCATACAAAATTTTCTTTCAATGTACTGAGAAGCCCATTTAAGCTCTCGATGATGCTCTGCCAGTTACTAGATGGAGAAGTGTTCCCAGAGGATTGGCCAGATGCTCGTGGAGCATTTCCTCTTGATGTTCTTGGTGCCTGGATTGCAAGGGTAACACCAGATTAGTTTTACAAGTTAGCAATTTAGAATAAAAAAATTAAAACTCTCACATAGCCAGTGGATCAACAACAAAATCCTGATTTATTAAGGGTACTAATTTGTTCCAAGGAAAGGAATAACAATGAAGCAGAGAAGTTAGGGGCCACATGTATGACATTACCTGCACAAGCCTAGGAGTTTGAGGGCTTAGTAGACCTTATACAGGTTTGTCTTAAATGAGTTGACCATAAAATAAACAAGCCTAGCTAGGTTTCTTGGCCTCAATCCATTTAAAATATTTTGACCTATTTAATATAAAATGTCACTTAGAGATCTGCAAAACCCTAAACCATTGAATTACGGGTATTCCACATAATTATTATCATATCAAAGGATATTTATGTAAATTAATAGACGATGTTAGAAAAGCATATAAAACCAAAAACAGGTTGTAACAAGTGGCAACTCCTCAACTTCTCAGAGTGGAAGGTGGAGGGCCATAGGGACAAAATGAGTGGGTGTCTTTTTTTTATAAAAAAAAATGTTTTGGCAGCCTAAGTGGCCAACAATTTCAAATCCAAACATCTCTCTCCCTCCCCCCCTAAATATGTGAGTGAATGAATTTAAATTTTGTGATTCTAATACTAAAATTCATGAGAAGAGGAAATATATACATGGATAGCACATGTGCTTTGGTGTCTCAGTCTTCATAAGGACCTAAACCTGCGACTGAATAAATTGAAATTTCATGATTCTAACACCAAAATTTATGAGAACAGGAATTCAGGACAGCACGGGTGCTTTGATCTCTCTGCTTGTATTCACTATTAGTATTTGTTCTTATTTGCCTTTGTGTTACTTTCTTGGGATGAAAAACTGAAATTTCATAGTCAAGTTGTTAGAAAATTAGAACAGAACCTCCTAATATTCTCTGCTTGGTGGACTCTTTTCATAGAATGTAGCACCTATTGAGTGATGATTCTTGTATTGCTTTCGTGCATAATTCGAAAAGTGAATCATAAACAACATAAACCTTTTTCATGGGTTGTGTGTTACCAGATTAACAAGTTAGCTAGTCAAAACACAATCTCTATATTTATAAAGGATTACATGGGTCATGCCGTGTCACCTATTTAATACAGAGAGTTTGACATCATGTTGCCACCCTATCAAAACTGAACCCTATACATATAATAAACTTCATTCTAGCTGGCAGCTTCACGGTGTTGTAACAAAGGATTTATCGTTGTGAAAATTAACAGAGAAAACACAAGCAAAGACACAGATTTACAAGGTTGGCATTTCAGGATTTTCACTATGATGAGAAAAACGGCAGTCAATTAACAGAGAGTTCAGCATAAATATATATAGGCACCTCCTAGGGCTACATAACAATTGCTAAAAATACCCCCTGGCCCCTACACTTCCCATCATTTATTTCTTTAAACATAAACAGTCTCGCAGTGTAGAGAGAGAGAGAGGGGGGGGGGGGGGGGGGGGGGGGGGAGGGAGGGGTTGAGATGCAAGGAAAATTATTGGAAGTGATGTTTAGACTTTAGAGCAATTAGTCAATAGTCACTCGAAGATGCCAAATACCTATCTGGTAAAGTCTCTCGGTAGTCCTGCCTTACTGAAAATCAAGATCTGCACCACTCCTAATACCAGGTTTGGGAGAGTTTACCCGAGGTGGAGGTCTAATCCCATTGTATATGACATTTATAATGTAGAATGAATTTTGTGTTGCTGAGCTAAGTAACAGGCTTTCCTGAAAAAGTAATCTAGCTACAAGCAATTGAAAGCTCCAACTTCAGGAAATGCAATGTACCTGGATACAAGAAGAAAGAAAGGATGATAAATCCTTCTTCAAATTGTCTCGAATAATTCCATATATCTTCTCCACATAGGCAGTGAGCTGCTGCTTAAAAAGCAAAGCTGGATACTTGGCCTCAACCTGGCCTCCAACGTTAAGGTTGCTAGAAGATGCTCGGAATCCCTGAGAAAATATCAACAGATTACATAGTTGTTTTGTACTTATCAATTTTTATTTAAGAAAGGTTGAATACTGTATTATTAGTCAGATGTTAAAGAAGAATTTTTGTCACTCAAACATCTATTAGTTTTAATTAACAATCATTTCTGTGCAATCTTTTACAAAGAACAGAAACCATAAAAATTATAAGTGAATGAGTCAATATGAAATTTCATTACTTGGGTCATCCTCCCAAACAAAGATGTCGCAGGGGGTGGTTTCGGTGGAGTTGCACCAGTAGCTTTCAAACTCCGTTGAAGCAAGAACAACAATGCAGAAGTATTGGATAGCCAATAAGCCATATGATTGTTGTCATCCTGGTTCTGCAGAAAAAATGATAGAATTGAGAATGTTTATTCCGGTTTCTAGGACTCAAAATGAAAAGTAAAACAAGCCTACTTGGAAAATTAATTAGGAAGATAAATTCTTTACTTTTGTAATAAGTTAAATCAGTGTGAAAAATTAAGATAGGAAAAACCATCTAAGTTTACAGTTATGGAGACATTAATAATAAATGGCCTTTTCTTTTGTGATCAGACTCTTTAATCTTTGAGATCCATAACCATATCAAAACAGACAAACATAGCACAGTGATTGAACTCTTACCCCTCAAAAATTAGAACAGTTCTTCAAACAGGAAAAATAAAGATCTTAAGAGCATCTAAAGCATCAAACTTGAATTGAACAAAAAAAGGGAAAATTATGAGAGAAGGCCAATTTTGACCCCACCCCACTGCCCTTCTTTAAAATTCTTGATCCAACTAAGCATTATCTCAATACTACTTTGATGCTTTGCCAAAGAAACAAAAAAAAAAAAAAGAAGAAAAAATCTTACTTTCCAAATTCAACACACTAAAAACAAAAATGTTCCATAACCAGGATTCTGTAATCCGAATATCTCTGGAAAACAATCTTCTGGTAATTCTCCTAGTACAGAATTTACCAATTATTTTATAATTATTAAATTGGTGGAAAGGAACAATTATTGTGTAATGTAAATCAAGTTACCTGTATTGCAGCACCAATCATCTGGATAAGACGATCAAATACACTAGTTCTTTCCGCTTCAAAAGATTTCCAGTGGAGAAGACATTTGTACATGGTAAATGCGGCAACAGGTTTTCCTTGATCGAACCCAATATCTTGAGTCACACATTTGACAAGAGCATCTACATTTTCCTGCAGCATATATAAGATACCAAGATTAAAATGAATTTATTTTAACTTCAACGTAACCCTTTCTGTGTTCTTCTGATTCCAAATGATGAAAAACTCAATTCAACTAAGCCAAGTGTATTGGACCCCACCGGATTTCTTTTTCTTTTTTCTTCTCTTCATCCACTACAGTAGATAATAAACCCAATCACATATGTCGGGTCAGTGTCTCTAGGTATAAATTCACGTAATCCCTAAATCTTAGGAACCGGTAAATGCAGCTAAATTATCATCCTGACTAACTTATCTTCTTCTCTAACTCAATTGTAAAATAATGTTTCAATGCTGCTAGCAAGACAAGAGTACTCACTCTCCTTTCAGAATATCGCCATAATGAAACAAATTGAGAAGTAATTACTATAACACTTTCAGCAAACTGATATGTTTTATCTTTTGGACACTCCAGTTGGAGAAGTGTCAGATAATAGATGCATAAAAAAATCCCATATCCAAAATCCTATCATGTGACCTTCAATGGATGTACTCCACACATAACGAATTGTCCATGTATTTCCCAAACAATTAAAGGGAGTAAAGGAGAAAAGCAAATGAAGCAGAATAGAATATTAAGAAAGAAAATTCAATTTTTTCTTGAAGCACATACATGCTGCCTTTCAATCTGGGATTTCCTCAACTTTTGATCCGATTCTGTACCGAACTTTTTCACAGGTGTTGCAGTTTGTTCCTGTAAAGAAGACCTATTTCTTGTGAAAAGGGAAACGTTTGATGCACCAATTATGTAGCTAACAACACTTTCTTCACTTACATGATAACCATTTTCCGAAGGCTGCAAGTGAAAAGAAAAATAAAATGTTTAAACAATTTACCAGAAAAGCAAAAATACAAGGCATTGACATTATTCTGTGGCAAGCAAACCTGTGTTGTTATTGCTAAATGTCCCGACATTTTTCTAGAAGGTGCATTCAACAATGCTTGGTGCCTCAGAACTTGGTCTTCAGCTTCAATGTCAGAAAGTTTTTCTTCAAGCCTGAGATAGAGGCAAGTATTCAGAAGAGAATAATCAAGCATAAGTCTTGTATGAAAGATATAATTTCTAGCTTCCATTAAACTTCACATAAAGATCAAAGTTGCATGACATGACTTGAAAGAGCAAATTAGTCACTGTAACAACCTCTGCATAGCTGTCTTCAACTGAATCATCTTTGTCTCTGCCTCCAAAGCCTGCTTCAATCGCTCTTCGCTAAGCTTGTTAGTTTCTTCATATTTTTTTTCCGTTTCATCTATTTTCTTTTCAAGTGAACTTACCAAAGCCTGCAAAGTGTCGAAAAGCAACATATGAACAAAGTCAAATTGAAAACTAGAATATCCATAGCTATACATTTTAAATGCCCTATAACCATATTACAAGACAAGTTGTCAACAAGAGAAAAAAAAAAAAAAAAAACTAGACTCCCAGCAACCTTACCTTGAGCTCTTCATTTTCAGCAGTAAGCTTATTAACCATTTCATGATCAATAACCGAGACCTCTTGTGTGACAGGGATTTGCTCAGCTGCTTTCTTTGCATCCTCACGTTCCTTGATAAGCAGCGCTTTAGTTTCTTGAAACTGAAGTTGCATCTCTTTCAAAGTAGAATGCAACTTTGTATTTTCCTTTGTTTTGGCTTCCTCTATGTCAGCTGCTTTCTTTGCATCCTCGCGTTCCTTAATAAGCAGCGCTTTAGTTTCTTGAAATTGAAGTTGCATCTCTTTCAAAGTAGACTGCAACTTTGCATTTTCCTTTGTTTTGGCTTCCTCTATGTCAGCCTACACAGAATGAAATGGATACAACAATGAAAAACAAGCAATACCAAAAATAGCAACAAAAAACCTTACACAATCATACCATAAGAAGCACGTCAAAAGACAAAAGCCACACAGAATCATGGCATATAGAATAGAATCTCTCTCCCTCTTTCTTACTCTCTCTGTCTCTACCCCCCAAATTCTATGCGGAAGTCAAAAGACAAACATTTTAATATAAAATGACAGAGTGCATCAATATAAATAGAAACCTCTTAAAACAAAAGGTTATATAACCAACAGCAATTTTCTGGTTGCCTTGTAGACAATATATTTTGTAATATAATGGGCCTAAAGTTTAATATCAAACAGCAAGTTCAAACATATAATTTAAAGGCCAAAAAAATGTACAAGGAAACTTGCCAAAAAAACATGTATAAGGAAAAATGAATGGAAAGCATTCACCCACAGGACTCCACATCAAAATTAACCTCTCATGTGTACACCATTTGTAAAATATTGTGGCAGTTGTCCTAAGTAGATACTCAACAAACTATTTGGGTTCAGTTACATGAGTTACGTTTTGCTTACACCCACCAAGGGCCAGAGCTTTAATTAAACCACACGTTGTCATGTCTTTCCATGCTATATGAACCGTGTTAATTTTGGTATGTCTCTTTCCCTAACATTATCCACTAGTGAACAGCATAAAGGCAAATTGCAGTTATCACTGCTTTGTTGTCTATTTTGGGTGCAATTACGGAAGAAAGCTATCTGAGAATATTTGAGGACAATTGTTCACTGTTCGGAAAGATATAAGCTTTTCTTTTTTGGATTTTTAAGTAAATATCAATTACTAAGGAGTTTACAGAAATCTCATTCAGCATAATCCTTGTTTGTTCTCACTGGACACAGTTTCCAAGGCCACTATCATATAAAAACCTCCAATAAGAAATGATCTGTTTTGATGTCTGCTCTAGCACCAAAAAACAAAAAAAAATGGGCCACATACATTGTCATACTCTCTTTCTCAAAGCCTAGATGACATAGATCTTGCAATCAAACAAGACATTCCAACATTTTTCAAGGGCATTCGTTATACGAGAACTGAAAGAATACATTAACTGGCCATAGAAGGTGAATCCTTGGATCTCATAAACAGCTTCAAGGGAGGGTGCAAAGGTCCTTGGAGATATAATTGTTATAATCCAGAGATCATGAGCCTACAAGAATGTTCAGAATTCCAGTGGACTCTAAGATGAACCAACTCTGGGCATATTTTAGCTAAGAGATGATCACTCGCTCTTATCCATCTTAGAGGACAAACCTAATCCCCATGAAGTGGATTATGACAGTGTTTCAGTTGGTTGTTATCATTTTAATTGATAAGAAACAAAAAAAGAAACCAGATTTTATAAGAAAATAGTATAAAGAGTAAAGGGCTAATTATTATTCCTTTTCCACTTCCCTATTCTTACCAATAAGTTAGCCCGAAGATACAAAATTGAAGAGAAAAAGGTAACTTAGTATCCTTTGTTACATATGTGTCTCCCAAGTTTAAGAAATCTTAATTATAGCAAAACAAGGACACGAGAAATCCGAAGATTGAAAGCTCTTCTTGTCATGAAAATGACATTGTTGTCAAACGTGCAGGCCCATTTTAGAAAAGAAGAGAGAGACCTTGCTACGAATGGTACAACAAAAGTTAAGTAGTGCTAATAGACACAACAAGTGAATAGTGTCGTAGACCTAGTGATGCAGGACGAGTGCACCCTGATAACAAGTTGATGCAAAACGGGTAAGCCTATTGTGATATAGATTTAGAACTAGAATGAATGCAGAGGATGAGAATGAGAATATGAGATGAGGCTAGAAGGAGGAGGTGAGAAGACAGACGAAGGTGTGAGGAAATAGACTGAAAAGATAGGCTAGAGAAACTGAGGGATTGAGAAAAGAAAAAACAACGAGGGAGAAGAAAACACAGAGGGAGAGTTCTCAAACTCACGATAATATTCAATAATCAAAAGTTGAATTATATGTTTACACAGTGTTACGACAAACAACCGTGAACCAACAAAAAATCACAAAACACGACAGAAAACTGAACAAGTACCACACACTAACACGAGAATTTACATGGTTCGGCTTAAAGCAAGCCTATTAGAAGTTTCAGCCCTCCCTAGTTCTTGCTCTCACTCTCTTTCCTGCAATTTTCAGTGTATTTCTCTTATGCCACTCAAACCCTAAGCGCCCTTATATACTGGGTTACAAGAGAGTCCTAAACATGCAACTATGCAAGCGAAAAAACGGGTCAATTTTCTTTCCCTTTTCTGATCAAAACTGGGTCACAACGCGACTCAGACCCAAACAAATTCAGGCTACAACATCACACATAGGCTTTATGTATGCAAATATTAAGAAAAACCTAATAAACACTAAAACATAAAAATACCCTAAAATCCAAACATTATCAAAAAATAACAAAAAACAAAATTATGTAGCACTAATTTATAAAAATTCCTAATTTTATTTCTCTTTTTCTCGTTCCCCATCAATTCTCCTTGGCTAAGAAGAACTCTCCTTCGGAGAGCAAAGAAGATAAAATGACGAAGCGGAAGCTATGAAATTATTCGCTCACGAACAAGGGTAACTTTGAATCCACAAAGTTAAGATAAACACAAACAAAAGTTGCAGAGAAATCTGATTTTGTATTGATAATTGAATGTGTCATCTGCTCTCTGCAGTACATGTATTTATAATAGAGAAATCCTAATTACCAAAAATCAAAGCAATCCAAATCCGTCTTGACACCTAATAAAATTCCCTAAACGGGTCCCACGCTCATCAGCTATCTGCTTTGCATCAATCCCCTCCACTTCAGAAGAACTCGTCCTCGAGTTGGACTGCAGATAAAGCGACTCATCAGGAGGATGATACTCGAACAAGTCTGCCACATTGAAAGTATTAGAAATTGACATATCATCAGGAAGCTCCACCACATACGCATTGTCATTAATTTCCCGTGTGATGCGACATGGTCCATATTTTCTCTTTGTTAGCTTTCCATACGTTCCCATTGAAAATCTGGTCTTGCACAAGTGCACCATCACCAAGTCGCACACTTTGAACACTTTGGCTCATCGATGCTTATCGGCTGCAGCCTTATACTTGGCATTGGACTGTTCTAGATTGTGCTTGACCTCGGCTTGAATTTTCTGTACTCTCTCAGCCATGTTTTCTGCTGCAATGCTCACTCTAGGAAGCTTGGGCAATGGAACCAAATCTAAGTCATGCTTTGGTGATTTGGTATAGACAATCTCAAACGGCATCTTTCCAGTGGACCTGTTTAACATGCTATTGAAAGCGAACTCAATCTAATCCCATGGTTTCGGTTTATCACCAGAAATACATTGAACCATGTTTCACCACTTCCGTCTACCCATCTGTTTGCGGATGATTAGTGTTGTTGTACTTCAGAGAAGTATCAAATTTCTTCCACTAAGTCCTCCAAAAGTGGTTAAGGAACTTGACATCTCGATCTGAAGTAAGCGACTTCGAAACTTCATGCAAACGCACAATTTCTCGAAAGAACAGATTGGCCACATGGTTCGCATCCGAGGTTTTTCGACATGGAATAAAGTGCGCTATCTTCAAAAACCTATCACCAACTACAAAAACAAAATCCATACCTCTTTGTGTCCGTGGAAGTCCCAACACAAAATCCACAGTCAAATCCTCCCAAATATTTTCTGGTATAGGCAGTGGAATATACAACCCAGTATTCTGCACCTGACCTTTAACTGTTTGGCACACTGGACACCTTTGCACAAATTTGCTAATATCACGCTTCAATTGTGGCCAGTAATAACGCTCCTTTGCTAGCGCAACTGTCTTATCTCAGCCCAAGTGTCCACCCAAACCACTAATATGCTAGTCACGAATGATCTGTTCTGGTAGAGATGATTTTGCAATACAAAGCTGGTTTTTGCGAAACAAATAACCATCTTAAATATGAAAATCTGCTGCAGGTTGCCGTGAACTGCACTTGACCTAAATTGCCTAAAAATCCTCATCAGTCTTATACAACTCCTTCAAGCAATCAAAACCAACAACCTCAAAACTCAAGGTTGTCAATAAAGCAGCTCAACGACTTAATGCATCAGCAACTTTATTCTGCTACCCCAACTTATGTTTCAGCACAAAGGTAAATTTCTGCAGAAAAGAAATCCACCTAGTATGCATGCGGTTCAAGCTGCTCTGCGTGTTTATAAATTTCAAGGCTTGATGATCACTGTACATCACGAACTCCCTCTGAATTAAAT
This sequence comes from Cornus controversa, assembly GCA_026545225.1. Taxonomy (NCBI): domain Eukaryota; kingdom Viridiplantae; phylum Streptophyta; class Magnoliopsida; order Cornales; family Cornaceae; genus Cornus; species Cornus controversa. The sequence continues at coordinate 40,795,430 of CM048854.1, forward strand.
AATGTTACCAATGCTTCAGGGCGCGAATCACAACATAGAACTCCAGTTCATATGTAGTTCACTTTGTCTTGCCTCACTAAGCTTCTCACTGAAAAATTCAATTGGTCTGCCCTCTTGAGAAATTACAGCCCCCATGCCCATGACAAAAGCATCACACTCAACTTCAAACACCTTCTCAAAACTTGGCAAAGCTAGCACTGGAGCAATGGATAACTTCTCTTTAATCACAGCAAAGGCCATCTCCTACTCATGACCCCACTGAAATTTCCCCTTCTTCATGCACTTGGTAATGGGAACCACAATGCTACTGAAATTTCTGATGAACCTGTGGTAAAAGGTCGCTAATCCTTGAAAACTACGAATATGATTCCTTGGTGTAGGCCAATCTCGGATAACAAGAACCTTTTCTTCATCAACCCGAATACTGTCAGATCCTACAACTAACTCCAAAAATAGCAATCTGTCTGTAAGAAAACAGCACTTCTTTAAGTTGACATACAACTTGCTGGCATGCAAAACTTGCAAGACTTCCCACAGATGCTCCATATGTTCTGCTTTACTACGACTGCAAATCAAAATATCGTCGAAATAGACAACCACAAAACTGCCAATAAATGGTTTCAAAACCTGGTTCATCAATCGCATGGATGTACTTGACGCATTAGACAGCCCGAATGGCATAACCAACCCCTCATATAACCCCTCCTTCATTTTGAAGGCAATTTTCCACTCATCGCCCTGTCTAATCCGAATCTGATGATACCCACTCAGCAAATCAGTTTTGGAGAAGACTTGTGAACCCTCCAACATGTCCAGCGTATCATGTAACCGCAAAATTGAAAACCTGTATTTCAGTGTAATTTTATTGATTGTGCGACTGTCAACACACATTCGCCAAGTACCATCTTTTATTGGTGTTAGCAAAGCAGGAACTGAGCAAGGAATCATACTTTCTCTTATTAGCCCCTTACGAACTAATTCTTCAACCTGCCTCAGTAACTCTGCACTCTCCGACGGACTCATACGATAATGTGGCAAATTTGGTAAACTTGCTCCAGGCACCAAATCTATATAATGTATATCCCGCACGGGCAACAGGCCATCTGGCAGCTCTTCTGGAATCAAATCTTGAAATTCTACCGGTAGTGGTCGTAGCACTTTAGGAATGGATGAATCTTCTTTCGCCCCCTCATTTTTAACCACGAGTGCCATAACTTCGCCCGACTCCTTCATTGCATCGGTGAACTGCTCCCCAGGGACAGTAAGAAAAGAACGCCCATCCACTTTAGAAGCCTTAGGAGGCTCTTCCCCCATAGGTACCAACACAATCTTCCGATCATGCCACCAAAACAGATATGTGTTGTCTTTCCCTTTGTGAGTTGCATCAACATCATACTGCCAAGGACGCCCCAATAACAGATGACATGCTTCCATCTCAACCACATCACAAATTGTCTCATCTTGGTAGTACTTGCCAATGGAGAACGAAATAAGACAGATTTCTGTCACCTTAGTCTCGACACCCTTCTTGATCCACCCAATTTTGTAAGGGGATGGATGTTTCTCAGTTTTCAACTACAGCTTTTTGACTAAGGCCTTCAACACAATATTCTCATTGCTGCCACTATCCACAATCACATCACAAACTTTCTGGTTGACTGTGCATTTGGTACGAAAGATATTGTGTCACTGTTTATCAGTTTCTTGCCTTGGTGTAAACAACAACCTCTGAACTACACAATTAACCCGATCACCATCATCACATCCAGCAAATTCAGCACCATCATACTCATCAAGAGTATCATAATTTGGTTCATCTTCATTGACGTTTGGCTCGCCATCTTTAGCCTCTACTACATTCACTTGTCTACGGTTAGGACACTCATTGGAGCGATGACCAAGCTATTGACAACGAAAACATTTATCTAGACTAGGAAGCGCATAACGGTTATCTGCAAATACACCTTAATACCCAAACACGAGATCTTTTTTTTACCTAACACCACAGAACTTGCCGACAGCCCTGCCCACCACCACAGACCAGGTGTCCTTATTTGACTTCATGACAGACAAAATTGAAATCCCTGTGAATTCTGAGATTGATTCTCAGACTCTAATGATTCCTCCAACCGCATGAAGATCTGATGAATGTCCAGTTGATTCCTCGTAAACTTGATGGCACCAATTATTTGGCTTGATCTCACTTTGTGAAGCTGTATATTACCAGCAAAGGCCGGTTGGGGTATTTGACAAAGGAAACCCCGACCTGCAATCAATGACCCAACTTTCACAACTTGGGTTGCAGAAGATGCAATGCTCTGCTCCTCCAAACTATAACCTCCGATCTTAGTCATGGGTATATGTGGCTCAAGTACGCTAAAGATATTTGGGATGCAGTATCTCATACTTATTCTGTGGGAGGAAATGAGGCACAGATTTATGAGTTAAAGCGTCGTAATCAAGCTACTACTCAGCAGGGAAGGACATTGGAAGCATATTACAATGCCCTCCAAACTTTGTGGCAAGAACTCGACTATTACCAACCTTATGAGATGGAGTGTGTTGTTAATACCGCTTTGTTGAATAAGCGGATTGAAAAAGAACGTGTTTTTGAGTTTCTTGTTGGCCTTAACCTAGATCTGGACCAAGTAAGGACTCAGGTGCTTGGAAAAGATTTGTTTCCCTCTTTGCGTGAGGCCTATGCTTACGTGCGTACCCAGGCCCTTCGACGATCTGCTATGCTCATGCCACCTTCTCCAGAAGGATCTGCTTTGGTTTCCACCACAAGTCAGCCACCTCGGGCACCATTAGTACATCAGCCCGATCCTCCACCAACTGCAACATCCGGTAATGTAGCTAAAACTACTAAATCTGATGACAAAGATTCTTTAGTTTGTGATTATTGTAATCAGACTAGACATGTGAGAGAACAATGCTTTAAACTCAATAGTTATCCACCTTGGTGGCCTGGAAAAAAGGGAGGTGAAGGCAGTAAGGGTTGAAAAGGGAGTCTTTCTAGCTCCAAGGCTCATTATACCTCTTCTAGTGATTAGAATGGTGACCAATCTGCTGCTAAGTTTTCTTTTGCTCAGATGGAACAAACAGGAGTGTGCTCACTTGCTATCTATTAAAGGGTCCAATTCTTTAGCCACATCCTCAGGTAACTTTGGTCGTTGTTTTAGTGTATCCGGTAAGTCTTCCTTAGACCTTTGGGTTGGGTTATAGATACAGGGGCAACTAATCACATGACCTTTACACCTCATTTTTTCTCGTGTTATTCCTCACCTACGAAAAGTTGCATCACAACTGCTGATGGTTCACCAACCCATGTGGCTGGTGAAGGTTCAATCTCACTTTTTGATTCTTTGCCCCTTTTCCAATGTTCTTCATGTCCCTAAATTATCCAATAATCTGCTGTCTATCAGTCAACTTACTAAAACCTTAAACTGTTATGTCACATTTTTTGACACTCATTGTATATTTCAGGATCTCAGGACGGCGGCGAGGATTGGTTATTGTAGTGAAAGAGGTGGCCTCTATCTCTTGGATGTACCAACTGCTTCAACCTCAGTTCATGCTGTGCAGTCCACTACTGGTTCATCCCGTGACATTTGGTTATGGCACAAGCATTTAGGACATCAGTCATTTTATTATTTAAAAAAATCGTTTCCTTCTTTATTTTCTGCTGTTGATGTTTCTCAATTTTAATGTGAAACTTGTGAACTTGCTAAACATTATTGGGTACCTTTTCCATTAAGTATTAATAAAAGTGTCATTCCTTTTGCTCTTGTTCATAGTGATGTTTGGGGCCCTTCTCGTGTGACTAATCTTTCAGGTTTCTAAATGGTTTGTCACATTCATTGATGACTACTCCCGAGTTACTGGGATTTATATGATGAAGGAAAAAAGTGAAGTTTTTTCTATTTTTAAGTCATTTCATCAAATGATCCATATTCGGTACAATTCAAAAATAAAAGTCTTCCGCTCTGATAATGGGGGTGAATACATTTATTCTAGTCTCAAGTCCTATTTTTCTAATCATGGCATTATCCATCAAACTTCTTGCACCGATACCCTCAATAGAATGGAGTAGCTGAACGGAAAAATCGCCATCTTCTCGAAGTATCCCGTTCTTTGCTTCTATCCATGACAATACCAAATCATATTGGGGGGGGAGGCTGTTCTCACAGCAGCCTATTTGATAAATCGGATGCCTTCCAGAATTCTTCAATACCAAACTTCGCTTTAGGTTTTCACTACTTCTTGCTCGCCATCTACTGTTAATCATCTTCCTCCTCGAGTCTTTCGTTGTATAAGCTTTGTTCATATTCATCACAGTGGTAAGCTTGACCCTCGTTCCCTCAAATGCATTTTTCTCGGTTATTCTGCTACTCAGAAGGGTTATAAGTGTTATCACCCTCCGTCAAAAAAAATCTTTGTATCTATGGATGTTACTTTCCATGAAGAACAAGCTAATTTTTCTAGTCTTGCTTTTACAACTTCTCTTTAGGGGGAGACCTTGAGTAGTGAAGAAAAGTCTTATATTGTGCCTATGTTTGAATTGGAGAGTGAAAATGAAAAAACAAAAGACGGTTCTTTGACTCTCCCTCCGAAAGGTCATCATATGTCTCCATTTGAGCAAGTATGTCTAAGAAGAGAAAAGGTACCTCTCGAGCAAAATGATCAGTCTGCTCCGATAACAAGTAATCCTGAGGTAGAGTCTGTTGAATCTCTATTCTTTTTTGTTGATAATAGTTCTGTAGATCCTAATGCTCCAGATGATTTTAATGTTGTTAATGACTTAGAATTGCCTATTGCCTTGAGAAAATCACATCGTACTTATCAGTCAAAATAGAAATATCCTATTTCAAGTTTTATATCTTCCCATCGTCTCTCACCATCCTTTAAGGCTTTTGCCCATTTGTTGTCCTTTGTATATATTCCTAAAAAATTACAAGATGCACTTGACAATCCAAGGTGGAAAGAGGCAATGGTTGAGGAATTGAGAGCTCTCCGAAAAAACTCTACGTAGGAGTTAGTGGGAGTTACCGAAAGGGAAGAAAACTATTGGTTGCAAATGGGTGTTTACCATAAAGCAAAAGGCAAATGGGTCTATTGACCAATACAAAGCAAGATTGGTGGCAAAGGGCTATACTCAGACATATGGCATTAACTATCAAGAAATGTTTGCTCCAGTTGTGAAGATGAACACTATTCGGGTTCTTTTATCTTTAGCCGCTAGCCTGGAGTGGACTCTCCAACAGTTTGATGTGAAGAATGTTTTTCTCCATGGCAATCTAGAGAAGGAAGTGTACATGGACATTCCTCCAAGTAGTGATGTAAGTATCAATAAGGGGAAAGTATGCAGACTAAGGAAATTGTTATATGGCCTGAAACAATCTCCTAGAGCATGGTTTGGTAGATTTATATAAGCTATGCAGAAGTATGGATATTGTCTTAGTCAAGCAGACCATACGTTATTCCTTCGACACTCTCAGGGGGTAGAATTACAGTTGTTATTGTCTATGTGGAAGATATCATCACAACCGGGGATGATATTGAGGAGATTAGAAGACTAAAGGTACATTTGGCCAAGGAATTTGAATTAAAGACTTGGGTGTCCTGCAGTATTTTCTAAGTATTAAAGTGGCTTGTTCAAAGCAGGGAATCTTTGTTTCACAAAGAAATTATGTACCTGATCTTTTAATTGAGACAGGGATGTTAGCTTGCAAGCTTGTGGATACTCCTATCGAACAGAATCATAGATTGGGTGAATAGACTGATGATACACCTATTAACAGAGAGAAATATCAGAGGTTGGTTGGAAAACTAATATATTTGGCTCATACACGACCAGATATAGCCTATGCAGTGAGTGTTGTTAGTCAATTCATGCACGAGCCACATGAAGTTCATTTGCAAGCAGTAAAGAAGATACTCAAATACTTGAAATCAACACCTTGTAAGGACCTTTTGTTTTCGAAACATGATCACTCTGCAGTAGAGGCCTATACAGATGCCGATTGGGCAGGTTCTATTTTGGATCAAAGATCAACTACAAGATATTGCACATTTGTGAGTGGCAATCTAGTTACTTGGCGGAGTAAGAGGCAATCGATTGTGGCCAGGTCTAGTGCCGAGGCTAAATTCAGAGCTATGGCCCACGGTGTGTGTGAATTGTTATGGTTGAAGGTGTGATTTGCACTCCCTATGTGAGGACCGAGGATCAACTTGCTGATATTTTGAGTAAGGGAGTCTCTAGTAAAGTGTTCAATTCTGCTCTTGCCAAGCTGAGAATCCGGGACATCTATTCTCCAGCTTAAGGGGGAATGTTGACATATATAATTAGTTGTACATGTGTTGATTATGTGTAATTAGCATAGTTATAGGAGCTGATTATGTTAGGTGCTGATTATGTGTAATTAGCATAATTATAGGAGTTGATTATTAGCATTTAATTTTTTTCCTTCTTTGTAATTATTTGTGTACTATTTAAATCCTCCTCAATGAGAAGAATAAACACTGAGAATTATTCTTATTCCTTTATCTCCAGATAAATCCTCAAAGAGGTGTTAGAGGCTTTTGTCCCACATCAAATCCAGATGGGGAGAGTCTTGGGTTTATAAGGCGGGTAGGCAACTTCACCTAACAGCTTAAGCTTTTGGGTCGGATGGCAAACGCTCGACCTGTTACAAGTAGTATCAAAGCAGACCCAGTCCTTAATTCGGTGTCATGCCAAGAGCCCACCTGGTGATGTTCAGGTCGGGTCATTACTAGTCCTCTCGCCATTAGGGGGGATGTGTAGGCAGGGTGGTCCGATCCCAACAGGGGCATTGCGAGTTCAGGTGGGAGAGAGTGTTAGAGGGTCTTGGGCTTATAAGGGCGGGCAGGCAGCTCCACCTAACATCTTAAACTTTTGGGTCAGATGGCAAGCGTCCAGCCCGTTACAAGATGTGACTAGCTTAAATGAAGAAAGAAGTGCATAAAAACAGATGCCTAAATACAATTATGTGGGGAAAAAACCAACATCAGAGAGTTTTTTTTTCACAATACAATCAATTTTTTTATACATATAGGCCATGACCCAAGTTATATGGACCTTTCTAGAATGTATGAGGTACACATGTCAAATGATACTGAAACATGGGTATAGGATATGTTTCTGATACATCTGGTTAAACATGCACCTAACAAGTATATCAAATGATACAATTACGTTATATAATTGTACATAAAACTCTTCATGATGATCCTTTTTCTTACATTATTACTTCAAAACGATTGAAGTGTCTATGCTGAA